>VDFB02000015.1:302588551-302625151 GCA_007258455.2 Sequoia sempervirens | reverse complement strand
TTGGATGTTTTTGATGTTTTGAAATGTTTTGAGTCTGTTTTTGAGTTTTATGATTTTATGACTATTTTTTTATTTTTCAATTTTTTTGAATGTTTTGGGGTTTTTCGAGACTTTATGAATTTTTTTGGATTTTGTGTCTTGGGGGCTGATAAAAGATTATCCTTGCCTATATTTAAGCTTGGAGACAACGTAGTTCGGATAACATTTTTTTGGCATTTTCTAACTTTTGAGTGTTTTTGGATTTTTCGCATGATTTTGACGATTCAGATATGGATGTGTGATGATATCAGTGATCTGCTTGGGATTTTGTTGAAATCCAGGCTAAGGTTGATTGATCAAATTGATGGATTGATGATGATAACATTGTTGAGGATACACAACAATGTAAGGATAGTGTTAAGCAACACAAGGATTAGGATGGATATCCCAAGATGATGAGTGATTGATTGGATTTGATTGATCGGGATTGATGAAGCTTGATTTGGAACAAAAGATGTTTTTGGATGATTTCATGTGACGTTTGAAGTGCAACTTAGATGCAACTAATAGTGATTACTTGGATTGATGTTCGATGAAAGATGAAGCTTGGTAAGGAACATGTTTTCGTCAAAATGTGTCATGGGCTAGTGATTTGGAATCTTTCTCACAAATTTTTTGACCAATTTGATTTCACATTTTCCAATGTTCAGATCACCACATAAGTTGGGGGATATAGATCAAGATTTATTCTTGAAGCAAGGTGTACATATCTACCCCAGTGTCTAGCAATGTATGGAATGCCATGATGGGTGGATGCTTGGATAGGTGTATGGATGGAGGGATATGGATTATCTTGTGATAAGATAAGGTGTTTAGATAAAGAATGCTCATTTGGATAATGCTTCATGGATCAGATAATGCTGGGTAGGATAGGATCAATGAAAATGACCCATGTTAAGATGTTTACCATAAGCATGTGTAAAGTGTGGACCAAAATTTCATCAAGATCAAGATAACTTGGATGATGGATGCAGATAGATGCAAATGGATTGGATAAATGGTTCATGGATGAATGGATTTATTATGGATGAGATGGATGGAATGCTACATTTATTACGGATGGGATGAGAGATACTTTCCTTAAGCGGTGCACCACGGATGCTCAGTTCTACATGAAAGCCCTATTTTCGAGGTTTTCATCCTTGGTACTTTATCTGAGAAACTTTGTTGGACACTTCCAGAGGAACAGGGTACTCTTTATTGTTTTCAATCCTTTTTCTGATTTTTTTTTTCATTTTTTTTTAATTTTTTTTTTTCATTTTTTTTTAATTTTTTTTATTTTTCTGAAAGATTTTAAGCTCATGTTGAATCACAAGGTGTCACTGATGTAGATGCCCCTGTCATAATGTTCCATTGATATCCTTCTTGAAGAAGCTACTTTGCTAAGATAGATGCACTTGATTGCAACTTTTGGGATTGTTGATCTGCTTTATTGATATCAAGGTTAACTTTGTCCCTATGTGCACATCGTAATAGAGCACCTTTAGAATCCTTATGATGAAGGGTTGTTGCCAATACATAATCAATTTGAGATTTGGATATCATGCGTGGAGGCATGGATGGAGTGTGTTTAGGGATAAGAGATGGATTGGTTGATAGTTTGGAACCTTTGACTCTCCAAACTTGGGAAGATGAACAATGATGGGTGGCTATGGAAGTGTGTGTGGAATCAGGACCAACTGCTTGATACACTTTGTACGTCGCTTGAAAAGCTTTCTTTTGCTTTTTTGGACATCTTTGATGGATACTTTTCCCCTTTTTATTTTTCCCCATAGTTTCTTTGACTAATGGAGTTTGATAGGGATAATCTTTCTTTGTATTCTTTGGTATCCATGTGTATTTGATTTGTCCATTATGCTTCTTAGCTTATTTTTCTTTGATAACGTTCTTTATGCTTTGAGTCAAATCTTTCTTTTGATGTTGGTCCCAATTCATGGATGCGGTGATGGGTGGATGAAGATTCATGACATGGCTGGTTGTAGTATTGGAATTTGTTTCATCATAAGGAGTCTTTGTGCTCCCTATGTTGACATTTACTTGAGACATAGTTGCCCCCAGTATTGTGGAAGTATTACCTTCATGCTTTGATTCTGCCTGTTCTGGGAGCTCTTGTTTAGAATCCATTCTCTAATAAATGACCACTGTAGATGATGTTATTTCAATTTGTTGCTCTGTTGACTCTGGAATATCTTGTTCTGTTTGATCTGCTTCCTTGGGTGGATAATGTTGGATATATTCATACATGATTTCCTCAGTCTGAATTTGGGATATATCTGATCCTAATGTTGAAAACTTAGTTTGACTATAGGAATCACTAACCTTCTCTTTTTGTGTAATAATGTCAGGAGTAAAGGAATCATGTTCTGAATGAAGATCATCTACGTGTCCATCCAAACAAAGCATCTCATGGGTATATGGAGGAGTATGTGCTATGTGGATATGATCATCTTGTATAGATAGGAGAGTATCCATTAGACCATTGTAGTAGCTAGGAGATACAAACTCTTGATCTTGAATGATTTCATAATTGCTTTTGACATGCTTTGGATCAAATTATTGACATGGGTCAATTTCAAAGGATGGATTGCTTACAAAGGGTTCTAGGATATCTTCATTAGGAATGGAAAGTGGTTCATTATCCTCTTGATCTTTGAGTGGGATTGGATCAAGTGTCGAGTTGAGGATTCCTTCAGTATCTGTAATCATGAGGTCAAAGGGGGTCAACATGTCTTGGAAAGGACCATTGCTAGACCTTGGTGAAATATTTTGATCATGCTTTGGAATAAATTCTTGAGATATGTCCTCTAACTCATAAGGCAATGTAGAGACATTTTCAATATGATCATTGGTCGATGGATCATAGATTATGTCCATGGGATCAAATAATTCTAACATTCCTTGAAATAGATCACTAAAAAGTGGCTCTTGATGTATGGTGAGTTGATCATCAAATGGGGTGGAAACATCTTCAAGGTGCTCATTGATGGAGAGATCTTGATCATTGTTTTCAACAATTAAGGTGGAGGGATTTTCAATGTCTTCAACCATAGGTTCAAATGATATTGACATTTCTTGAATTGGATCATTTTCGAATATTTTTGAGGGATTCTTATCATGATAAAAAATTAACTCTTGTTGTATGTTGATTTGATCGTCAGATGAGGTGGAAACATCTTCAAGGTGCTCATTGATGAATAGATCTTGATCATTGTCCCCAATAGTGATTAACTTTTGATCAATGAGATCTTGGATGATATTTTTGAGTTGAATACAACTTGATGTTGTGTGTCCCTTTGTTTTGTGGAAATCACAATGGTGCTCCTCATTATACCCTAGTAGTTTAACTAGCGGTTCTTGATAGTTCCCATAGACAGGGAGCTTGATGAGATTTTCTTGTACCAATTGTTGCAAGACTTATTCGATTGGTCTCCCAAGGGGTGTGTATTTTTGTTTGTTACTTTGTGATATTTGTACTTGACCTTGTGGTGATTGATTTTGGAGATGTGGTGATTGATATTTGAAATGTGGTGATTGATCTTCGAGATGGGGTAATTAGGTTTGTTGTTGATGTTGATCTTGATATCCAACCTCTTGAAATTAGAGATTTTGTTCTTGATGTGGTTGTGGACACAACTCAACACTTTGATGGCATGGTTCAACCAACGGAAGAGGTACTGATTTTGGAGTGAAGATATCTCTTGGCTCAATAATTCAATTAGCTTGGCATGTGAAGCAAGTTGTTCTAGCAAAATTTGATCTTGATTTTGAATTTTACTCCCTTGATTTGGCTTTTGTTCAAGCAGATTTGGGATGTACACTTGTGGTGTTTGCATGGGATCATGGAAAATTTGATTTTGGACAATGTTCTGACTTGGGATGATGTTCAAATTTGGCATTATGGGTTGAAATTGAACATTTTTGATGTTGGGAATCACATTCCCTTGATTTAGGTAACTTTGATTTTGCATGGTGTTACTTTGACTTGGATTCGTTAACATCTTGTTTGGACTTTGAACAATATTCGTATGATTTGCAAACATATCCATCCCAAAGTTTACCAATTTTGGATTCAAAATGTTCATGTTTTGTAATGTTGTACTTGGTATATTCACATTTGGCATGTAGGGATTTGATGGGATGATGTCATTCATTTGAAGGCTCATGCATTGAGTGTTTGGTTGATAGATTTGTAGGTTTGGACTTGGATTTAAATCTACCATCGGAAAAGGTGTTCCAAGATTTAGAATGGGTATACTCATATTTGTTGTACAATTGAGGTTTGTAGGAGATAATGATCCCATGTATGGATTGTATAAATGTGAGTTTTGAAAATCAATTGGCATTGTAAGGCTTTGATAATTTGGTTGGTTTAGACCGCTTATAATGTATGGATCAAGTTTATATTCCATGTTCTTCTTGTGTTGTGAATTTGTTGCAAAAGTGACCTTTGAGGTGTTTATGACCAATGATGAGATGAAGGATGAAAGAGGTGAATGATATGGGTGTTGTTTTTCCTAGGAACTTTGGATCAATGCTAGACTTTAGATTTGATTTTGATTGGTTTTGATTGGATAATTAACTTGTAAAGATGTTGGATGTGATCTTTAGGATAAACTTGTTCAAATGTGTGCTAATTTAATTAGAGGTACGAGAAAGGATGCATTCCCATACTCCTAATTAAACAAGGTGATTCTGATTTGGTTTAAGGATGCACCCAAGTTCAGATAATGATGTTTCCAAAGCTACAAAGTTGCTTGTGGGATGGGATGATAAATTTTTGAAATGGATCAAGTGTTTTATTTTGATCCTAAATGAACCTAAGAAGGATTTTTTTACAAGGACAAAGTTTTGAAGAACATGCTTTTCCCTTCAAACCAAAAGTTCAATGTTTACTCAAAAGACCATAAGAAAAAAGATGCACAATCACATGTGTGGGGTTCAATTGATTTCATCTTGATTAGTGAATTGTTTTTACCACAAACACTTTCTTGATTAGATTTTAAAACTAAACGTCCAATGTCCTAACTTATTTTCATCCCACAAAGTTCTATGTGGAATTCAAGGAAATCAAGGCAATGGTTGTAAGGAAAATTAGATGTGGAAACAATTCTCCTAACGTCAATACCTCAAGGAAGAATGCAGATATACTTTTAAAATTTTCAATTACAGTTCAATTAAGATGCACTTTGAAATAAATATCAGAAACAGAGAATTAGACAAAAATAGATGAACACCAAATATACATGGGAAAACCCTTACGGGAGAAAAACCCACCACACCAAGAGAAGTCACTTTGTATTATAGTAATAAGGATTACATACAAGAGTTTTGACTTATCTTTCTGATGTCATATTACAGCAGCTTTCACTATGACCAACCTTGTACAGGAACCTTCAAGTTACAGTCTACACATAATAGAAATAATTTACTAATCATACAATTCAAATTGTTCATCCAACTATTGATCAAACCAACCGAACCCTGTTCACATCTGCAACTGCAACCTATATTCATGGTGTTTCTTGTCTGTCGAACTTTCCCACAGAACTGTCACAACAGACTATCGTCCAATAGTTCCCATTCGGATCCTCCTATTCATCCACAAGATGCCACATCATAAAGTCTCACTCGGTCAAACAACTTCAAGTTGTGTTGTCATATCGGTGAGAGACTGAACGTGTCTCCCCGATGCCAACACAATAAACACTCGATATTTCCAAGACTCCATCCTATCACCAAGATGTTACATCGAGTCCAGAGAGCTATCGCTCAGCTTTTGCCATGTCGCCAATACATATTGCTTTTGCTAAGATGTCATACCGAAACCTCAAAGTCACACAGCCGTGAGTTTTCCATTTGACAAGACTATCCCTCTTCGGTGAGACCACATACCGATATTCAAAGTTGCAATGATCTCAACATTCCTATCGGCAAGACTTACCGCTCGCCAAGAGGCTACACCGACATATCTTATGTTATACCAAAGCCAACAGTAGTCACCAAGACTATCGTCCTTCACTTAGACTTTACTCCGAGATCTTTAAGTTACATCGAGCACTGAACGGTCAGAATGACTTAACACTCTTGCCAAGACCTTTCCCCGATTGCCTTGAGTTACTCTTATGAACATTTGGTTGTATCCCCTTTGGCGAGATCTTTATCGTTCGCTGGGACTTCTTCTCGAAGCCCTTTGAGTTTCCCCAAAGACACCCATCACTGTGAGTCTCCCTAAAGCCCGATAAGAACATATTGTCAATGAGACATAAACACATCGCCAGGAGTTCATAGCGAACACCCAAGACTCTCCCCGATATCTGATTGAATGTCCTGTCGGCCAAAGATCTCCATGCGGTAAGAGATCACAATGAATGCTCCTTGTCACAGCAATAGGCACCAAGGTGTAACTGTTTGACAAGACATTTGCAAGGTCACAACGAACTATTCAAAACATAATGCTACCAATCTGCTAGTCGGCCAGACAAGATGGATGTCACACTGACTTTGCTCCAATAGAGGTTTTAGCCTATGATGATTGAGACATACTTTTCCAACAATGGTTACCAAATCTTGACCTTGGTAGAAGCAAATTAAGATGTCAACCCAATTACTTAGAAACCTCTAAGGACATAATCCCTAGGGTAAGCAATAGTTCTTGGGTTTTGTCAAAGGTATTTTCTCTAACTAAGGGGTTTGGAATTTTGATGATGATGTTAAGTGTTTGTCTCCAAATGTTTTCGAACAAGCAAAGTGTTTTGACTCACAAGCAATATAACATCCTAGCTTAATTGGTACATTTTTCTTTGTGGGCTTGCCTCATGCTCTTCATAGTAGAAGAGATGATTTTACATGCAACCAAGGAAAAAACATAAAGGTATGTTAAGAATGAAGTCTTAACCTCTATATTTTAACCAAGATCAGACATGGCAAGTAACTTCTTGGAATCTAAGTTCCAATGCACCACTTTGATAAACTCGTTGGATGGACTGGTTGGTTACTACAAACAAGGGCTTTAGTTCAGACTTTATGTTCGTGGAGATTGACCCATATGGCGAGAGTCCCTTTTCAGATCCATCTCGTTGAAGCCAACTGCGTGATATTGGCGTTTATTCCAATACCCACATTTATATCCCGGTTGGAAATACTCTTGGCTTTAGAGTGTTACCGGTTGAGTCACTCCCTTGGGTGAGTACTTTTTCCCCAAGACAGGCCCTCTAAGATAAACAAAAGCGAATAAACATATTCATAGTTTGATCGACCCTTGTTTAGAAACAAAGGGAGAACACATGCAATAAGTTCATACACACTCATACAAGATTTTGTTCAATTTTAAACCCAAAAATGAAGTGTAGAGGTGATTTCTTTATCTCAACCTAAAACCACAAAAAAAGGCCTTTTGATTCTCAAGATCACTATAAAGCATGAGAGAAGTGCATACATCCTTTTTCAATGATGTTAGTTTAAGCGAAACATCATGAAGACAAAGTTGCACTTGTTCATTTTAAGGCCACAAAACAATTGTGAGTTCTTTATAAAGCACCAAAGGACAAATGCGAGTTATTTTGTTCAATTGTTAACCAAAAAACAAACTCTAGTAAGTTGTAGTCCTAATGTTCATTTTAAGCCCTTGCAAAAATTGAAAAGGTTCTTTTTAAAAGCCCAAATGAAATTTAGTAGGTCCTAAAAGCTTGAAAGATAGCAAATTCTTAGAAAAGGGATTATAATTTCTTCCTAAAGTGTTCAAAAACACTTGTTACAATGATATGATAATGCTTTTTCTCTGAATTTCATGCTCCCTTATCCTTCAAAACCTGTAATACAAGCTCCAAATGTCAAATGAAATCAAGAAACAAGAAGATATGAGGGTTAGATAGATGATTGGGCATAAAAACCCTAAAATTTATACCAAGTTTCATTATGATTTGACATTAAATGAAAATTTGAAAATTTTAACTCTATAAAAGTTGATAATAACCTACATCATTGGATAGCTTGTAAAATTCTACCCCATTTTTAAAAAAAAACCCTTCGAAAAAGGCCAAAAAATGACCAAAATATGGTCATTTTAAGTTTGAATGAAAAACTAAGAAATTCCAACGGCTCTGTTTGTGATGGCAGCTTTGTTTGATTTTGTAGTGGTGCTATATGGCAACATTGCAGCTTCCAGCAGTGCAGTTTGATTTTTGAGCGACTGTGTAGTTTGATTCCAGCGGTGCAGTTTGAATTTTTGAGCGGTTTTGTATGGCGACGCTGGACTGTGAGCGGTTATGTTTATTGTAAACACCAAAAACATTAAAAACCACAAAATTTTTGCAAAAAATGTGATTTGATCTTCTGGTAGGCCCTCCTTCTAGCACCAAATGTAGAACCCTAATCCAAATACCTGCAAAACACAACAAATGAATACATTAGGAGATCAAATGCAAGCAAGAAAAAGGATTCCTAAAGAAATTCATTTGAATGGCAAAATAGATAAAATGTGAAATGAAGAACACAATGAGATTTCAAAGCATATCAAATCCTATTCTAAAGCCAACAAACTCCTAATCTCTTGAGGGAATTAGTGCCAATTTGATGTGAAAATTGGCCCTTTCACAACTCCAATGATGCAAGATTGATATGTGATGAAGAGTGATCCACTTTGTTGATGATTGATGTATGCTCCAAGATGAAAATCTGCATAAAACCTAAATATGCTTGGATGAAATTGATGATATGTTGCTATGGATTTGAGTATAATAACTTTTAATGAATTGTGGATGATAAAATGAGGAGATTAACCTCTTATTTATAGATTGACAAGTTGAAAGCATGCCCAAAATAGAGCAATGTGGGACTAAGAATGAGCCAATGAAAAAATGCCACTTGTCAACTTGTGAATGGATGGAGGATGTGCAAGTTTTGAAGAATGTGCAAAGAGGGGTGAGATTCAAATTCAAAAAATGGCTTGAAGGATGAGGTGAAACATGAAGTTAATGTCACATGGCTAAAGAAAAGGACTTGTAAGATATGTTAAATGCCATGTTGGAAGGGACAAGTCCTTTTGGGGGAGATTTCAAATTTGAGGAATATTCCCACTTGGATGCCTTTTTCGAGTGAAAATAGATGATTTATAAAACAATTAAATTGATTTTCATACGCAAATTGCAAAATCTAGTGGATTTGATGGATTAGATTAGATTAATCATGGATTAGATTATTTTAAAGAAGATTAGCTGATTTGACCATTTTGACTTAGATTTTAGGATTTAAATAACTCAAAATGAGAAAAGAATGATTGAGACTTAGTTAAATAAATATTTTTGATTTATTTAACCAAAAGGGGGTGATGTTAGATTAAATTAGATAAATGTTTGATTTATTTAATTTAATTAGATGAACTCTAGAGATTTAATCAAATAATATGGATTATTAAATAAAGATAGGAAGATGAAACAACCTAGCTAATTACACAGAGACAATGATTTAATTAAATCGAGGGATTTATTTAATTAAAAGGGGAATTATGATGACGTTAATCAAATAAGGCTATTCGATTAAATGGTTAGACTGAGGTATAATTCAGGATGAAGCGATGTTAGTAGATCAAGATCAAAGTGACTATGAAAACATCATGTTTGTTAAGGTAGTTAAAACTATTTTATTGAAAGGTTTGGAAGTACATTCAAGATGAGCTATTGAATTATCAGGGAAAGGAGATGTTACTAAGTTAATCCTTGAGAATTTTTGCACTCTATAGGAATTTCTCCAAAACAAGAGAAGGAATTGGGAATTCTAACCTAATAAGAGGGACAAATGAGATCATTCATCTAAGAGAGGAAATTGTAAACCTAAAATTAATATCCTTGTCCATTTGAAGACTAATCTTGATGGAGTCTAAGATAAAAATATAAACACATATGCACTCTCCATCTTTTTCCTTAGATGTAGCAATAAACATTTGTTGAGAGAATTTCTCTTACATAAAATATATATCTGTCAACTTTGTGAAAAGGACCATAAAACCAATTAATGTGACTTGTTGTAGAATTAATAGGAAAAATGCACCATTTTACTCTATTGAATAGGAGAATGTCGCTAGAATTAACAAAATATATTGTGGGGCCATGTAACTCAAATTAGGAAAAACCTTGCATCAATCAAATATAATTGATGTGATAGGAAAGAATATGAGAATTTTAATGGAGATAAAATTGACTTGGTTAAACATAATGATAAGATAAACTATAAAAACACAAAGTATACCTATGAGAGAAGCAAACTCTAGAGCCATTCTAAACTTTTATTTACGAAAATTTATTGAAGCTCCTATCTACAAAAATCTAGACACATCTCCCAAAAATTTGCTTCCACATAAAATGTCTAGAATTATTCCAAAGGAACTTGTTGACAATGCTCCAAAAAATTCCAATAAAAGCACTAAAATGATTTTTCTAAATCCCTCCCCCAAGGAAACTTGTAAAGAGGAAATGTGTACTCTTTTAAAAAAGATAATTTTTAGAGATACTCAAAAATCCCAAACTCAACCATCCTTTAGAACCAGTTATATTTAATGAAACTCACCTAACATAGGAAATCAAATGGTTATATATAAAAGTTCCATTATTACAAGCAATTAAAGAGATACCCAAACTTAATAAATTGGTGAAATAATCATTCTTTATGGCACCTAAAACAAAAAAGAAGCACAACAACACCATCCAAATAGATGGGTATCTCATTGATCTCCTCGCGAGAAAATTTTTGTCACCTTAATATGGTGATATAGGGAGTCTTGTAATCACAATATCTTTTGGTGTGATCCAAATTTTAATGAACTTCTAGACTTAAGATCTACTATGAATTCCATGATAGTGGATATAATGTAGATGTTATCATTAAAAAATTTCTAGCTCACCAAAAATATTTTACAAATGGAAGATCAATCTATCAACATTCCAAAAGGAATATTAGAAAATATTACTATTATGGTAGAAACTTGGAATACCTAGTATATTTTTAGGTTATTCGATTAATAACTTCAAAATATAGTTATCTCTTGATTTTGGGAAGAACTTGGTTAGCCAAACTAGCTACCTTGATAGACTATAGACCAAGAGGAATGACCATTTCTAGTGATCTAAGTAAAAAATATGTATCATTACACCCTCCTTCTCAACCAGTTGTGAATAAGAAAGTTTTGGTAGATGAGCCCATGTATTCCAATAAATAGGGAAAATTGACACAACTAACCATGGTTGTGATTAAACAACACTATGATGAAATAAAGTATGATAGAGAACTTAACAATTCTCTAGACATAGATGATGAACAAGACATAGAACCAAGTTACACATTACAAAATCAAATTCAAAAAAAGTATTATAGAATTCATCAAAATAACAAAGAAAACATCCTCTCCACATTCTATTTCCCTATTGCAAACATAATTTGAAGTGAGAATTTATTCAAATACATTACTACCTTTCACATGATACAACCTCGCTATTTACTATTGATCAAATTGATGATCCAAACCAATACAATCAATTGTAGACATCCAAAGGCGAAATAAATCATGATATTATTAGGAAATACTTTAAATATCAATAACTTTCTTACAAAATAATTTGAATTACAAATATTCAATATTCTAATAAATAGGTCTAAATTACTTTTTTGAGATTATAAGGGCACGAGAGGAATATATGAATTATACACATCACATTTATATGGAACTAGTTAGACCTATTCACCATTTTTAGTGTAGGCTTGTTGGAAAATGGGTTTGACACTTGAAATGCTATCTGAATCACCCAATACAAAGTGGAAAAAACATTCCAATAGTTGGAAATATTGCTAATGAAATGCAATCTTCCTTTGCATTTGATAGGGGTAGCTCCCTTGTATGTTATTATTTGGATTTTTAAATATACCTAATGAAAATGAAAATAAACTTTAAAAAATGCATTACAAAGATTAGAGACTACACATATGAGCTTTATAATGATTTTAGATTATCAAACAACAACACATTCAAATCCTGATACCAAGAAATGAATGTTTCAAATTTGATTCATCGAAGACTAACTATTCATATTCACAAACAAGATTTAGGATCACAAAGGTCATCATCAAATTAAAATACAAAAATATTAATGATAACACATAGAAAACACCATGAATGCACTTCAAGAAGGATTTCTATTACTTTGTAGAATTACACAATTCCAAAAATCCCCTTATGTAAATTTATGAAAATGTCAAAAAGTCCCTTACAATAACATAGGGCTTGAATATATAGGATCTACTCGATAACTAACTCATAAATAACTTATAACTACCTTTATAATATTTGAGAGAAATAAAATAACTTTATTAAGTTAGAAATCTCTCATTTTCGGGTGAAGAGGGTTTATTTTCTAACCCTTTACAAATACTAGATAAAAAGTCACTTTCACAAAAACATAACATTAAAACATAATAAGTGACTTACGAATTAGAAAATTAATAAGCACATGTGTAATTGGAGTTATTGGAAAACTCCTTTTCTTCCATCTAGATTAGCTTTGACACCTTTTGTAGAAGTGTTGTGGGTTGCAAGCTACCTTTAATGGGAAGATTTTTCTTTGAATATTTTGAATTTCTTAACAACTTAGGCCAGGAGCATGCTCTTGGGAATGATCACATTGCCCATTCTCAATTTCCAATTCTTAATTTCCACTTATCATGACTTTTTTGAATTTGTTCTAAAATTTTGGCAATAATTTCCACATTGAAGACTTGTTTGTTGAACAATTTTTTTTTTAGAAAAAAAGGTGCAATGCACCCCTATTATTAGGGGTAAACGCTTTTGACCAGAGCTATGAACCATAAGGCCTGTGAGCACTATGGCCCAATGAGTGTTTGAACCCTAGTGACCATCACTACAACCAAGCAACTTGACCACCAAACCATGCCCTTATCTGCAGTTTGTTGAACAATTCAATATTGATCATATCTTCTTGAATTTATTCTTGATAATTTGTATATCCAAATCCTAAATTCCACCTTATTCCATTGTATCAATGTTGAGTGATACAAGGTCATCTTGAGATTTTGTCTTTATTTGGTCACAATTCACTAAAATATTATCTTTCTCTATTAGAATTTGACTGATATTTACAAGTTTCCATGCCACAGTCTAAAGGAACATTTCATATTTATTCTCCTTAATATTTGAGAAAACCCTTTTAGCAATCAAGACAACAACATTCATCTAATTCATCCCCTAGAGATATTTCAAAATTACTTGCCATATTGTCTCATCCTCTTCCATTATTTTTGATTATTTGATAACCTCTTCCTTTTGAACATTTTCCTTGTCAAAAAAGTCTTTAGTTTTCTCAATGAAGTTCAAAGCTTTCTCTTTCATTTGGTCCTCCCATTTTTTGATTAATTTTTTGCATGATTGGTATTTTTGCATGCTCTTTATAACTATCTTCCTAATGATTCCTTCTAAAATATGAATTGTAGAAGCAAGGGTCGAATATATGGGTAAGGTAAATGTGTCCATAAGAGACCTAAGATACAAGGTCAAAATTTGGACATGTTGCTTGAGTTGATCCTTTGTTTGTTTCTCTTTTATTGTCCTTTGAATTAAATTGGCCACATACACCTAAAAACTGTGAATATCACCTACATGTGTTGAAGAACCAAATCACTTTCATCAACTTCCTCGATATTTTTTCTAAAATGGGTTGTGCCACTTCAATGCACATATTCTCGGAAGAAGAATCAATTATCAACCTAGATGTAACTTTGGTATTTCTTGCTTTGGAAGATCTCTAAATTAGGTTGGAAATTGTATCAAATTCTAGAATTACTAGTTTATCAACACTCCTTTTCTTTGCTAAGGCCTGTTGCAACCATGAAGTAGCTAGATTTTGTGAAGAAATTTAGATACTTGTACTCGATGAATCAAGTGATGCATATGGATTAGCAACAACAAGGAAAGAAGTATCTTTCAAAATTGCATCGACAATTGGCAAAGATGAAGGATCTATAATAATAGGAGAATGAGATTCATCATGACATGGAGAAATGATGAGAGAAAAAGGAGAAACAACTATGATTTGATCCTTACCACTAGGATAAGCTTGAGGATCCATAGGCTTTTCTCTTTGGTTTCTTTTTGTATAGATTTAATGTCCTCTCTTTCGGCTTTTATATTTTCTTTCTAATATTTGGATCATCCCCACATATAGTTTTGAGATCAATATTTTTAGAAGGATCTCCATAATCACCACCTCCTTGCATGTTTTTCTAAGAACTAGAGATTATAGTAGAAGATTAGGAAAGGGAAGAAGAGGAAGAACAAGTTCTTGTTTGTCACTTTTTCTCCTTAGTGAATCATCTTTTCCTAAAGGTCTTGTGGTTGTGGCTTTGATGACTTTCCTCTTAACCCAATCTTTTGATCTCTTGAGTATATGAGTAGTTCTATCATTAATGTACTTGACTTCTTTTTCCCAAATAATAGGTGGTAAATGTTATACTTAAATCTTTTCAAAATATATGGGATTGACCAAATATATTTCATCATCTTCAATCCCTTATATATCCTAACCAAGCTTGAAATATTTAATCTACTTCAAAGTGAACCTCATCCAGTCTCTCTTGCAAACCTCATAATAATCTTCACAATCTTTCAAAAAAATCTTTAATTATGGGGAAATAAGAAAAACCTGGACTAAAATCCAAGATATTTTTGACAATTTTTATTATCGAACGAGATCCTCATTATGTGAAAGTACATTTTTATCTTTTCCAATAATCCATCAACATTTTGAAGATCAAAAGAATACTTACATCTACAATGACGGAGGCCAATAGGAAATTAAATTCCTTCTTTCCTAATTTATTTGCACCTTTTGTTGACCACTCCAATTTGCCTATAGATCTCAATCAAGATGAACTTATCATCAACATAACTAGTCATCTTGTATGGATATTCATCATACCCTCCTACCTAGATGTATGTGAAATTTGGGAATTGGATGTAATAGCTACCCTATTTCTTGATAAGAATGGTTGCTTCTAATGAAATTCTAATTCCTATATTCCCTTCAAGTATCTTGACTGTCAACATAGTGAATGCTTCATTCACATTCCTAAAATGGATATAGTTTTGATCCAATTGGAGCTGCCTATAATAGCTAGAAATTTCAGTGGTGTAATCATATATACCCTTAGTGTTGAGATTCGACCATATATTCATATTGGAAATCACATAGAAGAGATAAGATTCCATACAGAAATATTGATTATCTTTTAAGAAAGTCAACTAATTATGAAGATTACCACTGATAATCCCTCCCCAATTGATAAATCGGTTCCTTGCACATATGATAATTATAAATAGGAATATCCATTTTTAGAACTCTTTTGAATCTTCATTCCCCATCAACTTGTGAAGCAAAAAAATCAAATTAAAAAATTTGTTGATGAATATTGACCTTTGTAGAACCTTGGGCAATTGGGATTTTCCTCCCTTTAGTACTTGTAACCAATTCCTTTCTATGGTATTGTGACAATCATCATTCTTCTTATCAAAGTGTACTTTTGCAATCCCGTTTTCTATATTCACAAACTAGTCCTTCTTATCAAAGTGTACTTTTGCAATTCTGTTTTCTATATTCACAAACTAGTCTTTAAGAGGCAGCTTGAGAACAATTTCAATTGAAACACTATCTAGTTTAGCCACTAGCTTGTCATCAATAGTCTTGACCTCCCTAGTTTCTGATTGTAATCTTTCATACATTCCAAAACCAAGTCTACGCATTGAGCTAATATTGGGAAGCCAACATCATGAAATAATTTACATTCAAAAAATCTCTGAGATAGAGGTGATCTCTTCCCCTCTTCCATGGATTTCAAAAAAATTTGCAAGTTGATATGACCCAATTTTGTATCTATAATTTCAAGAAGTGCGCTTTCCAACACTGATAAGAACTTGTACCCTTGATATTTTTATTTCATAAATGAGTTAGGATGATGTTGCTTGATCAACCCATTTGCAAAGAACCTTTTATCTTTGTGAACATTGTGCAATAATTCCATTCACAACCTCTCCTTTGCATGTATCCACCATATCATCATATTTTGCATACCTCATTGTAAATTAATAAAATTATAGCAAGCCCAAATGCAATCTTGAAATCTTATGTGATATGCAAGTGGCTTAGAGAATTACACAATCTAAAAGCAAAGCCCATCTGGTGGACTTGAAGACAAAAATACATATAAATAAATCTTTCACTGCACTTTGTTCCTGTGAATTTCCATGATTATGCTAGTATAGGCATTCAACATCTGAATAATACAAAGTTGATATTGATGTACACTTTCTAGATACATTTGCTTAAAAATTCCCCTTTATGTAATATGTGTAGGAATTCACGTGTCCTGTATGTGCTTCCAAATTACATGCATTTGCATTGGCTAGAGAGAGATAATGGTAAAAGTGGGAATGATTTTGAAAATCCTTTAATCAAACCCATTAATGCATATCCAACAATATGGATACATGGGGTAGGTTTTTTAACTTCGGCACAAGTCTAGAATTTCTAACTCCGTCTGCACATCATTCCATGATCATTGCAATCCAGTGCGTCCACAGTATGACATGCATACCCCGCTTTCAAGATAATTTATCTCACTTTCTTTTATATTGTAATGGGAAAGAAAAAAAGAAGATCATAATCTACGCAATCAACCTCCATGACCATTTAATCAACTTCAAAAAGTATTAACTTCTGACAAATAATAAGCAATAATAACTACTTGCTTGATGTAATTAATCAGATTTAAAGTTCAATAATTCCCTACAAGATACAACTATCTCCAAACTACAAAGCTTAACAAGATTAAGTCACTATTTTGTAGGATATGAAGGGGGGAGGATTAATCAGAAAATAAACAGACATAATATATTATGTTGATCACAATAAAAATATTACAATGATTTTTTTGAGCTGCTACAAAGACCTGAGCTGCTGCTCATTCATGTTGGAATGTAAACCCTAACTGTTGTCGTCACCCCTAGCCGTTGCCCGCGATATCGCAATAAAAAAAATATCCATTGCGATACCGCGGGAGACTCCCGTAGCATTTTGGTTCATCTTAACCGCGAGCCGTTTACCACGCTGTCATCAAACCACTGCCCGTGATATCGCAATATGGGTAGTTACCCATTGCAATACCACGGGGAACCTTCTCCAAGCCGCCTCCGCCAGGATATTTCGTAATACAGAAATTTGATATTTAAGTTTTAATATTAATGTAAAGGACACTTTATTAAATATGTTTTGTTCGGGAAAAGTAAGTTAGGTAATTTGTAATAAATATTTCGGTGAATGTTTTTCACGTGATTTTTAACTTTTACCTATATTGGTAAATGTATTTACTTTTGTTTTTTAATGCGAATGTGAGCATACATAAATTAATGAGTAGCAGCTTTGTGTTGAAGATATTTTTTTTTTAAGTTTTAATTTTTCTATAGAATTCCTCTGCCTCTGGCCTTCATGTGGTAATAAAGCAAGTTCAATTATCAGAGCCAAGTTTATCAAAGCAGATTATCTGGGTAAATTTCAAAAATGGCAGCAAGCACAAGCTTAACAAACCCACAAATTCCACAGTTTAATGGGAAGAATTATGAGTATTGGTCAATTACCATGAAAGCACTATTTAGCTCACAAGATATATGGGATTTAGTAGAGAATGGATTTTCAAAGCCAGCAGATGCAATAGCATACAATGCTTTAACACAAGCAGAGAAATACTTATTAAAAGATACAAGGAAGAAAGACTCAAAGGCTTTATTTTATCTGTTTCAAGCTGTACATGAGAGTATTTTTCCAAGGATTTCAGTAGCAACGAAGTCCAAACAGGCATGGGACATACTTCAAACAGCCTATCAAGGCATGGCAAAAGTTAAAACAGCAAAGCTACAAATGTTGAGAAGAGATTTTGAAATAATATGTATGAAGGACAATGAATTTGTAGATTCATTCTACACCCAAGTCATTGGGATGGTTAATCAAATTAGGTCTCATGGAGAGAATCTGGAAGATACTAGAATTGTTGAAAAGATTTTAAGGAGTCTGCCCACAAAATTTATATCAGTTGTAGTTGCTATAGAGGAGACAAAGAATCTCTCACAGTTCTCAGTTGATGAGTTGTATGCATCTCTAATTTCTCATGAACATAGGCTAAAAAGGTCAGTAGATACATCACTAGAGCATGCTTTCAAAACTCAGGCTTCAGTCAGTCAAGGAAGAGGCAGAGGTAGATCAAGAGGAAGAGGAAGAAACTCTTATAGAGGTGAAAGATATAGTCTATCAAGTTCAAGTGGAAGAGGTAGCAATCAAGGCTCAAGCCAAAACCCAACACAGAATCAGTCACAAAATCAAAGGTATGATAAATCTCAAGTCCAATGTCACTACTGTAAAAAATATGGGCATTATATGAATGAGTGTAGAAAGAAATGCATACATAATAATAGACAAAAATGCAAATTTTTCAAGAGAAGGTCAAAATCCATCTCAGATAAGATACACAATGTTTTTAGTCAAAAATGCTGTCGTTTAGAAAAAGATGTATGGTTTTTAGATTCCAAACCGTTAAATCATATGATGGAATCTAGGTATAAGCTTAGATGAGAACAAAGTCTGATAAGTTACATTAGAAATGGCAAACGTCGCGCTGCCACTAAGGAAAAGGATATTCTACTATTCTAACTAAACAAAGAGGAGAAAGTATATATTTCTGCTGTGTGTTTCAAAGCCCGCCTGTTCATAACCAATGAGGTAGGGGCAACTGTCCAAAAAGGGGTATAGAGTAACTCAGCAACAAGTCTCACACCAGACAACACCCGCTAACCTTTATTGCAAAGCCTAATGACAACAAATGCACGTTTCCTTAAAGATAAGGCTAGATTTGAATATAAATTATGCTCAAGCACAACACTTAATGAATTCACAAATGGGTAGAGAAGAAACTACAACAGTAGTGTAGACAATCTTTCAAGCTGAGATAAAAGATGAAAACTGGTTATGGCATCTGAGATTTGGGCATCTCAACTTTGGAGGTTTAAATTTACTTTATAAGAAAGGCATGGTCAAGGGACTACCTTTAATATGTTCCAAAGTGCATGTGAAGTACTTAGAAAACAACATAGAGAATCATTTCCAAGAGGAGTCAATCAGAGCAAAAGCCCCCTTGGAAATTATACATCCAAATTTATGTGGGACCCGCAAACACCTTCAATAGGTGGTAGTTTTATTTTCTAACATTTATTGATGATTATTCAAGGAAAACATGGGTCTATTTTCTAAAGCAGAAAAATGGAGTGTTTGATCTGTTTCGTCAGTTCAAGAATTTGGTTGAAAAACAAAGTGGTTTTTATATCAAAGTGTTGAGAACAGATAGAGGTGGTGAATATATTTCAAGAGAATTTTTTAATTTTTGCAAAGATCATGGAATTCACAAGCAATTCACAACTAGATACACACCTTAGCAAAATGGAGTAGCTGAAAGGAAAAATAGAACAATCATGGAAATGGCTAGAAGCATGTTGAAAGCCAAACATTTGTCAAATGAATATTGGGCAAAAGCAATATCTTGTGCAGCCTATATAATGAATAGGTGTCCAACAAAAAGTGTCATGAATATGGTACCTGAAGAAGCATGGATAGGAAGAAAATATAATGTTACTCACATGAGAGTATTTGGATGTGTAGCATATGCACATGTGCCTGATGAATTGAGAAAGAAGCTAGATAATAAAGGAGAAAAATGTATATTTGTTGGATATAGTGAAGAATCCAGAGCTTATAAGCTCTATAATCTAACAACAAAGAAAGTTATAATCAGCAGAGATGTACAATTCGTAGAAGATGAAGTATGGGATGGAAGCATAGAGAAGACAGTCAATATTTCAGCTAGTATACTTCAAGAGGAGAATGAAGTTTCAGCATCAACAAATATTCCAGCTATTGTGACTCCTACCACTCCCATTCAAGCTCAGCAAAGTAGTCCACAAGTGACACCAGCATCGACTATAAGAATAGCCTCATGCATTCAAGGAAGCAGTCCAACAAGAGGACAACAAACACCATCTACAGCGGGACCATCGGGTCCACATTCCACAAGTTCAAGTGATATGTCAAATCCTACATTGGCAAGTCTGAGAAGACAGAAAATCAGAAGCATAAGAGATATATATGAGCAAAATAAAGGTGAGAATAACTCAAATCAGGTTTCTCTTTCTGCATTTTATTCTCAAATAGAAGATCCAGTTCATTTTGAAGATGCAGTCAAAGATGATAAATGGGTAAGTGCTATAGATAAAGAAATTGAAGCAATTGAAAAGAATCACACATGGGATCTAGTTAGTCTTCCAAAATACAAAGATGTTATTGGAGTGAAATGGGTTTATAAAACCAAATTGAATGAAAAAGATGAAGTTCAGAAGCTTAAAGCAAGATTGGTTGTAAAGGGCTATTCACAACAGCGTGGAATTGATTACAATGAGACATTTGCACCTGTAGCACGATTGGATACTATAAGGATGATTTTAGCTTTAGCAGCACAGAATAAGTGGTTTGTATCTCAAATGGATGTAAAGTCAGCTTTTTTAAATAGTTATTTAGAAGAAGTTTATGTGGATCAGCTACCTGGGTATGAAATTCTGGGTCAAAAAGACAATTTACAAATTGAAAAAGGCACTATATGGATTGAAACAAGCCCCAAGAGCTTGGTACAGCAAAATAGACAGTTATCTTTTGCTGAATGGATTTAATAGATGTAGCAGTGAGCCCACACTGTATACAAAAATGAATGAAGAAGGTGAAATACTTATAGTATGCTTATATGTTGATGATTTAATTTTCACTGGCAATTTGTAAATTGATCTGTTCAAGGCAGACATGAAGAAAGAATTTGAAATGATAGACTTAGGTCTGATGAAGTATTTTTTGGGCATTGAAGTGAATCAAAATGAAAATGGTATTTTTATTTCACAGTCAAAATATGCAAATGACATTTTGAAAAGGTTTAATATGATGAAGTGCAAACCAGCACCAACATCTACAGTGACAGGTTTGAAACTAAGCAAGGATGATAGAGGGTCTAATGTTGATCCAACTTTGTTTAAGAGGCTTGTTGGAAGTTTCATGTATCTCACAGCCACAAGGCCAGACATTATGTATGGATTAAGTTTGATTTCTAGGTTTATGGAAACACCAAAAAACACCCATTGGAAAGCAGGGAAGAGAATTTTAAGGTATGTAAGTGGAACAAGGAATTTTGGTATTAAGTATTCAAGTTTAGATGAGTTCAAACTCATAGGATACACAGACAGTGACTATGCTGGCAGCATTGATGACAGAAAAAATATGTCTGGTTATGTATTTCATTTTGGGACTGGAGTTGTCTCATGGTCTTCAAAGAAATAGCCAATAGTCTGTCTTTCATCAGCTGAAGCAGAATATGTGGCAGCCACAAGTGCAGTATGCCAGGCAGTCTGGATGAGAAAAATTTTGAAAGAATTAAAAAATGAATAATTGGAGGCAACAAAAATTTACTGTGATAACAATTCAGCCATAGCTCTCTCAAAAAATCCAGTCTTTCATAAGAGAAGCAAGCATATTGATACCAGGTATCACTTCATAAGGGAATTAATTAACAATGGTGACATATTTTTAGAGTTTTGCAGATCAGAAGAGCAAAGTGCAGATATCTTCACAAAGGCACTAGGAAGAGATAATTTCATTTTTCAAAGAAACAGATTGGGCATGGTGGACTATGCAGTTATGTTTAAGGGGGAGTGTTGGAATGTAAACCCTAACTGCTGTCGTCACCCCTAGTCGCTGCCCACGATATCGCAATAAAAAAATTATCCATTGTGATACCGTGAGAGACTCCCATAGCATTTTGGTTCATCTTAACCACCAGCCGTTTACCGCGTCATCATCAAACCACTGCCCGTGATATCGCAATATGGGTAGTTACCCATTGCGATACCATGGGGAACCTTCTCCAAGCCGCCTCCGCCAGGATATTTCGTAATACAAAAATTTGATATTTAAGTTTTAATATTAATGTAAAGGACACTTTATTAAATATGTTTTGTTCGGGAAAAGTAAGTTAGGTAATTTGTAATAAATATTTCGTGCCCTCCCTTCCGTGAATTTTTTCACGTGATTTTTAACTTTTACCTATATTGGTACATGTATTTACTTTTGTTCTTTAATGCAAATGTGAGCATACAGAAATTAATGAGCAGTAGCTCTGTGTTGAAGATATTTTTTTTTTAAGTTTTAATTTTTCCTGTAGAATTCCTCTGCCTCTGTCCTTCAATTCAAACGTACTCCATTATATCATCTGACTATTGTTGGAGCTTCTGCTCCTTAACAAACATAGAGCCATTCAATCTTCTTACAGCTGTGGAGCTGGACTCCATTTGAGAGTGGTTTACAAAATACAGATTCAACGATATAGCGAAATCTAAGGTTTAGCAGAACAGTCAAGAATACATAAAATAATATATTACTTTGTACCCAGAAAGCGTGTGAGAGCTGCATGAGTTATTATCAAATCATTTCAAATCTTTATCAACATCTATCTTCAAAATTTTTCTTCAATACTGATACTGACTGAGATCCAATGCTGATACATAGAGGATATTAGAAGACAGGTGTTGTTGGTGAATGTAATGAAGCAGTTGAGAATATATTTCCAACATTCCCCTTTAATCTTAACTGCAAACATTGATGCTTCAGCGTCTATAATCTTCAAATTCCATGGATCGAACCTAGTAAATCCCAATTTTTCTATTGGGATGCTCTAACCACGAGCCCTGGCCTTCTCACCAGTCCATTGTCAGTTCAGGTGTGAAATACTTATTTTCTTCAACACTTCTCATTGAGCTACACTGCTGGTGCTTGAGGATCCTACCATCAGTTGGCTCTGTTGACCTTATTCACACAAATACATAATGTTATCCTCCTTTGATCTTCTAATCTCTTTTAATAGTTCCTCTTTCATTTTCCTTGCAGTCTCCTTTCTTGACTGTAAACTATTCTTTCATCCATACAGCAGCCTCACGGGACACTTACATTCTCAAATAACCTCTTCTCTTCTCCAAATCGACAACTTCAATCTCTCTTCCATTTCAAAAGACCAACAAAAAAAAAAAAATTCTTTTTGCAGCTTCCTCATAACAATTTTCAAAACAAAAATTGAACTTACCTTTACTTCCGAAGATTTATTTTAACCATTGATCTGCAACCACCTTTGAGCTACATCTAACCTTTGACTGGCATCCTTTGTCTTCCAAAAAAATCTTTTGTCTTTGAACGATGGCTACAACCAAGTTTTTAGACTTTTTCACCACCTTCCATGCTGACTTTTATGATCTCCTCAATCTACTTTGAGCAATTAAGCAGCTGTGTTGCTCTTCTTCTTTAAGTCTTCTAGGCAGCCTTTCTCCTTCCTCATTCCTGCGATTACCTTTCATTCTGCAAGCTATACTTGAGAAAAAAATAGAAAAAACATTATGACTGAGCTTAGCACACACTCTTTTCGCAGCAGCAATCTTTTTCCTTGGCAGCTTCTTCTTTTGTTGATGACTCCACCAAAATCTTCGTGCTCTCCAAGTCTTCAGGCTATATATGATACCAATTGTACAATATGAAAGGGGAGGATAAATCTTATGTTGTTCAAAGACCTCAGCTGCTGCTCATTCAAACATACTCCATTGTATCATCTGACTATTGTTGGAGCTTTTGCTCCTTAAGAAATATAGAGCAATTCAATCTTCTTACAGCTCTGTGGAGCTGGGCTCCATTTGGGAGTGGTTAACTAGTTTAGTTATTTTATTGCATAATATATCTATATTACATCGATAGATATTTACATTTGGTGCAAATTTAACATCACTGTGTTAGCCAAAGTGCCTTAAAATGTTAATGGATTTGTTTAAAGACTTTCTAAAATTTGAAGAATATGCAAATGCATAGATAAGGCTGGCCATTGGTTTGAGAGAAAACCTCAAAGGTTTGATAGAAAACCTCAAAGAGACTCAGTACTTCAAAAAATTTCAAGCAAATGTACTCGCAGGTGTAATGTCAAATGCTACGACCTCTCCCTACCACATTTTCCAGCGTGAAGGTGAGAGCTCTCAAATTGGGTGCAAATATCGATCAAGGCGTAATTGAAAATCGATTTTACCTAGGCATGTACAACCCTACCAATTGTACACGAACACTTCACAAAATGCCTTCAAAATGGCAAGACATTATTTGTTAAAAATGCCATTATTTCATCATCAAATTCTTTAATGTTATATTTTTAAATACATAATGTATGAAACTTTTACAAATGCAATTATCTCTTAGAATAATCTATATGCATAACGTCCAGAGATATCTAACTATTTAATTTGTAAATAATTTATTAAATTTTTTATTATATTAAATTTCTTATTTAAATATGATGATGCAACATATCTCTTCCTCGAGTTATCTATCACATATAAACCAACCCAACTATCAAACTTTCACCAAAAGAAAATCATGAAATTAAACCTACAGCACATCATATCATACGCTTTACAACTCAATAATAATTTTGTTGTGCACATCATATAATGCAACTTTACAACTTAATAATTTTGTGGAGCACATCATATAATACACTATGCAGGAACAATCTCATTAATAATCCATACCGCCCATGCCACCACCACCCCTAGCTGGAACATCTCTCTCATCCTTGGGGATTTCGCAAATACTAGAAACCATGGAACCAACGATTCCCTTGGAGTACCAATTTGTATGTAAATAGCACATTACACTCCAGAATGCTGTCAGAATATCATCACTAATTACAAGGGCAACATAATAGAAAAATATTCTTACCTTGCAGCATCAACCAATGCAGTTCTATTTACTTTCAAGGGATCAATAATTCCTGCCTTAACTATGTCAACATATTCACCTGGTCCAAAAGTAGAAAATGCCTTTTTACTGGGCTCATTATAAACATCAGCTACATTATAGACACGCAAATGTTCACTTTAAAAACGAATTTAAGATTTTTAAAAACTAAAAAAATGATTTTTTTCTTCAGAATTTAATTTTTTTTTCTAACTATATTGAATACTTTACTCACCTTTGGCGGCGTCATAACCAAGAGCCTTATTATCTCAAGAATATTCAACATCCAAAATCAGAATTCTAATGGTAGATGCCATTTAAAACATTATCAGATTAGAAACTTCAAATGGGCATTGCATCTCACACCTTCACTGCATTCTGAATAATCTGCACTCCAATCTTCTGGTCAAAGTTAGCAATTTGAAGTTTATCTAGTTCCTTTGATGCATATAAAAGGGCAATACCACCACCTGCAGGAATAGCAGTTTTAAGCTTGAAATAAGCAATCATTGCTTTACTAACCACATTTGTGTATTAAAGAATAGTATACCCCTATTGACATGATATTGACCTAGCAGAATACCCTCTTCCACTGTTGCCTTCGTGGCATTTAAATTATCTGTAACTCATCTTTTTTTCTCCCCAACTTCTACAAAAGAAAAGCAGGACTGATAAAACTATAAATAAAGTTAACTTCTTGTTATTCTTCTATACCTAACTGTACTTGAACAGCAAATTACAAGCAATCAAGTTCATACAGTTTTGCCCACCTCTCCTGATACTTCTCTCTGTCATAGTCTGATGTGCTTGTTTTAAGAGCAGCCCGAATCTGCTTGCCATGATGATTACACAGTTAATACAGGATGTGCATGAATTGACCACTTTCAGATTCACAAATGAAAAACAGAGACCTGCTTCCTCAATGCTCTTTTTGTCACCACCTCCATCAAGAATAATTGTATCATCCTTGGATACAGTTACCTATTGTATGCAACCTAAAATGGTCACCTAGACTTTGGGCCCCATTTATTTAATTTTTCGACATCAACTTTCTGAATCAATGATTGTCGCATTTTCAAATCAAATTTTTTAATCAATTCATAACTATTTCAAATGTTTCAATTTTCCCTAAGGTTTGAATGCTTCATTAATTTTATTTAATCAAAAGAAATAAATCACTTTTAATAAATAAAATAATGTTATTTAATTGAAGTTAATATTACTTAAATAAAATGATGCTATTTAATTAAATCTATTTTTAATTAAATAATTTTATTTTATTTTATTAATATTCATTTCTAAATTAAGTAATCTTATTTTATTTTATTAAAAGAGATATTATCATCTTAAATTAAATTAAATAAATGAAATGTCCTCTCAAGAATATCCTGTGATGAAAAAAAGGAAACAAATCAGTTAAAAGGGAAATAAACTAAAAAAAGAATTTCAATCAAGATTTGTTTCTATTTTTCTATTTATCCCACATTGCTTCTTAATTTGCCTTCAATTCCACTTTTGCCTATAAAATAAGCCCTCTCATTCTCATTTCAAAAAATCACGAATTTTTACATCAGACTTATGCTACAAATTTTCTTGAATTTTATCATTTGAGATTACAGTTTGATTTTATAAGCATCTTAGTTTTAGAGCATATAGTTTAATATTACATTTTAGCTTAATATTCATAGTACATTAATTTGCAAAGTAATTCATTTATAGCATTGCATGTAGATCAATTTTCATTTCAATAAATTAGTTTTGTTTATTGCATTTTACAGTCATTTAGATTAGTTTTCATTGTTGCATTGCAAGAACAGGATTCATGGAGATTGGCATTCTTGCTTCTCCTCTTTGAATCTCTCGTTCCGAGACTGTATTTGTAGGGGTAACTGGGTCAATCTGAGGGCCACAATATCAATCCCTGCTCTTCTCGGATAGAGAGTTGTGAATTGATTTGCAAGGACTCATTATTGAGTATCCATAACACATAACCTCCCAAAATCAGCCCACGACTCAGCAGACTCCTTGGCCTCCTGCGTCGTCCCTCGCGCTGCCTCTCCAGTCTTTTGCGCCTATTCTTTCGCCTCCTCCACGGCGGCATACGAAACCAGCACCAGCACCAACAACCACACCACCAACACACATTTCACCAACTTGTCAAGCCTTTCGATGACAGCTTAAATCTACCAAAGATTTCTCTTTTTTCTGTTCTTTTCTCTCTCAAATTCTTTTACAACCAGAAAATGTATATCTAATGTTGTTTTTGTTGTTACAGGCTTGCCGTCAGTGAAATGCCCCCGTATCGTTTGTCTCGCGTGGCCAAGGATCAGTAAGCGGCAGGTTTTGTCTGCAGGTCTTTCCACTCAAACCTTTATTTAAATTTAAGCTGTCAAATACATTTTGATGTACACGTCAATGGAACGCCTATGGGCTTACCAAAATACAGATTCAACGATATATAAAAACCTAAGGTTCAGCACAACAGTCAACAATACATAAAATAATATATTACTTTGTACCCAGAAAGCGTGTGAGAGCTGCAATGACTTATTATCAAACCATTTCAAATCTTTTCGATTTTTTACCAACATCTATCTTCAAAATTTGTCTTCAATGTTGATACTGACTGAGATCCAATGCTGATACGTAGAGGATATTAGAAGACAGGTGTTGTCGGAGAATTTAATGAAGCAGTTGAGAATATATTTCCAACATAATTGATATATGGTTTCAGGTAAATTCACAGTCAATAATTTATCATCAGAAAATTCACGGTCAACAATTCACTCAGAAAATTCACCACCATAATATATTCATCTTGTGAAAAATTCACCACCAGCAATTCAGGATAATTCATGGCATTAATATTTTTTAATATATAATTCAAAGACATTGAGATTTTTTTTGCAAAAGAATAATTTCCACAGCATTAATAATAGAGATGACTGATATTATTGTATAATTGATTTATTAGAATAAAATAAAATATATTGAAAAATGTTTCATTTTTATGATCATAAATCAAATTTTCTAATTGTATATGCCATGAATTATCCAGAAATGAATTTGTCATGGTGATGAATTGTTTGATGCTAAATTGTTGACCGTAAATTTCCCAGCGATGAATTGCTGAAGATGAATTTTCCTAGAACCTTGATATATAATGAGATTATACTCCTCATGTTGCACATGCTTGAATGATATCCTTTACTTGCATGTTGCTGAAAGTCTCTAAAACCTTTTCTTCAAACTATTATGTATTTTTGCTACAATACAGGCGTTCTGTCAAAATTTTCACTCACCTTTTCCCATTTCGCATGCAGCTCACGTCTTGTTTTCAATTGCCGTTTAGGCCGAGACAAGGACACTGGTAATGGTTGTGGGGTTTGGCTTCATGCTTGCCAATACATTTGCTTGATTAAAGTTTCTAAATCCTTTATTGATTTTATTTTGTGCATGTCATGAACCTTGCATGGTGTAAGCTTGGAGTGGAAACGTTTATCAAATTATTCATAGATCTTGCAACTAAGACAAGCATCCCTCTCTTGGCACATTGAAATTCATTTTCAATCTTCAAAATGATCTATGAAACAACTTTTAAAGACATTATCTATGACATCATATAGTGCATATTATCATTCAATAGCCTTCATGCAATTTACACCCTCCTTAAACCTACATATTGCATTAACAACGAAGTGATTTGTCTTAACTTTTACAAACTAGGGGAGAGGGCCTAATAGTGGTGCGGGTACCTATAGTTGTCATAGTACATGTACATTCAAAGCCCAATATTTTAAAACTATGGAACTAGTAATTGTAAGAGAGGACCTAATAGTTGAACAAAATATGCCCATTGCATTCAAAAAGCAACAAATCATATGATGCCACATTCACACACTAAAAAACATGACTTAATGCACCACTATTAGTCTAACTGTTTTTGGGGTCTATTATGACCCCTCAACAAAAAGATGTTGATGACACTTTTTTTCTCGGTCTATGGGGTGAAACAAAATATTTGAATTGTCCATGTCCCTCGCCGCTCAGAGATATAATTTTTTAATGTCAATGTTACATGTTCATTGCTATGTCGATCCATAAAGTTAGGGTGCACCACTATTGGGCCCTCTCCCCTATGTGTTCCGTTTGATTTCATGGAGGCACCTAAATAAAGTTTTCTAAATTGTAGTTCCATCTTCATGGAATATGTTGCTTTGATTTATTAATACTTTTGATTTTAAAGTGGAGGAAAATAACTGAAAATGAGTTGTGAAAATGCACAACCTCATTTTCTAAATTAAGGATTTGGGTTGTGAATTTTTACAATTCATATTTGGATTAACATGGGTTTTAAAAATTCACAACCTCATTTTTGCTTTTTAATTCATTTATGAAATTTTCAATCTTTTTTAATTTTTCCATCTATATTTTCTTTTAATTACTGATTGCATTAAAATAAATAACTATTCAAACATGAGTGTTATATTTTAAATTGTGCCACTGTTTTCAAACATCCAATGTGACTGGCTAAAATGGTTCCAGAAAATATTTAGGAATTATAATTTACTCCTAGCTTATTAAGCTCAAATTCATTCTTCACTCATCCAGTACACAAAATGCACATAATTTCTCACCTTCATGTGTAATAAGAACATTCATCCTTCCAATGCAAAATCAACTAAAATAAATTGTAAATAAAAACACTAAATATGAAGAATAAAACTTATAAAACTGCTCTAACATTATATTGAAAAGAATTGAACAGCAGACTGAAAGAGTGAACAGCAACTGAAAAATGATAGATGCAATATTATTCAACTGTATGATCTCTTATATAAAGAGTTTTAGACAGCAGACAAAGAAAATAAAATCTCATGCACTGCAGTTTTAATATGATTTAAAACTAAGAAAAACAAAAAACAGCGAAATAACTGATCATGCAATCTTCAAAATAAGTCCTTTGTTGACGCCCAGAGAGATAATGTTCCTCTTTCACCGCAATTCTCTCTCAGTCAAGATTAATTTATCAAGATCACAGATCTTTCTCAGTCAAGATTAATTTATCAAGATCACAGTTGAGGCATCTCGCTTCCTTCAATTTATTTCCTGATATGAGAATTTTGATTTCTGTAGATGGTTTCTGAAAATTCAACAACTGCTTAACAAATCGGCGACCGTTTATGCCATCGAATCCTTTATTGCGGGCAGCTAATAATGTTTTCATAGCTCCTTTATTGCGGGAAGCTAATAATGTTTTCATAGCAGGAGCCAGATCGAAAAGATACTGAAGTAAAGGTAAGATTTCCTGAGCAAATGAGGTTATGTTGAGATGAATCCACTTTAGATTCTTCAACTTGATATTCTCATAAAACTGACGCGAGAATCGCTGCATTGCACCATCAAAAGACCAAAGCAAGAATAAGAATATCAATAGGTTAGATTAAAAAAATGAAAGAAATATAACAGACGTGATTCTAATGTTTTTAACGAATTTTCCATCCTCTAATATTAAAATTGAAGATTAAAATGGAGTATATAAAGCCCTCACACTGAAGCGGTTGCCAATTTGCAACACTCCCACTTTAGTTTGAAAGATCTAAATTACAATATTTGCAATAAAATAATCCTTTAAACACTTACCATTGCCGCCCACTCAGCCTTGTGTATACATATTTGTTCCAAGTCTGGAAATTCTCTTAGAATCATAACATCGCGCAAAAAGAAACACCCATGCGTGAAGGTAATTTTTCTCAGTGATTTGAGAGTTGTAAAAGCTTCAAGTTTTACATTTGTGCATAGACTTAAACATGCTGGCAAGTAGAAATCTATCTCCACGCTATAAAATGTGTCTTTTATTACAAGACTCTGTAATCGAGCGCAATTTGCTATCATTGCTTTGATTTGAGAGGAGAGATTGAGAGAAATAAGACTGTCAGAACATATCTTTAATTTCTCCAGTCCACTGCAATTACCAAGTACTAAAATTTCCAAAACTGGACATAATTGCAACATTAGCTCAATGATCTTGTCATTCAGCTCTACATTATAAAAATTCAGAGTTGTTAGGCTGGCGAAGCCACCGAAAGAGTCCGGCATGTTAGTGAGAATGAAATGCTTGAGAGCCAAAGATCTCAGGGTGTGACACAAAAAAATGGATGTGGGAACCTCAAATTTAGACAGCTGTGACTTGTTATTCTCAATTCTAATTTCTTTCACCTTTTTCAGAGCAGCGCTACGAATCCATTCATAAATCATGTCACTTGTACAACAGGAACGCGCATTATTGAGCTCAAAAAGTTCAAGGGAACCAGAGTGAAGCTCAAAAATACCATCAATTATATTTTGGAATCCATGGGGGCTACATGATGAAGAGAAGAAATCCCATGAAAATTTTAGGTTTTGTAAGAACTTCCAAAGAAACTTCCATCTTTTAGAGACAACTGAACAACGCACTGCTTGTTTCAAGGAGATTTTACTCAGAATTAAGATCAGTAAGCTATCTGGTAAATCGTTTATGCTTAGTCCTTTTCTTTTACAAGCCATAACTTCCCTTTTGTAAGCCATGAGAGAGGTGCACTGATAGAAATTAATGGGCTTTGTAAATATTTATTGTAGAATAGGGTAAAATCAAGGTACAAAGCATGAATCTATAAAACTCAAACCCTAAAGACCCTAAACTAATAATGAAATGCAAATGAACATAGAAACATAAAATAACAAATAATATTACCACAATTCCTATGCCATGGTTGATTCACCTCCATTGTCCTTCTCCATCTTACTTTATATGTTTATTGCCCTAAGATTCTAAGTATGCAACAATAAGCCTAATGATAATGATAGCAAAATATTGAAATGACAATGGCGGGTCTCTTTTATAGAAAACCAAATTGGAATGAAGGGCTAGGATTAATATTCAATATGATATGAAAATCAATGGTCAAGATTGAAATATGTAGTATGAAATAGGGTTAGGGCTAACTTGGTTATGGATGGATGGTGGAAATTAAATTATAGAATAATTCAATCAAGGGTGGAAATTAATTGAGATGTGAAAAGATAAAAATGAAATTAATTGACATGTGAAGAGATAAAAATGTCAAGGTGGGTGAAATAAATTAAATAATTATAAATATTTAGTTTGAGAGGGAAAATCGATAATTAAATAATTTAAAACAATTATTTAATTATAGAGGAAAGGGGAAAGTTGACTTTTTAAATTAAATAATAATTTAATTCAAAAGTGGAGAAAAGGACAAAATATTAAATAATTAAAATAATTACGCCAACACGGTAGGTAGGATAAGAATGCATTTTTTTTCTTTAAAAAATTTCAAACTTAGAATTTTAGATTTCTTATAATAAAAATAATATATAAATAATAAATTATAAATTGTATGCTCAAATCTTTTTAAATTTAAATTTAAATTTATTTTAATAATTATTATATATATATTAAGTTTTTAATAAATATAATTATTTTTCAATATTAAAAAATTAAAAATTATGAATTGAAGCTTTACCTTTACCTTTTCAATAGGTTTCATTTTATTTTCAACTTTTTAGTTACTTATAATTTTTAATGTAAAAGTTAAAATTTTAACTTTAACAATTTTAACATGGTTTATTTTTATTTTTAATATTTATTTGAAGTATCATTTTCATTTTTGAAATTTTTAACTTATTTAATAATTTAATTGTATTAATTATATTCATAGTTAATTTGATAATATTATAATAACTTTTTAATTTGTTAATTAAATTTATCTTTAATTAATGTTTTTGATATGGAAAAATGGGTTTTTGAAGGGGTCTCGAAACCTGTATAAGGTTGGGTTTTTCAAAAAGTGCAAAATGTTTAAAAATTGCAAAAATGTGCAAAATTTGCAAACTCAAACGTTGTAAAATTGCAAAATTTGCATTATGGAGGGAATGTGAAGAGTCAAACTAGCTCAAAGGTAAGTTAGGAAGGTGAATCAGTTTTTAATTGGTGGGAAAGAGTTTAAAAACATGGATAACTCGAATTGAAGGTTGGATTTTGTGATTTGAAGAAGCAAAAACAATAAAAACTTAGAGTTTTCCAGAATTTTTTGTATTTTCAGCTATAGCAGCAGATTGTACAGCCTGTATTTCAATTAGTTGATCCAAATTTATTTATATTTGCATATAATATGGAGTTACCTTTCTTTTTAATCCATTTAGAAGGTTTTCCATAACGTTTTGTGCATTTTATCATCAATTTACTTAAATCGGCCTGAACTTGTACATCTAAAGGTTTTGAGTCAATAAAAATGGCTTTTTGACCCATTCCTCTTTATGTAGCCTTTGTAACTTGAGGAATGGGTCTGCACTAACATTATTAATGTGTGGGAGTGATGTGTTAGTGTTGGGGAGGTCTGAAAGTGAGATGGGTGTGAAACCCATGTGTGTAAAAGTGAGTTTTCTTTAAGAAAAATGGTGGTTTTGAAGAGTCAAATTATGTTTTTGTGTAGGGAAGCATTATTTTATGATTTTTTGAGCTTGTTCAAGGTATCAAAAACTTGTTTGAGTAATTTTTAGGTTGTGGTTAGCTTTGAAAGTATCAGTTTCAATAAACCCCTAGGGTTTAGGCTACAATAGAGGGTTTTGTGGTTTACCCATTGTACGGTGGTATAACTAAGATCTAATTGTGTATTTTGAAGTTTTGACACCTTAAAATTTATGCCCAAAGATTTGGTAAGGTTTGGATAAGTTTAGAGTATAGACCAGGCTTTGTTCAACCGGATCGATCCCTTAATGGTCCAAAGGGCAAAATGGCTACAAACTTTAGCATAACGTTACTCGAACACCGTGATGCTTAGAAACATCCCGTCTGATCATATGGGATCGTGTTGGGCCCCTCTAAAATAACCTCTCATTTTTTTCTATCTCAGAATGGTTTTCCTGTGGTGTCTAGTTTTCAGTTGATGGAAAAAGTGTCAAATGCAAGCAATGGAAAGTTGCAAGGTGGTGCAACTTTCGTTCTGCAACTCGTGTGACCAAATGGACTGTTCCAACGCGTCCGAATAGGAATTTTTATGCTAGGAATGGTCCTATTTTCCACCCAAACATGCGGAATCACTCTGAGCTACGTTCAACCAGATTGATCCCTTAAGGGTCCAAAGGGCAAAATGGCTGCAAACTTCAGCATGAGGTTACTCAGACACCGTGATGCTTAGAAAATTCTCATCTGATCCTATGGGATCATGTTGGACCCCTCTACAATAACCTCTCTCGGTTTGTGTTATATTGGAGTGGTTTTCTCGTGGTGTCCAGTTTTCAATTGATGGAAAAAGTGTCAAATGGAACAATGGAAAGTTGCAAAGTGGTGCAACTTTCATTCTGCAACTCATGTGACCAAACGGACTATTCCAACGCATTCGAATAGAAATTTTTACACTAGGCACGGTCCTCTTTGACACCCAAACACGTAGAATCACTCTGAGCTACGTTCAACCGAATTGATTTCTTAAGGGTCTAAAGGGCAAAATGGCTGCAAACTTTAGCATGAGGTTACTAAGACACTGTGATGCTTAGAAACTTCTCGTCTGACCCTATGGGATCATGTTGGGCCCCTCTATAATAACCTCTCTTGGTTTTCATTATCTCAGAGTGGTTTTCCTGTGGTGTCTAGTTTTCAATTGATGAAAAAAGTGTCAAATGGAAGTAGTGGAAAGTTGCAAAGTGGTGCAACTTTTGTTTTGCAACTCATGTGACCAATTGGATTGTTCCAACACATTTATGCTAGACATGGTCCTCTTTCACACCCAAACACGTGGAATCACTCTGAGCTACGTTCAACTGGATCGATCCCTTAAGGGTCCAAAGGGAAAAATGGTTGCAAACTTCAGCATGAGGTTACTCAGACATCGTGATGTTTAGAAACTTCTTGTCTCATCCCATGGGATTATGTTAGGCCCCTCTATAATAACCTCTCTCAGTTTTGGTTATCTCAAAGTGGTTTTCCCGTGGTGTTTAGTTTTTCAATTGATGGAAAAAGTGTCAAATGGAAGCAGTGGAAAGTTGCAAAGTGGTGCAACTTTCGTTCTGCAATTCGTGTGACCAAACAGACTATTCCAACACGTCTGAATAGGATTTTTGAGCTAGGAATGGTCCTCTTTCGCACCCAAACATGCGGAATCGCTCTGAGCTATGTTCAACCGGATTGATTCCTTAAGGGTCCAAAGGGAAAAATGGCTACAAACTTCAGCATGAGGTTACTCGGACACCGTGATGCTTAGAAACTTCTTGTCTGATCCCATGGAATTGTATTGGGCACCTCTACAATAAATTCTCTTAGTTTTTTGTTATCTCAGAGTGGTTTTCCCATGGTGTCCAGTTTTCAGTTGATGGAAAAAGTGTCAAATGGAAGCAGTGGAAAGTTGCAAAGTGGTGCAACATTTATTTTGCAAATCGTGTGACCAAACAGATTGTTCCAATGCATCTGAATAGGCATGTTCACACTAGGAATGGTCCTCTTTCTCACCCAAACATGCGGAATCGCTTTGAGCTACATTTAATTAGATTGATCCCTTAAGGGTTTGATTGTAGTATGTTGAAATAGGTCATTCCACTTATTGTTCAGGTTGTTTCTTGGTGATATGAGCCTAATGTAAGTAGGGTAGGGAGTAGGAATAATAAAATACCATTATTAAGGGAATTGGAAGAGATTACTAACGCTGCCCCTATTGAAAATTCAAAATTGAGGCCCCTTAAAAGCAAGGTTAGAAGAGGTGAAAAGAAATTTCTTGAAAATAAGTTAGAATAGGTTGGAAATAGGGTTAGATTGTGGAGTTTGATGTGTTCAAAAGGTCTATAAGGATAGGGAAGGTCAAAATTATGTTATGGCATGACATGCCCTAGTTGGGAAAACAAGGGTTTTGAATGAAAAAGAGAGGTTTGATGGAGTAAACGTGGGTAAAGTCAAGGGGGAACATAATTTGGTGGTCAATTAAGTTTGTGTGGGAAAAATGAAGAGTGTTGGAATAGGTTTTGAGGTTCAGGTTTGGAGGTTTGGTTCACCGGTTTGGCCAAAATTTTGTGGAGGGGGGGTCAGTTCATTTTGGGTTCGTTGGTACAAAAAACATGTAAAAGCAAAATATATATCTATGCAACCTAGAAGCATGAATTAGGATTAGAATATCACATATCATCATATAAACAACAAAACCACCATAAACTTGAATGTCATTTAAAACAGAAAAATTTCCAAAAAAAAATGTGTTTATAACCTACAAAAAAATGTGAATAAAATCATGTTGATTTTTGCGTGAAAAAAAACCATGAGACCATAGCTTGTTGCTTACTATTATGCTTTGACAGATTTTTTCCAAGCATCCATAGCTTGTTCGAAAGTACTTTTTTTAGGCTTTTACCCATAGCAGCAAGGCAGTGAATTGTTTGATAAAATGCTTCGGTAGACATGTATGAAAAATGTGGTAGCATAGACAAGGTAGTCAACTATTTGAAAAAATGCCTCAAAGAAATGTGGTTTCATGGTGATGGAATGGCATGAAAAATTCCATGACAAGCAAATTGCTATGGATTGTCATGGCATTCCATCACCATTGAGACCACATTTCTTTGA
>VDFB02000015.1:302243252-302588451 GCA_007258455.2 Sequoia sempervirens | reverse complement strand
TAGCTCAAATTGAGAAAACTCCATTATCAAGCTCGTGATCTCTTTTCTTCTCTTCTATCTTATAATTCTCTTCAATATTTGTTTCTTGAGTTTCTAATTATGATATTTAAGTACAATTTTTTTTTTTTTATTAATTTTGGATGAGAACAAGTGAATGCTAATTTTCATAATTTCAACGGTTAAAATACATGATCACGCAATTTTGTTGGATCAGGAAAAATATGTGAATAGGAGTTAAGTGCATATTATTTGTAGACTTCTAACATTAGATCAAATTGGTATCAGAGCTTCTTAATAGGAAATTGCAAAAGTGAATGTTAACCAAGTTGAAATTGAAGCAAGGAGAAGGTGCACTTATAGAGTTCAATCCTGAGATCGGAAAATGAAGGTCTTTTCCATGATTAGAAATGGAAGTTGAACAAAGTCCTATGGAGCTTGATGAGAAAACTTTCCAAAAAGCATTTCTTGAAATGAAGGCTATGGTGGAAGTTCTTTTCCAAGAGAGACAAGAGCAACAAAAGAAAAAGGATCTCAAGAATAGAAAGAAGAATGAAGATGAATCCACTTCAAAAGATGATAAAGGTAAAGGAGTAGGAGGTGGTAGTGACCCTCCTGAACCTCTGTCCCCATCTTCTTCTTCTTCCTCTTCATCTTCTTTTTCTACTTCTTCCCCCAAGAAGAAAAAACTTGTGCAGTATGGATCTAATACACCTTTGTTGAAACTTGATGTTAAATTTGATTTGCCAATCTATAATGGAGAATTGGATGCAGAGAAACTCGACAATTGGATCAAACAAGTTGAAGTTTATTGCAGGGTACAAAATTTCACTAATGATGCTTCAAAGATCTAGTTAGCCACTCTTCGCCTGGGAGGCATAGCTGTAATCTAGTAGGAGAGTAAGACTCAGGAAGATATTAGTTGATATGGTAAAATCATTTCTTCTTGGTTTGACTTTACAGTTGCACTTAAAAAAAAATTACCCATTAGGACACATGCAAAAAGCAATGATGAATTGGCAATCATTAAGGCAAGAGAAAGGACAAAGTGTGCAAGAATATACATAGGATTTTAGGAAGAGGGCTTTAATTTTGGGCATGCCATTGTACACACAAGAAACTTTGTTAAAGTACATAGGTGGATTACGTGAAAGTTTGAAACATACCATACTTATGTTTAATTCAACTAACATTGATGAAGTTAGTGTGCAAGCTATCCATTTGGAAACAAGCTCGAGGAATAGCCATGACAGCCTCTTCATGGAATCTAGTAAGCACAAAGAGAGTAAGAAAGGGAAGGACAAAATGCAACGGACAACTTTTGTAAAGAAAGAAGAGGAAAAGCCTTATTGCTCACACTACAAAAAGGAAGGGAATGAAGATGCAAAGTGTTGGAAATTGCATCCTGATTAGAAGCCAAAATGATTCAAGAATCAAAAGGGTAAGCAAAAGACCACAGCTATCGTGCAAGACATTGGTTCAAAATCTGGTGACGAATCAAAGATAGCAATTATGGGTATTAAAGGTAATGTTCTTGTTGCTAGTACTAGTTCCTATGCTTCTTCTATGGAGTGTAATGAAGTCCCTATTGAAAGGAAAAGGAATGAGTTGTTTCACATAAGGACTATTGCAAAACATAGTAAAATTGATACACTCATAGATAGTGGATCACAAGTAAATTTAATCTTTGAACAAGTTGTTAGGCAACTGGGATTAAAGACAACACCTCATCCTAAGCTATATCCATTGGGTTGTGTGAATGATAATGCTCAGTTACAAGTGTCAAGGCAATGTAAACTCCGATTTGCAATCACATCCAAGTTTGTAGATGAGGTCGAGTTAGATGTAATTCCGCTTGACATCTGTGGGATGTTTTTGGGAAGTCCTTATTTGTATGATAGGAAGGCCATTTTCTATAGGGAACATAATAGGTATCATTTGTTTAAGGATGGAATTGAATACATGGTGAAAGTTCATCGCATGCAGAATGATAGATCTGTTGTAAAAATAGGGCATATGAAGATGATTGTGAATGCATGCAATACATTAACCCTTATGTCTATAATAGCTAGTGATACTAAGCATGGTGATTCTAATCATGATAAGGTGTCACAGATAGCACAGTGTGAGGATCAGTTGTAAGCAGAGTCAAGCCTTCAGCCAAAGGTAGTAAAAGAGGGTTTGAATGTTTCATTTTCTAATGATGTTCCTATTCAAGAGATCCAAAATGTTGATACTTTTTCTTCTGCATCATTTTATTCAGTCTTGTTGTTTGTTATTCTGCTAGTTAGCTCTATGTGGATGGTGGATAAGACAATGAATATTGGTGAATATACAATTGATTGTATCAATAATGCTATCTCATTTTTCATCTTGTTTGTGATGAGTCAGATGTTCAGAATTCCAGTAGGGTGGACAGATGATACTGGGCAAGTGAGGCAACAATGCCCTCACTTAAATGTTGTATAAAATCAAACTTTTGGTGGTCCAAAATCTTTTGAATTGGGAGGAATTATCCAAGAGGATCTAGAAGACCTTAAAAAATTCAGAGTCTTAGATTGAAGAGCTCATCAACACGGTCCCAACGCAACTTGAATCACGTCAAAGGGAGACCGTATGCGAGAGATATGCTCGGTCAAATTTGGTCAACACGTGGTCAAAGCTGGTCAAATGGAAAATTTGATGATCATGGAACATTTCTCTACCAATTTCATCATGTAGAGCTCGATGAGAGCTTTCTGACACATTTTGAATGGACCAAATCCGAGTCCGCATGTGAAAGTTATGACCAGTTAAAGTTTTGGTCAAACTTAGTCAAAATGGTGACGTGGCATCACCAAAGCTCGACATTTGGCAGGAGTAGTGAGTTGGCATAAATATGGATTAAACCATAATTATTAAAGGAAAAAAAATGTATGGTTTAAAAAAATAAAATAAGGAGGATTTAGTGGGATTTGATCCCTTAACCCATGCCTTAAAATCCTCTTACCATACCATTTTTCATGATAAAAGGAAATCCCTCCGTATACATAAAATCTTTAAATAAGATTTAATTCCCCTAAATATAATGTCAACCTTAAAATATAAACTATTCCCCTAAAAATGAATAATGCTAAAAAAACAAATAAACCAAATGTAAGTTGTAAAGCCTCGGGAACATGAAAATAGAAGGCTAAGACAAAATTGAAGGTTATTTTTGTTAAAGGGAGATTATAAATGAATTGTAAAAGAGGGAATTTTGTTAAAAGGGAGTTATTTTGTTTAAGAGGGTTATTGTTTTATTTGTTCATGGGGAGTTATTTATTAAATATGGAGGTTACACCCCATATAGCATATTTTTATGTATAAAAAGGGGGTGTAGGTTCTTAATTTTTCAACCAAGTGATGTGAAAAATTTAGAGGGATTTTTGGAGGTGATTTCTCAACAAGAAATTCTCTTGAAGATAATTAGTCATATAGAAGGATTATTCAAGCACGAAGACATATTGTTTTTGTAATAATTTTCTATGTAATTGGGTTAAGAGGTAATTGAAGCCGAACCTAAGAAAGGAAGAGTACGCCAGTGTCTTCAGGTGTAAAAGTAGAGACTGTGAGAAATTTTATTGTAGGATTAAAGCTTGGGTGATGTATAGAAGCCATAATTTCTTGGCACCATTAATAAAGCAGTTCCTCGTTTAGAAGTGGACCTAGAGACATAGCTCAAATTGAGCGAACTCCGTTATCAAGCTCGTGATCTCTCTTTTTTTCTTATGTCTATAATTCTATCCAGTATTTGTTTCTTTAGTTTCTAATTATGATATTTAAGTAATTAGTTTATGTTTTATTAATTTTGGATAAGAACAAGTGAATGCTAATTTCTGTAATTTCAACAGTTAAACTACATGATCACGCAATTATGTTGGATCGGGAAAAATTTATGATTAGGAGTTAAGTGCATATTATTTGTAGACTTCTAACATCAAATCACGGTTTCATGAATATAAAGGAGGCTTCTAAGAATTGACTGAAAAGAGTAAATAAACACAGTTTCCAAAATTTGTAAATGGGGTTTCTAAGGAATAATCTGTGAGAAAAAAAGACCCTTGTTTATTTATAACATTTAAATAGACACTTCATGAATATAATTGTTAAATGCACACTTCATGAAAATAACTTTCAAATAATGTACCAACCTAAAAATGTGTGGATATTTGAGGAATGTGCAGAGGATGTATGTCAATGATCTATAGTATGTAGAGGATATTAACATATGAGAATAGATTGACATTGGTTGCTTTCCCTCTTATAAAATAACTCAAATCTAACAATTGAATGCATTGAATTTGGTTGTTGTGTTTCAAAATTTAACTTGTTTGGGGATGATTTGATCATTTGAATTTCTAGTTGTCATTTACATATGTTTTTTATGGTGAAATGACTTAATTTTGCATTATATTTAGATTTGATGTTTATTAGGGGAGCCTTACACCATTAATTATTTGTGTAGGTACCTACAATAGATGGATTTAATACATGTACATGTGAGAGAAAGTGTTGGAGATTGTGCATTTGGTAGCCCATAAAGTTGATAGGAGGTTCTCATAATGGTAAATTAAGCACCAATAGCTATGCATAAGTATTTGTAAATATAATATATAATGAGTCTAGCACCCTTTGCAAGTGGGTGTATTTGTAGACATAAAATATTCTTATAAATTGTAAATGTGGGTATTTGGGAGCAGCTTGTCTTATATTGTAAATTCAATTGTATGTGTAGTTGACTACATACATTGGTCAACAACACATTCACATGTGAACATGTATTGGTGCTTTTGCAATGTGTTATTAGATTTTTTAAATATTTTTAGTGGCTCAAATGCAAAAAAATTGGGGGGTAAAGTGAGCAAGGAGTGAATGGTTATTAAAACGAGGGCGGTAACTAGGCCCCTTCCCCTACCTTTTTTAAATGGAGAAATGGTTTGTGAGGTAATATGGGTAAAACAAATGGATATCACGAGTCCATATTTATGACTCAATAAGAACATTTAGACTACATCAAAATATGTTAGAATTAATATTAAGTTCATATTGTTTTTGTTTTTATTTGTAATCTTGAGTTGTAGGTTGTTTAAATTTTGATTTAATATTTAGGGTTATTAAAAATAGATAAGCTTATTAAATGTGTGTAAAAATAGGTAGATAAGAATTAGAAGTATTGCATTAAAAAATTGTGAAATATTTTCTTTGTGTAAATTATGTTTGGTGAGAATTGAAATTTATTCAATAAAGATTATGGCTTTCACTATCCTAGATGAATATTTTATATAACTAGTTGTAGAAGGTAGTGATCAAGTTCCTAGAAGATCACATAATCACAAGGTTTGGGATGCCTTTCACTCTAGAATGTGATAATTATCCTTTTTACGTGAGAGTAATCTTTTCTTCAAGCACGGTGCCAATGTAAAGCAAAAAGGAAGTAAAGGCCAAAAACCAAAATGTTTGAAGGAAAATTTGCTCCACAGTTTTTGCAACTCACAGGGGGCCTCCTCTTGTGGAAGCATGAACCCAACTCTCGGGTAATCCTTGGAGTTTGAGGAAGGCGACGTGTTAGGTTTCCCACTCTCCATCGATGAGCGCAATGAGGGTACACAATGTCTCATAGGCCTGATCAAGATCAAGGACCTCTTTGAATGAAACTCCTCCCACTACAACAAATCCTTGTGGTTAGCTCCCTTTTTTGCTCCTTTTTTTTGCTTCCACCCACTGTTTTAATGTATTTTTCTCCATTTTTTGGGAAAATTCAGCTCTATTTTTTAGGATGGCGCTATTTTTGGTGTTTTTTGTGCCAACCAGAACAAGCCAGTGCTAAATCAGGCACAAATTTATGTTGACATTAGTGCCACAATTAGTGCCAAGATTAGCACCGCCATTAATGCCCACTATAACGCCCTTATTAACACCTAGATTAATGCCAAGATTAGCGCCAAAAACTATGCCTAATGTAATGCCCATATTAGCGCCCAAATTAGCAACCAGATTAGTGTCTACATTAGCGCCCAAATTAGCAACCAGATTAGTGTCTATGTTAGCGCCCAAATTAGCAGCCAGATTAGCATCTATGTTAGCGCCCATATTAGCGCCTTAAGTAGCACCTATTTTAGCGCCTTCTTTAGAGCCATTTTGGCACCTAATGTAGCACCTAATTTAGCACCTAATTATTCTAATCTAGCGGGGATTAAGGGTGTTAGAACAAAAAATCCTTCCCCAATATTCACTAGCCTTCAGTTGCTTGCCTGCATTTCACTTGCACCAAAAGATCTACTGCCTTTGATTTTTCATTGTATTTAACTTGAAATGCAATAATTTGTGTGACAAGATCCATACTGTCACCAGCATTCCCCATTTATTCCTCCAAATAATCATAAACAAAGAAATTTTTATCTTTATCACAGTACTATGTGCAGATTAAGGGTTGAGGGTTGAGAATTGAGGGTTAAGGGTGGTTTAATGCATAGGGTTGAGGGTTGAGGGTTTAAGGTTGAGGGTAGAGGGTTGAGGGATGTATATGGTTCAAGGATTAGGGTTGAGATTCCAATGTATAGGATAGAGGGTATAGGGGTTAATGAGGCATTAAGGTTTAAGGGTACTTGAGGGTTGAGGGTAGAGGGTAGAGGGTGGAGGGTACTTGAGGGTTTAAGGGTTGAGGGATTTGTTAGGTATCAAAAGTGCAGGTTTTAAACCATAAGGGGGTGTCAATCCCTTAATACATCTTTGGCCCACGAACAAGGTAAACAAGACTGATTACCTTCTACTCTTCAGGTCTTTCCAGACCTAGGCAGGTATACATGAACAATAAGGCATATTTACAGGTAAATATGGTTCCTCAATTGAGTAATGTACTCACTAAGGAACGTGAAGGTGGAGTAGATATAGAGTTTTAGTGACTAATTTCTAATGAGAGTAATTGAGAATTCAAGTTTGTGAGTTGTAATTTGTATGCAATATCTAATTATGACCAGTGCCTACTTCTATTGGGTGGACGAAGTGGAGGGGTGAATGATGGTTTTGTAGATCTAGGCTTCTGTAAGATGGGTAGATTCACTCTTCAGCTTAAATCGAACAGTTGGGCACTCTGAATGTTTGCACCTTGTGCAAACGTGCAAGTATGTCAGTTATTTGTGCTCTTCTTAGTAATCCTAGTGATATCCCCTCATGCTACTGTGAAGTTGTGAAATTCTTTAATTCATATGTGAAAGGAAACTAATTAAGACAATCTATTCAAAAGGACTTTAATCCAAACAGGAACCTATCAAATTTGATTTCTTAAAAGGAACTTTAATTCTTCTGCACATCGAAACCAGTCAACAACATCACACAATTACAACAAATGTGTATTGACAAATTAAATGTATTTTCACACAGTCAATTTGAATAACATAAACAACCACTTCGGAGATAGCCAAATAACATATAAGCATATAAATCCACACAAAAGTTGAACACTTGAAAGCAAGTTAACAATTATGCATAACCTTCTCCATTATATTTATCTTTGAATAATATGCATTATAACAATAGTTTCTAATATGAGATGGATGTGTGAATTGGTGCAATCTATCTTCTTACTAATGCCTACCCTAAATGGAAATGATGTGATGATGATCTATTCGGGTCTTGGCCTCTCTTATATATATATGAGAGGCAACAAGTTACAGACCCGTTACAAAAATTCATGTTGTTTGATAACTAAACATAATTAAGAAAACAAAATATTGCAGCAAATGAATGCACCAATCCTTTAATCTCGAAGTAGAAGCCCATGACCACCTAAGATTTGTTCAAATCTTCTACTCCATGATAGGGTGCTCATGATGTCAATTGACTCCTTTCATCCTGATGGTTGTCCCGTTGTGTCTGGTATATCCATAGTTTGGTTAAGGAACAAATTAAATGTAGAGAGGTGATGAATGTACTCTTGTTCAGCACAAGTATCTGTATTGTAGATCACTTCCCTCATATCATATTTCCTTATACATCATCTTCTTGAGTTGCTTGTGAGTATTTTCTAAAATTATGTCATCATTGATTTCATGTAGTGCATTAGTCAGAAGCGCATCAAACTCTTCCTTCCAATCATCATACTCTTGAGGACTTCCCATATCATCATAAAGTCTTGGAGTCTAATTGAAGTAGTTGAGATCTTCCATGACCTTTTCATGATATCCATTGTATGATTCTACCAAATTTTTATGTGTCTACATTATTTGTCCTTTCAAGATTTGCTTGTCTCAAAGCTCCTCTCTTTTCAATTATTCTCCCCTGTAGTTGTTCATTCTCCTCTATTGTTGAGTATACCTGCTTAAATTGTCTCCAATATTCATTAGCACATTTCATCATCTTATTGAATCTCCCCTTGATCATTTTAGATGCAATATTATACTTGATGGTTTTGACTTCTTTCTCCAATTCTTTACATTTTTCCTGAGATTTCAAGTGGCAATGTTTCCAATAAGTTGTATCAGCCATTGCATCCAATACTCTCTTATCCTTTTCAAGCCATGGGGAATACAACTATGGTGTGGAAGAGGAATATGATCTTTCTCTTTGATGTGCTAATTCCTTGTTCAACCCAGGTGTCATTTTCTTTAACCAACTTATCAATCTGTGCTTTGGTGAATTTTGCCACATTGACATTCAATTATGTTGTCTCCATGGGATTGGTATCCCCTACTCTTTGGACCAAGAGATGTCCAAACATTTAGTTTGGATTATCAATCACAGCTAGTCTTTTGTCATGGGGGTATAGTGACCAAATAAGCAAGGTGGCCTCATCTGGATTGTATCCAAATCTTGAATACATCTTATCACTTGCTTCCTCTGTAAAGTTCATTTTTTTGTCCCCTCTCTTTCTGAAACTATCAAACATAATTACAGAGCTTATATCCCACCCAGGAAAATCAATACTCCAGCTTCCTGAAGTAACTCTATCCCTCTCTCAGGAGTGATGGACTCCATCTCTTTGTCTATTTCTTTTTTCAATTCTTCCAAAGCAATAGCCTCTCGTTTAGGAGTGGCATCTTGCATCTTTTGTCTCATTTTCTTTCCTTTATATTCATAAACAAATTATTTAAACTCGGAAGACTTAACAAAATCTTCATTAGAAATGAACTCATGTCCAACCTTGACCCTAACATCAAATTAGATAATTCATCTGATGCTTCAAATCTTACAACATTGTGTTCCTCAGGAGGCTCATACTGTGCAATTATAGGAGCACTTATTTGTTGTACTTACTCATCTTCCTCATCACTCTCCTTGTCTTCATTTATATCAATATCTACAGAAAAACTCACCTTAGGAGTTGGCTATGAAGGAATATAATCTAAGGGCCCTATATCTTCAGCTTGCACTCCTGAATAGGTTGCATGAGTGGCATCAAAGACAATGAAGGAACATCCTTTACCAATCCATTCACATGAGCAATGAGTTGCTCAATCCTTGCTAGAGGATCTTGTATTTCACCAAATGCCCTCAAATAAGATGGGACATTTCTTCTTTTCCATTCCTCTGCGAGCATGACCCTATTATATGTAGTCATTATGTCAGTGGTAGAGGCTTCATCATGGTTTCTGATCACGTCTTATAGCCTTCTTTCTCTTCCCTTTATCCCATGATGATATAGCCTTGCTTTGTGAATAAAGCCTTTTGCATCATGATTTTCCATTTTATTTCTTAGAGGGAGGTTATACTGTGCTAATTTAGCATCAATTTCCTCATATCCCTCATTTGTAACCACTATAAAAGTCTCCAAAACATAAAGTGTTGGGCATAATTAATTGTTTGTTGTTTCCTTTGAGGTGTTTGGCATCAATTTTTTCCAATTGCCTCACAATTTCTAAGTAGGCAACTCTATCAGGAACTACTTGTGGCAGCAAGTGTGGAGTTCCTTCAAACCCATAAACCCTAATCACTATGCAGTCAGGAAAATCATACCAGTCTCCCCAGTTATGATTCACCTTATTCCTTGGGTCATTTTTCTTTGGTCTTAGAAACTTTTGTACTTCTGGCGATAAGTTATAATCACACAGATATCCCAACAACTTCATCAATGGATTCACAAAAAACTCCTCAAAATAAAGATAATGAGATCTACCAAATCGATTATCCCATAATTAAGTCCACATCTATATAGGTTTGAGGTTTCCATTTTCACTTGCATCTCTTATTCTTAATTCTTCCTCCCAAACCCTTCTAACATGTGCCTTGTGCATGAGCAAATGCATGAACAGAGAATAATGTTTGAAATGAATATATTCATTATTGTTTAGGTCATTGGCCAAGTATCTAGCATAAATTAATGATATGCAATCAGTGCTTTGTATGTTTGTAGCCAAGACCATTGGGGCAATAGACATGAAAGGTGGGACCTCTACCCCCAAGACCCAATGAGTTGAATAATAAGTGTATCGAAAATATTCTTCAAACAAGTCCTCATGAAAAGGAGGGTTTTCATTGCTCAAAAACCTCCTGAGTTGGCCTCCTTCATTCTTGGGCCTATGCAAGGGTAGTTTCCATCATTTGTAGTTGGTATTCATATGGTGATACTCTGTCAAGAGGTCTCTAACTATGAATGGCAAGTTCATAGGACACTCCAAATGAAAAACATTAGAAATTAAATCCTCAGAAATAACAAGCACATTAGCCCCATTATGTGATTGAATAGTTCTCCTCTTGGGGTTGTATCTGCTAGCCAGAGCTTTAATTAGTTCTACATTTATGAACACATTGGGCACCATGAGTTTTCCCAAGTTCAACCTCCATGAGTTGCAGACTGGCTGAAACCTATATTGTTTTCTATAATGATACATGGAGAGTTCATACTCGTGTCGTGGTGTCCAAATATCTCCCAATCCCTTATGTTTATCTAATAATCTATCCATTGAAGGATTCGTTTGTGCACTCCTCTTGGATCTTGGTCCCAACCCAGGGCATTGATCTATCAAGTCTTGATTCAAGAGTCTCTTCTCAGTTTTCTATTTCTTAGCTATGGGTTTTGTTCCATTGTTTGAATTCTTAATCTTTTGAAAAAATGCAACTTCTCAGCTGGGATTGGTGTACTTACTTGGGTCTCGCCTCCACTAGTTTCGGCTATGTAAGAAATCCTAGCTTTTCCTTTCTACTTCTATCCTCAACGAAATCTTCCAGACTGTGCGACAATTATGCGATCAACTTGTGCTTCAATTTTGGCTCATAAATACACCACCCATTTCAGTCTTGTCATCGGAGGGAAGCATCTATTTTTAAATATCTCAATGATGCCTTGAGATGTCACATCAGTTAGTACAATCATCATCACTGTATCAGCGAGACTGCGATCCTTCTTCCACTGATAGCCACCTTCTCCATTGATGAACAACTTTCCTTCGATTTATCAACGGGATGCCATAATATATTACCCTGATACGCATTAATTCCCCTGATATATTTTAATTCTTGATAAATTGTAATTATATTAGGCCATCAGGGGAAAGCAAACATTCATTCCACCGATGTTCATGAGTTACAACAATGTGCTTACTTTTGTTGGCTCTATCGGTCTATCGGGGAGAATGCCTTAGGAGTCAGCTCGATAGGGTATTGTTACACCAATACTAGGTTATGAACTACTTTCATCGGCCCATCGGCGATGCTATGATGGAGGATCCACCGATGAGGCATTGTTAGGCTGATAGTGCTAATTTTTATTTAGGAAAGGGGAAAGATTATGGAGTCTCAAACTCATTTATGGGTGTGTCAATTTGGAAATGTGGGCTACAAAATGGATCTTGTCACACAAATTTCAACAATTTGTGTTGATTATAAAATTAAAATGTGATGATTTTTTGTCACATGTGGAGGACAGGTGGGTGGAGGCTATTGAAAAATGTGAGATTTTTCAGTTCTAACAGGATTAAGGGTTGAAGGTTGAGGGATTAAGGTGGAGAGTTTACTTGGATTTAAGGGTTTAAGGGTTGAGGGATTAGGGATGAGGGATTACTAGGGTCAACTAGGGTAGAAGGTATTGGGATGTTGAGGATAGAGGGACGTAGAGGGTTTAACAGTTTAGGGTTTAGGGTATTGGGTTGAGGGTATAGGGTTGAGGGATTAGGGTTGAGGGTATAGGGTTGAGGGTATAGGGTTGAGGGATTAGGGTAGAGAGGGAGGGAGGGACAGGGTTGAGGGATTAGGGTTGAGGTTTGAGAGTGAGGTTAAGGGGCTGGTTTAATGTATATAGGGTAGAGGGTTGAGGATTTAAGGTTGAGGGTAGAGGGTTGAGGGACATATATGGTTCAAGGATCATGGTTGAGGGTCTAATGTATAGGGTAGAGGGTATAGGGGTTAATGAGGGATTAGGGTTTAAGGGTACTTCAGGGTTGAGGGTAGAGGGTACTTGAGGGTTGAGGGTAGAGGGTACTTGATGGTTTAAGGGTTGAGGGATTAGGGTAGAGGTTTACTTGGGTTTAAGGGTTTTAGGGTTGAGGGATTAGGGTAGAGATTAGTGAGGGTCGACTAGGAATTGGGGAGTGGGATGTTGAGGGGGCAGAGGGGCGTGGGGGGTTTAAGGGTTTAGGGTTTAGGGGGTGGGTTGAAGATTAGGGTTGAGGGATTAGGGTAGAAGGAGGAGACGGAGTTAAAAGTTAGAGGTATTAAGGGTTGAGGTTTGAGGGTAGAGAGTATAGGGGTTTACTAGGGTTTAGGGTTTAAGGGTTGAGGGTTGAGGGATTAAGGGTTGAGGGTTGAGGGTTTAATGTATAGGGTAGATCAAAGGGTAGAGGGTAGAGGGTTTAATGCTTGAGGCTTGAGGTTTTAAGGTATAGGGAATATTAAAGGGTAGAGAATTGAGGGTTAAGGGTAGTTTAATGTATAGGGTAGAGGTTTGAGGGTTTATGGTTGAGGTGTATATAGTTCAAAGTTAGAGGTTGAGGGGGTTGAATGTATAGGGTATAGGGTATAGGGGGTTGTAGAGGGGATTAGGGTTTAAGGTGAGTGAGGGTTGAGGAGTGCAGGGTGAGTGAGGTTTAGGGTTGAGGGGGATTAAGGTTGGTGAAGTTGCAGGTTTAGGGTTTAAAGGGTTGAGGATTAAATTTGAGGATTAAGGGTTAATGAGTAGAAGTGTGGGGCCGATTGAGGGAGTAGAAGGGCGTAAAGGTTCTGGTTTAAGGAGTTTAAGGTATTAGGTTGAAGGTTAAAGGGGTCCGGGATAAGTATAGGAGTTGAGGATTAAAGGTAGAAAGGAGGATAAGTTAAAGGTTGAGAGCTTGAAAGTGAGGTTAAGGGTAGTTTAATGTATATGGTAGAGGGTAGAGGGTAGAGGGTTGAGGGACATATATAGTTCAAGGATTAGGGTTCAGGGTCCAATGTATGGGGTAGAGGGTATAGGGGTTAATGAGGGATTAGGGTTTAAGGGTACTTGAGGGTTGAGGGTAGAGGGTAGAGGATGCTTGAGGGTTTAAGGGTTGAGGTATTAGGGTTGAGGTTGAGGTTGAGGGATTAGGTAAAGGGGTTTTGGGTTTAAAGGTTTAGGGTTGAGGGAATTAGGAGCTAAAGGATTACTAAGATTGACTAGAATTAGAAAGTACTCGGGGCGTTGAGAGTAGAAAGGGATATAGAGGTTTTAAAGGGTTAGCAGAGGAGCTATAAGGTTGAGGATTAAAGGTAGAAGGAGGGATGTCCGTTAAAGGTGAGTTGAGGTTGAAAATTAGAGGTTGAGGGTTTAATGTATAGGAGTAGGTTAGAAGGGGGTGAGAGGTTTAAGGGTTGAGGCTTGAGGGTTTAAGGTATAGGGTAGATTAGAGGGTAGAGAATTGAGGGTTAAGGGTTAAGGGTAGTTTAATGTATAGGGTAGAGGGTTGAGGGACGTATATGGTTCAAGGATTAGGGTTGAGGGCCAAATGTATAGGGTAGAGGGTATAGTGGTTAATGAGGGATTAGGGTTTAAGGGTACTTGAGGGTTAAGGGTAGAGGGTAGAGGGTATTTGAGGGTTTAAGGGTTGAGGGTTGAGGGATTAGGGTAGAGATTTTACTTGGGTTTAAGAGTTTAAGGGTTGAGGTATTAGGGTTGATGGATTACTAGGGTCGACTATGGTAGAGGGTATTGGGACATTGAGGGTAGAGGGACATAGAGGGTTTAACGGTTTAGGGTTTAGGGTATTGGGTTGAGGGTATAGGGTTGAGGGATTAGAGTAGAGAGGGAGGGATTGATTAAGGGTTGATATATTAAGGGTTAAGGGTTGAGGGTAGAGGGTATAGGGGTTTACTAGGGTTTAGGGTTTAAGGGTTCAGGGTTCAAGGTTTAATGTGGGTGCTTCTAAAATAGTGTGTCTCACTTTTGGGACATGTTGATTTTTGCTTGAAATAACTTCTTTTAGAAAAAAAACATGATTTTAGCCTTGAGAGGTTCCATTTAAATGGTTTTAATTGAAGAGGGATACATAAATCCCCCTTAGATCAAACCCCCTTGGATAGAACCCCTCAAATATTAAATCATACACACAAAGGAGTCTCCTTCGCACCTATCAAAATGTTGGAAAAAAAACATGTTTACTTTACCATTTGAGGGATTAAATAACTTGATTTAGAAGTTATCTTTTGTAATATTGTAGCCCCCGAAATGAGATTTCCAAAAAGTGTAGTTTTTATATGGTTTCTTTTTATCTTGTATTTAATTTTCAATTTTTACTGAACATAGGTTTTTCTCTAAACATCAAGCTCTTCATTCTACAGAGGTGGAAAAATAGTAAACCATTATAAAAAAAAATTCAAAAAATACCCTTTCCCTAGGTATTGACGTCCTTGTTTCACTAAAAAGAGAAAAATTGGATTTTGATAAATACACAAGTTAGGTTGTATGAAACACACACACGTCCAAATTATAGTTACAGTGACTTCAAAAATTAATTAAAAAATATATATGTAACAAAAAACTATGAAAAAATATCCTTTCCCTAGATATTGATGTTTAAAATCTATATTTCAAAAATTAGAAATTTATCCTTTATAGAAAAAAGTTTATGTTGTACGACACAAATGTTACTTTCTGAAAATGTTGTTTTCTATTTAAAACTAGTTATTAAAGGAGATGTTGAAATATTAATGATTTATTTCAAATTTTTTTTTTTAAATATAAATTTAGAATTTACACATAAATATCCATAAATCACTAGTTCACATCATCTTTAAATTCTTAATGGTTTAGTTGTTAGAGGTCTCAAAAGATGAAGATCTAGTTAAAAATATTGATGTAAATGTCCATCTTGGGCAAAAAGTGAGACACAGTATTGTGATTTCACCCATGTATAGGGTACATCAGAGGGTAGAGAATTGAGGGTTAAGGGCGGTTTAGTGTATAGGGTAGAGGGTTGAGGGACGTATATGGTTCAAGGATTAGGGTTGAGGGTCAAATGTATAAGTTATAGGATATAGGGTTAATGAGGGATTAGGGTTTAAGGGTACATGAGGGTTGAGGGTAGAGGGTAGAGGGTACTTGGGGGTTTAAGGGTTGAGGGTTGAGGGATTAGGGTAGAGAGTTTACTTGGGTTTAAGGTTTAAGGGTTGATGGATTAGGGCATAGGGATTACTAGGGTCGACTAGGGTAGAGGGTATTGGGTCGTTGAGGGTAGAGGGACATATAGGGTTTAACGATTTAAGGTTTAGGGTATTCGGTTGAGGGTATAGGGTTGAGGGATTAGGGTTGAGGGTATAGGGTTAAGGGATTAGGGTAGAGAGGGAGGGATGGATTAAGGGTTGAGGTATTAAGAGTTGAGGGTTGAGGGTAGAGGGTATAGGGGTTTACTAGGGTTTTGGGTTTAAGGGTTGAGGGTTGAGGGATTAAGGGTTGAAGGTTGAGAATTAAGGGTTGAGGGTTTAATGTATAGGGTAGATCAAAAGGTAGAGGGTAGAGTGTTTAAGGGTTGAGGCTTGAGGGTTTAAGGTATAGTGTAGATCAGAGGGTAGAGAATTAAGGGTTAAGGGCAGTTTAATGTATAGGGTTGAGGGTTGAGGGTTGAGGGATGTATATGGTTCAAGGATTAGGGTTGAGGGTTGAATTATAGGGTAGAGGGTATAGGGGTTAATGAGGGATTAGGGTTAATTAAGGGTATTTGAGGGTAGAGGGTAGAGGGTCGAGGGCTTAAGGGTTGAGGGATTAAGGGTTGAGGGTTGAGGGATTAGGGTTGAGGGATTAGGGTCGAGGGTATAGGAGGGTACGTATTGGCTGGTTGAGGGTAGAGGGACATAGAGGGTTTAACGGTTTAGGATATTGGGTTGAGGGTATAGGCCGGTTGAGGGTAGAGGGTAGAGGGTAGAAGTTTTAAGGTCAGTTTAGGGCTTAAGGGTTTAGGGTTGAGGGACGTTAAGGCTTGAGGGTAGAGGGTTTAGTGTATAGCTAGGATGTTTGAGGGTATATGGTTGAAGGTCGATTAGGGTTGAGGTTCCAATGAAGAGGGTAGAGGGTATAGGGGTTTACTAGGGTTTAGGGTTTAAGGGTTGAGGGTTAAGGGATTAAGGCTTGAGGCTTGAGGCTTGAGATTTTAAGGTTGAGGGTAGAGGGTTGAGGCCAGTATATGTTTGAGGGATTAGGGTTGAGGGTCCAATCATGTATAGGGTAGATGGTGCAGCTATAGGGGTTGAGGGTACGTATATGGTACGTACGTTGAGGGATTAGGGTTGAGGGTCCAATATTGTATAGGGTAGAGGGTATAGGGGTTGAGGGATTAGGGTTTAACTAGGGTTGAGGGTAGAGGGTAGAGGTTAGAGGGTTGAGGGTTAATCAAGGGTTGAGGGATTAAGGTTGAGGGTTAAGGGATTAGGGTAGAGAGTTTAGTAATTGGTTTTAAGGGTTTAACTAGGGTTGAGGGATTAGGTTCAAGGGTACTAGAGGGTATATGGTTCAAGGATTAGGGTTTAGGGTCCAAAGTATTTATAGGGTTTAAGGGTTCAGGGTTCAGGGTTCAGGGTTCAGGGACATTAAGGGTTGAGGGTAGAGGGTTTAGGGTATAGCTAGGACGTTTGAGGGTATAATATGGTTGATGTCAATTAGGGACATTAAGGTTCCAATGTAGAGGATAGAGGGTATAGGGATTGAGGGTACTTGAGGGTTTAAGGGTTGAGGGTTGAGGGATTAACTAGGGTTGAGGGTTGAGAATTGAGGGTTGAGGGTTTAATGTATAGGGTAGATCAGAGGGACATAGAGGGTATAAAAGGGTTTAAGGGTTGAGGCTTGAGGGGTTTATTGGGGTTGAGGGTACTAAGGAGGGTTGTAGGGTATATAAGGGTTGAGGGAATTACTAGAGTTGAGGGTCCAAGAGGGTGATATAGGGTAGAGGGTAGTATAGGGGTTGAGGTCGAATTATGGGGTTTAACTGTAGGGTTTAGGGTTGAGGGATTAGGGTAGAGAGTTTAGTAATTGGGTTTAAGGGTTTAACTAGGGTTGAGGATTAGGGTCGAGGGTAGAGGGTATAAGATGGTTCAAGGATTAGGGTTTAAGTTTGAGGGTAGAGGGTTGAGGGTATATGGTTGAGGGATTAGGGTTGAGGGTCTAATATTGTATAGGCCAATAGAGTGTATAGGGGTTGAGGGTACGTATATGGTTGAGGGATTAGGGTTGAGGGTCCAATGTATCGAGTAGAGGGTATAGGGGTTATGATGGATTAGGGTTTAAGTAGGGTTGAGGGTTGAGGGTTGAGGGTTGAGGGTTGAGGGTAGAGGGTAGAGGGTTAATTAAGGGTTTAATGTATTTTTCTCCAATTTTTTGAAAAAGTTGGCGCTATTTATTGGGATGGCGCTATATATTTTACGCCAAAGGCATATCCTATTTGAAGAAGACAAACATGAAACTTCCAATCAATAGTTGATATTAGACTGCCAACCCTTGAAACTGTTTGGTCCATTGATACCCTTTTCTTGAATTTATTACATTATAATAATACTTTACCTGAAAAAGTTTGCCTCGCGCTGCATAATATCTTATACAAATTGCATATAATTTATTTTTGTGTGTGGTTAAAGTATTTTTTATTCATGTAAATATTATTTATTTTGCAAGCCCTAAATTACCAAGCGCTAGACGAAATTACTTTTTATTCTACTAAATTGACTATTCTATCATTTTACTCCTTTCTTGGTATAAATTTAAAAACCACTTGGTTAACAAAATACTCTATGCATATACATATTGCTTTTTTTAAGTATTTAACTATAAGGATTGTACTTTTTTTTTGGTATTTAATTATAAGTATTTGTCTTCTTTTTATTTTCTTTTCCATTTTAAAGTTTTGAACAGGTTATTGATCGTTTAAGTCATGAGTTGAGTCATTAAAATCATTCTTTGTACTAGCCCCGAGTTCTAAGTTAGTCAGTCATCACATATGGTTAATCATTTAAATTCTCCCTATAGTCAGGCCATAATATTTTTCAATTGAATTATGTTTAAGCCATCCTACATAAAGCGATTCAAAGGAGTGTGGTAAGGCGAGAAACAACAAGAAAATAAAGCATACACCACTATACCGCTAAGAGGGTGAGCAAAATATATGGTAGAGCAGTGTACACTGCAACCTTGCAATAAGAAGTCTTGAGCAAGGCGGTAGAGTAGTAAGCATGGAAGAAAAGTGGACACCGCAGTACCACGTGAAGTGGATAATATGGTTGTGGTAGAGCGGTATACATTGCAGCCCTGCAATAAGAGGTCTTAAGCAAGGCGGTAGTGTGATAAACACAGAATGGAAGGGAAAAACACTGCCATAATGCAATGGGTATAATAAGAGACAGTTCGGTAGTGTGGTAATTATGGCATCATTATAATTTACAGCAATAAATGCCCATCTTGCAAACATACCAAAGATCTAGGAATATCAATGGCCATCAGATTTTACAGTGTATCAATGGGAAGAGAAGTATTTGGCTTCAGATGAGTAGGTCACTAAGGTGAGGGCATCTGGATGTCTATCATGGAGAGGAAAGCTTTGCTAGATCGTTGATCACGGGCTTTCTATGTTGATTAAAGGAAACATACATCTAAAGTGTCTTGAGCCTTATTATTTCTTCAATTATGCAAATTAATTAGTTGTTAGTAAAAGAAGTAGTTTTGAAGGGTCGTCTCTTTTTGTAAAAGGCCTGAAGCTTGTTGCTTCCTATATAAATAGGAAACCAAGGACAATTTTGAGAGGATCATCATATCATATTCCATTTTCATTTCTGTTATAGTAGGCATTAGTAAGAAGATAGATTGCACATTCCACCCATCCATATCATATCAAAGACTTTTGCTATAAATGTATATATATTTGAAACAACATAATGGAGAAGATTGCTCATAATAGGTAATCTATTTTGGTGTTTAATTGTTGTGTTAAATTTCATGCTTATTTGTTACTGTACTTTCTCCAAAGTAGTTTCTTCAAGTTATTTAAATTCATAAGATTTATTAGGGCACATTTGTTGTTATTGTGTGATTGTTTTGAGCTTATGAATGAAATAGAACATCTTATTATCATAGATTCTCCATGACTGTGTTATCATTATGTATTTTTTCTTATGTTTTCCATACTTATTTCTTCTTATATTTGAATGAATATCAGTTATTAAGCCTTAATACTATGCTTATGTGAATGAATATGCTAATACAGTAAAGCATTTACTGTGGATGTTTTTAGTTACATGTTCAAAATTATGTTCAACATAAAAATGGAAACTATTTAAAAATAATAAAGTTAACAAAGTTGCTTATTTAAATGATTTGAGTTACGTGCATTAATATTTATTAACTTTTGTGTCTTCGCGAACATATGTTGATACAAAATGAATGGAAGAAGCATCCAAGTAATCATAATTTTTTCTTCCAATAATTCATACCAAAGATTGAACAATTTAAGGATATTGCAATAGGTAATTTGTATCAACACAAATAATACTATTGAAGCATTTCAAAGTTTGGGCCATAAGAATCATCCTTTTTTAAACATGGATTACAAATAATTATGAAAATTTAGAAGTCTTGGTCATTAACATTATTGTCTACTACAATGTCATCCAGTGTATCATTGTCAATGTTCATATGTTCTTTCAAGTATTTAATATTATCATCATCCTCATCTTGACCTGCATCATCTTCATCATCATTGAAATTTGACTGTACACCATCTATATTGTTAGCAGATGTATTTGGATCATCATTTTCTATACCATCCATATTGTTGTCTTCCATAACATCATCGAACTCTGGATTGTTGTCTTCTTGTGCCTGAACATAACCATCTTCAACATCATCATAGATGTCAATTTCTTCAATGTTCTCTAATCCCTCTCTCTCATTTTGTTCACCATCATTGTTTTGCTCAGTATCCACTAATGTTTCATCAAATACATGCCTTAATCTTGGATCATAATGTATGACAAACATCCATTTTGGGTCCAAAATATCTTCATAGAAAAATACCTACACATGAATGAAATACATATATTAGACATATGTTATAACAATTTTATTGATTAGTAAACACATGTATATATTCACAATAAACTATGAATTAATAAATTAATGATCACTATCGCTTCTTGTTTGAGTTAAAGAAATACCTGCTCACAATGAATTGGTAGAACATAAGGCTCCTTATCCTCCAGTAGGAAGCATGAGGAATCTATAGAAAATAATCCACTATGGGTATCATGTCTCTGTGTCCTCTCAAATGCTTCATACCATAGACACTTAAAAATACAACATTTAAAAGAGCGGTAATCCAACTCAATAATTTCTTGTATTTTACCAACATATTGTAGATACCCTTCAATTATATTCTTATCTTTTGAGCTCGATCGACTGGATTGCTTGAAGTCAACCATGATGCCACAATCGAAGGATCGTCTCTTCACATCTACACTTTCTACACGATAATGTCGACCATATGCCCACATTGTTGGATATTTCCTCGCCTATGAAAGACCATTTATTTCAGTGAAAACAAACATAATGACTAATATTAAAATAGTTAATAGTGTCAAAATTGTAAGGAAACAACATTTTTTTAAATTCCAACTGTACCTTTCTTTCACATCCTCTAGACATGTTGATTTCATCTTCTATTATGCCTAAATCTATACCTGCATCTTCTATTTGATTTTGAATTTGTTCAGTAACCCATTCTAGTGTGCAATGTTTTCCCCATTCCCTAAGCAGATCAGTGGGAAGTGGATTATTCTTTGGGTTCTATCTCTTAAACTGTCTCCTTGCTTCTAACACTTCTCTCTTTTTATCATACAAATCAATCCATTTTTTCATAAAGTCCATGTGGTACAAAATGAACTTGTCGAGTATAGAAATTTCGTCTACACCTATTACATGTCAACATGTTTATTTCAAACTCCAAATGTCATGCTGTTAATTTGACAAATAAATTATAGAGTAAATTAATGATTGCAAGAAAAACAACCACACTAATCGTGAATTTACTTACCAATTTCTACTTCAACACCATTAGATTGTGGTTTTTCTCCATCAATAATATTTTATGCTCACTCTTCATCCCAGACGCATGGCCCATCTTCAAAATCCTTACCAAGGAATTCACACAAGAAGAAAAATGCTTCATTCAATACATACCCTTCAACCATGCAACCCTCTAGATGTGCCTTTTGTCGAACATATCTTTTAAGAGTTTTCATATACCTCTCAAAGAAAAACATCCACCTCGTTTATACGACACCCACCAATTCAATGTCATCAACTAGGTGTATAAGTAAATGGACTTGTAGGTCCATGAAACTTGTAGGGAGCTCCTTCTCAAATACACATACAATTTCTGCAATTTCCTTCTTCCACTTTCGCACTTTAGATTCGTGGATCTCCTTGGAGGTCACCCACCTAATATAAGAATAGTAAATTAGTATGAACCTTTAGTCATAAATTAAAATGCAATGTAATATTTCTATGTCTCTCACACATGAACATTTTATATAACCACATACCTTGTAAATGCTGATAATCAACTTATGGCATTCCTTAAGTCCACTATAAGACAGGAATCCCCCCTAATTGCCAATGGCATGATATGCTATCAAACACATTTATGAAAAGGTCATTAGTATTTTTTTCTCACACAACAAAATATCAAAATATATTTAGTACTTAATCAATGTTACTAGTAAATGTTAAATGATGATATATAATACCTTCATTAAATTATGAAAATCATGTGTTTTAAATCATGTGATATGTCCATCAATTGTAAAAGCTTTAGCTAATGATGACCCATAGCCAGTAGGTGTCCTTATTGAATGGATGACATTTTTTAGTTGCTCTAGAGCTCTTTTTTTTTTCAAAATCCATGGAGCTTTTGGATACGTTTCATTTTCCCTACTTGGACACAAATGTTTTCTATCAAATTTGGTATGTGAAAGAGCAATATCTCTCCTCGAAGACAAGGTGTCCTCCTTGCCTGATATATGTCGAAATATAGAATCTAGGACATTTTTGAAGATGTGCATAGGATCTAATAGGTGAGATATTAATAGATCCTTCCAATAAGGGAGCTCATAAAATATGGATTTCCTTTTCATTCCTTCTGGCATATGAATTGCAACTTATTCTAGTTCTTCAATTGAATCACCCCAATCAAAAAAATCCTCCCAAGCTTTCAATTCAGCATATTCATACTTCTTAAGCCAATCACCTAGACCCATAATCATGGGAGGGCCTTTATTTTCAACTTTTCCATCAAATTGATTCTTCTGGCGATTTCTAAACCTATGATCTAGTGGTAGAAAAACCATGTTTGCATAAATAAATTTATGTAGATCTTTAGAATACCGCCCTTGAAATGGCTCTGCACATCTTGGACATGCAAATATCCCCTTTGTTTGAAGCCATGCAATTCAACAAGTAATGTTAATAACATAAAAAAAATAGTATAAAACTAAGTATGAAAGTTGGGATGAAAATAAATTATGAGTGTAAATACGTAAATATTTTATCTTACCAGAACAAACACCAAGTCTTGGGGAATCATGAATAGTCCAACATAGCACACTATACAACATGAAGGACCTATTTGATAGAGGACATGATATGTCATACATTCTTATGACTTTCCATAGCAGTTACATCTCATCAATAAAAGGTGCAAGATAAACATCCATGTTTTTAACTTGATGTTTTCCTAGAACAATGAGAGTCAGCATAAGGTGCTCCTTTATAACACTCATCCATGGGGGAATATTGTATACTATCAATCCGACTGGCCAAACACTATAATTTGAGCTTAGGAAAGAGAATGGGCACACTCCATCAATTGCAAGACCAAACCTGATACTACGGGGTTCATCTTTGAATTTTCTTGGTCATTTTTCCTCTATGTGTTTCATTGCTTTGGAGTTAATCAGAATTCGCATGAATCCATCTTTACTCCTGTTATTTGCATGCCAGTCCATCAATTGTGCAAGTGACTTGCAACGGAACATTTGTTGAAGTCTAGTTATAATTGGCATGTAACGTAAAACCTTCTTTGGAACTATAGGAACTTGTACATTTGTACGATATCTCTTCTCTTTGCATACAGGGCATTCTACCTTGTTCTGATATTCATCTCTATATAAAATGAAATCATTTTTACATGAATGAATTTGATTGTATTCAATCCCCAACTCAACCAACAACAGACATGCCTCTTTGGAAGTTGATGGCAACACATTCTCTTCAGGGAATATTTTAGTTTTTACTGCCCTGTAAGATTTCCATTGATCAAATCAATTGAATGTTTGACTTATGATGAACATGTTTGATATGTCAATCTATACTAGGACTTTTTATATACAATATATGGTTTTAAAATCCCCTTAAAGAAATATAAACGAAGTCGATGAATGTTTACGAGCTGTGTACACCAATTGACAATGCAAAGTAAGAAATAGATTTCAACTCACTTCACTAGGGTAGTGAATCCTTTGTCTGACCAACCAAATATTGACTTAATTTCTAATAATATTAATGTGCATTCCAGTTGTGAGGTTCTACTTGCACCCGATTTGAACATGGGTGTCTTCACTGCTTGCGTGATGGAGTCTTTCAGGTTGTTATCATCAACATTACGTACTACATTTTCCCTATCATGATCATCATCATTAAGGCTAGGTGGCATCTCATCAATGTATGTGTATCTCATCAGCTCTTCAAATTTCTCAGGTGATAGTAATCTCTTCAAACTTGCTCTTTTCACCCTGGTATTGTTTAAAGGATGCTTTGGATCATCCCATCCAAATCTTAATAACCCAGTTGGATCATAGGTATTAGTATGTGTTTCATCATCTTCTACCTATCAACAAACACAAGCATTATTTAATGTTTTCCAATAATTGGATAAATCATAAATGTATCAATTTCAAAGAAATATAATCAAATATTGCTTAAAAAATAAAGATATAAATTGTATGAACATATATACATCAATTGAATAATGGAACATTATTTTATAAACTACCTTTTTTATACAATAATTTAAATAAAACACAATTTTGACAACATAGTTTATAAAACATCAGTCCACACTCATTTATTATTCTTTGGTTTTCTACCCTTAAGAACATCCTTAGGGAGACCTTGTTCTTCCCTTTTCTTTCGTGCAAGAGTGCATTTTAAGAAGGGGTAATCAATCAATAACTCATCCCCAATGGTAAGGTCCTTCATAGCCTCAACCATTATCAATCTATCAACCTCTCTTTCCATATCTCCATCTTTATCATTTATAACCTCAACAAATTGACAATTCGATCTTACATTAATTAGGGTCCCTTCCCTTACTACTATTTATAAATCCTGCAATATTTTTGTGTTTGTATGCACGTCCATATATATACATAAGATGACCTTTATTAATTTCTTTTCCACTTTCCAATTGGAGGTGTTGTGTACATACATATTCGAATTTAGACCATATGCTGACATGCTAGGCTTATATTCTGCTAGCCTTCTCCATTCACCACTATAATATTATGGACCATAATATGGCATTAATCTCGTAGTGGTTTGTTCTGAATTGTTTCTATGTTTAGATCCCACATGTACATTTTGGAAAATAAAGAGGCCTAGATTCACTCCATGAATATTAGAGGGTTGTATCATGTAGTTGTATCCCCAAAATTGAAACACCTTGTACACTCTAGGTAGTTGTTGATCACTAGGCCAAGTGCAATATGGTCGACGATCAAATGTCTCTTTATAAATTGATCTCAAACTGAGGGGAAAGTCATCATCTCCATCACATTCATTTTCATAGGGTATGTAGTCCACCTTCCCCCTATCTTTAAGTAAATTATGCATCTTTAAACCGGTTCTTGTTCTGTGACTTGTTTTCTTCAATTCCTCATCTTCTGAGTTGGTATATTGGTACATATTTTTGTTATATGTATCATCTGATAAATGATCATTTCCCTCTAGGCTGGAAGTTGGTGATCCAGGAAACTTTAAACCAAGAACTTTATCCTGCAAGTATCCATTGAGAAAAAAATTAGTTAAATAATATAAAACAATGTTTAAACAAAGTATACATGTTATTTATATCAAATTGGAAAATTCCTTACCACAATTCCTCTTGGATTTGAATCAATTGTAGGAGGCATACTACCGACTGGAAGCTCATCATATATGTAATGTCTTTGTACAATTTCTCATTTGAATTATTTCTTTCCACGACATACAAAACATCCACAAACAACAATTTTCTCAAAGTATTCATCCCATGTACTATAGTCCTGACCAACCTCTTATTCAATGCAATCATTTGTTGTGTCTGGAAGATCCATTGTCATATCCTCTTCCACCCACTATCATCTACGTGATTTAATAGTTTTAGGTCCATGTCCACGCACATGTCTTCTTCTTTTGGTAGTTGAACACTCAAGCTTTGCATTTGCTCCAATCTCCATCTAAAATAATCAACAACATACATTAATTTATGTCAAGATTGGATAATACATTATAGATTTCAATAATACTGTGAAAAAGATGGGCGTATCACAAAATTCCATCAGATCATTTTTTCCTAAGTTAAGTCAAAATTTAAGTACCTGATGTCCCGTTTCATCTGTTTTGTCCTCATTTGATATGACACGATCTATTGCCCTAGCCTCGTCTCGCCCCTATAATACACAACATAGTAAATAATGTTTATTACACCAATTATATCATTTCAACGAATATGCTATCCAACACAAAACCTCACTTTAGTCATATATTTTCTCAAAGTATTCATCCCATGTACTATAGTCCTGACCAACCTCTTGTTCAGTGCAATCATTTGTTGTTTATGCATGATCTGTCATATCCTCGAACACCCACTATTTTCTACGTGATTTAATAGTTTTAGGTTGATGTCCACATCCTCTTTTGCTAGTTGAATGCTCAGGATTTGCATTTGTTCCAATCTCCATCTAAAATAATCAACAACATGCAATAATTTATGTCAAGATTGGATAATACATTATAAATTTCAATAATACTGTGAAAAAGATGGGCGTATCACAAAATGCCATCAGATCATTTTTTCCTAAGTTAAGTCAAAATTTGAGTACCTGATGTCTCGTTTCATCTATTTTGTCCTCATTTGATATGACACGATCTATTGCCCTAGCCTCGTCTCGCCCCTATAATACACAACATAGTAAATAATGTTTATTACACCAATTATATCATTTCAACGAATATGCTATCCAACACAAAACCTCACTTTAGTCATATATTTTCTCAAAGTATTCATCCCATGTACTATAGTCCTGACCAACCTCTTGTTCAGTGCAATCATTTGTTGTTTATGCATGATCTGTCATATCCTCAAACACCCACTATTTTCTACATGATTTAATAGTTTTAGGTTGACGTCCACATCCTCTTTTGCTAGTTGAATGCTTAGGATTTGTATTTGTTCCAATCTCCATCTAAAATAATCAACAACATGCAATAATTTATGTCAAGATTGGATAATACATTATAAATTTCAATAATACTGTGAAAAAAGATGGACGTATCACAAAATGCACGAAGGAAGAGAGGAGAAAAAATCCACGCAAAGGAGGGATACAAGCAAGTAGATCAAAGATTTGATTTAGTTTGTGACACCATAGGTAAGGTTACAATTTGTTTTTTTCATTCCCACAAATATTTTTTTTTGGATTAAATGGAGAGATTGTGAAGAAAGGGTTGTGAATATTGTTTTGTTTACACGCGAATTGTTCAAGTCTCATGTGGTTGCAAAGGAGGAGAGTAAAATTGTAAACATTGCATTATTTCCTCCGCATTCAAGAGCAGTGAACGCGTTTTTGAAACCCCAATGCCCTGGTTTGCTTATCATTCCCATCCCAAGCTTTTGATTTTTGGTTCGATTTCTTGGACCTTCCTTCCATTAAAAGGTAGTCGAGTGCTTTCAAGACAAGTCATTAAAATGCATCTGCCCCACTACAGCCAGGTCTCGTGGGAATAGAGGTTGGTCGAAACAATACGAGGAGATAGGGATTTTGAGATGACAACTGAATAATAGATCATTTCCTCAAATTTGTGAGACCTTCGGGCTTAAATTAGCTATTACTAATTTTCACTTATTCTTCTACAGAACAATGAGCTCGTGGTTTCAAATTGATTGTGTGCACACATTCATTTTCTTTCTAATCGGTGGATGCAACTCGACCATGGGACCTATATGTGTTAAATCTCAATGAAACCACACTCCATACCCTTTTTATCCCCCAAAGATTACCATTCTATTCAGGTGCACAAGCATTGATTTTTTTACAATACATTTGTTTCATTTTGCATATATTTATATCCTTTCAAATATATTTATATTCTATACAGGTGTGCAATCAATTGATTCATAGGCATTTAAATCCAGAAAGAGAGTCATTCAACGTAAAACTTTCATACCACAAATTAGACGAAAACTTTCATACCTGAAAGTGTGTACTTCATTTGCCTCCACAGACTGAACGAAAATAATTTTCCCTAGGTGGACTCAAAATGTCAAGCAATAGAGGGAAGAGAACAAAGGGAGCAGACTCTAGCCACAATGAGGTAATTCATTGTCAATTTATAGATTTGTAAATGTTTCCCTTGTTTCTTTCATTTTTGGTTTTTGGTTTTTTATTTTTAAATTTAAAAGAAGAAATTTATTTTATATATATAGGGACATGTGACTGAAAAAGATAAAGAGGCATTGGCTTCCATATTGGGGGTAGAGGCAGCGAACAATTTGGATGATGTGTGTTGGACAATGCTTGCTAGATACATATAAAACCGATCTAGTGAAGCGCCTCAAACATTGCAACCAAATCAACCATGTCAAAGGGAATCAATTGATTCCCCAAGCAGTCCTAGATCGAGCAAAAGATCCAAGAGGAAATCAGTAACAGTAAACTCTAGGAGTGTAGAACATGGAGAAGAGGCTTCCACTATCCCACCCACTCCTGGGACACATAATTCTTCCACCACGCCAAGTTTTCATTCTTGCATTGGTACCTACAATAGGAAGATAGAATACGATGTGGTTTCAGGGGAAGTCTAAATGATAGATGTTGGAAAAGGGTTTGTGAATAGGTTGAAGGAACCATGCCTTCAACAGTTCAAAGACCATCTACATTTTCTATTCTTAAAGATACCCATACACCTGTAAAAAGCAATTATCAATGACATGGAGACTGAATTTGGCACAGGTTGGTCTGTGAAGAAGGTAAAGCTACAAATGTCTCAAAATTGCAAGAGATTTCGGTGCAACCAAACAAAGAAGATAAAAAAAATCCCTCCCGAGCTAAGGTTCACAAAAAGGCCAATTGATGTAAGTGACAAAGTATGGAAAGATCTTGTAAAAGCATATGAGAAGTCTGAAGCATAGAGGAAGTCTGGTGAGGAGAGTACACAGGTATTTGAATTTTCTCATAAGATTATATCAAATTTATTAAACAATTTTTAAATTTTATTTGTGCATAGTTAAATTGAATTAGTATATGTTTTAGGACAAGGCCTCCAAGGCTAGGCTTCAAAAACTTTGTGCCACGCACCATAGTGGCTAGAAAGGTTTACAGACCTTGATCTGTAATTTTCTAAGTATATTTAATATGTTAAATGATATATTTTTTAATTCCTTAGGAAAAAGTAAATGATTGCATATTAATTAGTTTAACTAGTCCATATGCCATGTTTTGACAGGAGGAGAAATATGGTTGGCATCCAAAGCAATTTGAAAAGGAAAAGTTACAAAGCAAAAAGTGGGCCATTTTTTCAATCTAGATGGAGAATGAGGTATCAATAGTTGACTTTCAATAACTTAGTTAGATATTGTTGTGTTAATATGTCAATTTGCATTTCTTGTGTTGAGTTATTTATTGATGTGTAGGATGAGTTCTAAAGTGCTTCTCTATTGTCCCTAGATCCCACTCAATTGTCCCATTATTTCATGTTGAGGAAAAAAATATTGTTTGCCTTAAAGGGTAGTGGGTGACATTCATGCCTTATTTTCATCGCATCTTTAATTAATGACCATTATCTTTTAATATCTCTTAAGTGTCCTCATTTAAGTTATGAGTTGTATCAATTGAGTAACTTAGTCCCATGTTGATTTGATTTATCTTCTTTTCTCTCAAACATGGTATCTCAAGGAGTGCTTCCTTGAATTCATTTTGTCATTATACTAAGTGATCCACATGCATCTTTGTCATCCTTCCTCCTGATGCTTCCATTCTTTTAACATGTAAGAATGTTTTGATGCATCTTGGTAGGCATCCTATAGATCTAACACTTTCTTCTAGTCTACATCACTTGGCGTAGCTAACCGGCCACTTAATTTGTCCATCTAATTTTTAAAAAAGGAAGTAAATTCATGTCTTTCAAGTTAAAAAAACTCCATAAATAAAGAAATCAACAGTAAAAAACTTGCAACCTGATATGATCAACATAGAGAAGCGTGTAATACTATACTTCTTAAAATTCAAAACATAAATGGAATGTCCTTAACACCAATTAGAACTATCCAAAAAAGCTAACTAAAAACACAAACGTGCTCCTACACAGAATGGCCTAATGGTTGGTTGTCATAGAAGTCAAACTACAAAAGTAACAACACTGATCAAGTTAACATATATGCATCATTTACATAAACAATTGAACCATTTATGTGCATGAATAAATAGTAGAAGGATGTAGATGAACTCAATTCATCTGACTTTATGCCTCTTGGAAGGAATTCCTCTTGAATCTCTAATATCAGGTTCCAGAGACTTCCCTATAACTTTTACCTTTCATCGCCACCTTTCCTCTTCACTGTTAGACTCGTCTCCTTTTTTCCTTTTCTGGATTTATGGCTTTGGCTTCTAATTCATCCCATGTTTTACCTTCCTCCCCTTCAAAATCTTCTTCTTCTTCATCCTCATCTAACTCCACAAGAGATTCATCTTCTGAACCTTCCTCATCTGATTCAGATTCCTCTTCTACATCAGAGGGTTCATATCCTTGATCTAACTCTTCTAAATTATCAAAATCAAAATCACTAGCTTCCATATTCAAAAATTCCCAACCACCATCTTCAATAAATTTGTCTAAATCATCAGTAATAGTCTTCAAAATTGGCCACCAGTTCAAGTTCATTCTGCTTTCATAATACTTTATATCCATGGAGTTCAACCATTCCTTGATGCCATCAAGCAAATATTGAGGAATGTCATCAATGCAAAGTACATCTCGCTTGAAGTCTTTGAAAACAATAGCCATATCAAATTCCTTTTTCCCAAGTCCTACTCTCTCAAGGTTAACAATCTCAATCTCACTAATAGTGATTACTAAGAAAGGTAATTCCACCAACTCTACCAAAAAATTTATCATAGGAACAATAAAAGTAGGGGCTTTGAAAGGAACTCCATGAAAACCAAGCTCTCTAAATGGTACATCAAACTCTAGTTCAAAATCTTTTAGATGAGGCTGCTCCCATAGCTCTCTTACTCACTTGACAAATCCTTGAAACTCTGCATTGATTTTATTTTTCCTATCCCTCTCTTGTTGTTCTTCCCCAATTTCATCAGGATCATACATTGACCTTCTTTCCCCTCCTAAATTTTGGACCACATCCATTACCTCCACATAAAATTGGACAGTGGACATCCTTGTTCTTCTTGGTTCCCATGCCATGATAAGGTTATGCAAATGAAAATGAAGCAAAGTAATAATCTCCTTCTCTACTAGCTGAAAGAATGCATGCTTAATGTTCTGATACATGATATCATCTCTCTCTTATGCTCTCGTTGTTGAATACCAAAATCCATTATGGTGGGCCTCCAGAGTTCCAATCATCTTTCTTCCTCTTCCACCAAATGTTGGCCCGATCCACAAGTCTACCAGCCTAATTTCCTTTGTTTTTGAAAGTTGAAGTTTCTCCTAAGTCACCAATGTAGCTCTCTCTACCTTTTCAAACTCTTTCATTGCTACAGGCAATTAGCGCCTAATTGATTAAAAATATGAATCTCACTAATAGTGATTACTAAGAAAGGTAATTCCACTAACTCTACCAAATAGTTTACCTTAGGAACAATAAAAGTAGAGGATTTGAAAGGAACTCCATGAAAACCAAGATCTCTAAATGGTATAGCAAACTCTAGTTCAAAATCTTTTAGATGAGGTTGCTCCCATAGCTCTCTTACTCGCTTGACAAATCCTTGAAACTGTGCATTGATTTTATTTTTCATGTCCATCTCTTGTTGTTCTTCCTCAATTTCATTAGGCTCATACATTGACCTTCTTTTCCCTCCTAAATTTTGGACCACATCCATTACCTCCACATAAAACTAGACATCCTTGGTCTTCTTGGTTCCCATGCCATGATAAGGTTATGCAAATGAAAATGAAGCAAAGTAATCATCTCCTTCTCCGCTAGTTGGAAGAATGCATGCTTAATGTTTTGATACATGATATCAGCTCTCTCTTCTACTCTCGTGGTTGAATACCAAAATCCATTATTGTGGGCCTCCATAGTTCTAGTCATCTTTCTTCCTCTTCCACCAAATGTTGGCTTGATCCACAAATCTGCTAGCCTAATTGCCTTTGTTTTTGAAAGCTGAAGTTTCTCCTAAGTTACTAGTGTAGCTCTCTCTACCTTTTCAAACTCTTTCATTGCTACAGGCAATTAGCACCTAATTGATTAACAATCTCAATCTCACTAATAGTGATTACTAAGAAAGGTAATTCCACCAACTCTACCAAATAGTTTATCATAGGAACAATAAAAGTAGGGGATTTGAAAGGAACTCCATGAAAACCAAGCTCTCTAAATGGTATATCAAACTCTAGTTAAAAATATTTTAGATGAGGCTACTCCCATAGCTCTCTTACTCGCTTGACAAATCCTTGAAACTCTGCATTCATTTTATTTTTATTGTCCATCTCTTGTTATTCTTCCTCAATTTCATTAGGATCATACTTTTACCTTCTTCCCCCTCCTAAAGTTTGGACCACATCCATCACCTCCACATAAAATTGGACATCCTTGGTCTTCTTGGTTCCCACACCATGATATGATTATACAAATGAAAATGAAGCAAAGTAATAAACTCCTTCTCCGCTGGCCAGAAGAATGCATGCTTAATGTTTTGATACATGATATCAACTCTCTCTTCTACTCTCATGGTTGAATACTAAAATCCATTATGGTGGGCCTCTAGAGTTCCAATCATCTTTCTTCCTCTTCCACCAAATGTTAGTCTGATCCACAAGTTTTCCAACCTAATTGCCTTTGTTTTTGAAAGCTGAAGTTTCTCCTGAGTCACCAATGTAGCTCTCTCTGCCTTTTCAGACTCTTTCATTACTACAGATCATCTGTGGTATTTAATCATTTGTACCACATTGTTGATGTGCTTTGAATCCTTGGATCTAAAGGAAATTTCCTTAACATAAATACTTCTAGGGAATTTCAATGTTGCCATGTAGTTGGTGTTAAAGTCGGTACCTGGAACATTGAAAATTATCCTTATATAAGAATTCCCTCCATCTTGTTGGCTTGTAACACTCTTGATGGTGGCTACATGAAATGGAACCATGATTCCATATATGGGTACCAGAACAACATCATTTTCTGTATCAACCTGAATCATGAGCTCTCTAGAAACGGGGATATCATCCACATTTTTGTATGAAACCATCTTAGTGGATGGCTTGGAAGAGCCATGTCCATCTCCTGTACCAATGCCCTCTGCAGCCAATCTTCTTGCAGTCTCCTCATTCTTTTGCAAAGGGTTGGCACTTAAGGTTATGTAATAGAATTTACAATTGATAGTTAAATTGTATAACAATTTTTTTTATGATCTTTACTAATGTTTATTAGAATTGTTGCATGTTTTACATCATTGGAATCACATATTAGTTGTAACTTTTTGAAATTTTATTATGGTATGTGCACTTTGATATGATTTAATATGATTATGGTTTAGTCTCATATGTGGTAATATTAGATATATAACAAAAAAATAAATTATTGCATGAAATAAATAATAAATTTTTATTTTAAATGTTTTTTTTTGTAGAACACAGGTCTTCCAGAAGATCAAGATGATCCTCATAATGATACAAATCTAGAAAATATTGGTTCTTCTGATACAGATCACATGGCAAAGGATCCTCATAATGATACATGGCAAAGGATGATGATGATGCAGATATAGAAGACATTGAGGCCGAAGACAATGATGATGACAACGAAGATGATGACGACAACGATGATGATGATCACGATGGTGGTGGTGATGATGAGGCAGTTGCCGGTAGTACCCAACAACATTCATGATCATATAGACTGCATCATGGATCATTGCTAATATATCGTTATGATAATGATGATGATGATGATGATGATGATGATCACAATAGTGGTGATGATGATGAGGCAATTGTTGGTAGTACCCAGTGACATTCGTGATTATATAGATTGCATCATAGATCATTGCTGCTATATTGTTATGACGCCTCTTTTCATGGTTACTATCATATGTATCATTTTCACAGCCTATAGTACCATATTATTGAGTTGTATCATATTGGCATTTATCATTTTCACTTATATCATTTGCACATGTATCATCTTGACTTGTATCAATTTGAGTTAAATAATTTATCATTTTTACTTATATCATTTGTACATGTATCATTTTGACTTATGTCGACTATTGGACATGTATCATTTTCACATGTTATTCATCGACTGGCATATTTGACTTTCACTTGTTTTAGTTATATATGTTGATGATCTTATTAGTATTGACTTGTCTTGATTTATATATATTAAAAGTGGTCAATGATTTTTGGATGGATATTTATTATGTATGATGATTTTAATTTACTGCTCAAAATGGATGTTGTCAAATTCAATTAAATTATAGATATTTGACTCACTTGTTTTAATTATAGATGATGATCATGTTATAATAATTATCTTGTTATTTAATCATATGAGTTAAATAATTAAATTACTTACTCTATAATCATATGAGTTATTTAAGAGGCATCATATATTTAACTAATTAAATTGAAAAAAAATATATTAAATTAATAAATGGAAGCAAAACAAGAAGCATTTTTAGAAGCAAAAAATGAAGCAACAATGGAAGCCAAAATAGAAACAAACCAAAAGCAATGTTGGAAGCAAAATTGGTAGCAAAACCAGAAGCAAACCTGGAAGCAAAACCGGAAGCAAAACTAAGAGAAAAATAAGAAGCATTTTTTAGAAGCAAAACAAGAAGCATTTTTAGAAGCAAAAAAGGAAGCAACAATGGAAGCTAAAGTGGAAGCAAACCATAAGTAATCTTGGAAGAAAAATTGGAAGCAAAACTAGAAGCAAACTTGGAAGCAAAATTGGAAGCAATGTTGGAAGCAAAACTGGAAGGAACGCAAGAAGAAAAATTGGAAGTAAATTTGGAAGCAAAATTAGAAGCAAACTTGGAAGAAAAACTAGAAGCAAACTTGGAAGAAAAATTGGAAGCAAAATTGGAAGAAAAATTGGAAGTAGAAATGGAAGAAAAACTAGAAGTAAAACTGGAAGCAAAATCAGAAGCAAAACCATAAGCAAAACCATAAGCAAAACTGGAAGCAAAATTGGAAGCAAAACCAAAAGCAATCCTAGAAGCCAAACTGGAAGCAAAAATGGAAGCAAACCTGGAAGAAAATTGGAAGCAAAATTGGAAGCAAAACTGGAAGCACTACCGGAAGCAAAACTGGAAGCAAAACTAGAAGCAAAACCGGAAGCAAAACTGGAAGCAAAACCGAAAGCAATACTGGAAGAAAAACTAAAAGCAAAACTAGAAGCAACATTGGAAGCAAAACTGGAAATAAAACCAGAAGCAAACCTGGAAGCAAAATTAGAAGCAAAATTGGAAGCAAAACTAGGAGCAAAACTAGAAGCAAAAATGGGAGCAGACATGAAAGCAAAACTGGAAGCCAAATTGGGTGCCAATTTAGATGCTATTTCTAACATTATTTTTTGACACTATTCCCAACACTAAAGAAGACGCTATTGTTGGCACCAAATTTTTGACGCGAAAGTGGGCACTAAATACATTTCAAAAATCAGCAATGAAACAGTTGGTGCTCCAAATCGAACAATCCAATGAATCCTATAGACTAGCCACTTTCTAATGATTAGACTCAATGGTGGATTTTCCCAACTGATAAGATTCAGTCAAAGACTGAGATCTTCTACACTTTTGCCTCTGCAAGACCAAGGTGGGTCAACCTATACAATGCCTAAAAAACTTAATTCACTTATACACAGACATTTCTTTTTATAGCAGATAACTCCCAATGAAAATACACTAAGGAAAGCATTAACCACCTCATATTTGGCTGCATTCTTGGTATATCAACACTCACTCAGCAACTGGGAGGTAGAACTCAACAACAAACCACAACCAAACAACATGGATTTAAAATGATTTTGAATTTAAATTTGTTTCTGAGATGCATTAAGCTAGATGACATATCAATGCCTAATTTTGGGCCATGGAGTCATATTCATAAAATGAATTCATCAACAAACAGACTTCAACCAGTGGATTCATAATTGTTAATGCATCACACCAACAGATTCACTCCTATTGTTAATCAAACTCTCCTTATCAGATCCAACCTACACACTTAAAATCATAATTATTTACTCAAAGTATTTTAACCATTTCATTGAAACATAACCATAAACAGATAAAACAATCTCAAGGAAATTGAGATGACAAGTCCAAAGATACTTGGTATTATTGAATTCATACAACTAAATGTGTACAAATCTAGAGACAATTTGAATAAATTCATGAATGTGGAAACATTTTGAAGACATTCATGATTTATTTGCATAAACTAGCTGATATTTACTCATGAAATCAGCAATTGAAGCTTACAAACTCAAATTATAACTCAGACTCAACATTTTCTATCTACCCAGCCCCACACAAGAATTCAGAACCATTTACAATGAGAGAAGAATGAGAATATAAAGAAGAATAGAAAGCTCCAGAAGAAGCCCGAGAGCTGATCCAAAGATGCCATCTGGAAGCCTCTTTCCCGTTGATTAACAAAATTGTAAAGCATCTCTCCTCTCTCCTCTTTGCAGCAAATTTTGTCTCCAATTCTTCCTTTGTTGTAAGTTGTTCAACAACAAAAAAATTTCCCATGTGATGAATTTCCATCATTTTACTAGTAGCTGAAAACATATTTGTTCCCGTGAAAACTTCATATTTACTCTCATTCTACCCTTTTATTTGTTGTAGCAACATATTATTCCCCAACACATAATATTTGTTTATAAAGTGAATTTTATGACATATCTCCATGCCTTCATTTTATATTCTTAATACCTTTTGCTTGCTAGGGATTAAATATTTAATCCATCCCACTATGCACACAACTGAAATATTTTCCCAAAAAAAATTCCACTCAGTGAATAATTATTCACTTTTAACAAACGTACTCTCTGTGCACTTTCACGTGCATTTAAAGTATTTGCCTTTTCACTTTATTTCACTTTACAAAAGTGAAAACTATCTTAAAAAAACTTATCGAGCAAATAAAACTTCACCTGTGTTGCACACACTTCAGAAAAAATGTGCAAAATTCCCCTCTACATATCGGGCACATTGAAAAACTTCCATGTTTTACTTTTAACTTCATTGGGCCCCTCTTTATATTTCCCCTTTGTTTTAAATTTAAAACAATACACTCTTTTAAATAATATATGAAGGCCTCTTTAATTAATACACCAGGAAAATTTTTCTCATGCCTTTAACTTGCCTAGGCCCACACCCACGTGGCAAAATCTTGCTCATCCTGCACAAAATAATGGGCGAGCACCTTCAACCCGCGAGCTAGTGGGGAAGGGTGGAGATTTTTTTTCACTGCCTCATCTCTGGTCATTCATTTCATGCTCCATTTTCCCTAATCTCTCTTTGGCGTTCAACAACTTCATCTGCAAGCATGGTGGCAAATCCATTGCAAAATACACAGATCTTTCACAATCTTCCTTTGCTCAGTGTACCTCACACCATCCAATCTGGTTGGCTTTGGTCGCCCTGCATACATTTTGCTCGAAACTCCATTGAGAATAATAGTTGTGCATACCTTACTCCATTTGCTAAAAAGTTTTTGAGGCATTCCCAACAAAACCACTCACTATTGAGGTTGTGTGCCTTCTTCAAGTGCATCCTCTCCAAACACATTTACTTGAAGGCTTTGTTTACTTCTTATTATGCTTTGGTGGAGATTCACAATCTACAAAAGGCGTTGAAACAAATATAATTCTAGTAGTCGCATGAGGGACACCCTATTGTCACTTGTACTTAGCAAGACAAAAAGGTATTGTGACTCGATTCCATGGTAATCACATTGAGACAAACATTCATTCGTTGCCCCACCATGCCCTTTTAGCTGCATTTGCAACCAACTTTCCATGTCACCACATTGACTTAGGGTTTTATCAAACATTTCATATGCCTTGTCTAAGTGTGTCCCACACACATTTGCTTAAAAGTTACTGAAGTTTTTTTAAACAAATCATTTTGTGAATATATCTTGCAGCCATGGTATTCCTTGTGACCACATTTGTTGTCTCACATTTATGTGGAATTATTTCTGCCCAGTAGACCGCATGCCCCTCCAAATGCATTTGTTTGAGATTTCTTTTTTAGGGCTTTCCAACAAATCCATTTAGGGCATGCACCTTCTCCTTGTGTGCTGGATTAAGTATATTGTGATTAAGTATATTGTGCAGGTCTGAATGTTCCCTTTGCACATAGTCTTATTTGCAGCATCAAATGGAAAGGACAAATTACTAAGGGCAAGAATTTCTTTAATATTGCAATAGCATGTATCCAGGTCATCATTTAACCAATATATATGGTCAAATAGATTGGAATTTCTCCCCTATTCAAGTTCTGCCTCTACTGTTGCAATGCCAGTCCCATACACATTGCCATGGAAATTTACAGACTCGAGGAACTCTCCTTCCTGAATGTCCATCTCCATTACTTTCCAATGGGTAGAGTGATAGCATACTCTAGCCATCTCTTTCTAATCATCTATCCATGATATCCTCTTGTATCTGGCATAGTAGCTGCCCCACACTCAACAAAAAGAAAAACACTTATTTGTCCCCGTAGCAACATGTTACCATAGAGTCATTTAGCCTCTCACAGTGCATTGCCCTGTTTGCCACAAAATACACTCTCAAGCCTTCTTGAAGAGTGAGGTTGCATTCCATAGATCCATTTTCTCATTCAAAAATGTTGCATAATAATTCTACTCACATGTGGAGAGTAACATAATAATTCCTTGCATTCAATTCACATTATGTAATTTGAAATGTTCTTGTTGCTTTATGTCAAACATATTTGTTGTATGTCTATGTTTTTCCATTGATTAGGAAACTTGAACAATATTAGCCTATATAAAATATTTTCTCTTTCAATAAATTGGAGTTGTTCAAACAATCTAGCAAGATTGAGAAGTGTTATAACTTTATCCAATGGCAACCCAAGTGCAACACCATATTCAACTAACTAGATGGAAGAAGTTTGTGATGATGAAAAATGACAACCCACTGATGAAATAGTGCAATTTAAAATTCATGTCTTTCATAATCAAAGTGTCCTTTAGCAAGAGCATGTCGGGTCCCCATGTGGACTTGGCTAGATTTTTTTTTTGTTTTTTAACAACTTTTATGCTCAACTTGACTTGACACTATTTTTTGAATGCTCTTGGCATGAGAAATTGAACTGGGTTGTTGAAATTTGTTTTCTGGCACATTTGAAAAATGAGCAAAACTGGCCAAGCGGCTTTGGAATCGACCAGGAAAACTGGGGAGATGACCTCGTGAAGTCACAAAAACTTGCAAGAATGCAAACATCTAACCTGAGAATGGAGTGCAAAAGATGGCTTAGAGAAAAATATCACGAGGTGAAAGATATTAACTATAAAAGTTGCACAATTGAACTTTCTGCAACAACCTATTCAAAACCAATTAAAATTGACCAAATCACCTCATTGAAAAAATACCAAATCAACTCCTGGCTAGCCGCTACTAGACACAATAGATCATTTTGGTACAGTGAGCACATGTGCAAGAGGCATTATCTTCAATCATCAATCTTCATGAGATACTAAAGGTCAAAGTTGACCTCCCTAAAAGGTTTTAGAAAATTGCAGGTGCAAAAATGAACAAATTGCATTTGGTTTTGGCCTGGTAAAAATAGCAAATCAGCTCATGAGACCTTGAAACTGGACAAGGGAGCACATTTTGGAATGGGGAATGGAGAGTGATAATCCTTTTGAAATGAAAATCATCCATTTGCAAAATGCAAGCTCAAATAGGAGGCTACTTTGCAAAATTGAAAGTTTGCAAACAACAAAACAATGCCAAAACCCTCCAGCTTTGCTTTTTGAAACCTTAACAAAACTCATTGTGGGAAGCTGAAAATTGACATGCTTGTTCACATATGTCACATGAATGGGCACGCAAAGGGGTTTTGCACAAAAATCAATTGGCATCAAAATATGACCCCTCAAAGTAGGTCATTTAGGCATATTCATCAGGTGCACTTTTGAAAGTGCCGAGGCAAAATTTTCGAAAATGGGCACTTCAAATTTGCAAAATTTGAGAGTGCCATTAGAAACAAAGAAACCTTTTTTCACTGACTTTTGCGTCGTGAGATGAATCTAATTGATGGACTCAAATACACTAAAATCTAACACAAAAGTCAGCGCTAATTGTCTATTGTGTTGTAGTGAGAGGTGAAGTATGGACACACATGACATCACAATCATGAAGACTCAAAAACCTTTCTGAAGGCATTAAGAGAATATCAAAGGTTTTTCAATGAAATGGCATATGGGAAAACAAAGAAGACTAAAGAGGTTTGCCATGTCATAGTTCATGTGAATGAGGGTGAGAATCTAATGATGGAAGAAGTTGGGTCCAACGAGATGCTCTCAAATAGAGAATCAGGATGGGATGATCTAAAAGAATGCAGCCAAAGCAAAAAATGTTAACTTCAAATGATTCATCAAAACTATCTTGTTATATACTATGTTTAGTGACAATAAAAATCCTCCTCTTTATATAAGACACCAAGAAATCTTTCATATTATTTATAGTGACATTAAGAAACTCTTCATAGAAATGCAATTTTGTGTGTAGATGGAAAGTTGTTTTTTTGTAAGTAGAAGATAAAATTAGATACACTATTTTGTAATTGTTGAGCAACAAACTGAAACTCAAATACACTATATGATGTGAAGGCTTGTATAATCTGTTACTCAAACTATTACTAATACAAAAAAAGACATTGTCATATTATAAATAATAAACTTCAATTAATAAGAATTAAATTATATTTCTAATTGTAGAGGAGGGGGACCGACCACTCAACGACTCTAGGTCACGGAGAGCCGAGAGTTGAAGGTTTCCCTAATCTACCTCAAAAGCACAAGTTTTTAGGAAGTTGGAGGATAGAGAATGAAGAGCACTCTTAGTGCTTCTGTCACTCTACTAACTTGAGAATTAGATTTGGACTAAGTGAGTGCAGGTTTCTAGAACTCGGACTGTACCTTAGATGGCTCTCTGCCAAAAGACAACAACGCAAAAAAGGGACGACAGCGCGATGTGCTGGAATCTCACAGGTGCACTGTCATCTATATGAACAAAAAGTGAAAAAGGATAGTCAAAGATATTAAGAAACCTACTAACAGCTTAGGTGTTGAGGTTTACTAGTGATGACTAAAGCAATAAGTATCATAATGATTGAAATAACAAGAGAGATGATATAAGAATGATAAGAATAAAGGTGATAAAGATTCAACTCACAAAAATTACAGTTCTCTTGCAAGCTCCACACGAATGAGTACCTACACACAACAAAGCAGGGAAAGATGTTGGGGTTGTTTTGGGGCTTGTCGCAATTGAACCCTCGTTTTGGTGTTTCCACCTCCACGAAAACCAGATAGATATAGAAATGGAAATGTGATAAAGAAAGTATGTTGGAAAAGAAAGGATATTGAATACTACAAGAAACACTATGCTACTCAAATCCAACAACAATGCAATGGTAAGTGAACAATACCACCCTCAACCAGCGGCGCTCAAGGTCAATGAGAGAGGAATGAAAGTCTACAACCATGAAAGAGTTGACGTGGCCGCAATGACGCCGAAGGAAGTCTTGAAAGACACCAAGTTACAACTTTTGTGGTAGATGCGAAGATTGTTGTGATGTTGGGATGGTTGATAGTGTAACAAGTAGCTCAAGAGTTGCTAGAATTTTCTCAAGAAATGTGTAGAATGTGAAAATCTTATAGAAGAATGAATGAGAATGGAGAATAGTCATTTGAACATCAATTAGTAGGGAAAGAGTCATTCAAAGGTTGATTTAAGGATGCAAGGATGTTATGTTTCGTCGCTAATAGAGAACGTAACGCCTTTGCAGATTCCAGAGGCAGGAATCTTGTCAGGATGACAGTGCGGGGCACAGACATCTACACATTGTGCATGCTTCCTTGACATAAATTCCCCCACCGACACTACAAACAAGCGCCAAGTGGATGGAGTATGGACAGATGATGTGGAATTACATAGTTGGGTTTGATTTTTCTAAGGTGAAGGATGTAAAAGGGGAACTTGCAAGGGAGGTGCAAATTCACTCCTATACACTAATACCCCTATTTATGGGGCTCAAAAGAATGATCCTCAGACTTTAACTTGAGGGTTGGATGTGAAGTGGTACTTGTCGAATGAAGGGTGGGTCAAAGTAAAATTTTATGGTGTAGTGTAAGGAAATTTGGGGCCTTTCAATGTTGGATGTATCTTAAGAGATCATACAAGAAGGAGGATAGCAGCATGGGAAAAACACCTATTAGACAGGACAAATAATGAAACTGAATTTCAAGCGGCCTAGTTGGGAATACAATTGTGTAAGCAGGTAGGAATAAGAAATATTCATTTGGAAGGCTACTTCATGATCACGGTTAATGTTATAAGGAGAAGATCAACTTCCAATGGAAGTTGTATAGATGGCTAAATCAAATTTTGTCAAAGTTGGATAATGTGGAGGATTTCAAATTAAATCATATCTATTAGGAGAGAAACTTATAAGCTAATAAACTGTTGAAGGAAGCAATTAATATAGACGATGAGAATGGTGGTATGCCAAGAGTGGAGGCCACCAAAGTGATGCAGAGTGGGGAGGAGTAATTAGGTTGTCAATGCCAACATTTGTAACTAGTACAAATGGTGATGGATGATATTTTCAAATAGCTTGAAAACTCCCTATTTCATCAAATTTTCTAAAAAGGTATCAATGGAGACTACCATTTTCTTGGGGGTGAAGGAGTGGTAAATGACTTTCAGGGGTGTGGTCTCAAATGTGTGCATCAAGAAGATCTTCAAGGTCAATGAAGAGGAGGTATTGGGCACAATAAAGAATATTCTTGCTACAAGGTTCTTGTTGTCGACCTATCATTTCAGAGTGAATATTGTTGTTTCCTCTATGTTCCTAGCATGACTACTCCAAGCGCATGAGTAAATTGAGGTTGTGTGGTTCTTAATGTGTCACTTGGTTGCCACGAGGTGGAGGGAAGCTTTGTATTATTACTTGGGTTTGGCAGTGTCGAGCCTAGGCTTGAGGCTCTCGAGCGGTTCCTTTGTTAACGCAAGATTTCAATGACCCACAGATACTTTGTTATATGAAGTGTGGGTGAGGACCAAGAGACAAGCATGTGGGTGGTCGAAGGCAACATTGCCCTCTTGAAGGAGATAGCGAGGGTCAAAAATATTGTAGAGCAAGTGGTGGTTCTGGGTCTACCAATAGTCTATGGTGGTGAGGAAGGTGCAAAATTAAGGGAGGAGGATATAGTGATGGTAGTTGATGATAGTGGTTGATATGCAAAGAAGCATGTTCGTAGGCTCGTCTATGTAATTTTTTTTGTTGTTTTTGCATGGTTGTAATGCCAAGTTTATGATGATGTATTTGGGATTGGGCCCCCTTACGCCCAGTTTATATATCTAAAAAACCTATATTTCTAATCAATTAAAATATTATATTATAATAATGATTAAAGCAATATTATATTATAATAATGATTAAAGCAATATTACAAATTGATAATAAAGAGATAATTATTATAATCCTAAGATAGTATATCTTGATCGAAAGCATTATTATGAAGAGAAGAAAAAATGAGGGCGAATCTGTGCTTCGCTGGCCGAGCTAGGGCATCCGTGCCCTAGCTCGCTCTTTGAGCTTTGTTGACTGTGTGCTGGAGGGGAGGTTTTGTCTACGTTTGGGGTGAAGTTGGGGCCCGGTTTTCCTTTCTTGTGGGGACAGGTTCCTTTGCTGCGCGGTGGAGGAGTTCTTTGCTTGCCGATTGGGTGTGTTCGGGCGTTCTCTCTACAACGGGTGGTGTGGTGGTGAGTTTTGGTGTGCCGTTTCTCAGGTAAGTGTTGTCTACTGGAAAGACCCGTGTGGGGCTTAGTTTGTTGGGTGAGGAGAGTAGGGTTTGGTGTGGCGCCATTTTTTTTCATGCTAAGTGGTGCCTCGGTCTGGGGTGGGGCTATCTTTTTTTCCGTATATCTTGAATTTTGGTGGGTTGTGGTTTGGTGCCCGAGGGAATTTGCTTTACCTTGTGCAAGTTGTTGTCTGTGCTTTCTCGTCTCAGGGGCTTGCATGCCCACTTGAGCTTTTGTCTTGGATTCATGTCACGTGGGGATTCATCTGGGGTTAGACCTGGGATGGATTTCTGTCTTGCCTTTGGATCTAAACCATCGACGCAGGGGACAAAGGTTTTTGATAATAATCTATTTGCATTGGATTAGGAGATGAATAGTTCTGGACTGTCTGGAGGACCTAGAGTTACAAAAATTAATGGATGTTTGGAAAGATGTAAGGAGAGACCGAAATTGGTTATCCCGATGGAGTTGTTGGCGGATGATATTGAATATTATTCAAAACACTCCTTTTATTGTAAGTTTATGGGTTTAAGGGTCTCGTTGCAATTTTTGGAATCTTGGGCTTAGAGGACTTGGCTGCCGGAAGGAGAAATGGAGATTAGACTCTTAGCTAATAATTACTTTATGGTTTCATTTGATTGCATGGCCGATCAGAATAGGATCTTTGAGGGGGGTCCCTATTTCTATAACCAAGTGGGTTTGTTTATGAAGCCGTGGCATGCAGGTTTCAATCCGACTGAGGAACTCCCGAATAGGGTTCCAGTGTGGGTTCGTCTGCCATGGTTTCCAGTCAAATGTTGGTGAGAGGATGTCCTACATTTGGTGGCTTCATTGCTTGGTAAACCAGTTGGGTCTTCACAACAGACACAGTTTAAAAAGGTAATGACTTTTGCCCGTGTTTGTGTAGAAATTGATTTAAGCATGCCATTTTCAGATTCTGTGGAGGTGAGTGCAGGATCATATACATGGGTGCAACAGATAGACTATGAAACTCTGCCTTTTCGGTGTCGATTTTGTCATGAGTATGGACACTTGCAACATAGATGCCCTAAGGCAAGCCAGTAGGGACCCATTCTGGCCAAACTCCTCGCAACCCACCTGGGGCTGATAAGGGGAAGGGGTCTATTCTGGGTGATGATATGGCAGAGGATGGATTTATTCCTGTCAAAGCTCGCAACAGAAATCGGGGGCAGAAGAGGACTCTGGGGGAGCGGCAAGATGATGTTTCTTTTAACAGGTTTGAGGTGTTGGATGATCTCAACCAACAGGAAGCGAATCCAGGTTTGATGGATTTGGATCAAGGAGCTTTGGGTTTAGGAAAGAATGGGCCTCCTTTGGAGGTTATACAGGTTATGCAGGACTCAGGTGTTGGGCAGATGGACTCGGATCAACAGTTGATTGTTTCGGTTGGACCGGATCCTGTGCATGGGACTTTGACGAATGGGGGAGAGGGTTCTCCTTTTCCTTTAAAGACTGGTGTGGAAGTTGGAAAGAGCTCCAGTTCCTCTTCTCGCATGGGTATTCAGCAAAAGGACCTAAAGAAAGGGGTTGGTGAGAAGAACCCCAAGCTGGGTAGGAAAAAGGATTTAGAAAAGATTAAGTCAACTGGGGAGACTCTGGTGGAGTCAGGGGCAGTTAAGCCCCTGGATTCTCACTTCTTGTGTACCCAGAAATGATTGTTATATCTTGGAATGTGCGGGGCTTGAACAGTGGCCCCCGACAAAAAGTTGTTCGTGATTTGGTTAGGAATCAATCTCCGGATGTTCTTTTTCTTCAGGAAACTAAGCTTTCCGTGGAGAGTATGGTGAATATGGTACCTAAGTTGTGGAAGTATGGTGAGTGTCAGTGTGTTGGAGCTCATGGTGCATCTGGGGGGGTGGCTTGCTTATGGAATCCACAGAGGATTTGCCCTCTCTGGTGGTTGTCTTCGAGGTCGCTATTTCGTTGGTGGCCTCTTGCTCTGTGACTGGAGAATGTATTCTCCTCTCCAATGTGTATGCGCCTGTTGAGTATCAGGGTAAACAACTTCTTTGGTCTCATCTTCGATATGTTCGTAGCCTGGCTCCTTTCCACCCATGGATTTTGGCTGGGGATTTCAACGCTATTGGGGAGTTGTCTGAGAAAAGAGTGGAATTGTTCGATTGGAGCCTTCTGCTCTGCTTCTCAGGGATAGCATTTCTGATCTAAATCTTATCGACGTTCATCCCAATAATGGTCGTTTCACTTGGAATAATAGGCGAACTGGTGAAGACTGTGTTGCTGAGAGGCTTGATCGGTTCTTGGTCTCCTGTTATTGGGTTGGTGACTTATGGTCTACCTCCTCTGAAATTTTGGATTGGAGGGGTTCGGACCACTGGCCTATCAAGCTTAGCATCATCTCTGCTCTGCTCCTCATTCTCCTTCCTTCAGATTCCAGCTTATGTGGTTACGGGACTCTACTCTTTTTGACCAAGTGGGTGTGTGGTGGAGGATTGGTAGACCTGCTTTTGGTACTGCAATGTATACCTTTGCTAAGCTTCTTCAATTTGTCAAGTATCAGCTTAAAAGGTGGAATCGCCGGTGTTTCGGCAATATTTTTCATGATAAGGCTGCTGCCCAAGAGGAGTTAAATAATGTTACAAGATTGATTCGGGATATTGGGGTTACAGAGGATCTTTTGAAAGAAGAGGCTAGAACTTTGAAGGTGGTCGAGGAATGTGAGTTACGTGAGGAGATATACTGGAAGCAAAAGGCTCGGATTGACTGGTTGCAGGAAGGGGACAAAAATACTACTTTTTTCTTTAATTCTGTGAAGGCTAGGAGGCATGGTAACTCTATCTCTGTGTTAGTTAATGACAGAGGGGATCGTGTTGTCTCGTTTCAGGAAATCATGACTGAAGCTTCACAGTATTTTGCTGCTCTTTTCAAAGAGGACTCTCAAGGAGGTTCAGTCGAGGAGGAACAGGTTCTTTCGTGTGTCCCTCAATTGGTCTCCAGGGAGGCGAATGAGGATCTGATGAGGGAGATTTCTCTAGAGGAGCTGGAGGAGATTGTGTTTCAGATTAAGAGGGGTAAAGCTCCTGGCCCGGATGGTTTCCCAATAGAGTTCTTCCAAGAGTTCTGGGAAATCATAAAGTTGGACCTTCTAGCGGTTGTTCAGGAATCCCATAGGAACAAGCAGATGTTGCGTGCTCTTAATTCCACTTTCATTTCCCTCATTCCCAAGTGTGAAGGTGCGGATAGGTTAACTCAGTTTAGGCCTATCTCCCTTTGCAATGTGGCATATAAGATTATTGCGAAGTTAATGGCTGAGAGATTGAAGAAGTGGCTTAAAGTGTTGATCTTGGAGGAACAAAGTGGGTTTGTTGCTGGTCGACAAATTTTGGATGGGGTTGTTATTGCTACTGAGACCATCCACTCCATGGCCAGTTCCCAAGAGAAGACTATGTTTATTAAATTGGATATGGCCAAGGCCTATGATAGGGTTAGATGGTCCTTCCTTTGGAAGATCCTTCATGCTTTTGGTTTTTGTGCTGAATGGATCCAATGGGTTATGAGTTGTGTTACGTCAGTTTCCTTCTCAGTACTGATAAATGGAGATCACTCTGAACTTTTTGGAGCGTCTCTGGGTCTTCACCAAGGGGACCCTCTATCCCCATACCTATTTCTTCTTTTTGCTGAAGGTCTTGGGCGTTTGCTGAGAAGAAATGTTGGGTTAGGCAACATTTAGGGTTGGCATTAGGGTGGAGACTTGCCTCCATAGTCTCATTTATAGTTTGTGGATGACAGTGCCTTGATGGGGATGGCTACTATCAGGGAAGCTACTTTTTTGAGACAGTTGTTGGATGTTTACTTGGTGGCATTGGGGAAAATGATTAATGAAGATAAGTCTTCCATCTTCTTCTTCAATACGCATGCCCCCATTCAGAGAAGAATTGCTAACATTTTGAGGTTTCAGATAGGGGTTCTCCCTTTTATGTATTTAGGCATTCCAATTTCTGTTGGTCATCTTCCCAAGGGTTATTGGCAGAATATCATTGATAAGTTTCGGGTGAAAGTCAATCATTGGACTCATAGATGGTTGCCTTTTGTTGGAAGGGTTCAGCTTCTTAAATCAGTTGTGCAAGCTCTCCCTACTTACAGGTGTATGCTTCAAGTGGCTCCGGTTGGGTTTCTTAAGGAGTTGGACTCTCTTGAGAGACAGTTTTTATGGGTTGGATGCTTGTCGTCCTCCAAGTGGAGCCTGGTCAAGTGGGAAGAGGTGTGTAGTCCTAAGCAGTATGGTGGTTTGGGACTTCGACAATCTTCTTTGTTTGGAGTGGCTGTGGCTGCTAAGCTTTTCTGGCGTTGGTGTGTGGAGCAGGATCAGGTGTGGGCCAGGATAATATCTCATAAGTATTTCCCTGGCGTTCCTCGGCATGATCTCCTTAGGTATCCTCTTGAGGGGAAAGGGTCGGTGATTTGGAGTACTCTTCAGAAGGGTGCGAAGCTCATTAAGGAGGGTTTATTTTGGATCTGTCGTCAAGGTTCGAAAGCTCTCTTTTGGTCTGACTCTTGGGATGGTTTCCCTCCGCTTATCTCTCAGTTTCCTCACCTGATTCCGTTGAGCCAAAGTTTTTTTGCGGTTGGTTGGTCGCGGGTGAGTGACTTCAAGTCATTTTCTTCTTATGGGAGGTTGGAGAAGGCTTGTTGGAAGGACCCCACCCTGTGGCTGGATGTGGGTGAGGAGGAAGGCAGGGCCGAGCTTAACGCGATTCTTTGTAGTAGGCGTTGTAGTTCTCTACGGGAAGAGGATATTATTGCTTGGGCTCATAATCCCAAGGGGAGTTATTCTGTTGCTTGGGGCTATCAGGTGTTGTTGGATCAAAAGTTGGCTAGGGCGGAGGTTCAGTGGTGGAAGAGGGTGTGGAGTAAGCTATCATGGCCTAAATGTAATTGTTTTGTTTGGACTTTAGCGTGGAATAGATGCTTGACCTGGGATAACATTCGTAAGCAGGGTTTCCAGGGGCCTTCAGTTTGTGTTCTCTGTGGAAAGGCGGAAGAGGAATCCTCACACTTGTTCTTCTGATGTCCCTTTGTTGTACAACTTTGGCATTGGTGGTGGGAGGTTTGGAAGAAACCGTGTGTTCATGCTTCTTCTTTGGTGGAGTTCTGGGATAGTATGGGAAGACCCCCCTCGTCGGCCTCCTTTTTGCAGGATGTCTGGTATGCGGGCCCTACTTTTCTTCTTTGGCAGACCTGGTTGGAGCGGAACCGTAGAGTTTTCCGTGGTGTTAAATTGGTGGGTCACCAGGTGTGGATTCTTATATTAGGTATGATATAGGAGTCGGTTGTGGCCAAGTGCGAAGTGTCTTTCCCCCTGGGGAAAGAGGATGCTGAGTTGGTTGATAGATTGGGACTTCAGGGGAGACATTCTTCTTCTGGGGGTTCCAGGAGATGCAGACTTGGGGCCAAGAGAGTGCAACGGCTAGGTAGATGGCTTCCTCCTCCTATTGGAGTCTTGAAGATCAATTCTGATGGATCTTCTAGAGGTAATCTTGGGCCTGCTGGGATTGGTGGGGTTGGCAGAGATTCAGGGGGTTCAGTGATTTTTATTTTCTCTATTCATGAGGGGGAGAAGACAGTCAATCTCATGGAGGGCTTGGCGATTCTTTATGCTGTGGAGCGGGCCCTTGCTTTGGGATGGCATAAGGTTATTTGTGAGGCTGATTCACAAATCTTGATTAATCTGTTGAATGAGAGAAAGATGTCTGATATTAATTGGCAGTTGGCTTCAGTTGTTCAAAGTATTCTTTAGGTTTGCTCCAGGATGGAGGCGGTTTCTTTTGTTCATATCCCGAGGGAGTGGAATCGGGTTGCTGACTGCTTGGCTAAATGGGCTTCTGAGCATGATACTGGCTAGAAGATTGAGGATTGGATGCAGGTCTCCCCGGAGTTACGTCAGGACTTAGATAGAGTCCTTGAAGAGGATAAAAAGATATTGGAAGATAGTTGATTTTGTTTTTGATCCTGCTTTGGTGATTCTCTGGTTTTTTGGGGCTAGCCCCTTGGTTTTGGTGTAATTCTCTCTTTTGATTTTCAATAAAGTTTTTACCCCTCTTTAAAAAAAAAAAAAGATAGTATATCTTGATCAAAGGTATAAAAATGATATTAGTAGATTTTTAAAATATGAAAAGGATATTGACATAATTTTAATATTAAATTATGAGAAACTCTTAATGATAAATAATAATATAAAATTAAAATTATAAAGTTAGAATTGTAATATTAAATTATAAGAATATTAAAAATCAAAAGTTAAATATTGAAAGGTGTGTACTATTATGCAAAGTAACTATAAGAAATTAAAATTTAATTAAAAATATTAGTAATTTTTTAAATATTTGTATTGTAATATTATAAAAGAATTAATTAATTGGTAAGAGTATCATATTGTGTTTTAAATAAATAAATAAAAATCTATTGTGTCAATTAGAAATAAATAAATAAAACTAGTTATAGTGTAAAATTTAAAAAATAAATCTAAGTGATAAGTGATGATTATCCATATTCTCCCCAAAAAAAATGGGGTGGTTGAAAAAAAAACAAAAACCATTATAAAAATGGTCAAATTTATGATACACTTTTTATGCACCTAAATCCCTTTGGGCCAAAATTCAGACTCATGGGGGCTCAAAATACCACCATAAAACATTACTATGGGTCAAAACAAGGTTCCAAAATATCATGGTAAAAATCCATACAACCTTTATATGTTAAACATGGCCTCTTACATGACTTTACACTCTCTTACATGTTATCATAAAAAATCCCTATAAAATAGGAGATGCTATTATATGCATCATAGACCACCAATAACTTATGCAATGACTCTCTTACACATGTCATAACTGATTCTCACGTCCAAAATGGTCTCCCCTACTTTTAACCCTTGTAATTGTCATAAATCTATCATAACATTCTTAAAAGTAGACTTTCCATGTTAGACCATTAAATGGGCATCTTTTGACAACTAATGTTTTTTTCAAGGCATTGACATGTGGTAAAAGTGTCAACTCAAAATCTCATGTCTCTTTTGATGGAGCACAAAAAATTAATAATATAAATATGAAATAATCATGGAAAAATATAAAGTAATACTAAATAAATAACTTAGGAATTGTCAAGGTTGAGACACCTTAATTCCCAACAAAAATAAGCATTATTTATTTATATATAAGACACACTCTTCTTCAGCTCAATCCAAAGAATATTGAAACACAAAGTAAAAGCTTATTTCCCTTTTTTTTAATCTTTAATTTTTTCTTTGTTTTTCGTTGTCTTCAATAATAAAGTGAATATATAGAAATAGATATAATTATGATTAAGATAAAATAAAATGTATAAAAATATACATATAATTAAAAATTAATTATACAAATGGGTTATTGTGACCGTGATCATTGTACCCTTGTTGATCCATTGTGCTCAGGAGTTTGAACCTTGATGTTGAAACTATTACTATTCATGTTGATGATGTTGTGCTCCAAAATCTTGGAGGGTCGGTGTACTTGTGAGATTTGTGCCTTTATTGGGAAATTATGTTCATGGGTTTGAATTATTCATGTTAATGTTGTGTGTCATGTTGAAGGTGAGATCCCCCATTTGTGATCTCACCTAACTATTTTTTTTGAAATAATTATAAAATATAACCCAATAAAAAATCAAATTTAATATAAAAAATTATCACATGTCAACATGTAGTTATGTTGAGAGGCATAACACTACAATGGAAAGCATATGTGTATATAAAAAACATCTACAAAAATTTTGCAACATAATGAAAATCGTAGTCATTCGTACAAATTTTAATCCACTTTTAGCTCTATAAGTCATCTCATTAAATCTTGCTAAAATGAATAAACGTTTTGGTTTATATGTGGAGATAAAATAAATGTGGTTTTGTTCAACATGGAAATAAATCTGATATTCTTCGAGAATGTGGAAACTGCATGCACAACCGTTTTAACCTAAGAATTTATAATTATATTCGAAGGGGAACAATTATATTGAGCTAATGAACTGGAGATCATAGCGACCATTACATAGGTAATTCAAAAAGAATTTTGTACTACAATTGTAACACATTGATACATTTTATAAATGTATTCATCATTGATTTTTGTTGCATTAATCTTCTTTTGTTGCGAGTTTATATTGCTACAACTCCTCTCTCTCATGTGTCTCACTGATTTTTTTTGTTGCCTTGCCATCTTTCAAAACCATTTCCTATGTCCTTTCTCCTTTCAGTCCTATGGTATAAAATCCATACAATCGTGCTTGGAAATTACCTACTATTAGTTGTGGCTCAAAGTAGCTTTTCATTTTTCTAAAATTAAATTATATATGTGCCCGGTATTCAATCTCTTAAGTAAAATGCAATCACAAGTATTTCTCATTTTATTTTTATTTATAGGTGTTTATGCTTGATAACTTCTACATAATGGAGATAGGTTTTCACATTTATGGATCACCAAATGAAAGAAACACACAATATAATATTTAAAGATTGCTAAAAGAGTCAAACAAAGATTTTGTTGTAATAAAAATAAAAATAAAAATCAAGAATGTTGTTTATAGTATAATGTGAATAATTAAATCATAGTATATTATGAATAGTTAAATATATAAAATTTATATATATTTAAATGTAAAATCCTTTATTAATCTTGAAAATTTCAAGTCATATTCACTTTTCAAACATATTTGATGTCTTTACTCCACTATGTGTAGATTGATTGCTTTTAGGTCAAGAAGCAAGTTGTGTATATTGAAAATCTCCTCTATTTCTTCCTTGTACCCGTAATGACCAAATTGAACTTTGATATTGTTATGCAATGATGTGTTTTCCACCTTGCATAATGTTATAATGTAATATTTATTTATCATGTGGTGTGCCTAGGAAATCTAGGGATGCGTGCATCACACAAGGTCTAGCATTTTGGGGCCACTTTATGTGTTATATGTAACATTGGAGGGTGATCCCACAATAATGAGTTACACTTTTTGGCCAAACTTGACATTGAAATCAACATTTTGAACAAAATCTTAATTTTCTGACACCTATAGTAGCTAAACTGTTAGGAATTTGGAGATGTTGTGAACTAGTTATTTGTGAGATTTGTTTGTAGATTTTAAATGTATTTAAAAAAAAATTGAAATTAAATTGTATTTTTTTTGCATCTTCTTTGATAACTAGTTTGTAATAGTAAACAACATTTTTTAAAAGTGATGTGTCCTATGTTCCACATTTTTTTTCTACAAAGGATTAAATTATGATTCTTTTGAATTTAAGTTGGTAACACTGATATCTAGTGCTTGCATTATGTTTCACAATGTTTTGTTGAATTTTTTTTCTTTTAATTAAGTTTTGAAGTCAAACAAATTATAATTTAGACATAGGTGTACTAAGTTCCACATAACTTGTTTTGTATGTATTGAAATTCATTATTTTTGTTAGAACATGAATTTACTATTTTTCAAAATTCTTTTTCACTAATTTACTATTTTTCTACATGTGTAGAACACATAACTTAATGTTTGGTGAAAAACCTATGTTCAATAAAACTAAAAAAAATCATAATAAAACCAAAATATATTAAAATTATAGTTGTTGGAAAGCTTGTTTCAAGGACTACAATCCTGTAATTTGGTTTGTCAATTTGATTCCATTTCGACCTTCAAACTGGGTTTTGAAAGATCAAAAATTACAAAAAATTTCATACGGGGGGTGGAAGGTCAAAAAAGGGGCCTTCATTCAAAGGGGGTCTTTGAATGAAGGCCCCTAATATGGCATTTACAAAGGAAAAAAAATGTTTTGGTGGAAAATATTTCATTAAACACCTTCAAACAAAGGTTTAGGCTTCATTCGAAGGGGTATGTTCGATCGAAGGCACATATGTTCAAATGAAGCATGTTCATTCAAAGGCTCTAGTTTGTTCGAAGGAATTTCTAATATTTTTTTGGGCAGCCTCCAAATTTTGTTCTTAAAAAAATTGTAACCCACTATTGTGGGTTCACCTTGGATTAAATATTTAATGTGGGGTAGCACATGGGAATAATATTTAATATTGAGAAAACTTACTACCTATTAAATGAGGGGTTAATGGTTCTGTAAGCTCATGGTATTAGTCACAAGGTTTCTATGTAATACCACTTGGTGGTTTTGTGTGAGCTTGTTTCTAATGAGCCCATTTATTAGCTAGTTTTTTGCTATCTTTATGTTGCTTATAAGACATTCTAAAGACAATTATTCCTACAATATGCCATCTTTTATGTTTATTATGCAAACCTTGAACTTGGTTAAAGTATATGGAAATGCAATTATGATATGATGGTGTTGTTTGATTTATATGTGAATATGTATGCATTATAATTGATATTTGTGTTTAATCATGGGAGTTAGTATTGTGTGCATGTTTTATGAATTAACCCCTTGTAGCCCAAGAAGACATTGTAGCTCATAACAATTGCAGAATGCAACCCACAACCGGAGTTCCTGGACAATGAAATAGGGGATGTTCCTGAATACATTGAATGCATTAACTACAACATGGAGACACCTGATGGAGACAATCATGCATCATTATGACAAACAATAAAGGCATTGAAGAAGGATAACCTTGTTATCATTAGGATTCTAACATAGTTGATTCTATGTTCCATGTTTCGATTTTGTTATAACAGAGTTGTAATCCTATTTGGATTCTTATTTCTTTTCAGTTACAATTAGGATAACTAAATCTTAATTACACTCTAATATCTAGGGGAGTTGTGATTAATGATTTCTATTTAGAGTTATGTTTTGAATAAACTCCCCCATGCATGTATATAGCCAGTGGTTGAGTCTTTAGGATAGTAATTTGATTAATCTTTCAGTTGTGGATTTGGTTATCAAACACTTATCAAGTTTTCATTTGTTATTACACAAACATGTTGATTGTTCAAACATGGTTTTTCTTAATACAATCTTTGAGAAAAAAATTCATGTGATATCTTAGAATGTGTAATGAATGATCTTGAGTTAATATGGTTGAGTTGATATAAAGATTTTGATTTGGTTTAGTTTAGAGAAGACAACTACCTGAGCAAGGGCCACTCAAGGTACTGTACTTCACTACATTTATAGTTTATTTATTTGTGTTAAGTAGTTATTTCATAATTGCTTAATAAGTTAAGATAGATTCTCATATCAAGATATCAATAATTGTTATTCATGTTCATGATTGCATTCATTTAACTTCTAGTACTATGGGGTGTAAACTAGGTTTAGTTACTAGTTTTAAGTCAGTTTCAACATTTACTTATTAACAGTAGTTCAATTATAGACTATGTTGTAGGTACTCAGCCAAAGTACCAGCCTTATTTTTTTCATTGTTATGCATTTTTATAATTTTCCAATAAGTGTAATACCTTCACTAGGATAGTTTAGGTAATCTTAGGTATTTGAAAGCACATACAATGCTAGTGCCATCACAAGTCTACTGGCCCTAGTCGATAATTTAATGAAAGTCTTTTTAATGTTAATTGGACTATTCAACCAGGTTTTCCCTTGAATTGTGTGATCACCACCAAGTTTATTAGACATTAGAATGGACTCTATAGTTTCTATGAAAACAAACACAAGGGTAGTTTTCTAAGGTTGGTTAGTTGAGAGTATTTCTTGTTAGCATTTGTGAGAGTCGAAGCATGGCATGGGATATGTGGTTACATGCTTGTTCACATGGAATACTTATAAAGGGCTTGATATTTCAAAGATGTTCATGGAGGACCCTGAAGATGTATTGTAATGTTTATTATTGAATAATACATGAGTGATGGATGCTTTTAGAGGTTGAGTTTTCTCTCTTTTAAGGGTTTTCTTAGGGTATATCTTATGTCATCTTTGATGGTACATGTTGTCTATTATTTTGCATATGGATTTTGAATACTTGTTTGCATAGAATTCTCTATTTGGATTATGTGGAAAATATCTTGGGAAGACACATATTTCCTTTAAGACACCTTATAACATTGTATAGAAAAATATTTCATACATCAAGCAAGGGCATTATTATTGCAGAGTAAATAAACTATTATAGTGCTAATAGGGTTTATGCAATGAAGATATATCTAAATCAAACACATTAAAGATATGTATTTATATTTATTATATATAAAAATAATATAAAATAAATTTAATATATATAATAACATTATTAAGGGGAATACTGATATAATATATATTAATTATTATATATAATAATTAAATTATATAATATATATATATATATTTATCGTTAATATAAAATATTATATATTATTAATGTACATTTAATAAATATATTTATATATTATTAATATTTAATATATTATATATAATTGTGAATTATGAAAATATGAATCATAAATAACAACAATGCAAAAATCACACCTTAACAATCACAAAGTAAAGTTCAAGATACTGGCTCAAAATATAGAATATAGATTTGCTTCATTGTTGGTTGCTCTTCAAAGTAACAAACCATGAAGGAAAAATAATGATATGATGCAATGATAATGATAATTTTTCATTTAATGATAAATTTTCATTTGAAGATAAATGATAGGTACGCTTGATAAATGACAATGATAAATGTTTGACAATGCTTGATAATATTTGATAACAATTGAATGCTTGAACATTTGAATACTTCATAGTGATAAGAGTGCTAAAGATATTTTTGCTAATAAAAATGCTAGGGCGTTTGAATGAAATGAAATCTTCTTATTTATATGCTTCACTTAACATTTGATCAATGGTGGAGATAGATTTGCATGGTCAATGGATAGGAAAATTCAAGATAGGGTAGGACCTAAAATTAAATTTGATGAAGTATGGAGAGTTAGAAGAAAATATTTAATTTAATTAAATTATTTTAATTTTTTTAAAAGAGGGGTGAAAATTATTTAATTATAGGAATTTTTTTTAATTTAAATATATTATTTTAAATGTATTTAAAAGAGGAGTGTTAGCTAATTAAATAATTTTTTATTTTTTTTTTGAAAAACAATGGTGAAAATTTTATTGAAAGAAAACCAGAGAATTACAAAAAAGGGGACATGAAGCCCCAAAACTTCATACAATTATCCAAGTTAGGGTCAATGGATAAATCACAAATATCCAAAAGGCCACCACACCACCCATCCTCCCAGTACCACAAGGCATATAACCAGTCCAACCCAACACATTTAATCATTTGGATCCTCATGAAGAAATCGAACTAGTTGTTGACATCATTGTTGATCAAGCTAATCCTAGCCCCAAACAGACTAATCCCCCATCTCATCATACACCCACTTAACAAGACAATCAACCAGTTTGTTCCACTCCCTTGGAATATGCACAAAAGAGATAGAAGCAAAATTTGAGGCCAGATTGAGAATTTGTCTAGCAATCCTACCTAATCTCCAGGAATCTGAGTTTTGGAAATCCTAGTTGTTTAGTAGAGAAACAAGAACCATTGAATCCATCTCGTAGATCACCTTCCTCCAACCCAACTCGCTAGCTTTCTCCAATGCTTTGAGAATAACACAGGCCTCCATTTGATTATTGGATTGAACACCCATATAAATAGAGAAGCAAAAAAAGGTACAACCTCTGTTATCACATCCTACTCCACCAATGCCAACAACACCAGGATTACCATGAGTAGAGCCATCTGTGTTTATTTTAAACTCCAACCGATGGTGAGCACCACTTACCCACTCGATTCACCCTCTTTGACCCCTTCAATCAGGACCTCCTCTGAGGATGAGCTGCAAAGGCCTTAGAAAGCTCCAAAAGGGAAAAAATCCTAGAATCATTTAAGGACAAAGGATCATTCTGATTGAATTTTTCTTCTATAGTTTCTTTGAGCATACTTTTAATCTTGAACTAGATTTGAAGGACAAACTGCCCACATTCCTAAAAAATCTTCCTATTTATCTTTGGCCAAATCTGCTAGATAATTAGGGACAGACCCAAATCCCAAGCAACCACCAGGAAGGAAGTAGAAGCTGGAGGAAGACCCACATTCATCCAAAGATCATACAAAGAGGAAGCATGAACAAACAATCTCCTCCATAATTTCCACCACCAACCCCAAATTTTAGACGAGAAAGAGCACTAAAAGAAAAGATGGCTAGAGCTCTCCTCACTATTTCTACAAAGAAAGCAAATTGAAGGGCCACAAAATCCTCTTTTCCCGATATTCTACCAAGTAAGGCATTTATTTAGACTCAAGAGCCACATAAACATGTTACACTTGGGCCATCCATTCTTGTTCCATATACATTTCCACCAAGGAATCTCCTTCAAGTCACAATGTCGACCGAGTAAAGCAATGTAACCTTGAGTCACTATATATCTCCCTCTAGGAACACTACCCTAGGCCAACACATCTTGCTCCTCCAAAGAGTTGTAGGGCCTCTCGGTAAGGATCAAAGCCAAAGAATTTCTCTCCTCCAAAGAGCCCCCCTCGGTCCACGCAATAAAGTGACTCCATGGATACATTGAAGAAGTCCCCAAAGAGGAAGATATCTTAAAACTAAAAACATTTTACCAACCAGCCTCCTCAAAAGATTCACTTCAAGCTTGAAGATGAGGGTGAGATGAATTGATGAGGTTGGAACCCCATTTTATAGTATTCCAAATTATGGATCTCGTACCAATTAATTCCATATGAGGGATGTATGCATCAGCCACTCCACCAAGATATTTGAAATTCAGAATATGAGCCCATGGCTAATTAGAAAGAGTGCACCACCTCCAATAAAGCTTCGCCGCAAGAGCCAAACTATTGTGCCCTGACTACTTAAGGCCCAAACCTCCATACTCCTTGGGCTTACACACTTGTTCCCAACTCACCAAGCTCCACTTTTGATGCTCAATATTGCTTGCCCATAAGAACTACCTAGAAAGAGAATCAAATTCTTTAAGAAAACCTCAAAGCAGCTAAAGCCATGAACTTGTATAGAGGAAGAGCTTGCAAAATAGATTTTAGAAGAGTCAACCTGCTAGCAAAGGATAACCAACGAAAAGTCCAATGATTGACCTTTGAATGAAATTTTTCTAGGATGTGTTTCCAATGCCTCTTATTCATATTTCCAGCACAAAGGGGAATGCCCAGATAATCCAAAGGAAGGCTACCAATCGAAAAATGAAGAATATGGGCAATCCTAGTCTGAATTAGCTTAGGAGTATTAAAGAAAATGATACTAGACTTCCCCTCATTTATCTTTTGACCAGAAGCAGCCATATAAATATCAAGAGTCTTCCTAAAATTAGTTGCTTCATCAATTCTCGCCAAACCCATCAGCGCAATATCATCAACAAACTAGAGGTGCGTTTGAGAGTCCAATCCCTGGTTCTAACTCCAACCTTTGATAAGATCACTATCCTTGTCTCCTCAACAATCTTCCAAGGCCCTCAGCTAAAAGAATGAAAAGATACAGAAACAAGGATCACCTTGTCTGAGCCCCTGTGAAGCAGAAAAGGTAGGTGATCCATTAATCAAAACAAAGAAAGAGGACGTCGTCACACAACTCATAACCCAAGAAATCCAGTCAAGATGGAACCTGAAAGCCACAAGAATACACTAAAGGAAGGACCACCAAACCCTGTCAAATAGGACATGGAGTGCACTGCCTCCATCGCCACCACAATCTCATCCATAATCTGACATCCTTTAATGAAATCCCCTTGCTCCAAAGAAATTAGAGAGGTTAGACAAGTTTTCAACCTTTCTGCAATCAAATTGGTTATAATCTTAAAAGAAACATTACATAAAGCAATAGGCCTAAAAGATTCAAAGGAGTTGGATCCTTTTTTTTAGGAATAAGAGCAAGTAAAGTTGAATTAAAAGCCTTGAGCATCTGCTTATTAGCTTGAGACTCTTTAACCACCTCCAACAAATCCAATTTCAGGATATCCCAAAACTCTTGGAAAAACTCAATTGGAAAGCCATCAGGACCATGTGCTTTGCCTCTTTTCATCTAGAAAATAATACTTTCAACCTCCTCCAGGGACATAGGCTTAAGAAGAAAATTATTCATCTCCTAAGAAATAATTGGAGGAATGCAATCAAGAACAATGTCCTCCTCAACCACTTCCACATGATTTTCCCCAGTGAAAAGGAAGGAACATAAACCAACGACTTCCTTAGAAACGGCTTGATAAGAAGAAAGTTGTTCCCCTTGCACGAAAACAATAGAATTAATTAATTTTTTATACCCCCTCTTTGACAAAGTTATGGAAAAAATTTGTGTTCTTGTCCCCCTCCTGAAGCCAATCAATACGGGCCTTCTATTTCAAAAAAATATCCTTTCATAACTCCCATTCAGCCATATCTCTAGCAAGTTTAGTTTCTTTCTGGAGCAACTCCATAGTCATACCTTCTTCTTTAATTATGGAAGTGATGCTATCCAAATGAGTCTAAATCTTCTTTTTCTCAAGGAAAATATTCCAAAAGAAGCTTTGTTCCATCTTTTAATCTTGTGCTTAACAAACTGAAGTCTCTTGAAAAAAAAAAAACATGGCAATCCCAAAGGCAGGCTTTCCTTCCATCCACCATCCCTCAATCAATTGGTGCAGATTAGGATCACAGAGCCACATGAGCTGAAATTTAAAAGGAGGGCTATAGAAAACTGCATGGATGATAATTTGATAGGCCAATGATCCGATCCTTTCCATCCCAAAATTTTAGAAGAAGAAGCCTAACAATCTTCGAGCCAATGTTCTGAAACCAAAAATCTATCCAACCGCTCAAAAATAGAACCTTCCCCACATCTTCTATTATGCTAGGTGAAAGTACCATTAGTAGGATTCACATCCACCAACTTGAGACCAAAGATATTATCACACATCAAGGAAGAAGCAAGACCCAAACGACAAACCCCCCTAGATTTTTCCTCCAAGCAACAATTAGAATTGAAATATCTGGCAAGAATCCACGGACAAGAGAGAGCCAAAGATCTAATTAATCTAACATGAGACCGTAACATAATCTTACTTGTCAAATCAGTAGGTGCATAAACATTGGAGAAAAGAGAAACCACTCCAAAATAAAAGTAGGATGCAAGCACTGAAAGGGAATTCTTGTTAGCCACCCACCAAAGAGGAGTTACCCTACAAGGATTCTAAAGGCACACAATACCCCCAACCGATCCTTGGGCTCCAACCTCTCATCCAGACTTTAGAAGAAACATTACTCATTTCATCCATTGAAAGCTTAGTTTCCTGGATAAAAATAATATCAGGATTGTGATCACGAATAAAATCATGGGTAGCCTTTTGCATAGGGATGCTACCCAAACCCCTTGCATTCTATGAGAGAACAATCATTTGTGAGATGAAGCAAAGTGAGGGTCCAAAGTCTTAACAATACCTGATTCCACTAAGGACTCACCCTTAATCTTCATCTTTTTCGTATCCTTTTTCTTACCCACCTTGCATGACTTATCTGTTATCTCCTTCTTTAAACTCTTCTGATTTATGCCTAACTAGGAAAAAAATTTCTTTTTACCATCTTCCTTTGTCCCAAAGTCTGCACCTAAGTCAATATTTGCCTCAAAGTCCTCAAGCACTAGAGGATTAGCCACCATAACAACCCTTGAAGCATCACCAAGCTCTTAAGTCCCCACTACTGTCTCAACTAGGATTGATAACTTTGAACCACCTTCCTTTAAAGCCTCAGAGAAATCTTCACCATGCATAGGAATTTGGGGAATATGGGAAGACGGGTCCAAACCTTGTGTATCTTGACCCTCCAGAGAAAGATCATGCTCCATTGAATCCAAATCTTCAAATTTTTTGAGGGCATCAAACCTGTTACCAAAACCACTTTCCTACACTATCTTGTTTTGTTGGGCTGCCCATTTGGCTTTGGATCGACCTTTCATAGGTATAAACCCCTTTGAATCATTTCCTTCATTTTGAGCTGGGGCTTTTCCTTTTTCTTTAGAATCAAAACCTTGTTGCTCAGGCTGAGATTGCTATGCATCACCCCTTGATTTAGGACAATTTCTTTGAAAATTTCCATACTCATGACACAATCTACAACGGAAGGGGAGAGCCTCATAATCCACTTGTTGAATCCAACTCATATCTCCCAATTTAATCTCCACTAATTATGACAACAGATTGTTTAGATTAATTTCCACACATAGCTGAGCAAAGGAAGTCACTCTATGATCAAGGGTTTGACGAGAGGGTCCTAAGGATTTCCCTAAAACTACAACAATAGAATGTATAACATATAACGTATTTCCATGAAAACTCCATCGACAACCATGACAAACAAACCCACATTGGGATCTTCAATGGAAGCTCCTCAAAGGGGTTAAACCCCAAATGCCAATGTTTAAAAAAAAAGCTAGCTTGATTATGGAAATAAGGGCCACCTTCGAAATTCATGTGGTGATTTGCAATCCTAGAAATTATCACAAATAAATAGCCATTCGCACCAAGGATGATCTCCATATCTCCCTTCGAGTTCCAGTTTCTCTGAGCCCACACCTCCAAAAATGACAAGATACGAACCCCCATGAACTTGCAAATTAAGGCATGTTCTGCTAAATACATGACATCTTCAACAACAACCTCCAGATTGATTTTGATTTCGATTCTAAAGAACAATTAATCCTTGATTCCTCCACAACGTGTAGAAGGAAATTTACATCTCCATGTCCCGATGAGGAAGAATCCATATTCATGGTTACAGTTTTGAAGGATAAACGAGAGGGATCCTCAAAACCCCTAGATGGTTCCATGACAAAACATCCACCAAGCCCATAAACAAGACCTCCAAAAAGCAGTAAATACAGAAGAAAAGCAAATGAAACCAGAGCCGATCTGAGAGAAAGACTTAATAACTTGCCCTATATGCATCCAATGACCCCAAGCCTCATTGAAACCAAACCGCAGGACATGCATGCACAACAATTCAAGACGGGAAGAAGCGACAAGCCCCTCAGGCCTTTCCGGCCTGCAAACAACCGACTCCAAACAAAACCTTTGATGCCATCCATAATTTTTGAAAATTATTTAAGTATAGAGAAAAATATTAATTTAAATAAATTATTTTTAATTAAAAGAGGAATGTTAGCTTGAAAATGATTCAATTATAGAGCATCAAAGATAAATTGAATTTAATTTTCATTAATGTTGGAGGAAAAATGACAAGAGACGAATTAATTAAATAATTAAAAATTATTTAATTAATATAGATATAATAAAAATATTAAGATAAATATTATGGATGAAAAGAGGAAAATATTAGCTTAATGGTGATAATGATTAAATGACAAGATGGAAATGTATTAGTCATTTTTAGGTGTCTACATTTTGACCCTCTTCGAGACAATATGTTTTATATCGTTGTTTCAAAGAAAAAGATTGACAACACACCTTAGTGTGCCTCAGTGGACCATGAGGTGGAGGATATGATGCCCCCTCAAGAGGTTGACTAGAAAGCAAGTCTCAGATCAATCTCACGATATGAAGAATTATTTATGATATTTATAACGATGATTTATCATGGCCATGCATATATAATATATGATAATGAATGCTATGATTTATGATATATGATTATGATACAAATGTTATGATTATGATACAAATATTATGAATATGATACTATGATACATACTAACACTTGTGAATGTAGTGAAATCAATCTCCTCTAAAGATCAAATATCAAAATGAAACCTATAAAGAGAAGATGCAACAAAAGATAATATGCAAAATGAATGACAAAAAAAGAAGAAGACATGTTGCTACTTTGAAGAGGAACCTTAGCAAGTGGATATTGCTTGCCATTTACCTAGCTTGCATACACACAACACACATGCAAACATGAAAAGAAAGAAACTCATTTCAAAACCCAAGTTGTTCTAAGCACATTAAGACATAAGCCTTTATTGAGCAAATTAGAGACAAAAGAAAGTTAGACATGCCAAAGAAGACACTCATGCTATGATCCAAGTTGCTGTAAGCATATTAAGATAGGATTTCATTGAGCAAATGAGAGAGAAAAGATAAAACCAACAAAGTAAAAGAAAGACAACTAAGAAAAAATCAATAACCAACATATCTCTTGCCAAAAGATAAACTCCATTTGATAGATAAGGTCCATTATATGAAGGATATATCTGTTAGGACCTTAGCTTTGTTTTGATTATTCCCATCATAGGAAAGATAATTCAGTTAGGACATGAAAATGTTTTGATAGTTATATCGACAAATAGGCAACAAGTTACACAAACCGAAGATTTAGCTCAACAATTGAAACTCATTTTGCTCATGATTTTCATTAAAGCTCAATTATTTTAATATTTGCATATGATCTTAAGATACAAGAATCCAACTCAAAACCAAGGCCAAGGCACAAAGTGCCCCCATCTAAGTAAAGGAAAACTGACATGGGTAAAAGATATGAAAATAATAGATATGAACAACGAAGCCATGACGGACAAGGAAAAAGGACATGCAAATGGCTAATGATATGTGAACGATATACAAAATAGGGGATAAAATGGAATGTATATGCAATGATGAGACTAGAATTTACAAACTACTAGAATGCCCTGAGAGTCATGCATACAACTTCTTAAGATGAATGTTGGTAGTAGGCTCTTCCAAAGGTTCTCCTTCAGGTGTAACAAGTTTATAAGCTTCAGAAACATTGTTCGCTATAATAATGAAGGGTCTTAACCAGTTAGATTCAAGCTTTCCTTTCTTGTCTCTATTTTGTTGATTTTTTGAATTCTCTTTCAAGACCATGTTTGGACAATCTCAAACCTTCGACTTTTGATTCTTTTTCTATAGCTACGATGAAGACAATTTTGATAATCTTGTAAGTGATTTAATGCATTAAGACACCTTTCATCTAATAACTCAAGCTCACGTAATCTAGATAATTGACACTCTTCATCACTAATGACATGATTTAAAGATACCCTTAAGGAGGGGAGCTCAATTTCAATAAGAAAAATGACTTTGGTTCCAAAAACTAGGGAATATAGAGTGGCTCCTGTAGGTGTGCAAATACAAGTGCAATAGGCCTGTAAAGTAGGATTAAGTTGTAGATGCCAATCACAACCAACTTCATTGAACTTTTCTTAAGGATTTTCAAAATAGTCTTTTTATAGGCCCCATCTTGATTATTACCTTGTGGATAATAAGAAGTGGAAAAATGATGTTGAATATGAAATTGATAACAAAGATCACAAACATCTTGATTTTTAAAAGATTTTCCATTGTTTGTAAAGATAACATGAGGAACATCATAGCACCAAATGATATATTTTAGGTTAAATTTAATCCTAACCCTCACTCCAATCCTAAAACCAACACTAATTATAAGTCTAAAAATAAATGTAACCTAAGTGAACATTAAGTATTGTAATCATAACCCTTACTCTAATCCTATTTGATCTCCAATCTTAACTTTAACTGTAACCCAAATCTAATCATTACCCTAACCATTATTAATTTATAGTAACACTAATAATAATAATATAAACAAGAGCTTCAGGGCAGCGAAGTTCCTGCCAAAAAGTTATAGAATAGTTATGTTTTAATTAGTTGTGTTTAATAAATTTAAAATTGTTTGGGAAGACTGTAATAGGCATGAGAGGGAAATTATAATGGTAAGTGCAAGTTTTACTCCATAGTGTATGAGAAAGTGCACACAAAGCCTATGCCTAGAATGAATCCATTATTAATAAAAGAATTTAGAGTGAGAAAGCTAGTAGCATGTTGGATCTATCCTAAAAAAGCCTCATCATGATTGAAATTATTCTCATAAGTCCTCACAGTTTTTACAATTATGTGCTCCCTAAAATTGTGAAGAATGATTTTTTTCATTTATCTAATTCAATTGCTTCTATTATGAATTGAAGAAAGATAGGGGTATCCCTATAATATTATTTAAAATTAGGGGAGAACTTATAAGTCCATGTCAATTTTAATAATTGCAGACAAAAATGATTTTTTTACCTTTGATTGAAATCACCCCATTGGTTTTCATCCAAAGGGTAGAATTAGGCAATTTGTCTTAAAAAAGGTCAACCTCTTGTACAAAATGATAAGAAAACCTTCTAACTATAACTATAATTTATATGGGTTGTGTGATGATAATTTTATGCATAATATCAAGGATAATGATTTCTTGATTATGGATAATGATTCAAATAGCACTAAAGGTTGGCATAACCTTATCAAATATTTGCAAAGAAAATTAAAAAATTAAAATTAAAATTAAAATTAAAGTAACAAAACACTCACATGATTTATAAATTGAAACAAATTAAAAACTCTCCTAAAATATTTGCATAGATTCAAGAATAACCCAATTTGAACCATGCTTACCCCACATAGTCTTCAAGGGGCCTATAATCATATGAAAGATTTACCAAAAAATAAAATCATAAAAAAAAATAGATAACAGATTGAAACAAATTAAAAAAATTCTCATAGAATAACTAAAGAGCTTGGGCATAACCCATGTTTACAAGTCATCAAAAGGTGAGTCCAATATTTACAAATTAAAATTAAAATTAAAACAATTTAGATAACATTATTTAACAAATCAGAATTAGGGTTAGGTTTCACGTTAAGGTTATTATTAGGATTAAGGTTAGGGTTATAATTAGATATAGAATTAGGGTTAGGGTTATAGTTCAGAAAGGGACCATCCATATTATGTTACAAAATCAAAATATTATGTTACAAAATAAAATCAAAACTAAATAAAATATAAAATTATAATATTATTTTTTAATATATTAAATTATATTTTAGATGGTATAAATGTTACATATATATTGTATATATATTATAATATTATAATGATGTTAAAATTATATATTAGAGATTATATATTATATAGTGTATATATTATAATTTTATAATATTATAATATGTTGTTAAATTAATAATATAATATATTAAAAATATATTATTTATTTGAATTTGTTATTAGATTATTTTATATATTTGAATTTAATAGAATGGAAAATATAATAAATAAATATGAGTATAAATAAATATATATTTATATTTAGTATTAAAAAAAATTCACATAATGTATTATTAAAAAGAATGTTGTAATTGAATTTATGATTAATCCTATAAATTAACTTGTAAATAATTTTTATAAATATATCTATTTTATCTAACGAGTGGTGCCTATAGTTCCCTCGCAGGAACTAATAAAATAATATTATATTTATTAAATATCGTTATTAATAAATTATTAATATCTGAACATTATTTTTATTATATTACACTATCATTAATAATATTACTATTATATTTATTATTAAATAATATATTTCAATGTTATTTATATAAATTAAATTAAAAGATAAGGAGACAATGAATGACACGTATTAGTTTGGATATACAAATTTGACGGTTTATCTAGATAAATCTCCTAGTGATAAGGAGAGGAGGGAGCTTTTTGTCTTCTCAAGCAAGAGTTTGAAAACAAACAAAAAAGAATATCTCTAAATTTAAAAAAAGCCAGCGCCAAAAAGGGGATCGTTGGGGATACAACTGTCAAATCTAACAATAAAGAAGATTGCCAAACCATAATGATCTTCCATCCCTATAAAATAAGCCCACCAAAGCTGCGTTGGGTTGCTATTATCACTTTGCGCATGTCTTTTCGCGGTCTCCAATAATCTCGCGTCCTTGAAAATCTTCGCGCCGGAGTCTGCATGCATGGAGTAGAGATATTGTGTTTTAGGGGTTTTGGGAATTGCTTAGGGTTATAGTTTGTAGGGTTTGTAGCAGTTAAAGTTTTGAGGTAGAAGAAGGCGTTGCGTGGCTGCAAGTTTTTTCAACTATTTTTTTTCAAGGTAGAAGGCGGCATTGCGTTGCTGGAGGTTTTTGTACTCAGGTTTTGATTCTTTCTTTTTCCTTGCTTGTTTGTTTTGTAATATTTGTTTGCTCTCCTTTCTCTTTGTTTGCTGTGTAAGGAATAATAGTGGACTTGCCTGCCTTTTTTTATTTTTATTACTTGCTTGGTTGAGCTTAAGAGTGGAGGGCTTGTAGGAAATGCATGAGCCCATCTTTCTTTTTTGCATGTAGAGTTTAAATTTGCCCCAATATTTAGCTCAGCTCGGATAATCGTGAAATTACTGGCATATTTTTAAGAAATAAATTGAGGGATTTGCATGCTCAGTTGAGCTCAATGTGAAGGGTTTATACACCTGCCTTTCGCTGTTAGAAATGTACGCGACCGTTTTGATTTTTTTTTTTTTGCATGCAGAGTTTAAATTTGCTGCAATATTTAGCTTAGCTTAGGGTTTGGTTACCTCTCCTGTTTGAGGATTGTGTATGACGGCTGTGCCGAGCATCTATACACAACCCACCAGTGGTGAAAGTTGTTTCTACAAAGATCTGATTTGCTGCATCGGTCCAAGAGTTTTCTGCAGCAACATCTCATCTTATTATACGATCTGGTCTTATGCAGACCTTATCTGCTGCTCTGCCTTCTTGTTGTTTCTATCATCAACAATAGAGCCATAAATAGCTGTGCGGTTGCTGATTTTATTCATTTAACAACTACTTGCTAGCTTACCGGATCTTAATTTACTGCTTTATTCTTTCAGTTCTTATCCACCTTTTTGTCATTTTGCCTTCCAAGAATTGCTGTAGACAGCTTTCTTTGTAACAACTACTTGGCATATCTTAATTGTGAGTAAGTTTCATCTACATTTCTCTTTGTAATTGTTGCTACTTGGGAGAAGATTAAGATCTGCTAAGATAATTCTTATAGCGGTTCAAGTATATGGGTGAACCATATTTACATGTTAACTAGGATTGATGTATGTTTGTATCTAGGCTGGTATCACTCCAATTTATCTAACTTTAGGATATGGGTTTGCATTATTAAAATCATACTTGACTTGGTTCTCAAATCTAGTTTTATCATGGCTCGCTTTGGGAGGATTTGTTATGATATGAACTCTAGTTTGTTTGACATCTAACATCTAGTCCAACTTTACTTCATGCCTAGATTTTGTTAGTTTCACTTTGGTTTGATTTGATTTGGAAATGGATGCAAAAAGGTTGTGAATTACGATTTTATTAGGTGGTTCATAATTTGGAGTTTAGTATTTATGGTGCATATGCCCAATGTTGATTGTTCCACAAGGATGCGTTCCCCCAATAAAACCTTGTGTTTTCAAGATAGGAACTTCTTTGGGATGCAAGGACTTGTGAAAATGAACCCTCCTCGTCCCACCACCATTGCTCAAGTCTTGAGGTTATTTTTGAGACACTTGGTTTGGAAACTTTGATGCGTCCTTGAGACATACAAGGAGTCCCCCAACCATCCAGAGGGTTTCCATCCACTATTGTTAATGTTCAATGCAATCATTGACATTTTTTTAATGTTTATTAGTTTAAACTTTTCTTAGTATGACAGTTTCATTTGCAATTCTTTACTTATTTATGATTTGCTCTGAAACCTCTACCCACCATTGTTAGTGTTCAATGCAATCATTGTTGTGGTTTTAATGTTTATTAGTTTAAATTTTACTTATTATGTCAACATTTCATTTGCAATTCTTATACTTATGATTTTCCCCCAAACCTCTACCCACCATCGTTAATGTTAAATGCAATAATTGTCATGTTTTTAGTGTTTATAAGTTTAAACTTTATTTAATATGCCAAAGTTTCATTTGCAATTCTTATACTTATTTATGATTTTCCCCCAAACCTCTCTCCACCATTGTTAATATTTAATGCTGTTTTTACTAATTATTAGTTTTAAACTTTTCTCAATATGTCAGTTTCATTTTCAATTCTTATATATATCTTAAATATAATTTATATAAAATATGTTTATATATATATATAGACTGTAGGAATCAATTGGGCATCCATCCCCTTACAAACTTATGCCTTAGCCAATTGAGCTAGGCCCTCCGCCCTAGTGTCATATATTATATTATTATTAATATGATATTATATTTTTTTTGGTTAAGTAGTATTATATTATATTATGGTTATTGCATTATAAAAAATATATAATTATTCAAATGATATTTTTGTTTTTTCTTCTAAAATGTGTGTTTTTGTGTTTTGATTAAGTAGTATTATATTATATTATTATTACATTATTAAAAATGTATTATTGTTAAATTGATGTTTTTGTTTTTTAGTTTTTTTTTTAAATGTCTTTTTTTTGGTTTCTAAAATGTGTTTGTTTTTGTGTTTCCTAAAATGTTTTTTTTTGTTTCTAAAATGTGTTTGCTTTTGTGTTTTTTTGTGATGGATTGTGTTGACCTCCTATAGGCACCATGTTGCCATTGTAGGGTTACACCTATTGGTGTAATTAATTTTTCGAGTGCTATATGTATTTGTCTCATCTCCCATCGTCTCATTACCCTTGCATCATTGTACACTTGCCAACCCCTCATTGTTCCCAAACTTAGTCCCTTGGACCCCCATTTTCAAAACTCTTTCCCTCGTCCCCTTGCTCACCCATTAGGAAACTCCCTAGAACTATGATTAACTGTTTACAATAGTATTTGGTTGAAGTGATGGCATGTTCGAGAAAATGAAAGGTTATTAAAATCAAATGAAGTCACAAGGATGGTTTGATCATGCGACAAGTGTTATAATATTGGAATTTAGAGGTCTTCATTTTTGTTATAATATGGTTATTCTCTTGAGCCTTGCAGATTTGAAATGTTATTTACATGTGTCTGTTAAACCTTTACATCTAGATCTTTGGAAGGAGATGTAAAATTTGCTTAGGGATATGTGAGATCTTGACTTGTATCATATTGCATTTGGAGTTAAGTATTTTTTGGGGAGGTTGCTCTTTGGTTGGATGCCAAAGTGGATGAGATGCCCAATGGTGACTAATTGTTTACAATAGCTTTTGTTTGGTTGAGGTGAAGGTATGTTAAAGCAAAGGAAAGATTATTGAAATCAAATTAAGTGACAAGGATGGTGTGAGTGTGTGACAAGTGTTAGCTTCTTGCAACACTATGGATTATAGATGTCTTCATTTTTGTTTCATTGTGTATTTTCTTTAGCACTTTGCAAATTCAAAATATTATTTACATGTTTGTGGAACTTTTGCCTCTAGATTTTTGGAATGAGATGCAAAACTTGTCTAAGGGATTTGTGGGATCTTGCCATGTGGCATCATCTCATGTCATGATTGTCTTCGAAGGAGGAATATGTTTCAACTTGTGTTTAAATAAGTTTTTGGGATGGAGATAGCAGGGAATGAAGGGGCATGTTTTTAGGACGTTTTTGAGGCCATTTTTGAGGGACAATTATATAGGGAAACTCTAAAAATATAGGGAAATTTCAAACATTTATATGATAACATTAATAATACATTCATCAAATACGTTATAGATCTTTAATCCACAATATTAGAGTTGAGTTGATAGTTCACATGAGAATCAAACAAATCATTAAATGTCAAAATTTAATTGCTCACATAATTTTGAATATCATTGATTATAAGTATAAATAATTAATATTATCACAACATTATTATCTTGTATAAATTGTATAAATATAAATTAATGTATAATATCATAATATTTAATACTAATGGCCCCTCTAAGAGGAAGATTGAAGCTCAATTTTGATGGGGGACCTCTCAAGGCAATTTTGGGATTTCTTGAGTTGGTTGCATAATCACAAATGAAATGGGGATCCTCACATGGGTGTCCTTGAAACATATCCCTTTTGGGACCAAAAATGAAGTAGAGTTGGAAGCTTTGTATGATGGGCTAAGTTTATGCATTTTGAATAGGATTGATTGTATAGATATTGAAGGAGGCTCAATAATATATATAAATACAATCAAAATAAGGGATGTGCTAAATTGGAAACTCCAAGAAAGGTGGATGCAATGTGTACTTTGCTCAACCAATTAAATGATTACTTGATAAGGCATGTGTATAGAGAATTAAATGCGGCAACATACCTCTTAGCAAATCATAGTAGTGATCAATTTCACTCTATCAAAATCTCAAACTGCTTAGATGAGTGAGATTGCAATAGATTTTAAACGTTGAAGGCATCTCGAGAGGAGATATTGCCTAAGCTTTGGTCTCCAAAACAATCCACGGATGGTTCCCTATGTAGGGAGCAATGATTGCATGCGATTCACTTGGATTGTCTATTAATGAAGACTAGGAAGGAGTAGATGGAAAATTGTGGAGAAAGTGGTTTTGAATGGCATGTAATGTGAATGTGTAGAGGAAGAGTTATCCAGCTAGCTTTGATGCCTATTCATAGTCCCACTTGAAGATGTTGGTTGCCATCTAGGTGGTGATTGGAGAAGCAAGCCTTTGGGTTGGGCACTTGCATAGTTTTGAGATGGTTTTCTTACAACATACATATATATGATGGTTGTAAATTGATTGCAAACGTTGTGGTGCACTATTGATTGAACGACAATTTGGTTCAATTTGTTTTATATAGAATTTTTTAAAAATATATATCATTATTAATAATACATATTTCTTTTTGATATGTAAGTGTTGCTAAGGAGGCAACTCTCTTATATATATATATATATATATATAATTTGAAAAATCTTTTTAAAATCCCTTTTATATTAGTGAAGTCTAAGAAGGAGTAGATGGAAAATAGTGGAGAAAGTGGTTTTGAATGACATGTAATGTGAATGTGTAGAGGAAGAGGTGTCTGACTAGCTTTGATTCTTGTTCATAGTTCCACCTGAAGATGTGCTAAATTGATGGCAAAGGTTGTGGCACACCACTGCTTGAACAACAATTTGGTGAAGGCTTATGAGGCCATCTTAAGCTACAATAGGAAGCGTTTGTGATGAGACTTTGGTGGTGTATTTCGTCGATAGGATGTTAGGAGCAATGAGTCTTTGAAGAAATATTATGAGGTCTTTGTTGTGGGCTTAATCATAGACAAATTTGAGGACTTTTGGAAGCTTGCGATTGACAACCTTGATCTCCTTTTCTCCAAATAGATGGAATAGTTGGAAGAAAACAAAAAAGGATTTAGGTATATTCACAAGTCCTAATATGTAACCAAACTATGTAGCCATGTTTTCACGGTATTTTTCGGATTATATATATAAAAGGGAGTTACCTCCTTGGCAACACTTGCCTATCAAAATAAATAAATATGTATTATTAATAATGATATATATTTTATAAAATTTCTATATAAACAAATTGAATCAATTGTAGAAGCTTTGATGAAAGTTTTTTATGCTCTTTTGAAAGGGTCTGATTATGTACATAGGTAGCACACATTGTAAAGGGTTGTGTGCACTCTATCATAGTGTTTTACCTTATCATAGGTTTCTCCCCTGCAATGCATAGTTGACCCAATGGGTAGGGTGAACTCATTGTATATGTGATATTTTTTTTTATGTTTAATATATCTTTTAAATTGAATTTTCAATATGATGACTTGTATAAACATTTATATATCTTTCTAGATGAGCTTTTTAAAGAATAGTTATAAATTTCTTTTCATAAATTTGTTTCTTAATGGATTTTTTAATAAAAGAGGGTAAAAACTTTATTAATCAACTAGAATAGTACAAAACATAAAGTAGAAAAGAACCCAAAAGGGTCAAGAACCATCCTACAAAAATTCAAGAAGCGTTCATGCAACATCTCATATCCTCAGTAATTCAGCCCTCCAGATCTTGGGCAAGATCTCCCGGTAAACTCCTCAAATAATCCACCAACCAAGTCCCATTCTTCTTAGAAGCCCATTTGGCCAACTTGTCCACCACTTATTCCATTTTCAAAGGATATGAGAGAAGGTTATAGAATCCAGTAATTCCCCGAGACTGGTGACTTGCTTAGCCACCACCGCAAGCTACCAACTAACATCCTCAAACTGTCGCCTATTTATCATGTCCACCACCACTTGAGAATCTGACTCATAGATAACCCTTATCCAGCTGAGGGCATATGCCCTCTTCAAAGCTAGAAGAATTGCCAAGGCCTCCATAAGGTTATTAGAGTGTTGCCCCCTATACTCCGAAAAGAAGAACACAACCACCACGAAACTATCTCTGCCCACCCCACCAACACCAGCGGGCCCAGGATTACCCCTTGCAGACCCATTCGTATTGATTTTCAAAACTCCAGTGGGAGGAAGCATCCAATGCCCCACCTGAAGAGCTTTCCTCTAGAACACCTGCCTCGCCCAATCTTGGGCCTTCTAGTACCCCCAACATAAATCCCCAATTTACGAATTATTCCAATATCTTCAGGATCCATTGGGACTGACATGTCACATTTAGCATACAAAGTCTCTTGCAAGGCAACAAGAATACGAGTCTAGACTTGACCTACCAACAACTTCTTATCCAAAAAGATCCTACGGTTGCGCTTCGACCAAATGTGCCAAATAATCAAACTGGGGCCAATAGGCCACATTGTGTGCAAAAAAGAAGTCTTCATTGTCCAATGTTCTGCTAAAACTCATCAAGAGAAGAGGGATGCCTGCACAGCAAATTCTAGGCCACCCACCAAAAATGCCAAATATTACTTATGTTAAATATCTTATACATTGCTAATCTAGAAGAGGTTTCACAAATATTTTGTATCAAAATTTTATTGTTGGTTTATTCTTCAAAGTCATCTCAAATCCCAAGAAACCTCATTAGAAGACAACTAAATTTCAAGGTGTGTTAAGGTGTATTTTTTTGCCATTGACTAAGGTAAAATATCACAATTCATTGATTATGTACAACAACTTATATAGGGTGGATAACATCAATGATATGAACCTAGTTTGGGATATTTCAATCATTTTGGTTGTGGGATGATTGCTTAGTAGTGTAAGAAGCAATCGATTATCACTCTTTTTACTTTTAAAGTTAACTATAGAATTTTTAATGGTGCGAAAAGGTAGCTTGAATTTGTTAGATGGTTGAAAAGTTGGGTTTGTGACAATCCACTATGCTTCAATGTATCAATTGGAGTGCTATCCAATTAGATAAGAATTTTGTTTTCATGCATGGTCCCAATATATCAAAATTCATCATCTTTGTATTCATCTTCAATATTGTAGAATAAAGGACTAAATTATTGATATCTAGAAGGAAGCCTCTATGTATTAATCATTAGTGAGGATTGTTGGGTAATGCTCCTTTCATTTTTTGTTAGTATAAACATTATGGTTGTGTTGGGGGCGACGTTTAGGTAGTTCATAAGTAGCCAACATGCACATTATTATGCACATCTTATTTGTACCCAAGGTTTCTTTTGCTCCCTATTTGGGAGACATTTCTCATGACTCTATATGCTTGCACTTGCACATGCTTGTGCTTTCCATGTTTTGTGAAATCTTTTATTTCTTAAGTTATTCACTTATACTTTTCATACTACTAGATTTGGACTTGGCATAGACTTGGCAAGTTGATTTTGATTTGGACTTGGATTCAACATAGACTCAATAAACTTGAAAAAACCATGAAATATATAGGGATTTTTAAGTATTTAAAACTTTCTTATTGCACCCTTTATTAAATCAGCTTGAAAGACATAATAAACTTATCAATTACAAGCTAATTTGATTACATAGGCAAATATATGTGGAACAAATGTGTACAAAAATGGATTTGAATCAAAAGAACTTACATTATAGAAAACATAAATATTATAAATTGTATATGTGTACAAAGCTCATGGATTATGATATCTATGGCAGCAAAAATAAAATTAACTAGTGGAAATTATTGTTGAGATGAGCATGAATCACGTAGCTCAACATTTATAGCTCTACAACAAGTTTTGCGCTTATGTCTTAGGTCCTTGATGTTGTTGCAACCATGTGTGTCTACAATTTATAAGGAATCTACTTGTGCTTTTTCCTTAGCCATGTCTCCTACCTTTGCCTCAAGTTCAACTTGATCCCAATCTATGGTTTTCCTAAGTGAAGATGGAATCCTCAACCTCAATGACTCAATTTGATTTTGGATCAACTTCTTCCAAATAACGGTGGATAAAATATAACATAGGATTTGCTTGTGTTGAAGTTGAAGGATGTAATGAACATAGACAAAGTCATTCAACGTTTGTACTGACAATCCAATGTGCCTCTTCAAACATATTCCAAATGCATTTGCATTGTAAGGTGTTGCTTGGTTGGCTCAACACATCTATGGCAATCCTTTAAAGATTTGACACCTTGGCACCAAACTTCTCTCATGATGCATTCGAAATGACAAAGCAAAATGAAAAGAAACTCAATATTGTTGTTCAACATTAATTAACGTAAGAAATGTAGTGCAATCTAAATCAACTTTTATGTGGTTGCAATGTTATTCAAATTATCTTGCATATATATTGTGCAAATATGTTACCTTGCACAAAAATGATGATGCCAATCTTGGAGATGATCCATGCTACAATCATGTAGGATCTACTAAAAACCTCCTCAAAATAGATTCAAGAAATAACCAATTGCATTTGAATGCTTATGAAGCTAGTGGTGCCATTTTCAATTGATGATTTCTCATATGGGACAATATTAGTCCTCAACCCCACCATAGATGGTTATAATGGCTTCCTTTGCCCTATCCTTGCCTTTGTACACATACAACCCTTCATAGTTTTTTCCCATTAGTAACATGAAAGAGGGTAACAAGAAGCTTTGTGAACTATAGAAAACATAAATAAGTAACAAAATTGAAGAAGAGAAGATAAAGTTATAAGCAAATAAAAATGCTACAAATAAAAAATGTTAAACTAGTGAAATGTGCAAAAGAGAAGAAATAAGTACATACATGTTTGATCTTCGTTAAAAGCCAAAAATTGAGCTAAGTGAAGATCCGACCAACAATGTCAATTCCTTTATTGTCTTTGAATATAAAGATTGCGAGTACTCCTCATTATCGAACATGTGCTTCAAAGCAACCTTCAATTGAAGCAAAGATTGCTTTGAAGCAAATATTCAACATGACAATATTTTTTGCAAAGTAAATTACACTAGGATAAGACAACTCATTCTGTGTATTTCCCCATTAAGTCAAAGAACTAAGCATGATTGTGTATGTATTTGCAAATAATTTAATCATGGTCCACAACTAGTTTGTTTTTATAAAAGTTTGCCAGTAGATGTTGATATAAGATAAAGACAATGAGTGGAATATTAAGAGTCTAGAATATAGATGGGTTTTTTTCAATAAGATGTCTACCTATATCAACATAGTTTGTTGATTTATTTGTATTGATCCATACAACTTTTGACTCATCCATCTGCAACCACAACTTGCTTCATTTCACCTTCCCTAAAACAGCAATGGATTTGGAGAGATCCGTACCGCCTTAGGAAGAAACAAGGAAATTCAACAACGAAATGTTTCTTCTTTTTGTACAACAATCAGAGATGATGCTGCAATTCTTCTTCCATCATATTCACATTATTCATCATATGGCTTTTACATCTTCCATTGTTTCACATAAAGTTGGGCACATTAGCTCATTACTAGAGGCGGTATGAACTCACCTCAACAACTGAATAACATGTAGGTTTTCCAAACACAGATCCAATAGAAAAACTGAAATATTCCAAAATTTAGAATTAAAATTCTAAATTCGAAGTTCAAGAGAGATAAGTAAATCAAAAAACGTATTTTAAAACAAAAATAAGAACTAATTACTTGGCTGGGGAAACAAATGCAAACAATAGAACCAAAAGTCTCTAATTGTAATCCATGCTGCTTGATGCCTATCTATAATCTAACCTATGCTCTCTCATGATGGTTGAGATTTAGGAGCAATGTGTGATACAATACAATAGGTGAATCCAATCTTGAGTTGCAAACTATAAGCCCGAAACTACCACTAGTGTTGGAAGTTGAATGGAATGGAGGAAGGCTAGAACTATGTGGTCTTATTGTCCTTGATCTATGCCATCTCTTCTCTATGCCCCTTGTTTAGGTCCTTTTTCTCCTCAAAGGACTTGAATTAATTTTGGACCTCATGAATAGCATAAGTAGCACTTGTGTGCTCAAAGAAGTGGCTTGGCCAACCATTTGTGCAAATTGGAATTTGAGATGTACAATGTCTTATCCACTAATATTTAATTTGTAATAATTGCAAATCGACTACCATTTGTTAGCCCCTTGGTTGGCATGTTTCCAGCATAGCTTCTTACTAATTTGCTCGACATGATAATATTTGTAAATTGCAAAAGCAAATAAGAGAAAGATTAATTATCTTCATTTTTTCGATTTATTTTTCTGATTTCTTTTCACTCTTTTGTTTGCTAATTAGTTTTTCTTTTATTTGCATTTGCAACCTACTTGCAATTTACTAATGTTTATTATGTTGAGCAAATTAGTAAGAAGTTATATTGGAAACATGCCAACTAAGGGGCTGATTTGGTTTGCAATTATTACAAATTAAAAATTAGTGGATAAGGCTTTCATCTTCCCAAATTTCAATTTGCACATGTAGTTGGTTGAGATGCTTTGTACACACAAGTGCTGCTTATGATATTCATGAGGCCCAAAATTAGTTCTTTTCATTTTTCCTTTTTTTGTTTCTTGTTCCTTGAAAAAAAATGGAAATAGGAAAAAACAAATGTAGACATACCAAATGAATAAATGAAAGAAAAAGAAGAGAAAAAAGTGAGATACACCTCTTCAAATTTGATGCTTGAAATGGATAGTGGACCTCTCCAAACACATTGTGCTCCTTTAAATGCACCATCCTCAAGTTAATGAAAATTTGCTGCCCAGTTCGCTCTATGTTTTTTGTTTCAATGCCTTATTTTCTATTGCTATTGTTTATTTTTCTCTTTGTGTATGTTTGCAAATGGTGTGATTTTCATTTTAAAGTGTTTGTAGTTGCTTTTTAGGATTTCAAATGTTTTTATAATCATTTTTGTTTCTTTGGTTTTCTAGTTTCTCTTGGCTTGTTGATTCTAGGGCTCAAGCCTTGCGAGAAATTGGCGAGTCTTGGTGCTTTGGTACTTATGCATATTCATGTACAAGTTTAGTTATGAGACATTGAGACTACTTGTCTCCTTGAATTTATCACGGATTTATGTCTTGTAGCATATACTATGAGGAACATTTAATGAGTTCGATACTATTGTTATCTTAATCTACCTAATTTCAATTATTGTACTAGTGTGGATGCCCTTTTCTTTTATGTGTTTTGTTCGCTTTTTTACTATGTCTATTTTATCCTTACACTATCACAGAATGTCTTGGAGTACATCTCGAATATTTAGAAAATATTTTTTAACTCCTAAAAGCTACATATAGGACATGCATCCATAGGGAAGCACAAGCTTTAGTTCTGTGGGAAGCTTTTAGGAGGACAGTGGAAATTAAAATCTTTGTATGAGAAATTAGCTGCTTGTTGAACAAGCTTAAATCATTGCTTCATTGCTGCATGTCATTCCAATTTCTTTATAAATCTCTCAATTTTAAAATGAATTGGAAGGTTTGAACCTCAAGTTTTGTTCATAGATATATGTGTGTACCCATTATTTGTTCATGGGCAAGCATTGAGCTTGAACAAGATTCTTCAATTTTAAATGACCTCAATATTTTAAGCTTGACCTTTGAATATGTCCCTGCCTATTATTTCTTTATACTGCTTTATATTTCTATTCAAAAAAATGTAAAAATTAAGAGTTTAGCCTACCTAAGATGGCAAGCCTCCTAGCAGATAAAAGTTTAGCCATTTTCTAAGTGGTCTCAACAAAGGAATTAATGATATGTAATTCGATAGATCAGAGTTCTTTGTTTTTGATGGTCTGGTTGATTTCCTAGTGATGACACTGAGATGCTGTATAGGATGTTATGAACTAGAGGTGGCAACATTTTTTTTGATGGATTAGAGATCTGAGCTGTCCGCTTCCAAGAGAACAAAAGCATACGATTTATTTCCAATGGTCTCAACAAATGCCTACACCGTGGCAAGTCTTTCTTGAGATTCCTATGGAAAACCTTTGTAGTATATAAGTATTTATGCTGAGAGGTGTTATATGATGGCAGCAGATCATGGAGTCTCATGTTGTGATTGTGTACATAAAAACTAAACACAACTGATATATAAAAAAAGAAGTAAAACCATAAAATTTGACTGTTAAAAAGTAAAATATAAGTATATAATGTTTACTACACTTTTCAAAGTAAAAACAAAAGAAAATAATTTCCAAAATAATGAATGGTTGCTTTTTCAAAAGTAAAATCAAAATTTACAGAGAAAAAGTTAAATAGTTCTTCAAATAAAAATAAAGTAAATAATGTAATAAAACAAAATAATTCTTTAATTGAAATAAAAATTTGTGTCCATGTAATAAATAGAATAATTCTAAAGTAAAATACAATAACTGTCAAGTAAAATAGCTCGACTGATATCTCACATTGTTTTTTAAAGAGATGTATTTAAGGCATAGCAGCATAAATCGTTTGGGGAAAAAATCGGCAAACCAAAAAATCAGGATTTTTTGAAAAATCGTGAAAAAATCGGGAAAAAATCGGATTTGGAAAAAAAATATTAAAAAATACTTCTGATGTTTCCCAGATTTACGCATATGCCCCACAATATGATAGATAAGAATATGTAAAAGCAATGAATATATAAAAGAAATGAATTGAAAAGACCCTGGTCGACTTCGCGTGAATTTTTTGCAGACAATCGGGTGCTCAAAACTCCACCAATCTCCTTTCGCAGCACTTGCATAAACTTCCCGTGTCGTGAAAACTCGAAGGCGGCCTCGATTTGTGAAAATAACGATTGGCGCGAACCTATAAATAACAAAAAAACACATTTTTCTGGGTTTTTTCGCACGTTTTAGGGTTTCGGATTTTCCGCGATTTTTTAACGATTTTTTTGACATTTAAATCACGATTTAAACATGATTTTCAACGATTTTTCGCAGGGTCAATGAAACCCAAAAAATTGGGAGCAGTGCAGATTTTTTAAAAATCGCGATTTTTGCGATTTTTTGCAGATTTATGCTTCTATGATTTAAGGTATCCATGCTAATGTTAGCAACCCTATTAATACAATCACTTATATTGATCTACTTTATCTTCATTGAAAATGTAAATGATCTGCTTTTTTGTTGGAAGGACCACTTCTAGCTAGTACTTGACTATTTACTTTTAGTTTTAGTTTTTTTTGTTAGCTTTTGCTTGTAAGAGTGTTCCAATTTGTTCCTTCTTTCAGCAAAGCTTTCAATTTTTCAATGGACACTCCAAGCCATTGGAAGTTATCAGACTACATCTTGTCTGTGATGCCTTTTTGTTAATTTGCATTTGTCATGGGAATATTTAATCCTGATCCATTCTTAAGTTTTTGTTTTCTTTCTTGTAGTTGATGAATGTGGCGATGGATTTAAACAAGCCCCCCGAAGAAGGTAGGTGTATTAATCCCTTCTACATATTTGGATTTCATTTAAAGAACATGCAGATTTGTAAATCTGAATTCTTTTTCTATTTAATTGTTAATTTCATTATTGTCCTTAAGAATGATAGGAAAATTAAAGTCAAGTGCTCAATTTTAACATTCTTTTTTTATAATTAAAATTGTCTCAATCTAATTTTTTTATATTTGATATGTCTGACACTTGACTTCTGCATTTTTTATCGGAGACCAGATGAATCATCCATTCTTATTATGCTTTTGAAAGATGGCAAGCTAATCAGCCAAGTTTCATGCTGTAACTCTCCAGTGAAATGGTAAGATTATGTTGATAGAAAATGTAAGATTAGATTGGCAGAATATCACTGATGTCTGGATGATTTGAGTTGTTTGATATGTTTGGTGCATCAGAAATACATTTTACTTCTATTTTAATTTTTTGATGATAAAACTTCCCTTTAGGCCAAATGGTGGAAATATCGTTTCCCTTTAATTTTAGATCAATTCTCAGATTGCAAGAGGTAACTTGCCCCAACAGCTTTAAGGTGTGTTGTATTTTGTAAGATGCTTGCTATTCCAGCTTGTATGTACTTGCTCAACATCTGAGCAAAATGACATATCTGAACAATTTATTCAGATAGTGTTGAATTTTGCATTTTCTTACCTTTAATGTTTCTAAGGATTTATTCATGCTAAGTAACTATATATTTGAATACCTTTACAGCCCTGAATCCTTGCACATAAAGGATATTACTTCTGCGGCTTATTATCCACTCAAAAATTTGCCTCAAATTTACTTTCATTCAGCTGCTCAGAACCGGTTTCAACATGATGAATGGCAAAGATTTCTAACTTATCTCGTTAGTAAGGACAAGGTGAAGATCTATTTGCTGTTCTACTTTACTGTTTATAAAGCACCTAAATATTTCATTTTCATCATATAAAGTTATTATGACCTCTATTAGATTGTACAGCTTGAAAGACAAGTAATATTATTTAATTTTGGTTGCTGCTGCCATAGAATGGGCTTTGCTTTGTTTTGTTAGGAGCAATTTTCATTTGGAAAGTTTTGCTGCTTCCCGAGTTTTACAAAGATGCTAATATAAAACTACATGTAATGATGTGTGCACGTTTGCATGATATGAAACCTATGTTGCTGCATTTAGCTGGTGCAATCAAATTGGTCCTTCAATATTGAAAAGATGATGTGAAAATCCTGTTTATGGTATATAATACAGGTTGCAGTTTGCCAACATGAAAATTGTGAGTTCCTGATAACACCTCCTGCTGGACAAGGCCCAGCTTATTGGGACCGTGTTGCAGTTGCTTATCGTTTTAAGCCTAAGGAGTTACCCAAGGATGGAGAAGCTGTAGAATTTTTTGTATCTGCTGGTAATTATGCTGCTTGCCAATTTAATATTGCATGCTGCATGGTTTTTACTTAAATTATATGTGTACCTTTTAATGAAGAAACCGAAATCTGTTTGCATATGTATTGCTTGCAAAAATATTCTTGATGATTGCACTCTTGTTGTTGTTCAGATAACCGGATTAGAGAAAGTGTACCTAAATCTCATACTACTGCATCATATATTAAGGGATCACAGCTGACTGTAAAATATGAAGATTTTAGAAGGCCAAGGGTCATCACAGAAGAGGCTTGCTTAAGGCCACAGAATTTTCAATCACCAAGTCCAAGGTTGGTGAGTGGTGATGCAACTAGTACAATTTCAAGGGACTATCAAGAAGATAGTTTGGATTATCTTCACCCTGTCAAAGAGCAAGCCTTGTATCAAACAATATATTCCTTGCCTGGTGAGACCATGTTGGCTCAAGGGAAAAGTACAGCTAAACCTCAAACTCCAGCATTACACAGACAGCAATCGCAGTTGACTGTAAAATCTGAAGATTTTAGAAGGGCAAGGGTCATCACAGAAGATGCTTGCTTAAGGCCACATAATTCTCAACCAAGTCCAAGATTGGTGAGTGGTAATGCAACTTGTACGGTTTCAAGGGACTATCAAGAAGATAGTCTGCATAATCTTAACCCTGCAAAGGAGCAAGATTTGTATCAAACAATTTATTCATTGCCTAGACCATCTATAAATTTTAAAGAGTATATGCATAACTCTTCAGCCCAAATGCCACTTGAAACTCCCCCCTATTCATTAAGGGAAGCCAAACAAGAAAAATCAGGTACAGATCGAGTCAAGCCCGGGTTTGAAGTGAATCCTGAATTCTTGAATACTCTTCGTCACAGTCATAATCGATGGCCTTTTGGTGCTCTTGCGGAGCTGATTGATAATGCCAGGGACGCTAATGCTTCAAAGTAAGCTTGGGATAAGTTCTTAGCTTAAAATCTAATTGATTGTCAAATAAGGTTCCTATTCTGCATTTTTTCTGAGATTATGCATTCATATACTGAGTTAAGTATTTTTATCAGGTTGGATATATCAATTCAAATGGAATTTAATAAAAGTGCTGGACAAAAGATACCTGTTCTTTCTGTCATTGATAATGGGCGGGGCATGTCACATTTTGATATTGTAAGGATGGTCAGTTTTGGGCATGCACGACCCACTGAAGATAACAGGGATCATATCGGAAGATTCGGAGTTGGATTCAAGGTAATCAGTCATTTGCTGCTTTTTAACATCCTGGCTGGACTGTTCGTTGATTACTTTTAAATACATGACATTGATTGTTTTAGTATTTAACATTAGATATCCATCATTAGGGATAACGAGAGATATCTTAACCATGATATTACTTCCGAGGCTGATCTGGCCTTATGGACTTATGTGTCACATTTTCTAATGTCATTTTTACTAGTGTTCCATGGGGTGCCTCCCCATGCCCATCGTGGACCTCTTGGGGGCTTGGAGGGGGCACACTCTTCTTTAACAACTGAAAGTTTGTTCCAGTTGGTGAATAAAAAAATGTGGTAACTTTTAAAGGAAACAATGCTAGAGCTCATACAAAGCTAAGAGCCTTCTTCTTGCCATTCCTAAAATTTGGGCAAACGTTTGCCATTTTGAAACCGTGTTTCTATGTCCCCTCATCCTGGAATCTTGGAAAAACACTTATTTTTACAGTGTAATGAGTAAAAACTGTGGGTATTGAAACCTTTAATATGCAATTAAGGTTTCTTATCTGCTTTCTTTTCTCTTAAGTAAAAACAGTTTGTGTGGTTTTTTTTCAATATTTCCTAATAGTCTACGAATACGTAGCTCCTGAAGAACAACAACTTAGAAATTACTGCTAGAAGTCAAACAATGGAAGACGAAGAGGCATTGCTTAGAATTTCACCTTAGATGTGACTTTAGGGATTTGAATTTGGGTATCCACAATTAGAACTGAACACTTTACCATTTGATCTCAATCCCTTGGACATATTGGGAGGATATTACAAACATGGACTGATGTTAATACCAATCTCTATCCAAAACAGTATCTAGCGTGAAATTGTCTTAAGGATAATATCCTATGCCTTATGATGTTGAGAATTTTGCGTTTGGGCGTTCTTTTCACAAGTGAATGCCATAGCAGTATATGGATTCTCTGTTTGGTTCTAGGGAACATCATGCCTTGTTTTATATCCATCCATGTCAGGTATGGCAGAGTACATCGGTTTGCTATATATCATGGTGGGAAGATTTATATGAAGAATGACACTCACATGATTTTCAACTCACTAGGTGTCCATTACCAACATAGATCTGCATTGAAATCAATCATATCCAAAACAAATAATGAATCATCTAAGAGCATATCAGCCAACACCCTTTGACAAGGAAATATGTACTCATGTAATTAAAAGCCATAACAATTGCTCAAAGATCTTGGATGCTAAAATTACCATTTGCAGCATCGTATTGATTATTCTTCTGAATTTATACTTAGGTTATGAACAATTAAGCAAATCATTGTATCTTAGTTATAGTTGAAATTTTGACTTCAAAGAAACTATGTTATTAGTTCACTAGGTGTAGGGCCCAGGCCCCAGATTCAGATCCATTTTGAACCTAGCTTGGGATTTGGGTTTATTCAGTGAGGGATTTGGACAGGGGGCATACTTTTGATTGCGGATTTGTTGGAGAAATTGTTGGACTTACAACCCAAAATGAACCTGAATTTTTAAACAATCTTTTTATTTTATTTTTTATGACCCATGTGCCCATGATGTGTTACCAAAGGTCCGCATTGGTTGTTTAAGGCCGGATAACAGTTCCTCTGTTTTCGTAAAATTTGTAAGAATGTAGATTTCATCACCTCCTCTTTTTTTGCAATAAGACCAGATTCAATTGTTAGATGCCAATATAATGGTGTTACCAAGAGACAGGGATGGGTACTAGTATGAGAGACACAGATGGGTATCAGTATGGGAATTGTTAGGAAAATTTGAAATACATATGTTAAATTTAGAAGGAAAGTATTATCATAGGAAGACTATGCAATTCCTAGAAAATGTGAAATGTACAAAAATCAGTACAGGGAAATGTTAGGGAAAATTGAAATACGCATGTAAATTTTAGAAGACAAGTATTATTATAGGAAGACTGCAATTCTTAAAAATTGTAAAATGTACCAAAAACTAACATTTCAAAGTACACAAATTTAGATGTCAATGGAAGCAGAAATAAATTATTATTATCATGACAAAATATCAAGACTCGAAGCATTGATGCTTGAGTACCAAGGTATTGCCAAGAATAGCTACTGAAATGCAGATAAATAGATGTGCAAAAGCATTAAAAAAATAGGATTCATTGCCAATGGAATCAATATCCAGGTTCCTTACTAAATTTATCTCTAACATTGCCAATGAAATCAATATCCAGGTTCCTTATTAAATTTATCTCTAACAAATTGTCACTCTTGTGTCTGGCATCTTTGCTGGCAATTGAAACATCATTTCTAATAAAGTAGTTGATGATAGTTTACAAATTTGGCTCAAATGAACAGCTGAATCCAATTGGGATCAATACTTAAGCTTTTTATGAGAAATACATCATTTAGCTCCTTATGAACATTAACATTTAGATAACAACTTAGATATTACCACTATAAGCCAACAATAGAAGTGCAAGAGTCACCACTTAGAATTTCATATTGATGTCATGCAGAATTATATGGGATAGTTAAATGTTTCAGTTATTGAAATAAGTTTTGGATATGTTAAATGTTTAATTTTTTGTAACTGCACTTAATTCTTCTAAGGTGTGATGTTTTTCCTTTTTACTCGAGTCACCTATGGGGATATTCTGGAACAGGATTGTGGAATTTGGTGCATTTATAAGATGTACACAGGTTATGTTATTCATTCAGTTTGGATATGATTCCCATCCTGGAAACACACTTATGGCACAAATACAAGCAGAAGATAAAACATAGGTATTAAATTTATGTTTTTCTTAAATTAATAATAACTTCATATGATTAAGCCAATTCATTCATTTATAGAATTATAGTATGTTTTTCTTGGAATAAAATATGTGAACCTAAGTTACCGGTTCGGGTTCGGGGACGGGTTCGGGTACGCGAACCCGGTACGTGGGTACGGGCAAAATTTTTTTAGGGGTTTGGGTACGTATGGGTACGTGTGTATATATATATATATATATATTAATAATTTAATATATTATAAATATATATATATGTATTATATATACAAAAAAATAAGAGAAACATAGAGAATTGTAAAACTAAATCATTTCATAGTATGATACTTGATCATTGACCAATGCCAAATGCCAAAGATAAATATTAAATGCCAATTGATAGTTGAAAAATATTCAAATAAAATTACTGAATTACAAAATGTAGTTCATGAAACATTGAAAATTTGAAACATGATTCAATGTTCATTGTTCATATGCTCATCAATCATCAAAAGGATTGTCAGAATCATCATGACTTGGATTTTGAGTGGTTTCAACTTCAAAATCATCATCATTTGAACCCAAAGCGGATCCAACACCATGTGATATGTCATCAATATCACCCACATCATCCATAGTGGCTCTAACAAGATCCTGAATGGTTGCATCCAAGTCAGTAGACTCGGGTGCTACATCCCAAAGCCTCGCTGCCCCCTGCCTGTATTGAGGATCCTACGTGACAGAAGACGCAAATTGGAATGAATATACACTAAGTCTTCAGCTCTTTTTGCAGCCAACCGGTTACGCTTCACTGAGTGGATAAAGGAGTATGTACTCCAATTCCGTTCAGCGGCAGAAGAGCTTGCAACCTGGAGAGAAAACCAACAAAATTAAAAATAAAATGCAAGATAAATTCAAGAATGTTAAGTGTTAAATTTTACAATACAAGTGGCAAAAAAAAAAAAAACTTACTTGTGAGAGGATCTTGATTGCAAGAGGTTGGAGGTACATATAATCTTGACCATGGAGGTACCACCATGTAAGACCATCCATTTTGTATTGGTCTCTAGCAACAGAAGCGGTATGATTTTTTGATTTTCCTGTGACAAACATTCCAAATTCTCTCATGACACTTGCATGCACTTCTGGATCACTGAACATTCTACTAAATGCCGTCTTATACCCATTAGCAACTTCAGCATCTCTATATGGCGGTATTCTCCCTGGGATAGAAAGCACTTCAGTGGTATAGTACCTCGGAGATAGGGCATATGCAAGGAGGTGCAATGGAGTTGTCATCTTGTTCCAACGATGAAGAACAATTGCTTCCACCCTTTTGTACAAGGTGTCTTCAGGATCATTCTCTTTTTTTTGTATTTCTATTTTTATTTTTTCCAACATTGTGTCCATGCTATCATAGACATCCCCCAAGCATGGTTCATCTGTATCAGCAAACCGAAGCATAGACATGATAGGTTCGGTGAATTCCAATACATAATTCACACGATCCCACCAATCGTCATTCAAGATCAATGCCTTGACTTTTTGGGCCCTCTCTGAATTTGATTGCTTCCATATACTCCATTGGTTGCTAATAACCATTTGACTCAATGCATCTTTCACCTTCACAAGTCGTCTCAGAACAACTGTGTGAGATGCAAACCGGGTCTCGGCAACCTAAGAACATGTTAATAGTAAGTTAATAACACATTTAAAATATGTAAATAATGCAAAAAATTATTTTATTCAATTATGTAAAACATGACATAAATGATAAATGAAACTAAATATATTAAATTTTAAAATTTACCTTCAACAATTCCAATGTTGAAAAAGTTCTGAAAATTGCTTGTGACATATGGTGGTTTGTCACAAACATCTGGATCTCCTCAGACTCCTGGTATATTTCTTTCACCCACTCTATTTGGGTGCCAATTGCTTGCATCACCAAATTGAGGGAGTGTACAGTGCACGGTGTCCAAAAGATGTGCTCATATCTGGCCTCTACCAAAGCACCTGCAGCCCTGCAAACTTTTGCATTGTCCGTAACTACTTGGACAACATTTTCACTACCCACCATCTCTATGGAGTCAATGAGAATCCTGGAAATGAACATTGCATCTTTCACTTGCCCTTCACAGTCAACCGCCCTCAAAAACATTGCCCCCTTGGGGGACACTGCAATAACATTAATCAATGGACGGTTTTTGCAATCTTTCCATCCATCGGAAACAATAGATACACCTGTTTCAACCCAAGAATCTCTAATTGGTTTTAGTTGGGCCTCTACATATTTCCTCTCTTTTTGCAATAAGGTGGTACGCACCTTTTCATACCCAGGACTTGTGAAATCAGGAGGTGCACTATTTATTGCTGACACCATGTCCTTCCAATATGGTGATCTCACCAAGTTGAATGGAAGACCATTGGCATAGAGGCAACGTGCAATTTTTTCTTCAGCAATATCTCTTGCCTCCATTTTAAATGCTTTCTCTAATGGACCTCTCTTGCGGGTGGTGGTTTCTAGTTCTTCATCTTCTTCTTCCGTAGAGGGTATAGACAAGAAGGGATGTCTAGAGGGCCTAACTATCTGATGAGTGGGTAATGTTTGTTTTTTCTTTCCGGAACTATAACTAGTTTGTTTTCCTCTTGCAATTGAATTGTCGGCATCTTCTTGTTCTTTTATAAATCCTGCTATTTGTACAGTAGATAACCCCTTCTTATCTGGACCCACACACATGTTAATCCCTTTACCACCAGGGCCCATAAAATGAAGTTTTACTCGGTAGTAGGAGCTATTATATTGTGCATTGCAAAAATTACACTTCCAAACAAACCCCCCACCTCCAGGAATTTGTGAAATTCGTGTGGTATGTCTCCATAAAGGAGATCCTTTATCAATTTTAAACTTTTGGCTTCCATCCCCACCCACTGAACTTTGACTACTTGCCATTGTTGCAATCTATAAAAAAAATGAAAAAAAAATATATATATTTGAAAAACTTCTTCACAAACTTGAAAAAATTCATCAAAAACTAAGAAACTTAAAAAAAATCATCAAAAGATTGAAGAATAGGGTTTAAATGCATACCTTGAACACTTAAATCTCCTTTGTAGAAGCTATTTGCCACTCCACAATCGATCTCCTTCAAATGCAATCACCTCCCTTCAAAATGCTAAGATGGACACAAATTATGGAGAGAGCAAAATGAGAGGTAAAAATGAAATGCTTTAGTGTTAAAATGCCTCATATTGGGTCGTTTTAGGGTTTTGTAGCAAAATAGAAATTAAAAAATTGCTTTTTATTCACTTTTGGGCCCACTTTTGAAGTGCTGGGCCGTGGGTTCGCAGGGGTTCGCCCGGGTACGTGGCTGGTACCCCCGGGTCCGCGTACCCACGGGCCTGGTACCCGCTGGGTACGCACAGGGTGCGTACCCAGCGCGTACCCACAGGCGAACCCGTACCGGGTTCGTACCCGAACCGGGTTCGAGGCCTGTGGGTACGAATCCGGTAACACAGATGTGAACCGATAGAAAAGGGTAATACTTTCAAAATTCCTGCAAGGAGCCTCAAGCTTGTGAAGGAAGGTACATCAAAGAAGTGAGATAACAATGTAGATTTGCATAAGGTATATACTTCGGTGCTAAGTTTCTATCATATGGATCTTGATCTCTACATAAAGCCATAGAACTAGAAGAAACTGGAAAGATCATAAGCTAGAACATGATTTATCCAAAAGGATGGTTCAAAGTGCATTGACACTTTACTGGCTATGTTGAAGCCGAGGAGGTCCATCTATAGCCAATACGACCGTTAGCAGGGATATTGACACTAGCATTCCAATTTTCCATCTGGCTAGATCCTTCCTGAGGATGCAACTGCTTCACAATATGAGATCTCCAAGACACTTGCTATGGTGAAAGCAGTTGAGGGTTGTTCATTTAAAGTGCATTTTTTGAATACATATAAACGTGCACTGAGATATAAATTATCAAAAACTCAATGCTTTACTAATCAATGCATCTTTTGTTAGGCAATATAATATCTGTAATGCATATTATTCTTATCATATAAATTTTGAAGAGTTGAACATTTGCACAATTCAACTGTATGATTAAAAAAGTTAAAGATGATTTCAACATTCCAAATTTTTATTTGTTCATAAGTAATAGATAGATGATCTCTATACTGGTGGATTGGCTAAGGCTATCATTGGAAAACTCTTGACATAATTAACCAGGATGTTTTCCATAAATGAATCTTCCTTTATACTTTTGTTTTCTTCAAGATATTTGTAGAGCCCCTTTTTTAGGAAATCATGAATGTGCATCCTTATGGATGGTGTTGAGAAAATAAATAAGCATGCATTTTTAGAATCCATATGATAGTTGTTGACATTTTTTCTACCATAACATGTGCAGACAGGATCCATGACGCTTGGAAAGGATGTAGTTGTTCTTACTCAATGCAGTGAAACTCGGTCAATAGTATTTTTGTCACGTTCATACAATGAAAATAAGCAAGTGAGATTTCTCTATTTGCAATGTTGCCATAATGATTTAATATACACCATGCCCTTCCATTCTGTCATTTGATGCTTTTGCTTTGCATTTTGTTTTCTTATGTTTAAACCAATTGTTATCAGGAGCTACATATTCCAAGTATAACCTATCGAAAGGAGGGGGGATGGATGGATTTTGACCTTAAAGTACATAGCAAAGCTGAAGCAGAGGCACACTTGGAAACCATTAAGGAGTACTCACCATTCAATGAATATACCATTGGAAGCAAGTTTGCAAGCTTTGCAGAGAATGGCACTGGGACACAGATTTATATCTACAATCTAGCTAAATGGGGTTCAGATTACAGTTTAGATTGGGATGAAAAATGTGATGAAGAGAGAAATTTTAAGAAGAAACAAGATATTCGGATAAGATCAATGCGGGTGAGGACCCGACAGGGTCAAATTAGTCTGAAGGTAAGTAAATGAGCCTTTTAAATGGTTTTCTTTTATGAAAAATGTTTAAATGAAGCAAGATATTTCTTTTGTTTAGTCCTTTTAGTTATCTCTCTTCTATTTTTGGTTTTCCTGATTTTTGAGGATTGGGGGTTTATGGTGCTTAAGAGCCGATATTTAATTTTTTTTCTGTTATGTTCAGTTAATTGGAAAAGGTTTTCTTCCAATTCACTCTATACTCAAAGCTGTAATTCTGAAATCTCTTACATTGTGATAAAATTTTTACCTTGACAATTATATAATATAATTAAAAACCATGTATTTCTCATTGACGTTTAATTTATTCTTCATGATGAATATGCTAGAAATTCAAAACTATTGTTCACAGGTGGATGGTACCTTCATGTAAACTAGTCATTCGATTAAAAGACAGGGTCTGTTCTTCATGAAGCATATTTTATTATAACGATCACTTTGAGTTCACTTTGCTGAAGTCTAATCCAGTTCACTAAGATTAAGGCCAAAAGAAAGCAAGCTTATGGCTTGTCTGATGCCAATATATCTGAATGTTTAGAGCATGGTTACTTCCATGCTTGTCTTAATTTGATTTCTTGTGCATGAAGGGAGGGAATTGCAGATGAAGGACAGCCTGTTTGTTGCTGCAAGAGGATGTTTCTCTCTGTAGCCTCCTCACTTTCTCATTAAAGAAAGAGATCTTGTAAATGTATCTTGGTAACTATATACACTAAAAAATCTTACATCTATTGCATTACATTATGGATAAGATAGCCTTTCCCATTATTGGAACACCTTGTTGCAGGTGCAAACCTGAAGGAGGTCTTACACCTATGGCTTAGGCAATTCGAAGATTTCTAGGAGTTTCATCAAAGAATTAATTTTATGAATTGTAGCACATTGAATGATATTTTAGGCTATGTAAATGGTAGAAAGATATGATCAATGCTAGACTAGAAATTTCCATGGAGGGTGACTAACAAGTTTACTAATAGACAGATCTATCTACTTAGCTTTTGAGTTATATTGAACATGGAATGAAAATGTGAAAGACAAATGTAGAAGCACCATTACACATTCAAAGAGAACAAATGATAGTGAATATATCTCTTCTATTCATCATGAACATGATATTATATACTTGTGTAGATGTTGGACTTAGAAACCAAAGTGGTGTATGAAAATTTGAGAGACAACTTGGCATGGAGAGTGTGGTACGAAATAATGAAGCCTGTTAAATGATATAAATATATTGCATCATGTCTTAATAGGAAATGAAAGGATGAGAGTTATATATTCTCAAAATAGCTATAGCTATAAGACAATTTAATTCCAATAAATGCTGATATCTTGATTGTTTTATTCAAACGATTATTGAGATGTGTGCTTTTTAGGTGTGCCAGTTTTCTTTTTTTGGGGGCTATGAATCTGATTGGGTTGTGCTCGGATCCACACACAATAAATTTTTGACTTATTGATGTGCTTGAATCTTCAATTTATTTGAAAATAGAAATAGAAATACCCTTAATGGAAGGGCTATGCCTTCAAATATTTTAAAGGAATTGTCCAAAGATATCTCTTCTATTCATCATGAACATGATGTAATATATGTGTGTAGATGTTGGACTTAGAAACCAAAGTGGTGTATTAACTTGGGAAAATTTGAGAGACAACTTGGCATTGAGAGTGTGGTGCAAAATAATGAAGTCTGTTAAATGATATAAACATATTGTATCATGTCTTAATAGGAAATGTAAGGATGAGAGTTATAGATTCTCGAAATAGCTATAAGACAATTTAATTCCAATAAATGTTGATATCTTGATTGTTTTATTCAACTGATTATAGAGATGTGTGCTCTTTAGGTGTCCCCGTTTTCTTTTGTTGTGCATGTGGAACTTGACATGATGATGTGCACTTTGTAGTTTCGCAAGTGTTATGAAGTTTGCAAACTATGAAAGGGTAGTTTTAATACCTTGCAAAGAAAGTAAATTTTTTGTTGGGGGCTATGAATCCGATGGGTTGAGGTCGGATCCACACACAATAAATTTCTGAGTTATCGATGTGCTTGAATCTTTAATGTAGTTGAAAATAGAAATAGAAATACCCTTAATGGAAGGGCTATGCCTTCAAATATTTTAAGGAATTGTCCGAAGATATCTCTTGCTATGAGGTCCAAACTTGCTTCCTAAATAAAGCTTACCTATGATCTATGATCCATGATTTACGATTATAGATACCCTTTATATCATAGTTGGCAGACTTGTCGAGTTTTTGACGAGTATGCAAAAACCCGCGAGTTTTTCACCCCATCGAGTTTTTCTGATGTTTACTCGCTATATTGTCGATTCTTTGCGGAAAAGGTGTCTGAGGAAACTAGTGGTAATTTGATATGGAGAGAGGAAGATCCACTAAGGTAAAAAAATAAAGGTCTCAATATTAATTGTGCATTGAAATTAAGAGAACAACATGTTAAATTGATAACTTATGAAACTATAAATCACATTAATGTTCTAATTTATTTTTTAGTGTATGTGTGACAATTGCCATGAGCAGCAGTAGCTTAAACTCTACTAAACTCAATTGAGATTATGTGAGTGTCTGTTGATTTGAACAAACCTTTGTTAATTTTCTCTTGTAATAATTTTCTTCCTTCACTAGGACGTTGATGGCTTGGAAGTAGATGTGGCGTCTTCCAAGGTATAGATTTGCTAACATGTCCATGCTTTATGTCCACAAAATGTTCCTTAATCTTAGTAATTGACTTGATTTTCCAATATAGGGGGTTCCATTTGAAATCTCAATTTTGTAGAACCACTTTAAAACTTAATGATATAGTAAAAAGTTTAATTAAAATAAAGTATTAGTAGTTGCAATTTATTATTTATGTAGACAATTGCAGTAAAAGAAGTTCCAATTTATACAAGATGTGATAATTTGATAATTAATGGATCCAAATATTTATACTATTCTTCAATTTTAAGATACAATTACTATGGCTAATCCAGCTCATAATTTGATGCAAATGTAAAGGCGTACACCTAATCATTGGAATTGCTAGGCTTGTTCAACACCCATATGTTTAAGTTAATTGCCATCAATTTGCATTGGCTACTTAGGCTTTGCATCTTATTGTGTTGTTGGAATTATTAACTTGTGATAAGAGCTAAATAGCTATTGTGCATATCAATGATGAGGGCTCATACAATTTGCCATACTCATTGGATTCTCCTTTGCCAAGGTCTCCCTATCTATCTCTACCAAGCTTATGTTGCGTGAGACTTTGGTAAATCAGGCCCACTCATGTTTGATCAATGTGTCTTCTTTTGTGTTGTATACCTCCTTAATCAGATTACATAGACCATTTACTTCCACGTTATTATGTGTGCAGAGAAGTCTAGGAAGCCTATGCACATGTACTAAGTGTTCAATGCATAGGTTTTAATGCAAAAAGGAGTGTTGAACTTCCCCCACCTTCATTGAATATTAGGCTAAAGGTGCTCTCTATTAAATAGTTGATTTCATTTGGTTGAGCATGCTATCAATGCAATCATCTATCTCACCAAGATAGGGAGTGTTAGTCTCCACATTTGATCATCATGAAATCTAAGAATATGATGAAGTTACTTATGTGGCACTTGATCAAAAAGTGTTTCCTTTCACCACTTCCTTCACCCTTAACCCCTGCTATGTCTTCAATTAGGCCCATTTATTTGTGTCTTGCATCATGATCATTAGTTGCAAGGTTTCTTGCAACCTAGTCATAATCTCCAATAAAATGAAGTAGGATGCAATATGGTTTCAATGGGTTTGAAAACTTACTTTTTGAAGGACAAAAATAGTGCATGTGATGTGTGTGGTAATTGTAGATTAACATTTGCACATCTCTCATATTGACTACCATTTGTTTGATCTAGTCGATTTTGTTGATGTCCTTAGTGCAATATTCATGGTATCCATTTGATGGTTCCAATAGATATGCTTGTAGGCAGCTTCAACCAACTTCTTTGTTGATGTGTGCTTGTTCCTCAATTTTCACAACTTACATCATATTGTCAAGAAACTGGAACATTGCATTGTTGTGGTTATTGAAACAATCAATTGACCTATGGATGTAAGGGCCCTCCTTGCACGTGACCTTGATATTGATGAGTTGATGGTGTTTAATGTTTGTCCATCCATTCATGATAATGTTTCACCCATGTGATACCCTTGCAGCCTTCATTTCCTCCATTATTACAATTAGTTTTTTTTCCCTTCATGTTCCCTATCAATAGTAGATTGGTTGCCCAAATCTTTTTTTTTTTAAGCAAAGAGCATAGGGCCCATATATATATAATTATAGTATAATTATACATCTGTTTTGAGGGCTCTTTAATAGCCAGATAACAGACTTTGCAATACATTTTGAAGCAGAAAAGGCTCTCTCTCAGCCAGATTACAAACTTAGACAAAGAAAAATTACTGCAATAGAGGCTCTTTGATAGCTAGATTGATCAACAATTGGAGTAAGTAAAATATGTAGGAGTAACAAAACCGGACTATAAACCTGAATAGCAACATATTACGAAGTAGCAAGACAGCAAAAAACAACACCCAAGATGACTACTCCATTTGTTCAGCTGGAACATTTTCCCCTTGACAATCATTTAAATCTCCACCGAGAGCTGAGGGCACAAGATTCAGATTTGGCAAAATAGGAAACTGGTGCAGGACATTATCACTTACACAATGATAGCCCAAACCTTTCTCACAGAGCAGAAAAATCCTTGTCCACTTTAGAAGAAAAAAGTTCCAAAGCTTGATTGAGTTGTCGCATAGACTGAGAAGCCAAGGATGTTTTGATAGCATGGAAGACTGCAATGAAAGCCCTACGATGCAGAAGTAATGTTGAATCGCTTTCAGCAGAGAATTACTCTGTGACTTTGGATAAAGGATTTCATCCCCTACAATTCGCTTTCTGTTACAATGCATAACCTGCAAAACCATAAAAGTTAGGAAATAATCTCCGCCACAACAACCAAAGTGTGAAAGATTGGTAGTTGGCTATGCTAGTCTCTGTAAAGATCACCATAATGGAGGGTATTATAACCACTAAGACATGATTTGACAACACTGTCCCATCCACATTATGTATAATGTCATTCCTTAAATCAAGTTGTCAATAACAAAAACCTGCGTTTAACCCAAAGTCATCGACATACTACCATGGTTACAAAGAATATTCTTGCTCCACAATGGCTGCAATTGTAGGATAAAGCTTAATATTAGTGTCCTTAAAAATTTCAATATCCTTTCCCTCACATCCCAAATTGGCTAGAGAATCAGCCAAATGATTTCCTTCTCAATAGGTATGGGAAATAATAATTGATTCAAAAGAAGAGAATAAGGACCAAGACCTTTGAAGAACATAATTAAGTTGCCAATTAGGAATAGATTTCTGTTTACGTGCATTGATAATCAACAATGAGTCACCTTCAATTTGAAGTTTTTTAATACCAATGCTATGAGCCAAATTCAAACCATGCAGAAGAGCCTGTGCCTCAGCCAAATTATTCGTGCCCCTAGATAACTGAACTGATTTGGCTGCAGGTAGAAAACCCTTGTAATCACGAATACACATACCTGCCCCTAACACCCCAGGATTACCCGGAGAAGCACCATCAAAATTGAGTTTACAATAACTATCATGAGGAGGTAACCACCTTACACTTTTCCTATCAATTTTCTGTTTAGGAGGTTGTAGCTTACTACCTTTGAATGGAAGCACAATGAATTGCCAAACCTTTAAAATTTGATTATCCCAACTTGTGAAAATGGAGACATTCGATTTATGATTGTGAACATAAGAATTGACACCCTCCAAAACTGCTTTCTCAATTTTTACTAAAATCTGATCAACTGAAGACTTTGAATTCTTGAAAATCCTTTTGTTACGCTCCCACCAAATGTTCCATATGAGCATTGCTGGGACTATTCTCCAGATACAAGCAAAAAAGGAAGATTTATATAACATAGGCCAGCTCGAGAATAAATCCCAGAGTGAATTGAGAAGAACATAAAAACAACTTAATTTTTGCTTAATAAAATTCCAACAATCCTGAGAATAGGCACACTACACAAACAAATGATCTAATGTTTCTCAATGTTCTCCACAAAGAATACATTGGAATGGATCAGCAATACCTAGTTTGGCCAACTTATCACTAGTAAGGATTTTATGTCTCACAGCCAACCATGCAAAACTACTAGCCTTTGGAAGCACCATCAGATTCCAACAGAAAGAAAAAGCTCTCTGCTTGTGCGCCTGTTGCCCTTTACTAATTAAAGCTTGATACCCTTGTTTGATAGAGTATTGACCATTCTTTGAAGGTGCCCAGATGATTCTATCCTTCTTGTTGGAAAGATATACAACTCTGTTATTCAAAATGTTGTGCAAAAAAACTACTTCATTTGGTGGAATGGGCATTAGTGAAACATCTTTCCATGTTACCAGCCCAATCAATTTAGAGCCCCACCTAGCCTTAAGTAACCCTTCAGCCACTGCCAAGTCCTAATAAGAGCTCAAAGGAGGTTGACCATTCCACGAATCCTCCCAAAGCATTACATCCTCCCCATTATTCACTTCCCAAGAAATGTAAGAAACAATAATATGCCTGCAAGATATCAAGAAATTCCAGATTGCTGATCCCTTAGGAGGGTTTGCAATAGTTAAGATTCTGGAAGGTGATTGATTGTCTAGATATTTTTCTTGTAGAATACTACACCATTTCAGGTGTGCCCTTTCATACATATACCAAATTAATTTTGCACCAAAAGCCAAGTTTCTTGAAATTAAATCATGTAAACTTGCCCCACCTTGAAGTTTTTGTGTGCACATCTTTTTCAAGGAAATAAGTGGTAACTTTCTATGATCATCCATGTTTCCCCTCCACAAGAAACCCCTAATTATTTTTTCTATGTGAGAGATTACCATTTTTGGCGCTTTGAGGACTGCCATAAAATAATTTGGGATAGAAGAGAGGACAGATTTTATCAATAGAATTCATTCTGACAGTGAGAGCCATCTTGCTTTCCAAGATGACACCCTAGCTTTTATCCTCTCTATAACCTAAGTAAGTACAAGGAATTTCTGCCACTTGAAAACCCAAGATCTTTAAAATTCTTCTTCTCAAAGGAGCACTTGTATTGAAAATAATTTTTTTTGACTTACTTGCATTTATCCTTTGACCTGAAACAACAGTGTATTTGTCCAAAATACATTTCATTTGTGTAGCCTCCTGAATTGAAGATTTTCCCAATAAGGTTGTGTCATCTCCAAAATTATGAGTAGCTGAAATACATGTTTGGGGAACTAAAATACCTTGCCATAACCCTTTTGAATTAGCTTTCTTTATCGATCTGCTCGATGCTTCTGCCATTATAATAAAGAGAAAAGGGGAAAGGGGATCCCCTTGTCTCACCCCTTGAGAAGAACTGAAAAAACCAACTGGTACACCATTTATAATAATTGAAAACTTGGCGCCTGAATTGCAGGAGTAAATCCATTTGCACCACTTGTGACTAAAACCAAACTTTTGTAGAACTTGCATAAAAAATTGCTAGTTCACTTTATCATAAGCCTTCATCATGTCAAGCTTGACAATGAAGGAAGGCAGATTATGCTCTTTAATAGAATGCAAAATTTCATGTGTAATGATAGCACTGTCTATTGTTTCTCTCCCAAGAACAAAACCACCTTGATCAGGAGAAACGATCTTTGAGATGAAAGGCTGAAGACAGAGATAAATTGCTTTTGTGATAATCTTATATACTGTATTACACAAAGAAATTAGTCTGAAATCTGCAAATGTTTTTGGATCTTTGATCTTTGGAATCACTGCAATATTAGTAGTGTTAAAACTATTTAAGCATGGTACTCGTTCTTCTTGACTCTTCAATTGCCATAAGCAAATCATAACCAATGAAATCCCAACTTTTTTGAAAAAAAGGTGCAGTGAAACCATCTGGACCTGGTGTCTTATTCGGAGATAGAGAGAAAACTACTTGCTTAGTTCTGACAAAGTGAAAGGCTTTAGCAAAAATTCATTATCGTCATTAGAAATTAAATTTGGAATTGCAGATAAAAGATCTTGAGACTGCGGGACCAACATCTGATTTTGATCAATAGGAGCCGATTGCAAGTTTGAAAAAATTTTTACCCCTTCTTTTTGAATCTCACTCCTTTGTAAGAACTACCCTTGAAGAACTATCTTGAATTGAAAAAATTGAATTCTTGGCCTTTTTTACTTGAGCAGACAAATGAAAAAACTTTGTATTACAATCACCGTCTCTTAACCACAATTCTCGAGACTTTTGTCTCCAATACTCCTTTCCCTTGCAAGCAATTCTGCCTGAAGAACCCACTGCTGATCATAAGTTTGAGGATCGAGCCCTTGCAGTATGATATGTTCATTTATTTGTTCAAGTTGCTTAGAAACAACTTCTTTCTGATGAAAAACATTCTTAAAAACAAGGATATTCCACTGTTTTACTTGCTGCTTCACATATGACATCTTCTTGCAGAACTGAAACAACTTTGAGCCTTCAACAAAAGGAGCTGAAATCCACCATTGCTGTAAAAGGTGCAAAAAATCAGGATGTCTGAACCACATTTTTTCCATTTTAAAAGAGGATTTATTGGCCTTTCTAAGATTAGATGATGATAAATCTAAAGAAATTGCATAGTGATCTGAAGCAGCAAAAGGAAGAATCTCCGAAGACATAGTGTAACCCTCAACCAGCCAATTTGAAGAAGATAAGAATCTATCCAATCTTTCTGCTATTTGTAAAAAAATTCTTCTTTGATTAGTCCATGTAAACTTCCCACTCATAGGTTTTATATCTATAAGCGCATTATCTTGAATGAAAGAAGCAAAGTCTTCCATTGATTTGGTAGGTGGGAGAATAGCCCCATTTTTCTCATGATGAGAAGTAATGGCATTAAAGTCTGGCCAATATTATCTTATCAACAGCAATACCATCCATCACAATTGTGAGAGAATCCCAAAGAGCTTTCTTATCAATAGTTGCCGTAGGTCCATAAACATTAAAGAGACTAAACTTCAAATCATAACACTGTATCAACAACTTCCAGTTCCGTTCATTCCTCAGAAGCTGTACTGATACTGTAGTCAGATTCTACAAAGTAATGAGACCTCCAAAAGCACCATTGGCAGGTGAAGAAATAGCCTTCCACTTCGTCCATTTCTTGACAGTGCTTTCAAATTGTGTTTTTGCTAATTTAGAGTCTTGGATGACAATATCAGCTCCACAAGCATCCACTTGGTGCTTGATCTGAGCTCTTTTGTCAGGGCCATTAATACCCTTGACATTCCAAGAAATGATCCTCATTGTACTTGAGGAGAGCAACATGCTCTCCTCGGTCTTTTGTTAGCAGATGGGGTGAAACTCCCATCCAAAGTGGCTTGTAAACCTGCCTCAACTTCCTCTTTGATCGTAGTGAAGCGGGACTTCCTCCCCCTCTTACTAGGTGATTTCTTATGGCTAACTAAATGGAGTTTGAGATAGGGATAAAGACTGTGAGAAATCAAACACCTGATCCCCATTTTGAATAATATCCCCTTCACAAGCAAATATTCGCTTCACCAAAAAACTCAAGAGAGAGATAAATCTGACCCCAAGGACTGGGTCGGTTCTTGTTCAAATTCATTAGCAATTCCATCTATCAGTTTGGCACCTTCTGATACTACAATTGAGTCAACCAACTCTTCGAATCTCCCTTACTATAGCATTTTTGCAAATTTTTAAAATATCCAAATCTTTCAAAAAATGCTCACTTTCACTGCATGCTTCTACATTGCATTTATCATTTAAAGCAACATTTCTTGAGTCACCAGTGGTAGACATGAGAGAAATAACAACTCCATCTAGTTGACTTTCTGAACAAACCTTAATGGATGGAGAATATATCTGAATTGACTGGGAAATGAAAACACTTTTTAACCATTGTAAATTATCCTTTATCCAATCATGAGAAACATAAACAGAGATAACTGGGGAAGTAACAAGCATTTGGTTAGATTCTTGATCTCTCAACAAAGGATCTGTAAGACTATTGACGACTTTATCATCAACAACAAGATTCAAAATGAGTGAATTAGCGTTGCTTTCTACAAACTTGCACTGGAGAAATAGTATCCCTGAAAACGTCCAAAGAAGTAGATTTTTCAATACCTTTATTATAGACTGACCTAGTAGGTTTAGCCGCATCCTGTTGATGACATGGCCCTGGTTGAGGGGATTGCATAACTTGACAGTCTGTAGCATTATGGTCAGCATAATGACAAAGAGAACAAACATTTTGTGGACTTTCCATCCATAAATCTTGAACCCATACACCATTTCTTGTGGAGATGCGAAGCTGCACAGGAAAATCCTTAGTTGTATCAACCAAGACACATACCTGAATTGGCTTGGAAGGATTTAAAAAGAAATCATAATCATGTTTTAAAAAGATCCCAACATAGTTTGCCATTATTTCAATCAACTTTAGCTCTCTATATTCGAGGGGCAAACCATGCAATTGAATCCAAAAAGGCACAAACTTGACAAGAAACAGTTGAGGGTTGAAATTAGGGTACCAAGGTTGAATGAACAAACCAGAGCCCTTATAGATCTAATCTTATAGACGACATCCCTGTTACTTTTCTCATCAAAAAGAGCAACAAAGATCTCTTTTTTCTCATCAAGGTAAAAAATCTGCTTGGCAGCCACACATTCCTCAAACAATAGATCTTTTAAAGAATCTAAATCAAGCAAAAGATCCCAAAACTTACAAATTAGAGCTTTCTATTTGAGATCTTGAATTTGCAGATTTAGATAGTCTTTTGGAGAAGTGATTTTAACAAAGCCTTTTTGAATCTTTCCAAAAACTTTTGATGAAGGAATGTCCTCCTTCTGTAGCGTAGGGTTAGTCTTTTGAGACTCCTTAGGCCTTCTCTGAACCTCCCTATGTTTTGTGTGCTTTGGCATATCTTCGATTCTTTTTGTGGATGCTATTTCGAGAATCCTGCTTCTGAAGATCGACGAAAATCTTATTAGGGTCCGACTGTGTAGAGATCTTACTTTGATGCAAGCACAAAACTACTACTCACAAACACAATGCAACATAATCTCTACTGCAATAAAAAAAATCATAAAACCCAAAACAAATGCAACACATTCAAATTTTATTGCATTCCATAATGTTTGCAACAACATTGATATACAATAGCTTCCTCATATGTCAAACTATGTCAATCTTGCAACAACAATCTACAGGCAAACATAAACAAATTTCATTTTTTCTAAAAACACCTACAGACAACTCAAAATCTGATTATATTTTTTTTTTTAACATCAAAAGGAACTTGCAACACATATCAATTGACATCACATCCTCCTCCTTTCAAAAAATCACCATTTCTCACATCCCAACATCAATTTTCTCCACCAAAAGCTTCTTAAAATCCGTCACTTTCTGTTAATCAACGCTCTCTCATTCTTCTGAATCTTCTCAAACAATTTTTGGGTTTGGTGCGCCTTGTTCTCAGCTTTTCGGATCATTTTGAAATTCTCAATTTCGTTACCATATGAGAAAGTTATGCCCAAGTTACTGAAATTGGGTCTCACTATTATGATCCTCTTCCTCTACCCTGCTAGTCAAACTTCCAGAATGCTCTCTCACCCCTTCTTGGACGTGGTTTTCCTATTCTTGGCTTGAGTATTAAATGACCATTCAAAAATGGTCTTCCCTCCTTACACCCACCCTCTCCATTCCATTAACACCCATCTTTCCAATTCTCCAAAAACATGCAATTTCAAATTTTCTTAAAAATGGAGTTACAATTGTACAATAAATGCCCACTCATAGCAATCCCAACATTAAACTTCATTGTGCTGAAGGATTTGAGTTTTTAAAATAATAGTGCCTACAAGAAAAAAATCAAAGCAAAACACAAACATAAAAAAAATAAATATTTTTTTGGTTGTGTAGGATTGTCTGTGCACCTAGATGCTCCTGCATCAAACCCATCGGGTAAATTAAAATGTTCCATGAGCTGAAAACTCATGAACATTTGGATGAGTTTGGGATAGTAATCCCATGCTTGTTCTTGATCCATATGTCTTCTTTACCCTCACACTCCTTTTTCTTCATTTCATTTTGAACTTTTGCATCTCCCTCTTGTCCTATCTTCGCTTTTCCTTTCTGCTGTTTTTTACCTGCACATTGTAAATTTTCATTGCTAGCCTTCTTTTGTAAATTTGATTTATATTCTTTGTGAGACTTAAACATGTCTGTAACCAATGATTTCTGCTGATCCATCTTAGTATCACTGCCCTTCTTATGTACCTCCCTTGTACCTCCATTCTCAAAAGCCTTCTTCCAACTATTTCCAACCTCTAGTGCAACCTTTGCTTCTAGTTTTTTGACCTACAATAATTCATAGGACTGCTGTCCTTAACCTTCTTCTCTTTCTCCCTTAATGAACTCAAAGTATACTTCTGCCCATCTCTCATAATGGTGTGCAAATTCTCTCTACAATCATAGATAGCCTTTCTATCAAATTGCCAAGGCCTTCCTAACAAAACATGACATGCACTCATGGACATAATATCACATAGAACTTCATCTTTATAAGGACCAATATGAAAATTTACCAAGCATTGCTTTTTCATTTCTAACTCATGATCTTGCAACCAACTTACTTTATAGGGATTTGGATGCTTAATTCTCTTCAATCCTAGGTTCTCTACCATCTCTTCAGAAACCAAGTTATTTGTCCATTCTCCTCTTTGCTTGGATTCACCAATACTCTCTTGAACATAAGGGATTCTCCATGCTCTAGTTCTACCACATCCTCTGGTGATGCTACACTCTCCTTGTCTTCTTGCACCATGTGATTTCTTGCTGCACTTCTTTTACTAGTTTCTTGGTGTATTTGTGGACACTCATAAACTCTATGTCCTATTTCTCCACATTGGAAACACTTGCCCAAGAACTCTTTGCTACTACTGACACGTCCACTATTTGAATACTCTTTTCCTTGTGCTCCTTTGTTCCATTTCGAGCTTGTTTCTTCAAAAGTTTGCTCCCCTTTGTAGCTGCTTGGTTGTCTTCTTTCTGTTGCTATCTTCCCCTTTCCTCTTGAATTATTTTGCTGCCTTCTATTTTCCTTTTCCTCTGCTTTCAAAGCATACTGGTAAGCCTCTTCAACAGTAGAAATCTTCAACATACTCATTTCATACTGGATATTAAATTTGAGTCCATTTATATATCTAGCCACTTTCTCTCTATCCATTTCCTGACGTCTTGACCTAATCACCATTTTGTGAAATTCCTCTGTATACTCCTTCACACTCGTGTCTTTCTGTTTCAGATTTTGAAGCTTTTTGAACAACTCCAACTCATAATCTCCTGGAATGAATTTTTCCTTCAATCTATTAACCATTTATCTCCACCGTGTTATCTTCATCTCACCATTCTCCACTCTTTCTTTTTGCAACTCTTTCCACCACAATGCAACATGTCCCTTGAGTTTTGTTTGTGCCAATCTTACCCTTTGTGGGTCTCTAATATTCTCAAACTCAAAATAATCTTCCAACTCTCCAATCCAATCTATTAGATTTTCAGGATTCAATGTGTTTGAAAAATTAGGGACTTCCATTTTATGGTCTTTGCTGATTTGAGCTATTGCTCTCATAAATCTTTCTGCTCCTTCATCTGTTGGCTCCTCATTTTTCCCTCTCATCTTCTTCATCTACAAATTCCTCATCTTCAACATGTGCATCCTCTTGCTCTGGATTTCTTCTCAAACTTGCAGCAATATTTCTTTGTTCATTTATCATTTCATTGCGAAAGTCTTCTAGCATTTGCTCTATTCTTCTAGGAATTATCCTTCTCGAGACATCTTGAAATCCTCTCAACCTCTTCTTCGTCTTCTCAGCTCTCCATAGCTACAGGAATGCACACTTGCAAAAACCTTTAGAGCTTTCAAACAACTTTAATCCTCACCCACAAATCCTGGCATAAGCTGCCTCACATTCGACGCTTTGCTTATGCACTCAAGATGACTAGCTCTCATACCATTTGATACAAGCACAAAACTGTTGCTCACAAACACAATGCAACATAATCTCTATTGCAATAAAAAATTCATAAAGCCTAAAACAAATGCAACACATTCAAATTTTATTGCATTCCTTAATGTCTGCAACAACATTGATATACAATAGCTTCCTCATCTGCCAAACTATGTCAATCTTGCAACACCAATCTATAGGCAAACATAAACAAATTTCATTTTCTATAAAAACACCTACAGACAACCCAAAATGCGATTATATATATATTTTTTAATGTCAAAAGGGACCTGCAACATATATCAATTGACATCGCATCCTCCTTTCAAAAAATCACCATTTCTCACATCCCAACATCAATTTTCTCCACCAAAAGCTTTTTAAAACTTGTCACTTTCTGTTCATCAACGCTCTCTCATTCTTTTGAATCTTCTCAAACAATTTCTGGGTTTGGTGCGCCTCGTTCTCAGCATTCCAGATCATTTTGAAATTCTTGATTTCGTTACTGTATGAGAAATTTATGTGCCCAATTTATTGAAACTGGGTCTCACTATTACGACCCTCTTCCTCTACCCTACCAGTCAATCTTCCAGAATGCTCTTTCACCCTTTCTTGGATGTGGTTTTCCTGTTCCTAGCTTGAGAATTAAATGACCATTCAAAAATGGTCTTCCCTCCTTACACCCACTCTCTCCATTCCATTAACACCCATCTTTCCAATCCTCCAAAAACATGTAATTTCAAATTTTCTTAAAAATGGAGTGACAATTTTACAATAAATACCCACTCATAGCAATCCCAACATTAAACTTCATTGTGCTGGAGGATTTGAGGATTTAAAATAATAGTGCCTGCAAGAAAAAAATCAAAGCAGAAACCCTACCCGAATATTGAGATTTCCCTCCAAAATGATTATTCACACTATCTTGTTGCACAAGCGGTTTACCTTGAGAAACCCTAATTGAAGAGCTATTGCGCAAATCCCCAACAAAATGTCTATTGTTTATTAGTGGATTTGACTTTTCAGAGCGAAGACTTCCATCTTCCCAAATATCGAAAGCAGGCTGTTTGTCATGAAGCAATCGATGAGACCTATGAAGAGGCATCCAATTAGGCCGGGCGAAACGATGACTATCATATTGCCAACCTTGACCCATTGCATGCCATGTAGGATGTCCTTGTTGATAACGACGGTGTTGATCTTGGCATCTATAGCCATGAGGGGCCCAAGGAGCAGACGCTCTGACATTTTTTGAAATATAACCATTATTCTGTCGTTTCTTAGCAGCGGCGATGGATGTTTTCTTGCTCTTTTCACTATGCATCTAATTTTTTTGAATCTTCTTGGTTGCCCAACTCTTGCTTATGTTTCATTCTATCCAATTACTTGATCCTATCATAACTAGTTGGGCATTGTGACATGGATTTCAAGTTAAAAAGGAGAAGAAAGGCAATTTATTAGGATAGGAATTGATTTACATGGCTTGAGTATCTTCATGGATGACATAGAATGTTGTTAATTAAACTTAGATTGGTGTTTGTTGTGTGTATCGTACATGAGGGCCCCAAGCTCATCAATTAGGGAAAGTAGGCAAACCAATCTCGCTTGTTGGTGAAGTGACGTGATGATCCTGAATTGATGTACCATGTAGATGACTCAGATTGATCTACTAATCTTTGGGCCATTAATGCATAGAAAGCTCATGCCTTCTCTTTTGAATGCTCTACAACATGAGCCTTACGTTGATTTGTCATGCCCTCGCCATAATCAATTCAATGTCTAGGTAGAAAATTAAATTAAAGTTATACATCCTTGCTGGCCGACCTGCATTATTTGTGGCGCCACTTTAAAACAGAAATTAAATCTAAATTGTTATACTATTCATTTTTGCTGGGCTGACCATATATGTTGGCCGACCATACATTAAGTTGTTCACCCAAAATTATATATAGGGATGATTAAGGGCAGCAAAAGATATATACCCGACAGTGATTTTATGAGCAGTGATACATGAAGTAGAAGGTAGCGATTCCATAAAAGGCAGTGTTTAGAAGTAGCAATTAAAAGAAGAGATTGAAGGTTGCAATTAAGGTCTCCAAAGGGCAGCACTCAGATTAGTTAAATTAAAAGCAGGGATTAAGGAAGATTGAAAGAATGTGTCCTTTACTAAGGAAAGAATGCTAGTGGAGAGCGGTGACTCTGCCCCTACCAATGAAGATAGTAAAGGGAAAGAACAAATCAATTGGAGGGGCATCAAGGAAGTGAATGTGATTTGGAAAAAAAAGGAAAAATTAGAAAGTGTAATATGAGATATCTATTAAAATAAATATTGCTTGCAGCAAGAATATTATTGGGAAGTAAGTTGTAGATTATAAATAGAAGAATATATATATACCAATTAATATAAATAAAGGAATAACTATATAGAATATATATAAGTATGTATGTATTATAATTGCCAATCAATCAATCAATTGGGATTAGGAAATCAGAACTGAGTAATATCAGAAATAAATATATTTTATCAGCAATTAGATTAAGGATAAATCAAGGAGATCAGAAAATAAATAAACATCTGCATTCAGAAAGGCAGGAGCCATTGAATATAATAAGGGATTGGTATGTATCATAATGAAGTGTAATGTTTATATATATACAATCTACGTATTTTTAAATTAGATTATGATTGATTTAATCTATTAGCTTCCTATAAGCAACTAGGTATGTATTTGTGATGGAACACAATTAGGGTAGGCAGCAGATCGGTTCCACAATATAAGTAGACCACCTCATGTTGGATGGTGATGAAAGTTCTTGCCACTTGGGGCCAAGGGGTGATTGCCATGCTCTTGGGCTTATTTGTGATGAACAGTCCTCGGGTTCCACAACATAAGTAGACCATCCCATGTTGGATGGTAACAGAAGTTCCAACCACTTGGGGCCAAGGGGTGATTGCCATGCCCTTGGACTTTGTTGTGATGAACAGTCTCCACCATGTAAGTAGACCACCTCATGTTGGATGGTAACAAAAGTTCTTGCCACTTGGGGTCAAGGGGTGATTGCTAGACTCTTAGGCTTAATTGTGATGAACAGACTCCGAGCGCTCTGCTTTCCTTTCCAATCTTTTCTATGATTGGTTATGGGGAATGAAACTATAGACTAGAACAATATGGCAATGCTATTTATATTAATTGCTCATTATTTCATAAGTTCAATAACTTTTATATGATTTAATTTAGAATACTATTTGTAAAACAAATTATATTGTTCAAATTGTTATTTTTTGGGCAAGTTCAGGCATACCCCAACTAGGGGACATTACAATTGGTATCAGAGCATCAATCCTACCAATGTGCAGGACAAACTTACTTTAACCGTCAGTCAATTAGGATTAACTATTCAGCTCTCTTCTTAAGTAAATCAAAGAATAAAATCAAGTGGGCAAACATTGCATTTCCATATGTGTGTGCCTTTCACATGTATGCTTAGTGTGTTACGTGTATGCTTTGTGTCTTACGTGTATTCATGTGTGTGCTTTGTGTTTTACATGTATTTAAGTGTGTGCTTCGTGTCTTATGTGTTTATAAGTAGTGATTAAAATAAGAGATTGAAGGTTGCAATTAAGTTCTCCTAGGGGCAGCACTCAGATTAGTTAAGTTAAAAGCAATGATTAAGGAAGATTGAAAGGATGCATCCTTTACCAAGGAAAGGATGCTAGTGGAGAGAGTGACTCTCCCCCCACCAATGAAGGGAAAGAGAAAATCATTTGGAGGGGCATCAAGAAAGTGAATGTGATTTGGAAAATAAAGGAAAAATTAGAAAGTGGAATATGAGATATCTATTAAAATAAATATTGCTTGCAGCAAGAATATTTTTGGGAACTAAGTTGTAGAATATATATATATATATATGAATGAATACCAATCAATATGAAAAAAGGAATAGCTATATAGAATATATATAAGTACATATGTATTATGATTGCCAATCAATCAATCAATCAATTGGGATTAGGAAATCAGAACTGAGAAAGAGCAGAAATAAATATATTTTATCAGCAATTAGACTAAGGATAAATCAAGGAGATCAGAAAATAAATAAACATCTGCATTCAGAAAGGCAGCAGTCATTGAATATAATAAGGGATTGGTATGCATCATAGTGGAGTGTAATGTTTATATGTATACAATCTCTTATGTATTTTTAATTTAGTCACTAATGGAAATTGCTAATCTATTTAAGGCTCTTATTATGATTAAAAATACATAAGAGATTGTATACATATAAACATTACACTCCACTATGATGCATTAAAAATAATTTCCATTAGTGAGTAGATTAGAAATACATAAGAGATTGTATACATATAAACATTACACTCCACTATGATGCATACCAATCCTTTGCTGCCTTTCTGAATGCAGATGTTTATTTATTTTCTGATCTCCTTCTTGATTTATCCTTAGTCTAATTGCTGATAAAATATATTTATTTCTTCTCTTACTCAGTTCTGATTTCCTAATCCCAATTGATTGATTGATTGGCAATCATAATACATATGTACTTATATATATTCTATATAGCTATTCCTTTTTTAATATTGATTGGTATTCATTATATATATATATATAGGTTTGCAAAGGAACATGATTAGGGGAGGCAGTAGATCGGTTACACAATATAAGTTGACACCCCTTTAAATAGTTGTCTCCTTTCAAAAAGACAAATCTCTCATAAAGACACATCCCTTAGCAAATTGAAGTGGTATAAATAGAAGTTAAAGTGGGAACCTAAAGGCAATTTTTCAATGAATGACATGTGAATATCGAGAGCAGATCAAAAAAGAGATAAAAGGGCTGAAATATGAAGCATAATTCAGATTTGTTTTGAGTGCATAAACAGCCCATGTATGAATGATAAATGCAAATATATCTAACGAATATATGTGAAGTTTAAGAGCAGATTGTGAAGTGAATTTGAGCAGATGGTAAGGTAGAAAATTATGTGAAAATGTTGCCATGATTATGATCAGATATGTGAAAAGAATTGGTGCATAGATTGGATCAGATTTGTGTTTGGATCAGACTTGTACTTTGTGATCAGATGTGTGATAAAAGCTTAATGTGTGAAATATGATCAAGAATATTGCATGGTGTGTGTTTAGACTTGAGAAGGAAGAGAAGTTGGAGTTGGATTAGATATTGGTGGATCAGATTCGTGTTTGAATCAGATTTGGTGAAGGAGTTTATTATATCAGCATTGAAGAATCAAATAGGTTGGAGCGTATCAAATAGAGGTTGGAGCTTCTTGTTGGGTTGAAGCTCAGTTTGTGTGGGGGTCAAAGCCTCTAATAGGTTGGATCATATCAAATCGAGGTTGAAGCCTCTTGTATTGTTGGAGTTCAGTTGAGTAGGGGTTGAAGCCTCCAATAGGCTGGAGCCTATAATTTTGTCAAGTGGAGATTGGAGTCTCTAGTAGGTTGGAGCCTACGAGAAGAAGATTAATCTATAATATATAAGCAATATTTTTCCATGGTTTTTTCCTGCAAGGGTTTCCACGAAACTTGGTGTTCTCATTGTGTTCTTAATTGCTAGATCTTACTTGAATGTTTTCATTGTTATTGGTTGAGTTTTGAAAAGTAAAAGATTGTTAGATATTGATTCACCTCCCCCCCTCTTAGTATCACCTTGTGCTCATCAACCATCATGTCCTCTTCTTTGATCGTCCAACCAATGGTTGACAATCAATCCCTAATGTCCTTGATCTTGAGTAATGCTCTTGCAAGGATGCGTTGTCATCCATAGTGATCGGAAAAAACATATTCTTAATCTAAGGTCTCATAAAGGTCTTGTAGATGCTTCCAAATGGTAGATGAAATCGTCCCTGTATGGACTTTAGGACGCATGGCATTGGTCATTGATCAACATGATTGATTATTTGTCATGTTCATCAAACTTGTCTTGGTCCTTACTTGCAATCTTCGGTTGGGTGGTGGTATTGAGGACAATCTTTTTGAGGCATTTGTACTCGAAGATTGTTAACATTCGTTGATTCAAGGTGTTGTAATTCTTGCTAGTAAAACATTGGCTGCCTTCCAACATGATATTGGGTAAAAAGACCATTTATGTTGTTCTCACCTCTCGTAAGTTGCAAAAAATTGCCAAAAAAAGGTTTAGAAAAATAGGCTATGTGATATTTTAACATTTTTGTACACCATGATTTTCTAGAACCTTGTGACCTAGTTGCCAACATAGTAGTCACATCTCTGCAAAAAACCCATAATTTTATGTTTAAAAAATTGCCAAAAAAAGTTTAGAAAAAAAGGCTATGCGATATTTTAGAACCTAAAGAGATGTAATTTAGCATGATTTCGGCCAAAAATGTCACACGATCTTGTGATTTTTCTTAGAAATATGTCGTGATCTTGAAAAAATCTGATGGAATCAAGGTTACCCCAAGTTTTCGAGACGAGGACGGCGGGACGAGTCCCCAAGTTTCCGATTTTTGAGGCCAAAATTAGGGATGACAGTGGATGACTATATAAAAATATAGGGAAAATTTAAAAACTTTAGGGAAATTTTAAATATTCATATGATAACATAGATAAGGCATGCATAATACACATTATAGAATATTAACATATAACATTTGTGTTCAACATTATGCCAATACTCAATACGCATTCAAAATTAACATACATGAATCATGAAACAACCTCCAAGTTATGAATTATAAACTTATATCGAAATGCCCAAAGGCTACATTGTTGCCATATAGTTTTAAAGTTTGCTATGAAAATGAAAATACAATATGTATGTCAATAATGAATACAAAATAAACAAAAAGCACTCTTGCCCCTAATCATCTCTCATAACCGCATCAAAATCAGAGTCATCCTCTGAGTCACTGACACTGTGATGCTCCTCCTCAGCCAACAGAACCCCAACCAAACCCTCAATTGTCTCCTCCTCATCTACCTGGGCCACGTCCTCATGATCAATATCCCACCGTAGAGCTGGAGTTTTTCGATACTTTGGAGTTTGCCGATCCTGAAGCCGAAGAGCACTATGAACGGCCACTAGCTTCTCTGCTCGTCTAGAGGTATGTCTATTCCTCTTGAGGGAGTGGATAAAGCTATAGCTATACATGGACCAATTCCTCTCCACAGCAGAGGAATTGGCAACTTGTGCAAGAAGGCGAGTAGCAAGTGTCTTCAACTGTGGTGTATCCCTCCCATGATAGGTCCACCATCCAATATGGTTCGATTGAGCTAATATAGTTCTATCCAACCTTGCTTGTGGTTTACTCAAGTTTGGGCCATTAAGATTTGCAAAGTCTAGGAATTGTGATCGAAGTAGTGAAGCCTGCTCTGTTGAATAAATCTTTTTAATGGCCCGTGTGAACCCATCTAAAACCTCAACATCATCACATGGAGGCACCCTACCATCCCTTGGTGCATGCCATTTTGGATTTAGAGCAAAGGCAACCATATGAAGTGTGGTGTTCATTGTACTCCAACTCCGCGTCACAATGGGCCTAATTTGTTGATCATATAAATCCAAAGTGGGGTCCTCTGCTGAAATAACTTGCTTGATCTTCCCAAGTATACTGTCAAATGTCTCATATATCTCTCGAAGACTAGGAGAGTTTGTATCAGCATATCTGATGACATCTACAATAGGCGAGATGAAGGAGCAAATATATCTACAAAATGCAAACAAAAAGTTCAAAATAATTAGTTGACAAGTTAATTGACATGTTAGAAACTTCAAAAGTTGGAACATTGGACAATAAAATTGAAATATTAAAATAAAAAATTTAATATGAAAATCAGCCATCTGATATGTCTTACCTCACATTGGCCCACCAATTGTCATTGAGGATCTTTTGTTTGATGGTCTTTCCTTGAGTAGAACTTGCATTAGGCCATCTACTCCACTCTACATTGACCATCGTCAGTTGTAGAGGCTCATGCACCTCAAGCATCCTCTCCAACAAGATGAAGTATGTGGCATATCTACATTCATTGTTTCAATGATTCATTAAAAAATAAAAATTTAAAACAAAATCAGATTATGAATACAAATTGAAAGTGAAACAAAATGAAGTAAATGGCATGCCTTGTCTCAACAAGTTTGAGAAACTCCTTTGAAAATGTTCTGAAGAGAGCAAGTGAGGTGTGGTGATTACAAATGAACATTTGAATTTCTCTAGCTTCTACCACCGTTTTCTTCACCCAATCCAACTTCCCTATGTCTTTCAATGCATTGTTCAATGCATGAACACAACATGGGGTCCAAAATATGTGTCTGTAAGAACCCTCCACCAACAACCCAACCGATTTGCACACATGTGCTGAATCAGTGATCACCTGCACCACATTTGCAGCCCCAACCTCCTCTACGACATCTCTCAAAATGGAAAACTGGAAGTTTGCATCCTTATGTCTCCTCGAACAATCTATGGCTCTAAGAAAATAAGAACCAGCAGGGCATGTGACTATGACATTGATGAGTGGCCGACATCTACAAATAGTCCACCCATCCATCACTATAGAGCACCCCATCCTCATCCACGTTTGCTTCATCTCTTCTATTAACATATTAACTTTGGAGTACTCTTTGTCTAGGAGGGTGGTGCATAGCTTATGATCTCCAGGGGGTACGAATGAAGGACCAATAGTGGCTATGTCTTTCACCATTTGTTTGAATAAGAGGAACAAGCCACATGAAATGGAATGGCATGGGCTAAAAAGAATTTGGCAATGGAGGATTCAATGGTTTCTCGTGCTTGGTTTTGAAACATGAACTCAACTGAGGCTGCCTTATCACTACCAATCACCTTCCTCTTTCCTCTTAAGACAAAACTACTACCAACCGTGGAAGGACTAGGAGTAGGCATAGATGATTGTGAACTTGGGAAAGGAGACCCACCTTGAACCCCACCATCACACTCCATTTGAATTTTTTGGCATTCTAAAAATAGCTCATCTGTCAATGCAGGACACACTCTAACTCCATGGCCGCCCTCACCCAAAAAATGAGACCTAACTCTTGTGTAGCTGCCTCTAAACTCCTTTTCACAAACATGGCAAAACCAAACCCTACTCCCCCTTGATTTTTTTTTGTTTTTAACCCATGGCTGTCACATATTGAAGGAATGTTTTCTTTTGTCTAATGGGTGTCTTGCATGGTCTTTCATGGTTTTGGTATTGGTTGATGAAGGAGGGCATTGGGTAGGGTTTCTTTGCTCTTTAGTTCTACTACCACCCCCACCACTTTCCCTTCTAATTTGCATTTCAACTTCACTATCACTCCCACCCTCACTGTTGCTCATGTTTTTTGTTTTTAGAATGCAAGTTTCAACTGAAAATGCAAAAAAATAAAAAAAATCAGACGATGTATGCTTCACAATTTGCAAAAAAAGAAAAAAAAAAAGGGAAAGGAAATGCATACCTCTTTGATGGATTTGCACTCCCAACAACACTATTTCAGCCTCCTCTCCTCCATCAAATTGCTGCTCCTTCTCCTTCAATGGCTGCAACTTCTTTTGCTCTCAAACCCTTGGCTGCTCAAACAAACAAAATGCATAAAATGAGGTGAGAGAGGCCCTTTTTCCTTCATAAAGGAGTCAAGGAGTCAAAATCACTTGGGCCCACACATGCCATGTAGGCAGGGGCATTATTTATTTTTTTTTTTTCATGTTTTAAACTTGCAAAATGCGAGGGATGGCTGGCCGTCCCCCATTGGTTCAATGACGTCCCCGTTCCGGGGACGTTTCTTGCAAATTTTCAAAAAAGGGGGACGGTCCCTTGTCCCCCAGGATGTCCTAGGGATAGGGACGGGGCATTGGGGGGGGGGGCGGCGGGGATGTGTCCCCGAGTTTCCTTGGATGGAATTTTTTAGCAAAATGAGTCGTGTGATTTCTACAAGAATAAACCCATGATTTTTAGAGAAGGAAAACCCTCAAATTTGTAGAAAAAATGGTCCTGGTTTTTTTCATTTAGTGCAATTTTAGAAAACTCTTTTGGCTCTTCATTTTGCTTTGCAAGCGCTTCCATGATTTGACATTGTAGCAGTCTTTAGGACAATTCATTTTCGCAGATCCCAAAGATTGACTTGGGCTTTGATACCTAATTACAAAAATAGAACACAAAAAGATTGACTTGGGCTTTGATACTTAATTACAAAAATAAAACACAAAAAGATTACCAAGATTTCTTAAATAATCAATTATGAAATAAGGAACAAAAGCATCCTTGTACAAGATTACAAACATCTTATCCAAAGAGGATACCATTGACAACTAATAAAGCAAAAGCCAATAACCTAAAGTCAACACGACTATTAATAAAGATTCCTAAAGTCTATCCTAAAAGCTAATTGACCATTACATTATAAAACATTACTTTAATGGTCTTCCTTGATCTTATGAGTAATTTAGCATTTCTTATTTTGCAGTGTTCTTCCCATTTTAAACCCATGTAATTGAATTCAATTTACACTTTTGGCTTGATGTGATGTTCAGATTCCCATGTAAATATAATGCTACTATGGATGAAATTGTCTCCACGCCCTTTTCCCAAAGGCACTATTTTGTGTTGGAGTGAAGATCCCAATTCAAAAATAAGGGAATAGGAACTCTTCAAATATCAATGCCAGGACTTGTCATCCAACCAAGATCTCTCCCAGTACTGGCTGCAATATAAATGAAAACAATAGTATAATTAAAAAAACATGCCCTGTTTTAAATATAGATTGGACTGTGATTCAAAAAATTTGTAAATTTTATGATCAGATTTAATGCACAGAAAATTAATTAAAATCAGACACAATAACACAGCAGATACCCTGGGAAAACCCTCCTCTTGAGGGAGAAAAAACCCAGCAACAAAGATCTCTCTTATATATAAACAGTGGCAACAATTCTCTTTACAATGAGGCCAATTATAAGGCCAATCTTCAGCACCTAACACAAGATGCAATGGCAGATAATAATCTGCAAGTATCTAACTCTCCCTTTGAGTAAATTCGCAATCTGTACTTGAAGTAGTTCACTCTGCCCTTGAATAAATTCGCAATCTGTACTTGAAGAAATTCGCACTTGAAAATGATAGAATGAATCGAACTTGAATGGTGTGGAATAGATGAAAGTGACCTTGTATATATACAGATGTGAGAGAGGTCGCACCTCTTCATATACAAGGTCGGCCATGATACAAGTAATATAATTACAAATAATAAATTCAAATTATCAGGAAAGTCGGCCCAAGAGAAATTATATTGTTGCCAAGAGAAGCGCCCATTCTCATTAAATGACACACATAAATAAATAGCCGATAGGCTATATTGATTTATGTCTTCACTCGTGGCTGGAGGGATGAACCCGAAGCTGCCATAACATTAACAAAATTAACATAACAAATGTGAAAAAGGAACCTCCCTGCTTACCCCAAAAGAGCACTACCTTCAAATTAAGGCTTGCTAGTTATTTTTATTTAATTCTTTCGCAATGAACTATGATGCTACAGCATACTAGAGATGATACATCGTTGAAACCTGGAAACCTTATAGTTGTGCATGGAACACAACAGTAGACTTCTCATTGTGTTAGTTAATTAAAGACAAGTTTCCTGTAGAAGTACCAAAAGGTCCAGGCCCAAACATTATTGCGACAAGGTATTTTCTGATTATAATATTTTGTTATACTTGAGCATACTGTTTACAAAAGTACTGGGGTCTTGACAGAGCACAACAAGATTGAAATAGGTCGCGATCTCAAAAAAATCTGTTGGAATTTTTAGCAAAATGAGTCGTGTTATTTGTACAAAAATAAACACACGATTTTTATAGAAGGAAAACCCTTGAATTTGTAGAAAAAATAGTCATGGTTTTTTTTCATTTAGTGAAATTTTAGAAAACTCTTTTGGCTCTTCACTGTGCTTTGCAAGCAATTCCATGATTTGACACGGTAGCAGTCTTTAGGATGATTCACTTTCGCAGATCCCGAAGATCGACTTGGGCTTTGATACCTAATTACAAAAATAGAACACAAAAAGATTACCAAGATTTCTAAACTAATTAGTTATGAAATAAGGAACAAAAGCACCCTTGTACAAGATTACAAACATCTTATCCAAAGAGGATAAGACTGACAACTAATAAGGCAAAAAGCAATAACCTAAAGTCAACACAACTATAAAAAATATTCCTAAAGTCTAAAAAGCTAATTGACCACTAAATTAGCCTTTTTTTTGAATAAACATGTTCTAGGTGTAATTTTTTGAAAGAGGTGTGTTTTTTGTTGGGTCAACCTGAGTTTGATCGAGCCTGCAGTAAACCTTCCATTTATTTGCAATTAATGGCATGCAAATCCCGGTTGCTACAATGGTTTGATCATTGTGAATGACACTGTAAAAATATGTATTTGTTTATTTTGAATACCAAACTCCAAAAAGAGGTTACATTGGTAATGTCCTCTGAGAGAGAAACCAACAGTAATAAACACTTAGATAAGGGTGCACAAACCTAATCACATTTCCTTACTATAGTGGTATTGTCCTTGGAAAACTATCAATTAAATTCCAACAATGACATCCCCTTTTTAAATTGGAATTGCAATGAGATGCCAATTCAATGCACATTTTAATTGGACTAAAAGGCATATTGTCCACCAGAGGAATGGGCTCTAAAGCACTTCTCTCTTTCACTTGCTGGAGTACTGCTACTGTTTCTTGTGCTCCAGAAAAGTAATTATTATAAAAAAATCTGCATATTGTTCTGCAATTTTAAATTGACCAATTTAAGTAGTTTTATTTATACAAAAGATATCAATTTGCTTTGTGTAAATTTTTTGATTTTCAAGAATACCATTTTAATGTTGGCCTACATCTCCAAATTTTCATTCTTTGATCTGGTGTTCCTATTGTAATAGATTACTCTAGTCTCTTCAATTTTTTTAGACATGCCACTAAATGATTCCCTCTTTCTACTTATATGTTTTTTGTCAAAAAATGCTACAGGTACCTCTTGATTATTCTCTCCATTCCTACTTGGAAGTAATATTCCTTAATCCTCGAATGAAAATATACGTACAAGGGACAATGGTATTTTCCTCAGCTCTTACTTTTTCTTTAGAAAGAAGAGCCATTTCAGTTTGAAAACATTCTTCGATTATCCCAATTTACATATTGCGTGGTTATTTTTATTTTATATTATGAATTTCACAGGTTAGAACACATCCACTTGCTAAGTCACTCAATAAGACGAAGGTTATAAAGGGTGCAATCATGGGCAAAAATGTTGAGCTAACTTTAGGACGAAGTCAAGAGGAAAAGGAGCGAGGAAATTGCGGGATGTTTCTATATTGGCATGGTCGGCTTATTGAGGTAATATTAAAATTAAAGGGCTGGTTATTTGATAAATTGTGATTTAATGTTATATTTTTGTAATTATGTTTTAACTTCTTAAGAGTTCGAAGATTGCATCCAGAGCTATATATGTTATCTTGGATTAAGAATGCATTAATGCATAATGTTTCTCAGAAAGAAAGAACGCATAAATTATGTTATTGCAACAATTTCTAATTTCTTTAGAGTATGATAACATTTTTAGATTATCTTGTCTTTTTATATCTTCTGACAAGAAAATTTTGATTTTGAGTATCTCCCTGATCACTTTGTTTTTACACAGGCATACAAAAGAGTAGGAGGAATGGTTCAAAGTGCAGATATGGGTCGTGGAGTTATTGGTGTTATGGATGTCACTGATATCATGGTGTGTATCTAATAGTAATATTATGTTTTTATGAAATAGCTGCATGAGTTCTTGTGGCTCCAGTTCTAGTTGGATTTTTATTTCGTAATGGAGGTTCTACTGTCAAATAACATTATGTAAACTAAATCTTTTTTATTAGTTAACTCTAGTTGTATTCATGCTTAGTTCAGAAAGGAGGATATTTGCAATATTTTTTAAAATTTAGATTTATTGTAGCTTAGTTTCTATACCTTAATAATGTATGGTATAGCACAAACTTACAAACTTTTTTGTGGCCATTGAATGATGTAGAAAGATGGGGATGAAGTTATGGTTCTCAATACCAAGCAGGGCTTTCAGGACTGTGAAGCTTTCCAAATACTGGAGCAATGGTTAGGATGCAAGGCTGATGAATATTGGGATGAAAATTTTGATACCCTAGAATTGGTAATTGTTCGCATATGCTATAATACACTGTTGATTATGGTTTATGAAAATCTATTATTTGTTTTTGATAGTTCCCATTGTATAAATGATACATATAGAAACAAGCATTTCTAGCTTGATCGATATTCTGTTCATTTAGATGTAATGTAGCATGCTTGATGAAAGTGAAATACAGTGGACAGAACTACACACTTAGCTCCAGGTGACTGTACTTCCAAATTGATAACTATAATTTATGAAATGGTGAAAAATAACAAAATGTCACTAAACCCTAGAAAAAATCATATCTTGGGCATTCCTCTCCTCTAGCTTTCTGCATTCTATCAAAGATACATCCATACTTGCTTTTATTACCACTATTATTTGCAGATCATATAGGTTAGGAAAACAAGTAGGGGGGGTAGTTGAAATCCTTATCAATCTAAATTGTACAAATAAATTTGACTCTCTTGAAGATGACAGTCATGATGTACTCCATGACATCATCTGCCACATATTATGTGTAGCATAGTGTTTTCACATTGATCAAGTATGTTGGCGATAATGAACTTCAAGCCATAAGCAAATGCCTCTATTCTTATTTTAATGAGTAAAGAAATAACTCTTATTTTAATGAGTAAACAAATAACTCTTATTTTATTATCTATGAAATACAACTAGAAGCCGAGAAAATCATTTCTTGATTGATCCCATGATACAAGAAGCTATTCATTGAACTACTTTGAAGCTTTGTCTGTGCTAATTTCTAAGTGCTAATAATATTGAATGTTCTATAATCTATATTATTAATATTAATAATATATATTATTATTAATTTATTATACAATCTAAAATAAAATAATAATAATATTATTATGATAAATCTATAATATAATAATAAATAATATCCATTATTATTAGAATCTATAATATTATTATTTATACAAATTATAATCTATATACTATTAGGCTAAGACTCTAATACTATTAGTCTATTATTCTATAATCTAATATTAATAATATATATTATTATTAATTTATTATACGATCTAGAAGAATATATATAATAATTATGCTAATAATATTGAATATTCTATAATCTATATTATTAATATTAATAATATATATTATTATTAATTTATTATACAATCTAAAATAAAATAAGAATAATATTATTATGATAAATCTATAATATAATAATAAAATATATACATTATTATTAAAATCTATAATATTATTATTTATACGAATTAATAATCTATATACTATTAGTCTAAGACTCTAATACTATTAGTCTATTATTCTATAATCTAATATTAATAATATATATTATTATTAATTTATTATACGATCTAGAAGAATATATATAATAATTATGCTAATAATATTGAATATTCTATAATCTATATTATTAATATTAATAATATATATTATTATTAATTTATTATACAATCTAAAATAAAATAATAATAATATTATTATGATAAATCTATAATATAATAATAAAATATATACATTATTATTAAAATCTATAATATTATTATTTATACAAATTAATAATCTATATACTATTAGTCTAAGACTCTAATACTATTAGTCTATTATTCTATAATCTAATATTAATAATATATATTATTATTAATTTATTATATGATCTAGAAGAATATATATAATAATTAATATAATTTAATATAAATAATAATATATATTTAACAAATATTTAATACACAAATAACTTAAGTTTAATAAACAATATTAATAATTGTTAGAAATCATATTAAATATAATAAAATTCTTATAAATGAAAAAAAGAAAATATTATTAAAGTTTCCGAAATATTTTATTTTGTTTCCCCGGTACATTCCTCTCTGGCAAACTTGCGACAGGCTGGAAAGGTGGATCTCAGCTCTGCTAGGCCTGCTCTCTATAGACATCTAGAAGAATGGATCGATTAGGGGAAAGAGATATCTGATGGTGAGACAGAATTAGACCCAGACATCTGACCACGAGTTGTGTCGGAGGGAAAAAAGCCCTTAAAAATTGTGTTTTTCAGATGAAATGCTCAGAATCGTTCTGAATCACCATTTCATCGTGAGAGTCGGTCAGATTCGAGCTGTAAAATTCAAAAAGTTTCCTGCAGTAAAAAATTGTACCCTAGTCAAATCCATAGACAATTCAAACCAGGATCTGATTCCGGTATGTTCCGTACTTGGAATCGGCCTGAATATAAGATGACTCAGTAACCTAGGATTTTTTCTTTCCAAGAAACGTTGTGCGGAGAGGCTATCCTATTACGACCTACATCATGAGAATGATCTCCATGCCAAGAAGATTATTACTGCAAGGTATTCAATGAACTACTTTTTAAAACTTATCCTGTTCTAATTTTTAAAGGTTGATTACCTTCCTCTACCATTTCTTGGCTATATGCCATTGTAGACTATTGATTTATTGCTTTCATTCCTGAATTTCTAGGATATTCAAAATGCTGCCTTTTAAAAAAAAAGGAGTTTTTTAAAGTTTTGAAGTTGGTTTATCTTTTTTACGCTGGGTTCCTTCATTAACCTGAATGTCTTGAGAGGAATGCTAACTCACCTGGATCCTCGAACCCTTAGCCTGGGATTAAACTCATTTGCAGTAGGTTTGTCTTTAACTTCACCTTCATTTATAATTATTATTGAGTCAAACAAGGCCTGAAGTCATTATTGTCTACAAATTCAGGCTTTCTTTGTTTGAGATTCTTGATCCGCATCTTTGGTTCCTGTTTTAAGTACTGTTTCCTTTCTATTTTCAGAGTCATGGTCCCTATACATTTGTATTTATGGTCCAGGATGTCAAATGACACCTATTTTTGATAGGGTTCTCTGATGGACGTTGTTTGCAGCTTTCCTCAAGGTTTTGTATTTTCCTTCATGAGACTATTTTCCTTCAAGGTTGAATTAGTGTTCATTGTTGTGCCAAAAATGCATTACATTTCTATATAGGTGTATCCATTCACGCTCTTGTTCCTCATTAGGCATGTAAATAGGATTAGGAATGTATTGTATAAACTTATATGAAAACTATGGATAGGAAGCCATCCTATTTTATTTATTGATGACACTAGAAATTTTTTAATATAGCTTCATCACCCTTCAGCACTTTTTAATATTTTATTTTGTGCTCAAAATGACATGCATGGGACTTGAATCTAATTTACAATATGTTTTTAAAACATGGGATTTACTATGATTTGCATGAATGTGATAATGACCTAACCTATTGTATATATGCTTTTCATCAAAGTCAATTCATTGAAATCAAGCAAGTATCCATCACAAGGATACTAAAAAATGGTTTCTTATTTTATTTGCTTTTCTCATTTATACCATAAATATTGCTTTAACTTTGTGTATGCTAATACACCTTAAGTGCTCATTAGCAGAGAGATAATAGCAAAGAGTACAAACCAGATCATGAATGGGTTCAATGTAACAAATGTCGAAAATGGCGAATATTAGATCCAAATTTCAATGCAGAAAATCTACCTCCTGAATGGTATAGTTTTGTAATTAATCATGGTTTTAAGTTTTGATAATCCTTTTCTCAACTGGTTTATTACATTTTTCTTCATAGTTACTAAATATTTGTTTGAATTTCAGGTTTTGCTTTATGCCTCCTTTCAAAGGTTTATGTGATATTCCTGAACAGAAAGTTGAACCGGGTGTAATCACTGTGAGTGCCAAACGTTCTGGTGGCTTTGCAAATGCATGGCAATCACAACCTGTGGAGGAAATGAATGTAACACCACTAGACGATTCCATAGGTACTACTGTTAGCAACAAGGGTAAGTTCTTGAGTACCAAAACATATGAAGAGTTAATTCCAACATAGAAGAGAGTATTGACTTCCTTGCTTTTGTGTCTTGGATATGGTTGCAAAATGTTAAATACTTTGTTTTGTCTCAACGACAAAACACTACCTGCTTTAACTATTTTCTTAGGAATTCTGATGCTTATTTTATTAGAGAGTTTTTTTGGATAAGATTTGTTTGTGAGTGTCGGAATGGCCAAGGTTTTATATTAGTATTGATTTTATTCTGTGATTGCCTTTTGACATTGATTTAACATTTTGGCATGGGCAGGCATAGTTTTTTTAGTGATCCGTAAATTTAGGGTTCTAATGAGGCCATCACTTGATGAATAACAATAGCAAGAAAGTACCAAGAAAGATAAGATCTGGGAACTGCCACCATCAAACTTAAACCTTGTCAAGATCTAAAGGATGAACCTTATCAACAATGAATGAAACATAAGCCCTTTAGGCTGAACCCTATCAACAACAAATGAAGCAGAACTCCCAAGGTTGAGCCCTATCAACAATTGAATGAATGCTCTGAAGGCTAAATCCATTCAAGAAGAAGTCAAGAAAGAAGAGCTTGTTGTGTGATAATAATGCTTCCTTCTCCAATAGCTGCCCGTGCCTCTTCCTGAAGCCTCTCAACCTCAGATTTCCTTCCCCTCTTCTTCTTAGTTGTTTTTGAGGCATTGATCATAGAAGGAGCAATGCTAACCTGGGATTGATTTACCGCTTGTGGGTTTGAAGCCTGCAATGAAGGCTCTTCCATTTGGAAGAACTGGGCAAACAGACTCATCTTGAGGAACCTTTTTTGAAGTCACAATTATATCCACATTAGGATGACGTTTCTTGTCCAACTGAACAACAGGTTCATCAAGAAGATTTTGCAAGCCCTCTTTGGAACTATTGTTGTTCATTACACTTGGACTGGAATGCAATCCATCAAAGAATTTTAAATGATTTCTCCAAATGAAATCCTGACTAGGTTTGCTATCCTTTTGCTCCCACAGTTGTTTTAAATGTAAATTTATCCTAGCAAAGGTAGAAAATGGGCAAGCCCTAATTTTGAGTCCTATTTTCCTGCATCTATAGCCCCTCGGTCCACATTCTGAATCTAGGATCCCAAAGAGGAGTGAACCTGAAAAAAATGAATAAGAGGCTTAAATGTGTCAATTTTCATGCAGTATCTTTTTTCATGAATTCGCCAATCAGGCTTGCTATTCATCTCAAGATATCTGAGTTCACCTTTCCAAGGGCAATCTATATAAATGGATCTAGTCGAAAAGGTTTTATATTATTTTTTATTATATTTCCAGTCCTTTATGTATAAAGAGCTTCGGGAAAATAATGTGAGCTTTTCAAAATCGACATTTTGGATCACACTCTGAAACTTTGACTCAAAAAAGCTCATACTGTCTTTTTTAGAAGAACTTCAGTATTTAAGTTTTATATATTTCAATAAATAAATTATTGTTTTCTATTTTATTAAATAAGAAGATATTTACTCATAATATTCATGAATGATGAGTATTCATTATGACAACTTTCAATTTTGACTAAACTAATATCGAATTAGTATCATTATATTTCAAATTTATAATATGTGGTATACTGAATTTAATTCTTTTTTATTTGAATTTAATGCTGATATTATTTGAATATTGAAATTTTGAACAATAAATATATATCATGACATGAATTTGACAAGTTCATATTGTATTTCAAATTTCTAATATTTAATGGTAGTTTTGTTTAGCATATGCACAATAGATGTGGTATTAGGCTGCAAATATGTATAATGGTTTGGGAGCCTTGAAACATAATGGTTTGTTTCAATTATCTGATTAACTGCTAATCGGTGGCTTCCATGTGAGAGTCTTCACTTTGTTAAGTCTTAAATTCTCAAAAGAGAATGTGTTTCTAGTTTCTAAGCTTAAATTTCACTAGCTTTAGTTTGTAGAGAAATTACACTGGACTGCAATTAAAGGCATGCCGTTCATTTTATAAACTGTATGGATAATTGTGAAAAGAAGGAAAAATTACATGGCACAGCTTTTTTAATGATGAAAATTTAGTATTTAATTCAGTTCTATCAATTTCTATTTATATTACAGGAAGGTGGTTATAACAAATTAAAATGACAATCATACAGGTGAGAGTGAAATTACTACAGAAAGTGAAGATGAGCCGGTTGTAGAGCTTCCTAAGGCAAAACGCACATTTAGAAGGCTTAGGCGAGGGCCGCCTCCATCACAGGGCGTTGCAAAAAGGTCGAGGGTAAAGTAACAGACATGCATGTGACAAATCGATTTGGGTTTCCATTGCTGACTTATGCATGCAACTATTGTGAATAACAGCTAGTGTATTATTCCTGCTTCAATTGTAAATGTTGTATTGATAATTGGGCTCACTGTGCTTCTCACATGGGGGATGCATATAAATTAAAGATCAAACCTTATTCAGTCATGTAGAGTGCAACTTAGACTCAATTTTGTACAGAACGAGTGAAGTGATATCATTTGCAGTGCATGTCATTTAAACAGCGGTTGCAATTGATGATCTTATTCTATTTTAGTGCATCGAAAGTAATGAGTTTTGATCAGCCATACAGTTGATATGTGGCATTTCACTGCATCACATTATGGCATTTTTGGCATTTTTGTAAAGAGTTGTTAGATCCACGTGCCTGGAACTATGAAGATGAACACCAAGATTCTTCAATGTATACAAGTGATTAGGAATGAGTAAAATATTCAATAAAGCAACGGAAACTCCCATGTGATATATTTATGAACTTGCGATTGTGTGCAAAATTTGTTAATCATGGAGAAACCTTTAATTGATATCAATAAACAAGACGGCCAAGGGGCTGACTGTAGGCCCCAGAAATCTGCATTTTGCGTAGTTTCTATGTTTGTCCGTGCTTCTGGTTCATTCTGTTTTCAATCGGAAAGGTAATAGACTTGTTGATCACTATAAGCTGATGCTTAAAACTAGCTTTATTAGGTATTTCTTCTCCGCTAGGATTCCCTTTTAGGGCCACTTATCTTTTCTAGTGGATCTTATCGTCCATCTCTGCTCAGAGCTGGAGGATTTATAGCTGAGTGAGCAAATTTGTGTTTTAGAACTGATTTGTATTTCTGTTCTGTCAATATTTAATATAATAATTTTTACATTTTGTTTAAAAATGTAGAAGTTTTTCTTCTGTCAATATATTTACATATTTTTTTATTATGTCAATATATTTACATAATTTTTTCAGCTTTCGAATTTTACTATTGAAGTTTCGAATTTGAGTACTGTCTGAAGGATTTTTTCTTCTGTCAATATATTTACATATTTTTTTTTTATTATGTCAATATATTTACATAAATTTTTCAGCTTGAGAATTTTACTTTTGAAGTTTCGAATTTGAGTACTATGTCAATATATTTACATATTTTTTTATTATGTCAAATATATTTACATATTCTGAAGGATTTTTTCTTCTGTCAATATATTTACATATTTTTTATTATGTCAATATATTTACATAATTTTTTCAGCTTGAGAATTTTACTATTGAAGTTTCGAATTTGAGTACTGTCTGAAGGATTTTTTCTTCTGTCAATTTATTTACATATTTTTTTTTTATTATGTCAATATATTTACATAATTTTTTCAGCTTTCGAATTTTAGTATTGAAGTTTAGAATTTGAGTACTGTCTGAAGGATTTTTTCTTCTGTCAATATATTTACATATTTTTTTTATTATGTCAATATATTTACATAAATTTTGCAGCTTGAGAATTTTACTTTTGAAGTTTCGAATTTGAGTACTATGTCTGAAGGTCCAGTTCAATACATCAACACTCATACTCTGATACACGGTGGGTCCCACTAAATCCGCTCAGTATTTAAAAGTTTTTCTTATTGATTTCTTTAAAATGAAATCAATAAGAAATATCATAACAAGTGACATTAAAGTTACGATTTAGACCATCATTCTTGTTTCTGCAATATCTTCCAAAACAGTGGGTAGTTTGATTTGATTTTTTTTGGGTTTTGAGGTATTCTCATAGATCAATTTAAAAAAAAAAATCGAGTTTTAAAAGTAAGTTTTACTATGATATTATGTTTTTTCATTAATTTGTTCCATAGGTTGCAATTTTTTGACTTTTTAATTTTCATTTGACATTTTTGATGGCTTATCAAAAATAAGGTAGGACATTTTTGGATAGTTTTAACTGTCTTGGAGGGTGAGTCAGATGCTATGGAGTTGGGCATTATTCCGGCAATGATTTCTTTTTCATGCTGTTGCTTCAGTGGAGAGCCTGTTACTGTCATAATTATCATCAGAATAGTTCTTTTTGCAGCAGTTTGTATGCTTCTGTTGTATCTTTCTAACTTAGTATTCATATAATAGCTTATCAAAAATAAGGTAGGACATTTTTGGATAGTTTTTACTGTCTTGGACGGTGAGTCAGATGCTATGGAGTTGGGCATAATTCCGGCAATGATTTCTTTTTCATGCTGTTGCTTCAGTGGAGAGCCTGTTACTGTCATAATTATCATCAGAATAGTTTTTTGCAGCAGTTTGTATGCTTCTGTTGTATCTTTCTAACTTAGTATTCATATAATAGCAAAGGTCTAGGATAGAGGTCACTTCCAGCTGTTTTGGCAACATTTTACTTTTCTTGATGCTGTTATATAACAGCTTGTAGCTGTTTTCCTTTTGGTTGTTCTGCTGTTGTTCTCTAACAGCATTGTAGCTGTTCCTTTCCAGTACTGCTGATCTGTATTATTGTTTCTTGCTGTTTCTTGCCAGCATATTTGCTGATTTGATGTAATATTGTTTCTCTTAATCCAATAAAAAAAATAAGGTAGGGCATGTTCTTTATAATTTACTATTAAAAATACAATAAACTCTTTAATTTAGTTGACAAAGTTTAGTCATTTTTTTTCATTGTTTTGTTTTAGAGACTACAATTTTTGAAATTATAATTTTTTTTTTTTTTTTTTTGAAAACCATATAAAAAATTAGGAAGGGTAAATTTTTTGTAATTTATTGTTGACATAAAATAAGATCTTTAACTTTTTTTTGTCTTTTTTTGGTTGGTAAATGCTTTTGATTGGAGCTATGAACCAGTGAGGCCACATACGGGGGACCTCATCCCCGATATCTTCATTTCACATCCTCCCTCGTTGCCACCTTCACGTCACATCTCCTCCCATCCTTCTGTCACTAGTCTGATGCCTCGATCGGCTCGAGCACCCACCGATTATGCCACCTATCCAACCGTTGACTCTCCTTCTACCACTTTGCAATCGCCTTGTCCCTGCGTCCCTTTATCCGTTGAGCCTTTCCACCCTTTTTCCCATCATTTCACCTTTTTTTTCTCCTTCGTGTGCCTGCTTTCTCCTTGCACCAGCGAGCATTCCCACAAACAACTATGGGATTCAAACCTTAGGCAGCCCAACTGCTACCCTTGCAACTGAACTGTTGCACGGCAGGGTCAACCCCATTTAGTGGTCAAGTTTTAGTCAAACCATAAATTTCAAAACTTGTTTAAGTATATGTTCTAAATTTTTATGGTTACAATTCACACTCGATATTGTCATCCTTTAATTAATGAAGAGGAATATATAGTTAAAATAAAAACAAACTTGAATCCATGTCCTCTTTAGGATCAAAGGACTCTTTTATGGAGGAAATCAATGACCATCTTTATTGTCCACCATAAAAAATTGAGGGCATAATCCCACCGGATTGTGAAAAAGTGGTACATTTCATTAAGAATAACTTATTTGATCTAGTTACAATATCCTTAAATGCAAGATTATGTAGGTCTGAAGAAGTAATATTATCAAAATTAAGGGGTTCAAAAAGCCATTAAGGTGGGTACAACCCCAATAGACAAAATCAAGGAATAAGGCAATCTTTTCAAGTTTCAAAATTAAACCTGCTCGAAATAGATATACGTAAGTTTAATGGTACAGATGTAACTTCATGGATAAGTCTCATGGAACAATATTTTAAACTTCATAATATATCAGAGGATGCAATGGTTGACATAGCCTCACTACATTTAGAATTTAAACTTTATTAATGGTACCAATGGATGATGGGTGAAAAACAAGCGAAATTTCTTGATTGGAAAGAATTTATCAATGTAGTAGCCCAATATGAGCAACCATGGAAGGAGAGCTATTTTATCCAACTTACAAATTTAAAACAAATAAGGTCTGTAGCAAAATACATTACGTATAGAGCAAAAAAACCTCACTACAAAAAAATCAACACAAGGAAATAGTAGGATGGAAAGATAAAAATGTCAGTAGTCCTATTAACAAAAATGGGGCTAATCTTTTTAGCCCAAAACAAATAACTAAGCTCTCTCCTCAACAAGAGGTAGAGAAAAGAGAAAAGGGTCTATGTTGGCATTGTGATAGCAAATGGTCTAGGGCCCATAAATGTGGTAATAATGAGAAGAGTAATGATTATTGAGAATGAGGTTGACAAAGAGGAAGAAGTAACTATAGAAGAACCAAATATGGAACTAAAGAGTGAAAATTTTAAGGAAGAAGACATTGATACTATATCATTACATGCATTAAATGGAACAAGAACACCACAAACGTTGAAGGTTTTTGGTTATACTAAAAAGAGAAAGGTATTAGTGTTGATTGATACAAGTAGTACACAACTTTATTGATAGAAGATTAGCTCATGAGCTTAATTGTTTTGTATATCTAGTCTCTAACTTTCAAGTCATGATAGCCAATAGAAAACAACTCCCTTGTGCTGGTAAGTGCCATTATATAAAACTTTCAATGAGAAACTACCATCTAGATTTTAGATATGTTTGTTATTCCAATAGGTGGAGCAAATGTAGTTTTAGGAGTACAATGGTTGAAACAGTTGGGAACAATGTCCTTCAATTTTCAAGAATTATTTATGACTTACAACTCTAATGGACAAAATTATAAACTTATAGGAGTAACATCACCACCAACACAAATTATTAGCTCCCATAAGATGGAAAAAACAATTAAGGTTCATATGGTCTAGTGGCACAACTACATTTTATAGAAGTACAAGATGTGAAAACTCAACATCCACAAGAACTTCAAGAGATAATTCAAAAAATCCAACAAATTTTTATAGAACCTAAAGGCTTACCTCAAATTAGAGACCATGATCATTTCATTGAATTAATACCCAAAAGCATTCCTCCTAACATTAGACCTTATCGTTATCTTTATGAACAAAAGACAAAAATTGAAAAAGTAGTCAAGGAAATGTTGGATTAAGGAATTATTCGTCCTAGTAAAAGCCCCTATTCATCTATAGTGGTTATGGTTACAAGGAAGGATGAATTGTGGAGAATGTGTCTTGATTATAGGGAACTCAATAAGCTCACTCTTAAGGATAAGTTTCCTATTTCTTCTATTGATGAATTAATAAATGTACTAAATGGTGCAATTTTCTTTATTAAGTTAGATTTATGTTTTTATCAAATTTGTATAAAGGAAGAGGATATACATAAAATTACCTTTAGAACACATGAATGACATTACAAATTCTTAGTAATACCATTTGGCTTAACTAATGCCCCATTAACTTTTCAAAGCCTCATGGACTCAATACTTAGCCCATTTCTTCGCAAATTTGTGGTGGATTTCTTTGATGACATTCTTATCTATAGTAAATCATGGGAAGAACATTTGCAACATATAGAGAAGATATTACAAGTACTGGAAGATAATCAACTCTATGCTAAGCAATCCAAATGTGTCTTTGAGGTAAGGGAAACATAATACTTGAGACATGTGGTGTCACATGGTGGTGTTAAGGTAGACCCCAAGAAGATTGTTGCAATAAAAGAATGGCCAAAACTTAAAATATCAAAGGGTTGAGAGGATTTTTGGGTCTAATAGGATCTTATAGAAAATTTGTTTGTAATTATGCTCGTATCACATCACCCATAACAAATGTTATTAAAAAAGGATTCCTTTTTATGGTTAGAGCTAGCCACTCAGGCTTCCAACAACTAAAAGCTCTCATTTCAACCCTAGTACTAGCTACCCCAAACTTCCCTATAACATTTGTGGTAGAATGTGATGCTTTTGGACATGGAATTGGGTAGTACTAATGCAAGAAGGATGTCCATTAGCATTTAAGAGTCAACAACTCAAAGGGAAAAAGTTGCTAAGTTCCACATATGAGAAGGAAATGTTAGCCATTATTCATGCAACTAAAAAATGGCGTCAACATTTAATGGGAAGGCATTTCAAAGTCAAGACAGATCATGAGAGTAAAATACTTTTTAGAACAACTATCCTCATTAGAACAACAAAAGTAGATTACCGACATGCATATGACTTCAAAATCATTTATAAAAAGGGTAAATAAAATATTGTAGTTGATGCCCTTTCTCAACAAGAAGTAGAGGAAGCAAATATTTGTTCCATTTACTTAATACAACAAAAAAGGTTAGAAGTTGCACAAAAAGAGTGTAAAAATGATCCTCAAATACATGATCTCAAGAACTAAAACTTCAACATGACCCATCTTCTTTCGATAAGTATGTTTGGAAAGAAGATTCATTATGGTACAAAGATTATTTTTATGTAAAAGTTTCAATTTAAAAGAAGACATATTGTTGGCTATTTTTTTAGAACCAAACTTAATCTCTGTCCTAACCTATGAGCTTGCCATGACCCAATTATCAGCTAGGTTGAGGATTGGCCAACACTTAAGTATAGTAATTATTACTTTACTTCTCTTCAGGCTCTGTGAGACCCAGGGACGGTAATCCCATATATACTCATAATATTTCACGCTTGGTCAAGAGTATTTCTTCACATAGATGCACTATTCCATGAAAATCACCTTATCAAAAGCTCATAAAACCTCAGATAGAAGTGTTACTTATTTTCAAGGAGTGCGCCTTCATACTTAGAGTTGGGACATTATAATTTAAAGTATTTTGAATCATTCTTCATCTTGAATCCTAGGCCCAATTCAATACTGGCTCAACTGACTATAAGATAAACTAACCAGATAATCATTGCTTTATCTAAGGCAGAAAATGAGTTACAACTGGTAATCAATCGGTAATACAATTTTGATTGAAGCTCAAAAATTAGTGGACCATTAGAGTGTCACTTTGTAACATCTAACTCACTGTGTCTGCAAAATATCACTTCCTTACTAAATCCTATATTCTTTTCTCACAAACTAATGAGCTCATTTCAGCGTTTAATCAATTCATTGAATTGAAGCATAAAACAAATTCATACATTCTGTGCAAATGAAAAAAGTCAAAGGAAGCTGTCATTAACAATCTTCACTCATAACTTGGAAGAAAATACATAGGAGAGCAATATTTTGAAACTAAAATTCTTCTTCATTTTTGGTATTTCTTTGTAAAATGATATTTAAGATTCTTACACAGTATAACTTTCATCTTAAACTTGCTTCTGATACATCTACTAGAGTATCTATTTACATTCTATTATGCTATTAGAGTATAGTATCTACTGTGACCGTGTCTAGACTCAAAATTCTGAACTCTCCCTTTTTCAACCATGAAATCCCTTTATATAAATAGGGGAGCAACAAGCACCCGACTGAATTACAATTTTAATTTCATTTGAGTTCATTTCAAAAACCTAATTCTAACTAACTCCTCGAAGGACTCCCCAGGCGGTTTCATACACAATCATTTTAGAACAAGGGAGGCAAACAACATGTGCAGGATATTAGCCGTCATTGTCACAACATTCGTTGTTTTAGAACAAAAAAGATTTGATTCATATCATCTTGAAGACCATCCACATCAACATGAGACAATGAAAGACAAACCAAACACATATGAAAACAAATACCTCCTATGCAAAGACCATGGTGTCATAAAAAACTAAAATAGGAGGCGACCTTATTCAGAGTTGTCGGCATTACCAACACATCATCATCAAAACTCCCATAGGACACCAGGAACGTAGGTACTGGCCATAGTTCGAGTCGGTATCAGCTTCAACATTCAAAGGAGAATCCGAAAGCATGATAGGAGAGTTGTGCTTACCCAGGTGAGCCTTGTGACTCTTCTCCTTCTTCCTGGCCTTCTTCACTGGCAGTGCTAGTTCCTTGCCTTTGCATTCGACCACTTCACCTGGAAGGGTCCTATTCCTTAAACGATATGTACTCTGCACAATTGACTTCTTCTTATGGCCCCTAGCCCTCCTTTTACCCTTTGAAACCTCAGGAGAAGCCATGGCTTCTTGCTCAGCTATGTCCTCACAACATTCAAACATACTAGCCGGCTAGACCTCCTAATAGGTGGAAATGATGCACCAACTTTTCCCATTTTCTCTAGAGCTAGTAGAGAGATAATTAAAAAGGTTCTTGACTTAAGACCCACAAGAGAAGCACCCCAATCCCAATAATTGTAGATAACTCAAGCAAATAAAATTTAAAATAGACCAGAGAATCTAATCTCATACCAATTTTCTCAAGATGAAAACACTAAAATCTTTCTTAGGAAACCTCAATGGCCTCTACTACACACACCTTACTTCTTCTGTAGATTGAAAAGATAGTGAGAATAAACAACTATCAACCTACATTTAAATAGAAAATTCGAGCACACAAAATTAATGATTCAGAATTCCTACATGAGTGAATTGGTAACTTATCAGCTTGGTTATGAATTTGGATCGTTCATCTTAGAGCAATTAAAACTTCATCTAAGGTGGCCATGAGCATTGTTTTTCGACCATTATCAACTTGCTCCTTGAAAACAATGAGGCTATCTCAAATGATGCCACGTTTCTTTTTAATCTTGATTAATCATAGTTGATTTGACAATTAGCATGTATCACCAACCTAATTCATGCTTTTCATTAATATCGGTGAAGTACATAGGACCAGTTTCTTAGAGAGAAACTTTCTTTAGATGCTTCATCATTGATCCTCCCCAAAATTTAGGGTGCAATTTAGCGATGAAGCTATTCACGCGATGATTTTTAGTCCATTAGATCATCTCATTTTAAGACTTTATCAATGATTTTCCAATTCTCTCACCACTTTCCTTTATGATTTGTGCGAAATCCCCAGGATCATGCCACATTTCCTTTTTCATTTATGGTCATTGCTTGTCACCAATCTACTTTATCTTCGCCTGGCTTCATCATCGATGTAAATATCCCGACGATGATCTTTGGCCTCTAGTTCTATGGCCTGACCTTTGGTCACACTTATCCTTCCGTTGCACATTGCTAATTCAAACCTTGCTCTTAAGACTCTATTTGCTATGGGAGATGTTGTGTCAGCACCAAATTTGGACACATACAACCTACATAAAACAAACATCACAAAAGACATCGCTCATATGATCATATCACATCAGCGAAAGAAAAATAATTTAGAGGACATCCATCGCTTATCACTAATTTAGAACTCAAGTTCGAAAACAAATCCACGATGAGTGATGAAGTTATAACATATGGCCTTTGTTCATTGCTAATTCTCCTAATATATTTTGCAAGAAATTAGCAATGAGAAGATTTACAACTGTTGTAAGGTCCATTGCGTATCACCGATGTGAGACTTTACATTCAAAACATATCTGCGATCAAGCAATATATAGGAAATTGCATCACATTGCTTATCGCTGTTCCAAGTTTATCTTTTTATGGCCATCCAGGATGAGTGATAAGAACATAAAGACAAAAGCATCACTCATCGCTATTACAATTTTGAAGGCTCAAAAGCCATTAGTGATGAACGATATTAAAGGGAAAACATCGGGCCATCGCTCATCGCTAATTCCAAGTGTGAACCAATGAATAAATCAGTGATGAGCGATATAGCTATGAAGGTCATCGAGACATAAGTGGGAACTTTCTAAGCACATGCTCATTGGTTGTTTTAAAAAAGGGGACTTCTCTAGGACGATATGAGAATAGTAGGCTCAAGACTTATGAATCATGCAATACAATGGATGTAGAAGTTAGGCGATTCAAACCTAGACACGAGAAAGGCCAGTCACATGATGATATTTAACGTGCATGAAAATATTTTGTGATCGAGAACAAGAAATACTAGTAAACGACATAATAGAATGCCAAGTAATTAAAAATGAAACAAAACCCTAAATCTCATATAAGAACCCTACAACAGATGTAACAAAGATTTTTAGGTAAAATTTCTTAGGGTTTTAACATGAGCACGCTAGAATTTTGCAAAATTCAAAAGTGCCATCACATATTATCTCAAATGCATGACTCACCAATAGGAGGACATTCAGGATTTCAAAAGACCTATCATCGTATAAAGAAAGATTTCTTTTGGGATGGTTTAAAATGAGATGTCGAGAAATTTGTGGTTGAATGTTTAATATGCCAAAGAAATAAAGGTGAAACAATAAGGACCCTTGGCCTTGTACAACCTTTAGGAATTCCAACACAACATTGGGAGGAAATATCAATGGACTTCATTATAGGTCTACCAAAATCTAATAATTTTGATGTAATTTTGGTTTTTGTGGATAGACTTATGAAGTATGCACATTTTTGTGGACTCTCTCACCCATTTCAAGCAAGTACTATGGCCAAAATATTCATAGAAATGTACAAAAACTTCATGGAATTCTCAAAATCATAGTGAGTGATTGTGACCTTATCTTTACTAGCATTTTTTGGTCAAACTTATTTACAACATGGGGTGAAAACTAGCACATAGTTCCTTTTATCATCCATAATCGGATGGCCAAACAAAAATTGTGAATAAATTTTTAGAAGGATATTTACATTGTTTTACCTTTGATAAACACACACAATGGTCCAAATGGCTACCATTAGCAGAGTGGTGGTACAACACATCATTTCACACATCCATTAAAATGACTCCATTTTAGGCTCTTTATGGATACCCTCCACTATTTTCTACTTCTTAGTTACAATCTCATTCTAAAGCTCATGTAGTAGAGGACCATATTCAACACCGAAAATAAATACTACAAATCCTTAAGGATAATTTAGTTATGGATCAAAATAGAATGAATCAACAAGTTGATCAACATCATAGTGAGAGGAATTTTGAAAAGGAAGATTGGGTATTTCTTCGATTACAACCTTATAAACAAATTTCCCTTAAGAAGCATAACATCATGAAGCTCACATCTAAATTTTATGGTCCTCATAAGATTCCCCATCAAATAGCAAGTGTATCTTATAAGTTAGAACTTTCATCATCTTTCAAAACTCATCCTATCTTCTATGTTTCTTGTTTAAAGAAAGTAATAAGTAACAAGATACTAGTTCAATTAGGATTCCCAGAGTTAGATGAAGAAGGAAAGTTTATTTTAGAACTTGAGAAAATTATTGAGAAAAGAGTGAAACAATTGCAAAGTAGAGCTATCTTTGAGTTCGTAATCAAGTGGAAGAATATGCCAATTGAAGATGCCACATGGGAAGATGAACATTTCATACTAAAGCATCCAAAATTACTAAGCATTGAGGACAATGCTTTTTGAAGGGGAGGGGTCTGTTAGGTCTTTAATATTCTACCTAATGTTGTTACCCTAATATCATATATCTTAAGAATATACTATATATTCCTAAGTATAATGAGTTAATCACTTGTGGCATGCTTAACATTAACATTAGTTTTAGTTAATGCCTTAAATACTATTTATTAGGATGAATGGGTACGTCCCTACATGGTTAATCTTATAAATAAATGGGAGATGTTCCTCCTAAATCATCATATCATCAATTATTCAATTCATATCATATTTTTTGATTGTTGGAGGTAACCCCCTCGAAGCTGTCTATTGCAATTCTGATTTTTTATAAATATTTCCAAAAAATATCATAACAAATGACATCTTTAGTGGAAGCAAGTGGCTGAAAGGATCACTTTAAGTTTGCAGTTGGGATTGGTTGATTTTGTTGTTCTTTGAGATTGGCTAACTCATGGTTTAAAGTTTTTGTACTTGCATATGCTATTACAAGTCTCTTTGTTTGTGCTTGTTGCTTAGCTCTTAGAGATTAGGGTATCAAAATGCTTGGAAATTCCATTTCAAGGGCTAGACAATTGGATACAAAGACAAAATACTAGTTTTGATGGAGAGACAAAAATTGAAATATATTTAGGGAATCATTGGTTTAGATGGATGGGAGGAGTGCTCTAGGATTACAAGGAAAAATTCTATCATTGCACAATTTGAGAGTGAAAGTCTCAAACGAAAAGGTATATTGTTTGGTGGTTGGTTAATTTATTATTGAAAGATGGATTGATTTCTATTGAGGATTTAAAGTTACATTGCTAGGTATTAATGAAATAAAAGGACAAAAGATTGTGTTAGGAAAGTTTTGTACACCTTGCATACATTTTTTAATTTAATAGTATTGCTAATTGACCCCTTATGAAATGTGACACCATTTTGGAGAAGAATCTTGAGATTGACCCTTGTAACAAATATCTTCCCACATGGAAGAGTATCTATGTCATTGTAAAGCATGTGAGAGCATATATGATGTCTAAGAGGTGTAAGAGCATCTATGATGCAAGAGTTATCTAGTAAGGGAATATATAGTTGGGATTGCAAAGTGCACTAAAAGAATTCATTCTTTGATCAACAAAATATAGATGGTGTAAGGAACCTTGTGAAGTGGGATTTAATGCACAAGCAAGGCACATGGGTTGAAAATTTTGATTGTAGGTATTTAAGGGCATTGGATCTCCAAATAAGGTGTGAGATGTATGGGTTTTTGAGGAGCAGTTTGACCATGGTTTTGGGATCCATCATTGGATTGAATCACTTAGATGATTTTTTGTATGCATTGTTCCTAAAACTACAAGCATTTGTGTATTATATTGGTGACTAGGCTCTAGCTACATTGTTTGATTGAAATAGGTTGGAACTATTATGTCTTTGCATTGACGCCCTATTTTGTCTTCAAAAAAATGGGGACCCCCCTCTTTTATTTTTTCATGTTTTTGTTCTTTAGTCCTTTTCTCTCTCGTTCTTTCTTATTTCCTTCTCCCTCTCTTCCTTTTCCCCCTTCTCTCTTTTTTCTTTTCCTTGTTTTCTTTCCTTTGAGTATCCTTTTGGGTGTTGGAAGTTCAGGCTTCTTTGTGTTGGTATACCTTTATCATCAAGCCTGGTCCTTGATCCCTATTATGGTGCTCAATGTCTTTTTGTCTTTTTCCCTTTTAGACGTCGGGCCTTAGGCTTACCGAGGTTTGCCTCCTTTTTGTGCCTTAGCATTTTTTAAATTTGAAACATAGGTCAGACTTCAGTCGTTGCAAATTTCACTTGAACTTTACATTAAAAAAATCAACATAAGGTATAGTGAAACTTTGATCTTTGACCCTCGACCCTTCGACAATAGGTTTATGACTTTCAAAATTTCCTTGAGAATGTTGGACTTGTAATCTCCTTTGGTTTCAACTTAGTTTCATGTCTTAACACTTTGGACTTAAAGTAATTTATTTTCGGACTTCGTAGGTTTCCTTTATCGCATACCTTAGAACATTCGCAAGGGGTAAGGGGAAACCCTAACCCTCGATCTGGGACACATTGGCTTAGACAAAAAATTTTGCAACACCTTTTAGACATCGGGCGTCGATAGTACCTCTTACCCATTACTTATAGAGGTGTAAAGGGTAAAGGGTACGACCGAACACCAACCCTCGATTATACTAGTAAAAAAACTTAGTCAAAAATGTCTTCCTTTGTGAAACATTTCAGATTTTGGGTGTTGGTAGTACCTCTTACTTGTTGCTTATAGAGGTGCAAAGGGTAAGGGTTTTCTCCAACTCCCGACATCCGGAAAAATTGCTTGCTTTCGATTGTTATAAAGAATAGATGCATCTCTTGTGTTCAAAAGATAGGGTTTAAAATATAAAAATGAGGTTGAGTAACATCCATAAGTTTGGTGGTGAGGAGCAAATCAAAAGGCCAAACTTTGATCCTTGAAGTCCTTTTGGACTTCACGAGTTGGAGATACCACATAACCGATACCGTTGCCAATAAGGTAAGGGATAAAGGGGACCTCTAATCCTCGACACTCGATCAAGCGATGCAACATATCCTCAAAGAGATTTTATTGATAAGAAAAGGGTAAAGGATATCTCTGATTTCTGATACCTAAGAGGATTTGAAACTTAGCAAAGGAAACTCGTTCTATGAGTAGTAGGTATAAGGGATCCCTGATCCTTGATACCCGAAGATGGTAAAACTGAAAGAATCCAGTGTTTTAAGTGAAAATGCTGGTGGTAAAGAGTAAGGGGTAAGCTTGAAGGTTGATCCTCGATACTTTTACATAAATCTTGCTTGATAAGTTATAATTTTTTAAATGAAGCTGATATGGTCTAACATATCTTGTTTTGCAGGTTTTCTGATATTTTTAATATGAAAATATTAATACATGGTATTGGTATTTGTAGGAGATATTCCTTCAAAAGATTCAAAAGAAATGAAGTATCAATACAAGGGACCATCCATAGAGAAAATGAATGAGAGTACCAACATGGTCTGATAATTTTGCTTAAACTAGAGATAGAACAAGGGTTGCTATTTTTGCTAGGTCATGGGTGTTTGAATTTTTTTTCCATAGCTCCTGAAATTAACAAATCCTTCTCTTCCAGTTCAAAGGCCAGATGTGAAGATATCAAAGCATGCGTGATACTTACAATAATGTTAAAGCATGCACTGAAAGGAAAGGCGGTGGAAAAGTTGCGTTGCTCATAGATTCTAGTTTAGTTTAGTTTGATTTTTAGTTATTTCATGCTTTCCTTAAAATTAGCAAAAGACCCAACTCCAACTAGGGCACCTAGTTGTGCTTTTATTTAATTTTTCAGTTTCCTTTAGTTAGAAAACTCAAGCGCTGGAGGTACTTCCAGTTAGCTTTTTTATCAGATCCACAATTTTAGGAACTTAATTTTCTATATATTTTTGATTCTAGATTATTTCCAAGGATCCAATTTTGATGTAATTTTGTGTAATTAAATAATACAATCTCAGTGTGGAATTGCCTACTGACTTTGTGAATTATTGATTCAATCAAAGGGTTACGCCTATTGCATGCATCTTGATTTGGTATCATGGTGATGGTATGAATATTTTATTTCAATATGAATTGTCAAATTAGTAAGATTTCATTGGTAATTGTGGACTTAAGTAGGATTTTGTCTCAGATCTATGCATGGTTGATGGCATTCTGATTGTATGAAATCTAAAAATATGATATGTGGTGACTTATTTCCTTTGAATATTGCATTGCTATTGTTGGTAAATGTGTTAAATACTATTTGTTGTAATGGTGGTTTGGAAATTTTGCTTAAACACAAATAAATGATGAATGGAATGTTTCTTGTCATTGTCCAATTAGTTTAAATTTCGTTTACATTACTTCTTGTTACCCTTTCTATCTTTTGAATTTAATTTGAAATCAAGTTTGGAATTATTGAAAGAGCATCAAATCATTGTAAATTTGTGATAGACTTGAACATGCGATGCGTTTATTGACTTGTTAGATCTATTATTTTAAGTTGCATGTTATTTCCAAGAAGTTAAAATCTAGACCCCCTCGTGAAATCACATTTGATCTCTACCACTGTGCTATCCACATAGTCATGACCTGACATGAAGGAACCTTGGAGTAGTCTTGCTACTTTTCAAGAGGGGCAATAAACCCTTATTTCCTAGCACGTTGTAAGTGATTAAAACCACCCTCAATAGGAGCATTGATTGAATATAGGTTAACAAAGGGTGCATGTGAATGGATTAGCACATAATTTGTTAAAGTATATATGAAATAGTAATGACCAATTAATTATTAGATGTGGGATTTAATAAAGTTATTTCAACTTTTAGGATATAATTTATGTTTTATTTCATCTAGAATGTTTTTTCCATTTTTCTCACATTCATATCATGGGTTATTTCTTGAACTTCTAATATTTTATAAGAAGGTTTTCCTTTATTTATTTAATGAATATCTTGGTTCTCTTTGCATTTGATTTTCATAATATGATATCAAAGTTTAGCTAGAGCCACAAGGTTTGTGAAAGTGTGAAAACTTAAGGACCATTACTATTAGAGATGGATTGAGGAATCACTAGCATAGCAAAATGAAGTCATAAGTTTTTGTAGATCATGTCATGTTAATTTATATGGAATTGTGAGCAAGATCTTTTTTGAAAGTTGCATTATTTTTTTTCAAAATTGTGGTTTTTGTTTTCCAAATTGTACGACTTGCTTGTTTAGTAGAAAATTAGGACTCCTATAGAAAGCAATTTTTTTTAGTAGAATCACATTAGGATTTTCATCAAAATTGCATGGGTTTTTCAAAAAAATGTAGAATATTTTAGATTTGAAAATCAATGATTTTTTGGGTGAAGATTGTGGCAAAGATAGTCCATTTTTTTCATTTCCTATGCAAATATTTTGGTTGTCTTTTGAGGTCGTAGGTTGTATATGAAAGTTGTGAATGGTGATTTTGTATTTTTTTCAAGGCACATTTTTTTATTTTTTTGATTTTATTTTATTGTTATTTGAATTTCCTCCACAAGGGCATGATTTTGTTCATTTATTTTTTGTTGAAAATTTTATTTGCTACTAGGACACATTTTTTTCAGTAATTTGTTTATTGATTTTGTTGCTGTTAGATTTGCACTAGGGAGGTTATGGAGCCTTTGTTAAAAAATTAAAAAAATATTATTTTGTATTTGGGCCCCAAAGTTGCCTTTGTGATTGTTTCACTTCATAGATCGTCTTGGAATCTATGTTTCTAAATTTTCCTTTGGTTTAAAATCTTTATTATCAAATATTTTACTGGTCCTATGTTTATGTTTTTTGTGGGCATTGGCCTTTGTTCAACATTTTAACCCTAACCCATAACTTTTGATTGTAGCTTGAAATGCAATGATGGTTACTATTGTGTGTTTGTTGGCTATTTGGGGTGGTTTTCAAACCTCCCCCAAATGTTGAAATGCAAAGGATGGAGCTCCCCAATGAACAAAGGGAGTAGCTCTAATGTTTGTTGGAGGCCAAGGAGTTTATAGCCTCATAAAAGTGTTGATAGACAACCTAGTATTTGTCAAAGATTTCTTGTGTGATTGTGTAGAGTTCTCAATGTGCATTGAAGGGCTGAAAAAATGATAAAAGTGGAAGGAATTTTTGAATGATTTATAAAATTTTCCAAATGTCGAAGAGGTTAGAAATCTCTCAAAATTACTAATGGACGGTATTTTTTGTGGTAGATGTTTTGAAAGGTTAGAAAACACTTTAAATCATTAAAATGATGAGGAGGGAGTTTTGGACATATGGTGGGATTGTTAAAGAAAGGGAAAAGGAAATGTTTTATAGGTGGTTGAGGTTTGGTGTGGTTTTGTAATCACCTATGGTTCTTGAAATAGGTTCTATCTATTGAGTACACTGTGATATTGAGAGGGGGTGAATAAGTAATTAACAATCCTCTACTTTTCAAAATTCAATCATAATTAAAATCATTAAATAAGATCTAGCAGTTGGAACATAATGAGAACACATGATTTATGTGGAAACCCTTTCGGGAGAAAAAACCATGACACAATATTGCATATATATTATAGTTTAATATTCTACTTCTTGTAGGCTCCAACCTACTTTCAAAGTCTCAAATCTCTATACAAACTAAGTTTCAACTCAACAAGAGGCTCCAACCTCAAATTGATAGGTTCCAACCTATTGGAGGCTCTAACCCCCACACACAAACTGAGCTCCAATCCAGCAAGAGGCTCCAACCTTAAATTGATGGGATATAACCTATTGGAGGTTTCAACTCCCACAAATCTGATCCAAATGTTATTCCTTATAAATATGATAACCAATAACAAATCTGATCCAATTTCAATTCTGATTCAAATCATGTAATCTCTCCTTTCACAAATCTAATCCACACTCCAATATCCACCTTTCTTTCAAATATGATCACTATTTTTCACATCTCTCACACATCTAATCCTAATATATGCACCAATTATTTTCACACAACATATCATAATCATGGCAACATGTTCACATGATTTTTTGCCTTACTATTTGCTCAAAATCACTTCACAATCTGCTCTTACTCTTCATAGATATTCGTTCAATATACTTGCATTTATTATTCAAACATGGGTAGCATATTCACTCAAAAATATATCTGAGTTACACTTCATTTTTTTCCTTTTTTTTTCTCTTTTGAATCTTCTATTTTCTTCATAAATAAATCATTTTATTGCTTGAATTTTTGACACAATCCACCACCTATTTATACTTTCCATAAGGCATGTCTTCACAAACATTTACAACTACTCAATAAGGTCGGCTAACAACAATATATATATTTTTATTGTTTCATTTGCTTGCCCAAAGATGTGCACCCATTCCCACAAATTTGTCCCACTTTGGGACACACCAATTAATTTAAAATTTATTTAATTTCCCTTAAATAAGGGCGACACTATTGAGGGGTCGACACCTTTTAAGACAATATATTTTTTTACTTTTAATTCCAATTTTAGGACGCTTCTACATGTGGTCGACTTGCAATAATAGCTATAGTGTTCATGCCTTACATTCCTTCATTTTTCAACCAACATCATCATAATTATTTTTATTTATTTTAATCTTAAACGTTCTTTTAGGAAGTCGACCCCATAGTTTTTGTTGTTTGTTATTGCTATTATTAATAATCTTCATTAGTGCCATATTGTCTTGATTCTCTTGAATTTATTGCTACCTTTTGGATATTACTCAAAAGAGAATATTAATCATTGCTTTCCTTTTAACACATTCACTATCCTTCTTAATAATTTTTCCCTCTCATATCATTTGTAGTCCATAATTTCTGTATTTAGACAAATACAAATAATTTGCTATGCATTATTATTTATCAAGGTATACATTTCTTCTTTGATAGTAGCAATAATATCAATTAATGTGCCATACACCTATTGGCCTCCTACAACGATTTTAATAAGTAAGCCTTTACAACCATGATTCAGATACTGGACAACTAACCTGAATAGCCATTTCAATCATCATGAAGGTGCATTTAACTTGTCAACCCAGGGATGTGAACTTGAAATGGGTCAACACAGTATGTGCACTAGGGAGTCAAAGTAGCCATTCCATTCTACAACTAAGGAACACACAATACTGAAAGTAAATTGATTGAAAAGGAATGAAACAAATGATGAACATCAACCAATGACTATGCTAAGCTAAAATGCATAACAAGAATAAAAATCCGAGCAACAAATAGGAAACTACTTTGTTTGCTTTGGCTGTAGGAATAGTCACAAAATAAAATTCTAGTGGCTGTAGGAACAATCGGTGCCAGATTTCTAACTAAGTACTAAACAAGTAATACTAAACTAATGCTAAACTAAGAAGATAGATTACTCACCAAGTGGGACCCCTTGGATAAGTATCCTCTAAAATTAATGAAAACTCAGATGCTCGAACTCAAAACTTTATTTTATTCACTGTGAATCATGAGTAGAAAAGAGTAATGTGTCTATATTACTGGAAATTGGAGAGTGCAAGCACAATATCAAATTGTACAACCTTCTGAAGAAGGGGCATCAGATTATTATTTATACTAACAACTAAATGAGGTAGTCAACTCCACGACTGGGAGGATGCCATTTAGGGAAAACAAAGGAAATGGAGTGATGGTGGTTACATATGCATGGAATCTGGTCAGGCATGCAGGTCCAAACACAGATTCAGCTCAGTAGTAACGACCATGCATGCTCGATCATTAAAGTCCACTACAAGGCGGTCATGTTCAGTTGCATGAAGAATCTTCTATTGTCAACCTCCTTTGACTTGGAGCGATTCCTCTGCTAGGTGTTATGGTGCATGCCCAGTTGGCGGTGTCTTCCTTAACTTAGTATATTAAATCTGTATGGAGAATTTAGTATGCACAATAACTACACATTTATAACCACATTAAATAACATCCATTAACCACATGCAAAATCAATATAGATAATCCACATATTATGCCAAATGTCATTAAAGTTTGCAGAGATAGGATTAAGTCCAATGTCAATGGTTTGAGGGAAACATTATGAAAATACCCACATTTAACATTAAAGTCCATGTCATCTACCAACAGGTAAACTATAGATTATACCCAAAATTGGACCAAAAACTAAGCTCATCACTCCCCCAACCTAACATTTTGGTGGTCCTCCAGTAGGGGAAGGGTTGTTTTTTTTCTTGGTCAAAGCTTTGAAATTTGCAACTGATAGCTGCCCAACATTAGTGGCTATAGTGCGTGAATCAGGATCCCAATATAATCCTCCCATTCTGTCAATTTTGTTCCATCTCTGCCTTTTGCAGCAATTTCAAGCTGGTAGAATCTAAAGTTTGGCACGAACCACATGAGCATGGGTGGTTGGAAAGTCAGGGGAAGCCAAGATCACCCATGTGCTCTCCTAATCTGAATATACCTATCAATCCTCTTTAGTGTTGCAACATAATTGTAGATGGAATGAGTCTCAACCTGCTTTAGCTCATCAGATAGACTATTCCATCTTTGTGATAGACATCTTCTCATACTTTCCTCCTTCACTGCCGTCTTTACCTCATACTCACTATAAACTACCTTAATCCAAGGAATAATCCTATTGCCATAATTAGGTTTGAGAAGCATTCTATGCCATTCTCTATAAATATCCCTTGGGTTGCTTGATTCAGCTCTAACGGGTAGAGGGATATCAAACTCCAATTGCTTATAAGCTCCATGTTGCTGTCCCCAAATAATATTATTTTGTACCCAGGACATAAATTCCCTCAATTGGACATCCCCAACATATAACAGTGGATTCCAGTCATGGTCTTGAGTTACATCAAAATTATGCAAATAAAACTCATACAAAAAATTCTTCATTTTAGGGGAGGCAATCCTATAAGCATTGAAAAATTCCATAGGGGTGTCAATAGAAGGATTCAAACCTGAGGCAATCCTTGAAAACTTAAAAGAGAGATACTTCTCTTTCAGGAGTAGAGCATAGACCCTTGGAGGGGTCCTACATTCCAAAATCCGCGGTGCCAAAGCTATCATATCATCCACCCTCTGCTTCAGGGTGGCAATTTCTACATCTTTATCTTCTATTTCCTCATCCTTTTGAATTTCCTTCTTCAATTTTTGTTTTTAATTTTTCCATTCTTCCTCCCTTCTTTATATTTCTTTCCATAAATTCAAAATTGCTGCATGTACTGTAAAATCAAGAGGATTATGAATTCCTACAAGTCTTTTTTTCGACGGTGGCTCCTCATATGACACTATTTGCATGGACTTAGGCTGTCCAATTATCTCTGGCTACAGGGACACTATTTCTTCTTTTGATTCTTGTTTTAGGGACTCTCATTCTTGTTTTTTATATTGTTGTAGGAACTCCTGCTCTAGTTTTGGCTGTTGCTGCAGGACTTCTTGCTGTAGGACATCCTGATTTTCCTCAAACTCTTCTGCAATGTTAGCAAGATCAGCCAGTGTTATATTCACTTCTTCCCTAAATATGTCTTCTTCTTTGGAATTCTCCTGCCCCATTGGAGCTTCAGGGTCCTCATGTTATGTCTCACTGGGCTTAGGGATTTCCTTTGGAGGCGTACCAATCATAGGCCCATTTGGTCTTGATTTCCTGGGAGGTTTCTCATGCTTTCCTTTGGCTACAGGATGAATAGTGTCAGCCTTTCTCTTCATAGAACTTGGAACCTTTCTTTCTATAGGTTGTGTTTTGTCCTTTCCTTCTCTCCTTTCTACTTCTCTCTTCTATGCCCTAGTTTTCATTAGGGTTTCAAGTGGAATATCATCATCAGAATCAGAGGAAAAACTTTCTTTCCTTGAGTACTTTGTTTTAGAGGAACTGATTTCTATGGTCTCTTTTGCTGTAGGAGGATTCACACTAGAGATAGCACCAGAGGTTGAAGCATCAAGAGTGGCTTCAGCTGAGCTCAATCTCCTGCTAGACCTACGGGGTTGAGGTAAAACCCTAGGTTGCAACTGCTCAGGTCTAATTTGATCAACATTTGTAAATTCTTCCCAAGTCATTCCAGATACATCATGCATAGAATTTCCAACAATTTAATTAGACAGTGGTGGGAAACAAAATTATCCCTACCTTTTTGGGTCTCGACCGCCATGATTGAGAGAAGATTGTATAACACATTGGGCACATTCATCCTCCTGCCGTACCTCATGTGATTCAAAAGCTTGAAGTGCAAAGAATGAAAATTTGATAGGCGACCCTCACAAGTGATGTATTTGATAACATAAACGGCTATCTGCTTCCATGGCTTAGACATAGACATTCTCTTTGCACCTTGTTTATCAATTCTCAATGGGGGGTCGTTCGGCTTTGTAAATTTGGCCCTAGCCAATCTGGCATCTCTGGAAGCAGGGTAATTTTCACCATCAATAGGTAACCCTGTAGCCTCTGCAATTATTTCCTCAGTTGAGACAATTTCCAACCCTTTTACTGTGTCTTTTCTTTTAGAAAATGTCTGGGAAAATTCAAGGGCAAGGCTTTCATCAAAGCCATCCAACTTCAGGAAGTAATCTGACCATCCATAGTTTCAAAATTTAGCCAGGCATTATGCATCCTGTAATAAAACGTCATGCACCATGGGTTCATTTCAAATTAACCCACCTCCCATTATCTGCAATCAAAAAATTCTCTACAACTTCTTTCCTACAGTACCTACTAAATTTCCAGTGCCAACATCGACTGAATCTTTCTTTCTTTTCTTCACCTTTTTGCTTGCAACTCAAGATTACGACAGGGGAAATAAAGGTAGGAAAAGAAGTGATAAAGGGGAATTATGATGGGAAGAAATTGCGGCTGTAGTTAGTGTCACTTCACACATGCAAGCCGTCCTCTCACTCAGATTTCAATTTAGCTCATTTTAAATTTTTTGACATAGCCTAGCATAAATTGACACATGGGAAATATATTTACATAATTTTCTTTCCCCTCCCCCAAACCTAAATTTGGACATGTGACCACACATGTGAGATGGGAGTGGTGATTTTACAAGGAATGATGGTACTTTATGTAAACTTCTATACTAACGTACAATGATTAAATTAATGCACTTAAAAGATGATTAAAAATAGCAATTAATGCACACATACCTGAATGTGTGGAATATTTTCTGCAAAGATCATGTAGAAAGTACCGCTGGCCTTGTGGGAATAAATTGAGCAATTAATGAAAATGAAGTGGAGTGAGGTGAGGTGGAATGAAGTGATGGAAGAGAGAGAAAGGTGGTGATGGATGGTGGATGGAAAAATGGGTGAAGAAATAGATTTCCATGTAACTAAAAGTCTTTATTATGAGAGTACGTACCTTAGTTAGCCAGAAGGAGGGATGCTAGGTCCATTCCCTTCGGCTGTAGGAAGCTCGAGTGCTGAATGCTAGGTGAATTGTTGTAGGAACTCTTCTTTGGAAGCTGGATTGTGATGTAATATGAGGTGATGACCATTGACAAGTAATTTGAACCTGACAGGGTCAATGGTAGTAAGCTAAACAACTCCATTAGGAAAGACATCAACAACTTCATATGGTCCTAGCCACCTTGTCTGTAATTTTCTTGCATTGTCCTTGTATCTTGAGTCATAGAGTAGGGTCCAATCTCCTAGTTGGAATTCTTTGTCCTTGATAAATTTTTCATGCCACTTGATTCTTTGATTCTGCACCACTTATGTATGCTGCAGGGCTGTTCTTCTTATCTCATCCAAAGTGTTTAGCTGCATGATTCTTTCTCTTTGTGCCTTAGAAATATCCATCCCCAAATCCACTGCAATCCATAGAGTCTTATATTCAAATTCAATTAGCATCATAGTTGTCTTTCCATACAACAACTCAAATGGGGTGAAGTTTGTAGTTGTTTTCTAGGTTGTCCTATAGGCCCAAACAACTTCTAGTAATCTATTTGTCCAATTCTTTCTATGAACAACTACTGTTTTAGTCAGAATGGCTTCAAGTTCTCTATTGGTCACCTCAACTTTTCCATTAGCCTGTGGGTGATAAGGAGTAGAATTTTTGTGCCTTATGTTGTACTCATTAACTAGTGCTGCAAAAAGGGTTGATGTGAGTTGTGTCCCTTGATTAGTCACTATTTCTCTTTGGACTCCATATCTTGTGAAAATCTCCTCATAAAGAAATTCTACAACCTTATTATCTCTTGCATGCATCATGGCCTTAACTTCTACCCATTTTGTCACATAATCAATACATACCAATATATGACTTACCATTTGATGAAGGGTAAATGGGTCCCACAAAATCCAATCCCTACTTATCAAAGGGAGTGATTACTACCTAAGGGCATAGTGGCATCTCATCAGACCTAGTTGGTTTGGACATTCTTTGACATCTATCACATTTTCTGGTATACCTTCCTATTAGAAACCAAGATCAGATTTGCAAACCGAAAAGACCTTCCATAGAAGAGAAAATTAGAAAAGGCAGAGAGGTTGCAAAAGAATGTGCAACATAATATTATTCGAGAATTCAAAATAATACAAGAGATAATTTGCTTTATAAAAGAAAAGATGCATAAATCCAATCGTATCTTGAGCAACAAGATAGCTCAAAAGATAAAGATAAGATCCTATAACTTAGGAATTAAATAAAGCCTAAGTAAACTTATGCAAAGTGTAACTAAATATTAATTACACCAACACTTCCTACATCCTTGTGGAGTGTTGGCTAGTAATATCCTGTGTTCAAAACCTTCATTGCTGTCCTCTTGGATGCAAAGTGTCCTCCACATGGTTCGTTGTGACATGCATGCAAAATTTCATATGTCTCATCTTCTCTCACACACCTCATGACATGGTCGGGTCCAGTATAAAAAAACATCCAACAATCTAAGAGAAAGGAAAATATTTTTCAATGATTGCCCTTTTCTCTCTTGGAGAGAAGTGAGAAGGAATTATACCCGTGACCAAGTAATTAGCTATGTCAGCATACCAGGGTTTTTGTACATTGAGGGAGAATGGATTGTCATTAGGGAAAGAGTCATCTATGGGCTGATTAACTTCTGATGTAGTTAGCCTTGAAAGAAAATCTGCAATAACATCGGACTTCCCTGGCTTATCCACAATGATTATATTAAACTCTTGCATCAACAATAACCATCTTTCCAATCTACCTGTGATGAAAGGTTTATTCATGAGATATCTAATGGATGCATGATTAGTGTTCACAAAGATTTGGTAGCATGTTATTTAATGTCCAAATTTGTTCAGTGCATAGATTACTGCCAACATTTCTTTTTATGTCACTGTATAATTAAATTCAACTCCTTGTAGATTTTTCCTGACAAAGTAAATGGAATTTTCAACAGATCCTTCTTTCTGTCCTAAGGCTGCTCCTATGGAATAATCTAATGCATCAATATGGATGTGGAAATGAAGCTCCCAATTAGGCCCTTTGAGTACAGGAGCATGAGTCAAAGCTTCCTTCAAGTTAGAAAATTCCTTGTCATAGGCTTTAGTCCACTGAAATTCAACATCTTTAGTGAGAAGAGTGTACAATGGTGCTGCTACCTTGTTGAAATCCTTGATGAAATGCCTATAGTATCCTGCATGACCCAAGAAACTCCTAACATCTTTCTGTTTTGCAGGTGTGGGAAGATTTGTGATTACCTCAATCTTTGCAAGATCTTCTTGAATTCCCTTGTGGGAGATGTAATGGCAAAGAACTACACCTTCTTGCATCATCATGAAACACTTTTCACTATTTAAGGAAAAAATTGATCTTCACATCGTTGCAAGACCTTTTGAGATTTTCCAACGCTTGATTAAAATCAACACCATAAGTGGTAAAGTCATCCATATAAATTTCCATGCAATCATGAGAAATGTCTAAGAAGATGCTAATAGCTTCCCTTTGAAAAGTTGCAGGTGTGTTGCATAGGCCAAATGGGAGCACCGAATAGGCACAGGTCCCCCATGGATAGGTAAATTTAGTCCTCTCTTGGTCCTTTGGTGCAATTTGGATCTAATTGTAGTCGCTGAATCCATCTAGAAAAGAAAAGTATTGCTTTCCTGCAAGTGTGTCCAAAACTTGATGAATGAAGGGTAAAGGAAAGTGGTCCTTCTTGGTGGCAACATTAAGTTCCCTATAATAAACACAAAATCACCATTTCCCTCCCTTCTTCTGCACAATCACTAATGGAGACACTCATTGAATATCTAAAATGGGGTAGATAAATCCCACATCTTGTAATTTCTGTAGTTCTCCTTTCACAATCTCTCTTAGTGCAGGGTTAATTCTTCTTTGGGGCTGTCTTATCGGGGTGCAATAATCTCTGATGTAAATTCTGTGTGTACAAAGTTTAAGATCCAATCCCTTCATATCATGATAATCCCACACAAATGCATGATAATGGGTTCTTAATAAGTTTTCCAATAACATTTTTTGTTCCCCACTTAATTTACTATTAACATTCAAATATTTTCCTTCTGACACCTGTACTTGTGTAGTTAACTCTATCATGGTTGCTTCATTAACACTTGGTACCTTTAGCTCCTCTGGAAGCAATGTATGGGACATACCTATTTCTGCAAGAAGTTTGTCTACATGAGCAATGGCTGCAGGAAGAGTGTTTGCAGGAATAGTGGTTGCATGAAGATAATTTGCAAGAAGAATGTCTGCAGAAACAGTGGTTGAAGGAAGAGCAAGTAGAATTGTCTTGACTAGAGTAGCAGAATGAGAAGATGATGCTTCCTCCACTTCACAATGGTTTTGAAGGATTTTAGCTAATACTTCATCCTCATGTTGGAGCTAGATGAAAGAGCTTCTACCTAGCATCATAAGTTGCGCCACAAAGTTAACTTCCTTGACCTCTTCACCAACATGTGGCCATACAGGATTATCTTCATCATGAGATGGTTGAGTAGGTGGATAGAGAACACAATTTTTAGTGCTCCTCCCATTTGAAATGGTCATGTCACCTGACCAAAATTCAATGTATGCATCTGCAGTTGCTAACCATGGCCTTCCAAGAATAATGTGGTCCCCACCTAGTGTAGTTTTAGGAGAAAGAATCATAAAGTCTGTTGGGTATTCCTAGGAGTCTAGAAATACCACAAGATCCTCCACTACACCAACATGCTTAATAGTAGAGCTATCAACAAACTACAAGACAATAGGAGTGGACCTCATTCTTGCGATGTTTAATTGCTGTAGGATGTACTTGGTCATTACATTTATTGCTGCCCCTAAATCAATCAGAGCATTATTTACTTGGATTTCGTTTATAACAACTGCTACCATAGGACTGCCTGGGTCATTATACTTGGGAATAGTCACTTTTCCTAGCATGATGTCAGCTAGCTATCCCACCACATGACCTATAGTTGGGTCTTTCTTTTTCCCACCTGGCTTCTTAAGACATGCCTCCTTGATTTCCTTGTCGTAGATTGGAACATCCTTTATGGCTTGAAATAGAGGTATCTGGACACATATATGCTTTAGCTGTTCCAAGATATCAAAAGTTGTATCCTCCTTTTCTTCCTTCTTCTTGGAAACTTCCAATCTCTAAGGAAATGGTGGCTCTTGCTCAGTCTGCTTGACTTGGACTGGTTCAAGATTTTTAGGTACACTAGGCTGAATGGGATCATTTAGAGGTTCCTCTTCCTCTTCCATAGGGAGCTCAATGATAATGGGCTTGGAAGGGGCCGATAGAGTAGTACCTGAATGCAAGTGGATATCACTTACAATCATAGCATATGTAAGGAATTTATTTGAATCAATAGAGTAGGAAGGCTACAGTTGTGGTTTGTTATTTGGATTGGGTGTGGGCTGAGCTGGTAGTTGAGTAGGTTTAGGTGCATTTGAGCTAGGATTAGTAGGTGGAGGCATTATAGCAGACTACTAGGACTGAGAAGGTGGCTGTATGTAACTAGTTGTCTGAGTAGGCCATTGCTGTCCTCCTTTCCATTAATTTTTTTGTTGCCAATTCCTTGAAGGTGGCTGCCAATGCCCTTGAAACTGCTACCAATTCCCTTGAGGTTGTTGACACTGGGGTGGAGAACTCTGATGACTAGGCCAAACATTTGGAGGGTTACTCCAAGGTTGTGGTGGATATCCTCCATGACTAGATGGATATGAGGGCTGCCATTGGTTACCAGATGAGTAGGAATTAAAATATGGCCTAACATAGGATAGTAGATCCGGTGGCATACCTTGTCTTGGAGCCCAAGGATTCCTTTGTGCAACATAGTAGACTTGGTCTTCTTCAATCTAGATTGGATTGAACTTAGGTGGAACCTTCTTGCTTTCAAGATTAGCTACCATCTTACATCTGCAGTCCCTCTTCTTTTGTCTGTAGTAGGGGCAATACTTTTCCAACCTTGCCTTTTCCTCCTCTTTCTTTTTCTTGGCCTAAAGTGTATCTAGCTGAGTAGCTAGATTATTTATAATATCTTGCTTGAAGTCTACCAACAAATGAGTAATCTCCATTCTTGAAACTCCACTGGTGGTTGACTTAACCATGGAAGCTTGGTAAGCTCTCCCCTTATTTGAAGCTTCCCTAGAGTAGTTCTGGCGTATCTTCTTGATATCTTCCCAAGGAACTTGGGAGATATCTCCTCCTCCCATGAGGTCCAAGGCATCAATGCAACTATCATTGATTCCTCTTAGAAAAAGCAACTTATGTGATTCTTCATTAAGTGTATGGTGTGGATATTTTTGTAGGAAAAACAAAATCCTCGCAATGTAATCTTCTAGGATCTCATCTTCCTTTTTCTACATCCTGGAAATGTCACTGCCTCTACAATATTTCTTGTATTTCTCAAGGAATTTCGTCTTCATGTCTTCCCAAGTTTCCATAGTATCTCTTCCTAGGCTCATGAAACATCTTAATGCAACCTCTTTCAAAGTGGTAGGAAACAACTTAAGCCTATGGGAATCAGTAGTATAATCAGAACTCCTGTAGAGTATGCCAAACTCAAATAAAAAGGTATCAGGATCTTTTGTGACAAGTCCATAAAACTTTGTGAGGGCTGAGGCAGGGATGTTTTTGATGTTGTCAACTTCATTTTGATGGGAAATAGGGAAAGGAAAATCTAGTGGGTTAGGTCTATTCCCATTTGCATCGCCCATGCCTGCTTGATGTAGTTCCAAAGCAAGGGGGTTCTTAAGCTGATTTTGATCTTCAAAGGAGACTTCAAAGTTAGTCAGATCAGGAAATGCATTAGCAAAGGGGCTTGGATCTTCTTCTTCTTCTTCTGGTAGATTCTGATAGTCAACTAGCTGGAATGGATTAGGATTGTTACCTAAAGAAACCTCCCATAAGCATCCCTTCTCCTTCCTTTATGCATGCGGTATCACTCACTATCAATCAGCTCACACAAATAATTGGTAAAGACTAAGGAGGTCCATTACTTCCTAAATAAGAGTATACCAAGAACAACTTCCAGAAACACTACAACAAGGAAAACTACCAATGACTCCAAAAGACTCCCTAGTTTGACACCATCCCTGGAAATGGCGCCAAAACTATTGGCCTCCTACAATGATTTTAATAACTAATCCTTTACAACCATGATTCTGAGACTGGACATCTAACCTGAATAGCAATTTGAATCATCATGAAGGTGCATTTAACTTGTCAACCTAGGGATGTGAAATTGAAATGGGTCAACATAGTATGTGCACAAGGGACTCAAAGTAGCCATTCCATTCTACACCTAAGGAACATACAATACTAAAAGTAAATTTCTTGAAAATGAATGAAACAAATGTTGAACATCAATCAATGACTATGCTAAGCTGAAATGCATAACAAGAATAAAAATTTGAGCAACAAACAAGAAACTACTCTGTCTACAGGAACAGTCACATAATGAAATTCTAGTTGTTGTAGGAACAGTTGGTGCTAGATTTCTAACTAAGTACTAAATAAGTAATACCAAACTAATGCTAAACTAAGAAGATAAATTACTCACCAAGTGGGCCCCATTCGATAAGTATCCTCTAAAACTAATTGGAACTTAGATGCTCGAACTTAGAACTCTATTTTATGCACTGTGAATCACAAGTACAAAAGAGTAATGTGTCTCTATTACTAGAAATTGGATAGTGCAAGTACAATATCAAATCGTGAAACCTTCTGAAGAAGGGGCATTAGATTATTATTTATACTAAAAGCTAAACAAGGCAGTCAACTCCACGAATGGGAGGACGCTATTTAGGGAAAATAGAGGAAATGTGGCGATGGTGGTTACATATGCATGGAATCCGATCAGGAATGCTGGTCCAAACACAAATTCAGTTTAGTAGTAAAGCTTGTGCATGCTCGATCATTAAATTCCACTACAAGGTAGTTACATTCATTTGCATGAAGAATCTTCTATCGTCGGCCTCCTTTGATTTGGACCGATTCCTTTGCTAGGCATTATGGTGCATGCCCAGCTTGCGGCGTCTTCCTTAACTTAGTATATTAAATCTGCATGGAGAAGTTAGTACGCATAATAACTATACATCTATAACCACATTAAAGAACATCCATTAACCACATGCAAAATCAATATAGATAATCCACATATTATGCCAAATATCATTAAAGCTTGCAGAGATAGGATTAAGTCCAATGTCAATGGTTTGAGGGAAACATTATGAAAATACCCACATTTAACATTAAAGTCCATGTCATCTACCAATAAGTAAACTATAGATTCTACCCAAAATTGGACCAAAAACTAGGCTCATCAACACCTTTTAAATTAATGACAATATTTCCATCGATATCCCCATTAAACTCCTTAAAATCAATGACGACCTTGTCCACCTTTGACATGAATGACAACATTTCCAACAATCTCCCCCTTTGTCATTGATGGTGACACAATGATAATACTCATTTTTTTTTGGTTCTCCCTTACTCTATCTCTCCCCCTTTGACATCAATAACAAAGGTACACTTAATAGACTTCTTTTCTTCATGCTTTGATTCTTTCCTTTTTGTGATGCTCCCCTTGTCTGTAAGGCTCCCCCTTTCACAAATATTTTCTAATGTTCCCCCTTTCTCTAATATTCCTCTATCTCTAGCTCTTCATCTTGACATCTATTCTCTTTATAACTCTTTTTTTGTAGCTCTCCACCTTTATATAGTTATTCCTCTTTAATGGTAAAGTGATATTGACTACACCTTTATCTTCTATCTTCTATGGCATAATCATATCAATAGGAATTCAAACATAAGTATGACCATAATAACTTATTATTGTCCATTTTTCTTCTCTAATTGTCTCAAGTCTTTTATGCAAGAGTATTTTCCATCTTTCTATAATCTCTTGCCATTCTTCACATTTTTCATCAAATTCTTTGGAACATTCTCTACATGATATATCTTTGTTGATTTCCCCTCTTGCACATTGAAACCTTGTCTTGTTATTGTATAGGAGAAAATTTACACCCCTCATGTAAATTCCCCTTTCACGTCCCCTAATTTAGAAAAATCAAACCCGACTAGATAATTCCACATCACTCACTTGCCTCCCATCCACTTGTTTATCCTATGTGTCAGTGGGGAAATTTTTGTCAGGGACATGAGCATGGTGCACTGAAATCTATGTGTTGTGCTACCATCCCTGAAAGATTCCTACCCCTGGAGTCTATAGGGACATTACATTCTCCATTGGGCATGAACTGTAATGCCTCTATGTAACGAGTCTTTCCCTCCTAATCTTCCTTCAAAGGCATAATTTTCACTATCACTCTATCTTCTTGACAATTGTGGACATTCACAGTGAGATATTTTACATCCATTGAGCATTACATAGTAGCTTTTTGCTCCATCAAATTCACTTATAACATGTTGTGCTACCATAGAAGTTGCGAGTTTGGAGTCTTGCAAGACCTCCTTCGTCACTGCTGTGGCTGTGTCAACTTTGCCAAGCTCATAGTATTGCATTCTCCCTTCATTGGATTTGAGTGCCTTTGGGTGGAGGTGGTATTGCTTCACTTCTTTTGTTGTGGTTTGATAGAGTAGCATTGTGTCTTTTGTAGTGTTCGATATTATTTCTTTCTATCATTCTCTTTATCTCACTTTCTATCTCATGGCTTTCCTGTTTGTCTATGGAGGTGGAAACACCAAAGCGGGGGTTTGACTGAGGCAAACCCCTATACAACCCTAAAATTTTTCCTCTATTGGCTGTTTGTAGGTGTATGTGTGTGTGGAGCTTTCTGGTGAACTGGACTCTCAGTGAGTTGGAATTTGTCACCCTTGTTTTCATCTACCTTCTTTACCATCTTTATAGCTATTTCTCGTACATTATTATTCTGTTTAGTTCGTTAAATCTTATTTTGCTAGGCTGTTGGTAGGTTTCTTGGTTTTTTGCATTGTATTTCACACTTTCTAGCTATACAGATGCCAACGCCCCAGAGAGATGCCAACATGCTACGTTGTTGTCCCAGATTTGTGCTGCCATCCTCAGGTAGAGATTTTCTTGAGGTGCATTTTGGATTCTAGAAACTAGCTCGTCTAGTCCCATTTAAGCATTCAAATTAGTAGAGTGGTAGAAGCACTTGAGAGTGCTCTTCATTCTCTATCCTTGACCTAAAATCCCACTTAGCTTGAGGTAAGATAGGGTAGCCTTTTTCTCTCGGCTCTTCATGACTTGGAGCCTTGGTGTGGTTGGTCCCCCTAGCTTACATTTTGGTGAACCTGAAGTCAACCATTTTGGTTGCGTTTAGCGGTGCCGAAAGTTCCCTTCCTCATATCTTAGGAGTGTTGTGCGTGTATGTGTTGCAAGGAACCTAGCCTTGTAACCCTACCTATGATCCCTAGTGGTGTAGTTGGAAGGTTCCATAAGCATCATAGGATGAAGCTTTAATTGTGTCACTGTCTAATTACGAAACCTTTGGGGGATTTGTGAAATTTCCGCCTAGTATACATGATGACCTCCTTTTTGCACTTTCCCATCCCAACCGCGCAACTGGCGAGTAGTTTTCCTGGCATAAATTTCACCTTGCAGAACCTGCTGATGAATTATAACAAAGAGCCATCTCCTTTATACATCCCCATGTGAATGAATGTACACTATAACATGTATTCTTGTTGATCCAACATGTTAGGTGAATATTATTATTGAGGAGATTATGTTGATCAATCTCTTGCATAAATATGGGTATGACGCATTTGAGAGTACCATCTATATGCACAATTTTTTTTCATACCTCCCCTTGGTTGCATCACCTTGTCGGTCCTTGTTGGACCTAAATCAGTGAGCTTACTTTTTGACATAATCCCAGGTTCTGAACTCTTCATGGTGAAACTGGGTATCCCTTGGTTGGTCACTAGGAACATAGTTCCCTCGTTAGTGTATAAGTGTTTGAAATTTATCGATGAGGGTACAGTGCATATAATCCATGACACCAGCTATAAACCGCTAGTTGTGTGTGGTAGCTATTCACTGGATCACTTTTGGCCTGCACCCATTGATTCGCTTCCTCCTAGGATGAACCTCTTGTACCAAACCTATACAAAGTACAAGAGTGGGCACTTAACACCTAAAGTGAGATACCCTCCATCTCCATATTCCATCTCACATAGGGCTTGCCTGAAGGCTGATAGTGATGCCTCCCTAGCTCAGTCTAGAGAAAATGAGAAGTGTTCTCAACACTCTTCTTCTTCTATGACTGTTGTCCCACCTACCACTTCCTCTCACCCTACTGCAACGTCATCAGATTTTGCTCCTAGGCATTTTTTGAAAAATCCTATGGTGCCTACTTGGTGAAATCCCAAGCTTCCAACATTCGAACTTCTTGTCCTACCCACGTTTCCAAGGCCCATTTGATATGGTAAGGGGAGGGGTCCTTGTGGGGAGTCCTCTATGGCTCAAACTCCTACTGCTCCTACCCTCAAGGTAGTGAATGGGAAGAGGCCCACGATTGAGGTGTTAGAGCCAACTCCCCCCATTGTTGCTATAACCTCCTCTCAGTCTCTCCCTCCTGCTCCCATCTAGTAGTTTCTCCCTCCACCAGAAATGGATGTGATGGACACTCTAATGGCTGAGTAGGAGCCTTCTGTTCCATCCCAACTTCTAGGTGCTAGCTCCTAGAGTTGCAAGAACCACCTTGCATGTGAGTGCAAGTGTTAGTGAAAGGCTCTGGACATTGAGTAGGCCGATTTGTAGAGGAAGGAAGGGGAGTCGACCGCCCCTATTTTAGGGCCTACTATTGTTTCCTCCTCTCCCATCCCATCTGATTTAGTTTAGTCGACCTTGGTGCTGCTTCTAGCTTCTGCTGCTAATGTAAATGCCCCTAACCCTAAAAAGTTGCAGGTGTTTATTACTCCTTTGGTTGAGCCACCTCTTTTGATGTCCCTCCCAAACATCTCACCATTCTCAAAGCCTGTGGAAATGCTGAACACCTCAGTGGTGTCCACCATGATCTTTTCCTCTTCCTTTGCGCTTTCTGCCTCATTTGTAGGGATCTCACATCCTCCAACAAAGCGAACGATGGAGGATAGCCCTGCTAGCAATGGGGGTTGAAAGAGGAGTCCACCTTCTTCAAAGGGTGGTTATGCATTAGCATGTACTATCCTTGTGATGAAAGAAGTTATGACATCCCTAGAGTTTGTCACTACTCTGAAGTCACACGGTGAGCCTAGTAGTGAATATTGAGTGCCGCCTCCCTCATTCGATGAGGTAACACAACGTACTCTAGTGAAGTGCATGTTTAATTCTTTGGAAAAAGTCCTAACCATTTCAGTGATCTTTGCGAAGTCACTAACCTTTACCCCATAGGAATTGAGTGGAGGAGACACCGAAGAGTCTCTTTCCTTGGCTCTTGTTGCGGGAGGGGTCAGAGGGCTCCCCCCTTGACATTCTACCCTTGCAGGTTCATCCTCCTTTCCTATATAATAATCTATATTGGGAGGCCAATGACCTCTTGGTTGATGAGTGTTAGGGGGCACCTCTTCTTTATCTATAGTGTCGATTGTGTGTGTATGTTTGTGTTCCCCTATTCTTGCGTTATGTTTTCTTGGATGACCCTTGTCACCCTTGTAGGTGCTTAGATACATGAGTGTTTTTATGTCATACAAATTCCTTTATTTGTGGCATCATTCTTCCCCTATTATGTGTATTGATTTTTGAAAATTTGGGACGATGCAAAGTGTTGGGGAAATTTAGGCTTCCCTTCCATGTTGACCCAATTTTTTTTAAATTTTTTTTTGTTTTCTCAAGCATTCTTCATATGGTCTAATATAGTAGGGGGTTGATGACAGTTCATTAATATACTATTATTATACTTATAAATGTTTATGAGCAGCTCTGACCCCAAAATATCAGATCACCCCTTTGCCGCTTGCTCGTGATGCTACTATTTTTATTTCACTCTTTTATCTTTCTCTCTTCTTTGCTTGAATCATGATGTTGTTGTGCTCATGTGTTGTCCCTCGCGCGTGTGACAACATTACCACAACGACATCTTGCTATGTCTCATAGGCCACAACATAAATTTTTTATTCTTGCTTTTCTCTCCTTAGGATGCCACGTGCCTTGTGTTTGACACACCATCCTAAGGGGGGGCTATCATTTTATTTTAATTTTTAGAAAATGCATTCAGTGGCCAAAAAAATCTTTTCTCGAAAATATTTTCAAAACCTTTTTTTTTCAAAAATTGCATTTTCAACTTGGACCCCTAGCGAAACATGTTCCCTTTGTCATGGGTTCGAAAAGAATAACTTGAAGAACTTTCCTCTAAGGAGGGAGCAAGTTTTCCTGTGGGAGAAGCCTCAACCTTCCCCTCGCAAGGGGGCATTTTCTTCCTTTTGAATTCCTTGATGAAGTTAACATCTTTCAAAAGGATTCCTTGATGTTGAATCAATTTGTAAATTTTTTTTTTGCACTTTCAAATGCGTCTCCCTTGAGTGGACCCATTTTCTATTGAAGGGTTCTCGAGGGATGCCTTTGAAAGCTCTTTCTTCAATTTTTTGACTATCTTCTTGACTGCCTGCATGGATGCTTTTTGTTTTCTAACATGTTTTATCTATGGATTAACATGTTTCTTTGTAGGTGCACTTGTGAAGCTGCTTTCTAGTCTAACTTTGTAGATTCCCCTTACATCGGGCTTCCTTTAAGAGAGAGTACCTGGGGGTGCCTTCTTTGTAGGTCCAAGGGCCTGTGAAGCACTTGCATTTTGTGGGATTTATCCATCATTGGTCTATGGGACTTGGGTGTACTTTGTTCAAATTTGTAGTTCTAAGGATCTACATAGTCCTTTGTTGAAACCTCCTTAGGAGAGAGTACCTATGGAGTTATTTTCCTGCCCTAAGCTCTCAAGCTCACCAAATTGTAGTTTGATTCCTCAACAGTTTAGGTATACATTTCTAAACTCTTCGATCTACTTAATCAAACACTCATTGAAACTCATGCTCTCTAAAGTGGGGGTAAAAGGTATAGAAGCAGATTTGCACTCCTTGAATGTAAATTCTCCTTTCACGTCCCCTACTTTAGAAAAATCAAACTTGACTAGATAATTCCACATCACTCACCTACCTCCCATCCACTTGTCATTTTTCCTATATGTCGATGGGGGAATTTTCATTAGGGATGCAAGCACGGTGTGCTGTTGTCCTTGAAAGATTCCTACCCTTGGATTTCATAGGGACATTATGTTCTCCATTGGGCATGAAGTGTAATGCCTCTATGTCGACTAGTCGACCCAAAAATGACTCTTTCCCTCCTAATCTTCCTTCAAATGCATAATTTTCACTAGCACTCCATCTTCTTGATAATTCTGGACATTCACTTGAGCTCTTTTGCATCCATTAAGAATTACACAACTTTTTGCTCCATCAACTTCACTTTGAACGCGTTGTGCTACCATAGAAGCTACAAGTTTAGAGTCTTGCGAGACCTCCTTCGTCACCGCTAAGGCTGTGTCAACTTTTCCAAGCTCGTAGTATTGCATTCTCCCTTCATTGGCTTTGAGTTCCTTTGGGTGGAGGTGGTATTGCTTTACTATCCTTCTTTTGTTGTGGTTTGATAGATTAGCATTGTGTCTTTTGTAGTGTTCGATATTCTTTCTTTCTATCATTCTCTTTATCACACTTTCTATCTCGTGGCTTTCCTGGCTGTCTGTGGAGGTGGAAACACCAAAGTGAGGGTTTGATTGAGACAAACCCCTATACAATCCCAACATTTTTCCTCTCTTGGCTATGTGTATGTGTACGTGTGTGTGGAGCTTGTTGGCGAACTGGAATCTTAGTGATTTGAACTTCGTCACCCTTGTTTTCATCTACCTTCTTTACCATCTTTATAGCTATTTATCGTACATTATTATCTGTTTAGTTCTTTAAATCTTATTTACTATGTTGTTAGTAGGTTTCTTGGTTTTTCACACTATATTTCATACTTTCTAGCTGTATGGATGCCAACGCCCCAAAGAGACGCCATCACATTGTGTTGTCATCCCAGATCTGCGTTGCTGTCTTCAAGTAAAGAGTTGCTTGAGGTGCATTTTGGATTCTGGAAACTAGATCATCTAGTCGCATTTAAGCATTCAAATCTATAGAGTGGTAGAAGCACTTGAGAGTGCTCTTCATTCTCTATCTTTGACCTAAACACCTGCTTAGCTTGAGGTAAGATAGGGTAGCCTTCTTTTCTCAGCTCTCCATGACCTGGAGCCTTGTTGTGGTTGGTTCCCCTACCTCACAGTTATAATATTCCACTTCTATGAAAAGTTCATTACCTTCGTTATTACTGTAGGTTGCTATCTCTGACTTGAACACAATCATCATTTTCAATGTGTCATACTTCTTAGGCTTTTGATGACTATATTGCCACCATTCCCACTGTACCTTGTCTTAAAAAAATGATGCCATGTATCATTTGTCAATCGTCTTGTCATACATATTTTGAACTATCCTTTGCTAGAGTGTTTTTTCATATCCTAAAAAATTGTATACACAGATAATATTATGATTATTGTATATATTTTATCATTATAATATAATAAAAACTAAAAATAGAAACCAATAAAATAATATAAGAATAAGAAACATACAAATAATAATATTATAATCATCAATAATGGCAATTACGATTATTAGTATAAATGGATAAATAGTGTAGATAATTATTGAAAACAATGATCAAGATCTATCCATTAATGAGCACTTTTACGATGTTTCTACCTCATCTGATGATCAACTCAACATACATTGAGAGTCACTTTTTAGCAATTATCAAAACCCCTCAAAAATATCTGGCAATGATCTATTCAAGGAGTGTTAGAATTATTTGATCCTATTGACATAATCCATGATCCATCGACCAATGATCATTTTGAAAATGTCTTTACACCACCTAATGAGTTAGAGGACATATTTTAAGAATTTATTTCAAAGCATGATCAACATCTTTCACCAAAGTCCAGCAATGGTCCTTTCCAAGACATCGATATTCTTTGACCTCATGTTTACAAATATTGAAGAAATCCTCAACTCAACACTTGATCCAAATTCAGTCAAAGCTCAAGAGGATATTGAGCCACTTTCCATGCCTAATAAAGATATCCAAGAATCCTTTGTAGGAAATCCATCCTTTGAAATGGACCCATGTCAAGAACTTGATCCATTTAAGCATGTCAAAGCAATTCCGAAACATTCAAGAACAAGAATTCATATATCCAAGATACTACAATGATCTAATGGACACTCTCCAATCTATAAAAGATGTCACAAATTATTATCACATCCATATAACACATACTGCTCCATCTACCCATGAGATGCATTCTTTGGATGGACACATAAATGATCATTCAGAACAAGATTCCTTTACTCCTGACATTATTACACAAAAAGAGCAGGTTATTGATTCCTATAGTCAAATAGAGTTGTCAAAATTCAAATCAAAATCCCAAATTCAAATTAAGGACATCATGTATGAAGATATCCAACATTATCCACTTAAGGAAACAAGTTAGACATAATAGGATATTTCGGAGTCAGCAGAGCAACGAATTGAAATAACGTCCTCTATAGTGGTCACTTATTAGAGAATGCATTCTAAATAGGAACTCTTGAAACAAGAATAATCAAAGCATGAAGGTACTACTTCCACAATATTGGGGGAAACTTCATCTCAAGAAAACATCAACATAGGGAGCACAAAGAATCCTTACGATGAAACCAATGCCAATACTACAACTAGCCATGTCACGAATTCTCATCCACCCCTCACCCCATCCACGAATTGGGACCAACATCAAAAGAAAGATTTGAATCAAAGCACAAAGTGTTGGAAAAAAAAGGATAGACAATTGAGAGGGGGGGTAAATCAGTTGTCCCAGAAATTAAAATCTTTTCTGATTTAATTTATCCTTAATCACAGATCTGATGAAAGAACAATTAACCATAAGCAATTAACACATCAGAGAGACAAAGAACACCAAGATTTTTTTATGTGGAAACCCTGTTAGGGGAAAAACCATGGTGGATTTTAGTCCACAAGATTATACTCTACTAAAAGTATAATGAAAATAATAAGGGGAATGCGTATGCATTCAGGAACACTAGCTAGAGCTCACTGCTCAATTACAAAAGAGGACTCACTATCCAACAATAGGATTTGGATTAAAAATCCAGAGGGTATGAACTGGGAAAATAGATTCTTCACAAGCCTATTACAGTTCCAATTAAGCTCAACACTTCTTCACACTTCGCACAATCTTCTTCACACTCTGCTTAGTAAAGATATTTGCACATATGCACATCGAGTACACAAAGCACACTTTCCATGATCACACAATCGCTCTTATATATCCACTATAGGAGATTCCATCACAACTTTGTCAGCTAAGAAAACAAAATATATTTGTAATGTTAGCCCAGATTTATAATTAAATTTTAATGCGTATCCACCAAGGTCGGCCACAACATAGTGGAGACCCAAATTAATATCTCCAACACAAAAAATGCTTAAATTAATTTCCCCTCAAGGATCCACAACATGCTATCACCAACATGTCAGCTAGAAACATGAAAAACTGAACATGCACACAAAGATCTTCAACCACGAGCTCACCAATTAATGTGGATGCACCAAAAAGATAGAGAATGAACTAGAGGCATCAGAAAACACCAATAAAAAATAGAGAAGCATCCACAAAAACTGAGATAACCAGAATCACACAATCTTTATTCAGGAATACTGATACACCATATAAATACTGTCATACCACAACACACTCAAAAATTCATGCAGACCTCTGAAACTTCCGGTAGATGATCTAGAAAAACTCAATAGTAAACCCTTTAATCCACATTAGCTAATATTTTACGTACAAAACAAAAACACCTTCATGACCTACACAGTTCCACTAGGAACCTGAAACACTTTTCTTTATAATTTTCTTAATATCCTTGACATATATAGTAATAGATACACCAAATGCTAATAGTGTTGACATCAATGATAACCAAATATCAACAACACATCCACAACATCCAACAATCTCCCAACAATCTCCCCCTTTGGCATTGATGGCAACACATGATGTGAAAAATACCATCAACCCAATTCATTTCTGAAAAGAGTTGACATGAAGCACTTCTCCACCTAAGATATTTTTCACATAGCTATTCTCCCCCTTTGACATCAATGGAAAAGGTACTATAACCTTTCCATACACTCTGAACCACATATATGCACATATGACTACTCCCCCTGAGTAGCAGGCATAGAAACATCAACCCAGATCAAGAATAGCAATGTAGCTCACATATTGATGCAAGTAAATGCATCATTTAGTTCCTGTTAGGAGGGGTAATTAACCCTAGCATTCCTCTAAGATGCTCAAAAGTATATTTCAGCAATGGATTAGTAAATATATCTGCAACCTATTCTTTGGTAGGACATACTCTAGTTTGACTTCTTTTTCATTCACTTTTTCCCTCAATAAATGAAACTTGATTGATATGTGTTTTTTCTTCGAGTGCAGTACCAAATTCCTTGATATATTTATTGCACTTGAATTGTCACAGTATATGGCAATAGGATATTCATATATTACCCTGATATCTTTCATCATTTGTTTCATCCATATCACTTGAGTACAACTATTTGTAGTAGCAATATATTTTTCTTCAACAATGGATAGAGAAATGGAATTCTATTTTTTGCTTAACTAGGACACCGGCTTCTTCCCTAAGAAGAAAGTACCACCACTAGTACTTTTCCTGTCATCTACATCACCAACCCAATCCACATCAGTGCATGCACACAAAGTGAGATCATCATCCTTTGGATACCATAGTCTAAAGTCAATTGTTCCTTTTAGATATCTAAAGATTCTTTTGACAACAGTCACATGTGATTCTTTTGGTTCAACTTGAAATCTAGCAACCATACACACAACATTCATAATATCTGGTCTAGTCTGAGTCAAGTAGAGCAATCCACCAATCATTGATCTATACCAAGTCTGATTTGCTTTAGGAGAGTCATCATTATGAGTCAACTTACATCCGATTACCATGGGAGTACCAACATATTTGGAGTCTTCCATACCAAAATTCTTCAATAACTCTTTCACATATTTGGACTAAGATATGAAAATCCCCTTGTCCAACCGAGTAACTTGCAATCCCAGAAAGAACTTCATCTCTCCAATCATACTCATCTCAAATTCATTCTTCATCTCATTGGCAAACTTCATGCATAGATTATCATCTCATCCAAAAATGATGTCATCAACAAAGAATTCTATGATTAACTCCTTATCATGATCTAACTTGAAATATAAGTTACTATCAGTAGTACCTTTAGTTAATCCAAGCTTTAGTAGATATTTGTCCAATTTGGTGTACCAGGCACTGGGGGCTTGTTTGAGTGCATACAAAGCTTTCTTCAATCTACAAACCATGTCTTCCTTATTTGTTAGCTAAAATCCATCAGGCTGTTCAATGTACACTTCTTCTTTAGTTCCCCATTCAAAAATACAAACTTTACATCCATTTGATAGACTTTATAGTTCTTATAAGCAACATAAGCAAGAAATAATCATACTGCTTCAATTCTAGCAATAGGGGCAAAGGTTTCTTTGAAATATATACATTCCATTTGAGAGTACCTTTTACATACCAGTCTTTCCTTATTCTAGGCCACTTCACCTTCTTCATTTTTCTTGTTTTTGAATACCCACTTAGTACCATTCACATTCTTGTCTTTGGGCCTAGGAACCAACATCCATGTGTCATTCTTTTAAATTTGTGTTAGTTCTTCTTTCATGGCTTTCATCCAGTGTTCATTTTGATAGGCTTCAGTGACATTCTTGGGTTCAATCTTGGAAATTAGACAATATTCTTCTGCAATTTTCCTTCTAGTTTGCACTCCTTTGCTCTTATCTCCTATGATTTGAATTTCAGAGTGATTCAACTTTACATACCTTGGAGTCTTGGGACTTTCTCAAACTTCTGTATCTTCTGAACTTTCTTCTATACTAGCACTTGTCTGAGCTTCCTGACTGACTTGATTTGCTATAACAACTTTTGGCTGCTTCACCGGTACATATGGAACAATCTGAAGTAGATTTAGTGTTTGAGTGTTCTTCCCTTGATTTGTGTTGTCTTCATCTAAATCATAGCTACATTGTCTAGATGATTTGACAGAGTCCTCATCAATTCTGACATTTGCACTTTCAACAATCTTTCTTAGTCTTTTGTTATAGCATCGGTATGCTTTGCTCTTTGTGGAGTAAGCTAGCAAGATCCCTTCATCGCTTCTAGCCTCAAAATTTCCTATGTCATCATCTCTCCTGATATAACATTTTCCTCCAAAGATCTTGAAATACTTAATAGTAGGCTTGTAACTGAATCATAATTCATAAGGGGTCTTACTAGAATCACCATTCACATTTACCCAATTCAAAGTATATATAGTAGTGCTTACCACTTCACTCCATTACATTTGAGACACATTTCCTTCTATCATCATTGTTCTGGCAGTATCCATAATTGTTCTGTTCTTTCTTTTTGCAACTCTATTTTGTTGAGGGGTTCAGGGAGTAGATAACTGTCTTTTGATTCCATGTTCTTCACAATAAGAATTGAACTCTTTTGAAATGAATTCTCCACCTTTTTTAGATCTCATACATTTTATTTTCAAACCTGTTTCATTTTCTGCCATGGCCTTGAAACTTTTGAACATGTCCAATGCTTCACACTTTTCTCTTAAAAAGGAAACCCAAATAATTCTAGAGTAATCGTCAATGACCAACAAAAAATACCTTTCTCCATGAATACTTCTAACTCTAGAGGGACCACAAAGATCGGTATGTAGCAATTCCAACACATTATTCAAGTGAAATTGTTTGTTCTAGAAGGAGACTCTAGTTTGTTTACCCATCTGACATTCTTGGCAGATTACATTAGTAGGCTTCACTAACCTAGGTAGATCTCTTATTGCTTGAGTAGAACTTATTTTGATAATGTTTTCAACGTTTACATGACACAACCTCCTATGCCACAACCAACTTTCATCTATTTGAGCAATTAAGCAACTTCCACTAGCAGTATTCAATTGAAAAATATTACCTTTAGTTTGCACATTAGTAGCAACCATGTTTCAAGAACTCCCACAAATCCTGCATTTTCCACTCTTGAACTATAGATTATATCCCTTGTGTACCATCTGTCCAACACTTAACAAGTTATGCTTTAGGCCTTCAACATAGAGAACATCATCAATGTTTTCCTTACCACCAAGGCTAATAGCACCTCTTCCACGAATCACACAAGCATTGTTATCTCCAAATATTACAACCCCACTATCATACTTCTTTAGAATCACAAACTTGCTTTTATCACCGGTCATATGATGTGAGCATCCACTATCAATGACCCACTCATCTTTCTCCTCACCTTGGGCTGCAAGAGCTTTCTTATCTTTGGTAGATTAAGTAGACACAGGTTTATTCTCAATGGTAGCAATGAAAGCCCAATTGTCTTCATTTCCATTATCTTTATCAAACTCATCATCAGTTATTGCTTCTTCAACAAAGTAGCATTTCTTTTGGAATCTATGTTTTCTAGGCTTAGTCCTAGGAACTCTTTTAGGACATCTTGAAGTAAAATGACCTATCTTACTGCATGAAAACCAGTTAATAGGAAATACATATTCATACTTACCTTTTACTCTTCCTTCTTGCTTTGCAATCAGTGCTTCCACTTCTTGTACTTCTCTTTCTTGGTCTTCGAGCTATTTCAGTTCTTCATAATATTTGGATATCTTTCTGGTGCTCTCTCCCAGACTGTATCTTTGCCTGTAACTTCCAGATATAGTAGCTTTGAATGCAAATTCAGATTTTGGTGTAGATTCACCAAATTCACTTATTTCAAAAGCAACAAGCTTTCCTCTCAATGTACCTCTTGTCATCTTGTTTACATACATAAATTCCTCAATAGCATGAACCTTCATTTTGTAAGGAGGCAAGGATCCGAGTATCTTAGCCAAAATTTCATCCACACTTACTGAGCCACTGTCACATTTAATACCTAGCACTATTTCATTTACTCTCTGCATAAAAGAAGTAATATTTTCATCTTCACCCATATTCAAGTTCTCATACTTTCCTTTCAAGCTCTGTAGCTTAGCCATCTTCACCTATGTCTCTCCTTCATACAAAGTTTCTAGCTTCATCTAGATCTCATGAATTGTTTGCAGACCTATCACATTAGCCATCTCTGAATCTGTTAGGGTGCTCACCAATGCTTCTATAGCTATGGTATTAATCTCAGTATCTTTGATTTCATCAGCAAAGGAGGGACCATTATGAGGAATAGTATATTGATATTTTGTAATTTTCCAATAAGCATCACCAATGCACTGTAGATGAAATTGCATCTAGACTTTTTGCAGTGAGTAGTTGGTGCCATCAAATCTAGGACTGTCCTTCTTGAATGTTGATGTTGCCATCCTAGATCACCTGAAGTTAATAGAATTCTTCAGAGGAACTAGCTTTGATACCAATTGTTTGAAAAACAAGGACAAACAACTGAGAGGGGGAGGGTGAATCAGTTGTCCCAGAAATTAAAACCTTTTTTGACTTAATTTATTCTTAATCACAGATTTGATGAAAGAACAATTAACCATAAGCAATTAACACATCCGAGAGAAAAAGAACACCAATATTTTTTTACGTGGAAACCCTGTTAGGGGAAAAACCATGGTGGATGTTAGTCCACAAGATTATACTCTGCTAAAAGTATAATGAAAACAATAAGGGGAATGCACATGCATTCAGGCACACTGCCTAGAGCTCACTACTCAATTACAAAAGAGGACTCATTTTCCAACAATAGGGTTTGGATTAAAAATCCGGAGGGTATGAACTGAGAAAATAGATTCTTCACAAGCCTGATTATAGTTCCAATTAAGCTCAACACTTCTTCACACTTCGCACAATCTTCTTCACACTTTTCTTAGTAAAGCTATTCACACATATGCACATCGGAGAACATGAAGCACACTTTCCACTGATCACACAATCACTCTTATATATCTGCTATAGGAGATTCCATCACAACTTCATTGGCCAAGAAAATAAAATATATTTGTAATGTCAGCCCAGATTTACAATTAAATTTTAATGCGTATCCACCAAGGTCGGCCACAACATAGTGGAGACACAAATTAATATCTCCAACACAAAAAATACTTAAATTAATTCCACCTCAAGGATCCACAACACGCTATCACCAACATGTCAGCTAGAAACATGAAAAACTGAAAATGTGCACAAATATCTTCAACCATGAGCTCACCAATTAATGTGGACACACCGCAAAGATAGAGAATGAACTAGAGAAATCAAAGAATACCAAGAAACAATAGAGAATCATCCAAAACAACTGAGATAACCAGAATCACACAATCTTTATTTAGGAATACTGATAGAGACCACAGAAACATTGTCAGACCACAATACACTCAAAAATTCATGCAGACCTCTGAAAATTTTGGTAGATGATCTAGACAAAATCAAGAGTAAACCTTTTAATCCACATTAGCTAATATTTTACGTACAAAAAAAAACACCTTCATGACCTGCACAGTTCCACTAGGAACCTGAAACACTTTTCCTTATAATTTTCTCAATATCCTCGACATATACAGTAATAGATACACCAAATGCTAATAGTGTTGACATCAATGACAACCACATATAAACAACACATCCACAACATCCAACAATCTCCCAACACAAAGAACGTTATCAAAGCAAAAGAAGGATAATGGACAAATCAAATACACATGGATACCAAAAAGTACAAAGAAAGATTATCCCTATCAAAATCCATTAGTCAAAGAAACTATGGGGAAAAATAAAAAAAGGGAAAAGTATCCATCAAAGATGTCTACAAAGGTAAAAGTAGGATTCTCAAGCAACATACAAAGTGTATCAATCAGTTGGTTCTAATTCCATACACACTTTCGTATCCACCCATTATTGCTTATCTTCCCAAGTTTGGATCGTCAAAGGTTCCAAACTATCAACCAGTCCATCTCCTATTCCTAATCACACTCCACTATCCACTCCTCCATGCCTGATATCCAATTCTCATATTGACCATGTATTGGAAATGACCTTTCATCATAAGGATTTAGAAGGGATTCTATTGCTATGTGCACACAGATAGAATTAACTCCGGTATCAACAAAGTAGATCAAGAATCTTGAAAGTTGCATTCAAGTGCACATATCTTAGCAAAAAAACTTCTTCAAGTAGGATATTGATGGAACATTATGACTTAAGCATCTACATCAACATCACCAGGTGGTTTAACATGAGCTTAAAATCTTTCACAAAAAAACAAAAAATAAAAAAATCACGAAAATAGTAAAAATAAAAATTGTCCTCCAGTGAAAACCACTACGATGGCGCTTTGGAAAGACCATGATGAAAACCTAGAAAACAGGCATCATGTGTAGAATCGAGCATCTGTGTGCGCTAGTTTAGGTGAAAGCATCTTATCTCATCCATAAAAAAAATAACATTCCATCCATCTTATCCATAATAAATCCATTCATCCATTAAGCATTTATCCAATCGATTTTCATCCATCTACATCCATAGTCCAAGTTATCTTGATCTTGACAAAGTTTGGTGCACACTTTAACTTGCTTATGGTAAACATCTTGACATGGGTCATTTTCATTGACCCTATTGTACCAAACATTATTTGATCCATGAAGCATTATCAAATTGAGCATTCTTTATTTGAACACCTTATCTTATCACAAGATAATCCTTGGAATCTTTTGCATGCTTACCATATCCATCCATCCACACACCTATCCAAGAATCCACCCATGGCATTCCATACATTGCTAGACACTGGGGGAAAATATTTATATCTTTCTTTGGGAATACATCTTGATCTTTATCTTCCAACTTATGTGGTGATCCGAACATTTGTAAAACGTGAAATCAAATTGGTCAAAGCATTTGTGATCCAAAATCTAAATCACTAGCCCATGGCATATTTTGACAAGAAATTCCTTATCAAGCTTCATATTTCATCAAATATCAATCCAAACAATCAATATTAGTTGCATCTAATTGGTACTTCAATGTCGTATCAAATCATTGGAAAATATTTTGTTCCAAAATCAAGCTTCAAAATCCTAATCAATCAAATCTAATCAACCCATCATCATCTCAGTCCTCGTGTTGCTTAACACTATCATTTCATTGTTGTGTATCCTCAACAATGTTATCATCATCAATCCATCAATCAAATCCAATCTATCCATCATCATCTTGGGATATCCTTCCCAATCCTTGTGTTGCTTAACACTATCCTTGCATTGTTGTGTATCCTCAACAATGTTATCATCATCAATCCATCAATCAAATCAATCAACCCTAGCTTGGTTTTCAACAAAATCTAAAAATAGATCACTAATATCATCACACATATCCATATCCAAATCATCAAAATCATGCGAAAAATCTTAAAAAACATTCAAAAAACTGTCATAAAACCCAAAAACATCCAAAACATGCCAAAAATCCAAAACATGTCAAAAAGTTAGGAAAAAGTCAAAAATAGAGTTGTTGTGTTGAACTACGAGTCTTTAAGCTTGAACATAGGAAATGCCATAATTGATGTGCCCTTGAGACACATTAGGTCAGTCCTTTAGGAGTCTTTCATAATAAACTCGCAATCCATACATGTTCATATTTTCATAAATAAATGAGTTTGTGTCATCTGAACTATGTCATCTCTGAACTTAAACATAGGCAAGGCCAATCTTTGATCAACCCTCGAGACAAAACCCAAAAAAATTCATAAAATCTCATAGAACCCAAAAATATTTGTAAAATATTGAAAAAAACCAAAAACAACCTCAAAACATTTCAAAACACCAAAAACATCCAAATATTTGAAAAAATCCATCCATCTCATTTCGCTTCACCCATAATAAGCTTCCATCCATAATAAACAAATCTCCATACTCATCCTTTGACAATAAAAAAAAAAGAAGTACAACAATCAGCAAAAGTGGAACCTTCAAACACAAAAAATCAAACTCTTGATCATTCACAAACATGTCAATCAACCTTATATCAACAACCTTTCGAACAACCTATCAACTTGCCACCATCGACTAACATTTCATAGGATGTATCCTTCCTACAATAGGCATTATCTATTGGAAAAACACTTTGGATACTTATCCTAAATAAAACAACTTGCCACCATCCACTAACATGTCATAGGATGTATCCTTCCTACAATGGGCATTATCTATTGGAAAAACACTTTGGATTCTTATCCTAAAAAAAATCCCTTTGGCTAGAGGTATGAAGAACATTTTATTTTTTGTGTACTTGATTTTTTCTTTATTATTTATCTTGTTGCACCCATTCCAATGACCTCTCAATGATGTCTAATCAAAATAATTTAGAGAGAAAAGAATGGGGCATTGATCATTATCTTTTATTTTCTATTCTTGTTGGATATTCTCACAATATAACCATGGTCATACTTGCTTCATTTAGTTTTTAGGGAGGGTGTTTTAGGTATCTTGTTGACTATTATGTTGGGAGGTTTTTCCTTTCTATGTTTTGGTCCAAGATGTTTGAAATATCTAAAGTACATTCTAAGCTAGGTTTCGTATGCCAGGTGTGAACGAGAATACCACTATCTGATTGTCGAGTCAGAGTCCATCTCACAAGGTACAATGCCATCCTGGTTTTCTATACCTTGGTGCATCATATCTTTGTATGTTATCAAAAATAAGAAAAGTAAGCTATTTTAAAATCCAAATCTATGATAAGCAAAACATCATCATCATCATCATATCTAATAAAGTTTTGACAAGTCTATGACAACTCATAGACTTGTTGGACTTTTGCATCTTCTTGAAATCAAGGCTTGATCCCTCTCATTCTTCTATCCTCTTTCACACTAACATGGTATCATTACATCAATGCATCCATCTTGCATTCATAAAACTTCAACATACTCATCCTGCATAATCATACATATCATCATTGTAGGAAACCTCATCCTTCTCACATACATTACATCACAATTTAAGTTGTTCAGGATAATATAGATTTGTTATTCTGAGCATCTTAATCCATCTAACTTGCATCATCATCATAATATAGATCTATTAGTCTAACCATCCATACATCCATCTTGAACCTCTTTGTCACGAGATCGACCCTAAAATCAAACTTTTTTCCTGATCTCTCGGGGGGGCAGTGTACCAGCATACTTCTTTTCACTGGGGAAATAGTGGGGCATCCGAAAAAATAGGAAATTTTTGAATTTCGATCTCAACAAGGTTATTCTTTGAACCAACACAATTGGTACGTTGCTTCAAAGAGGGGAAAAATTTAGACACTCGAATTAACACCATTTCTTCTGTTAATCAAATAAAGCAATTTATTTGATTAATTCACTAATGTTCATTAGGTTAATTTAATTAAATCAATTTATTTAATAAAATCCCTAAAGTCTTCTCATTTGGTTTAATAAACCAAATTAATTAAATCAAATGTGAAATCCCCTAAATCCCTTCAAGTTAATTAATTTGAATTAATTAACCTCTAACCATCATTATTCATCCTCTAGCTTTTGACTCAACCTCGGTCAAAGAAAACCCATGATCAACTACCCTAGTTGCACATGAAAATAAATTTCTTTAATTAACGAAATACGTTATTTTCCCTCACAAGGCATATTCCCAAGGAATATTCCTTCATTTACTCCACTTATTTGACTTTCTTTCCCAAACCATTTCCCTCCAAAACATCTCAACCATATGCATTTAATGCCTCTTACAAGTGCATTAATCTCTCTTACACCTCTCAAATCCTCAACTACATGCATTAACCATGTACATTCTCCAAAATGTGCTCCAACTTCCTCCACTAGCCATGTGAAAAGTGTCACAATATCATTGGCTCTTCTTTAGTCCCACATTCCTCCCATCTCTCCGTTCTTCAACCCTTCAATCTATAAATAGAAGCCACAATCATCCACAATCTCATCCACAATCTTAGCATTCTCACTATAGGCACTTTCATCTCCATCACTTTCATTTTAGCATCTTCATCACATCTTGTTCATTTTTTTGGAAGCTTATCAAAAGAGGTTGGGAAAGGGCTCTCTTTTCACACCAAAGGAGCACCAATCACCCTATGGGATGATGGTTTGGTTGATTTATATTAGATTTACATATTTAGTTGGTTATGTTGCATGCCTTACTTCATGTTTTCTCTTCTATGTTTGATCAAAAAATTCACAGGGAGTGGTTTATTTGAGTTTGCTAGAAATGGCTAATTTGGTATATTTTATCTATTGTTAGTGATTGTAGATTCACCTCTCACAAACATAAACATAAAAAAACAATTAGATTACAATATCAAGCAGTTAGGTTGATGTTGACATCAGTATATTCATCAGTGACACATCCTAATCACAACATATGATAATATGAACCGGGATAGTTTATCTTTTTGTTATATTGTATGACAGAGCATGTAGGATGACAGGGTGACTTCTAAAATTTATGTGCTGATGATAGTTCAAAGCACTAAGGATCGATGTTCTCAACCATAGGTGAAGAAGGTGCTGATCCATATTATTATTGAGTTTGGTATTTTTATTAGCCTTCAATGTTGAAGCTTGGAAGAATTTAAGATCACAATATTCAGCCTCCTATTTGATGTTTTCCACCATCGTGGTCTCTTCTATCATCGAGCCTTTAATTGGAAGAATAAAGCCAATGTGGAGACCATCATTATCCCTTTTTGGGGGTCTATATGAGTCAAGGTGGTCAGATTCATAGTTTTCTCCGACAATATAAAGAAATCATTACTATAAGAAAGATTAGTGACGATCAGGAGAATTAGGGTGCATCGATTAAAGGTGTAGTGACTAGCATCAATAATTTTTAAAGGCTGCAATTAGTTTTGGGGGGAAGCGATTAAGAAATAAATAAAAAAATTTAGAAGCACCTCCTTCCAAGGGACGCATCCCTCCATCACAAACAATAAGATATATAAGGAGAATAAAATCCAAATCTGAAGGCATCAATCACATCTTTTGGTAGATACAAATATATTTAAATAGAATAATCACAAGAATAGAAGGCTCCAATTAGACATAGCGGCTCAACCAAGGTATTGGTCTATCATACATATAGTTTCCAAAGTTGGACGAGAAAAATCAAAAGTAATTATCTCACCTATACTCCAATCTTGAATGACTTGGCCATTCATACTCCATTTCCAGATTCTTATTAAGGATACATCATCATTATTCCCTCCTATTATTGACCCTTATCAATACAATATATCAGATAATCCAACTAGTATTAGACAATTTAAATTGTCCAAAGGTGCTTTTGCTGTCTCCTAAGTTTATTAATTAGTAACATAATTTTGACACCTTTATTTATAAAATTGAAGGTAAAGTCCCAAGATTTAGGGTTATCCCAAAAAGGGGACATCACAAGTGGTATCAGAGCACCATCCTACCAGCTCGAGGGATAATATTTGATGCAACCAAGCCAAAAAGCTTTAAGGGACCTAGAAAGAGAAAAGAAGAGGACTACAAAGTAGGAATTGAGAGCATTCATGGAAAAAAATGAACAAACTAGTCAAGCCATGCTCTAAGCCCTTCAAAATAGTAACACCAACCTTAGACCTAATAAAAGAAATGAAAGAGAAAGCATCCCCAACCAATCCAAAAGTAATCATAACACTACAATAGGATCAAACCCAAGTACCAATGGACCTTAATTCTTGGTTGAAGAAGACTCTTTAGGGGAAATGGAAGAATTAACAACCCAAACACTAGTAGGATTTGGAAAATAAATAACTGGGTGACTAAAAATTTTAGTCACAACAACTAAAAATGACTAAATTCTACTCATTTTTTACAACTCAGCTATAAGTGAGTAAATAAATGACTAATCTAGTTGTTGAATAAAAAATTATTTAGTCACAGAAATAAAAATGACTAAATAGTTAGTCATCAAATCCAAATTAGATAAAATTTATAAAAAAGAAGTCCACCAATTATTGGCGTGATGTATTCATGTGTGTGATGTATTGGCGTGATTATTCACATTCATTGCAGATTTATTTGTCTCTTGTAGACCTTACTTCATTCATTCATTTTAGAACTCACTTCATCCATTCATTATAGACCTCTCTTCATTCATTAGCCTGGAATGAGTCATTTTGATCAGTTATAGCAGCTACTTGCATGGGCGATAAGGATTCGAAGAGGACGTAGAGACTTCTAAAAATATGAGCAAGGGAAAGGAATTTAGAGTTTGTTGCAACAAATTTGAATTCACTGAGGCCCTCTTTAGTGAAATTAGATTTGGGGACGCCCTCTGCAGTGAATTCAGAGGTAATTCAAAACCCTCATTACATTAAACACAAATTCGAAACACTCATTACAATCTATTACTCTTAATAATGTTCTTTTACAATCTTTCCATTGTTCTGCTTCATAATGTGTTCGAGCTAAATATAATAAAATTTGGGTGTTAGTGCCAAAATATAATTCCTCAAACAATTTTGATACATTTTCACTGCAAGCTCAAACTGCCCTTGTGCAAAGTAAACATGTCCTAGATTTACCCACACATCAAACATCTGAACAAAGATGTTTCCTGCAGCATCTTATTGTACCTGTGTAAAGATTTCCTTTGCAATATCAAATTGACCCCTTTCAACTAGCACAATGGCTGCCCCATTTGTAGCATAAACATTTCCTGGTCTTTGTGCCTAGACTTTACAATGGCTACCCCATTTGTAGCATAAACATTTCCTGGTCTTTGTGCCTAGACTTTACAATGGCTACCCCATTTGTAGCATAAACATTTTCATTGCAAGCACAAATTGTACTTGTGCATAGTAAACATGTGCTAGATTTACCCACACATTAGGCACCTGAACAAAGATGTTTCCTACATCGCTTCTTGTACCTGTGTAAAAATTTTCTCTGCAATATATAATTGGCCCCTTTCAGCTAGCACAATGGCTGCCCCATTTGCAACATAAACATTTCCTGGTCTCTGTGCCAACACTTAAGTGGCCCCTTTTATGACATTAAGATCCTCTTGAGTTATTATTATACTCCTATTTTCCAAGAGAAAAATCCCCAAGGCCCATGGGAAATGAGCGATGAGAATTTGAGTTTCAACTTGGTTTCATTTCGAAAAGGGGACATTACATTGTACAAGATTTGTTTAACAACAGAATAATTTAATCCACCTATTTGGGACTATAAAATAAAAATAGATGAATTAATCCATTTTCAATTATAGGTTCTTTTAATCTAGAATTTGATAGAAAGATAAAGCATAATATATTGAAGGGCACAAAAAATGTTCTAAAATAAAAACTAAAATAGGTTGCCCATGAAAAACAAGAAAGAGGAAAACTGAAAAGATAATATACAGATGATTCATTTGAGGTTTTTGATAGGATCTCATTTAACTATGTCAAGTGGATTTGGAAGGGACAAAGAATATTTGGTTGAATAAAATTTTGAGGTAGCTTATCCATCGTCATTGTATGCATCATCTTCTCTTGGAATCTATTTCTACAATGCACCAAGCATAGAATTGATTGGGGATGCACTTAAGGTGGATAAAAACTCAACAAAAGCTTTATGTATGCTTGGCAACATGGAATTGAAAATAGAAGATTGGATTAAAGAAAAATAAACAATTAAAGTAGCACACCAACTTGTCTTGGTTGATGAAGCAAAATGAAAAGCTAATGAAGAAAAAAGGATTCAAATGGAAAGGAGAAAGCAAGAGGAAGAACTTTGATGAGTGATGCAACAAGAGGAGAAATTTGAACGTGTGAAGGAATTATGGAAGAGTAAGAGTAAGGACAGGGATGATGAAGATCATGAGGCTGGTCAATTTGAGAAGAAACAAAATAAGGAAAAGAAGAAAGATAAGGATTGCAAGGCTTATGATTCTTATATGGAGGAACTTGATGTTGCCATGGAAGATGAGGAAAATTATAAGATCTCATTTAACTATGTCAAATGGATTTGGAAGGGACAAAGCATATTTGGTTGAATAAAATTTTGAGGTAGCTTATCCATCATCATTGTATGCATCATCTTCTCTTGGAATCTATTTCTACAATGCACCAAGCCTAGAATTGATAGGGGATGCACTTAAGGTGGATAAAAAATCATCACATGCTTTATGTATGCTTGGCAACATGGAATTGAAAACAAATGACTGGCTTAAAGAAAAAGAAACAATTAAAGTAGCACACCAACTTGTCTTGGTTGATGAAACAAAATGAAAAGCTGATGAAGAATGAGGGATTTAGATGGAAAGGAGAAAGCAAGAGGAAGAACTTCAGCGGTGATACAACAAGAGGAGCAATTTGAATGTGTGAAGGAATTATGGAAGAGTAAGCATAAGGGTAGGGATGATGACGATGATGAGGTTGGTTAGTCTGAGAAGAAACAAAAGAAGGAAAAGAAGAAAAATAAGAAAGATAAGGACCACAAGGCTTATGATTCTTATATGGAGGAACCTGATGTTTCCATGAAAGATGAGGAAAATTATATGAGGGATAAGGTAGAATATGATGCAGAAAATGCCTAAGATCTTCTTGCAATTGCAGGTATAGAAGACTCTGATGACAGCGAGACAAATTCTCTAGTTTCAACAAAATCATGAAGGAGACATGCATACTCTGATTCTAAAGATGATGAATCATTACAGAAACAAAGTTCAAGAGAAGATGATCCATATGATGATGATGTCTAGGCTTCCTGAGCTTTAACAAAACCTAGCTCCTATTTTCCAAGAGAAAAATCCCCAACACCCATGGGAAATGAATGATGAGCATTTGAGTTTCAACAGATTCTAAGAGAAGATGAGGCATACAATGATGATGGATAGGCTACCACAAAAGTTTATTCAATCAAATATGCTTTGTCCCTTCCAAATCCATTTGACATAGTTAAATGAGATCTTATCAAAAACCTCAAATGAATCATCTGTATGTTATCTTTTCATTTTTCCTCTTTCTTGTTTTTTATGGGAAACCTATTTTAGTTTGTTGAAACTAAAATGCTCATCATTCATTTCCCATGGGCCTTGGGAATTTTTGTTTTGGAAAATAGGAGTTGGATTTGGTTAAAGCTCAGGAAGCCTAGAAATCATCATCATATGGATCATCTTCTCTTGAATTCACTGACGCCCTCTTTAGTGAAATTAGATTTGGGGACGACCTCTGCAGTGAATTCAGAGGTAATTCAAAACCCTCATTACATTAAACACAAATTCAAAACACTCGTTACAATCTACTACTCTTAATAATGTTCTATTTCTCTTAATAATGTTCTTTTACAATCTTGCCACTATTCTGCTTCATAATGTGTTCAAGCTAAATATAATAAAATTTGGGTGTTAGTGCCAAAATATAATTCCTCAAACAATTTTGATAAATTTTCACTGTAAGCTCAAACTATCCTTGTGCAAAGTAAATATGTCCTAGATTTACCCACACATCAAGCATCTGAACAAAGAAATACCTCAAAAATATCCCTGCTTCAGTGCTTCCTAAGTTCTATGGACTTTTCATAGAAGATCTTGATACCTTCTTGTTCGATTTTGACATACTCTGTAGGAGTTATGACTATACCACCAATGCCCATAGGCTCAAGCTATTTCCTACCACTTTGAAAGAAGTTGCATTAAGATGGTTCATGAGCCTAGGAAAAAATACTGTGGAGACATGGGATGACATGAAGAAAAAATTCCTTGAGAAATACAAGGAGTATTGTAGGGGCAGTGACATGAGAGGAGATGACATTTTTAGGATGCAACAAAATGAAGATGAGAGCTTGGAGGATTACATTGCAAGGTTTCTATTTTTCCTACATAAATCTACACACCATACACTCAATGAAGACTCACAAAAGTTGGTTTTCCTGAGAGGAATTAATGATAGCTGCATTGATGCCTTGGACCTGATGGGAGGAGGAGATATCTATCAAGTTCCTTGGGAGGATATCAAGAAGATATGTTAGAACTACTCTAGGGTAGCTTCAAAGAAAGGGAGAACTTACCAATATTCTATGGGTAAGTCATCTAACAGTGGAGTTTCAAGAATGGAGATTACTCATTGGCTAGCATAATTCAAGCAAGACATTATAAACAATCTAGCTACTCAGCTGGATACACTTAGGGAAAAGAAGAAACAAGAGGAGGCAGAGGTAATGTTGGTAGAATATTGCCCTCATTGCAGATAAAAGGACTACAGATGCAATATGATAGCTAATATTGACAACAGGAAAATTGCACTCGAGTTCAAGGCAATCCAGGTTGAAGAAGATCAAGTCTACTATGTTGCACAAAGGAGGCCATGGGATTCAAGGCAAGGTATGCCACTAGATCCACTATCTTTTATTGGGTCATATTTCAATTCTTATTCATTTGGTAACCAATGGTAACCCCCATATCCGTCCAATTATGGAGGATATCCATCACAACCTTGGAGTAACCCTCCAAATACCTGGCCTAATCACTAAAACTCTCCACCTGAGTTGCAACAACCTCAAGGGAATTGGCAACAGTTTCAAGGAAATTGGCAGCAAACAAATCAATGGAGGGGAGGACAACAATGGCCAAACTAGACAAATAGCTACATGCAGACACCTTCTCAGCCCCAACAACCTACTGTAATGCCTCTTCCTACTAGCTCAAGTTCAAATGCAACTAAACCTACTTAGCTACTAGCACGGCCCACACTCAACCCAAATAACAAACCATAGAAGTAGCCAGTATACTTTGTTGATCCAAATCAATTCCCTGCATATGCTATGAGTGTAAGTGATATCCACTTGTGTTCAGGAACTACGTTGCAAGCTCCTTCCACAACCATTATCACCAGCTTCCTATGGAAGAAGAGAAGCCTATGAATGTCCCCATTTATCCAAGTGCACCTGAAAATCTTGAACCAGTCCCAGTCAAGTAGACTGAACTAGAACCACCATTTCCCCAGAGGTTGGAAACTGTGAAACAAAAGGAAGAAAAGGAGGACACAAATTTTGACATTTTTGATTAGTTGAAGTATATATGTGTCTAGATACCTCTATTTCAGACCATAAAAGATGTTCCAATATATGGAAAGGAAATTAAGGAAGCATGCCTTAAGAAGATAAGCAGGAAGAAGAAAGACCCCACTATAGTTCATGTGGTGGGACAAATAGCTAATCATTCTTGGGAAAGTGATTGTTCCCAAATATAATGACCTAGGGAGTCCTGTGGTTGGAGTTGTTATAAATGGGATCCAAATAAAGAATGCTTTGATTGACTTGGGAGCAACAATAAATGTAATTACCAAGGATATCCTACATCAACTAAATGTTATGAGAATGAGACCTACTCCTACTGTCTTGCAACTTGCTGATAGTTCAACTATTAAATCTAATGGTGTAGTAGAGGTCCTTGTGGTAACTATGGACTCATGGGAGTACCTAGTAGATTTCATGATTCTTTCTCCTTAAGCCACACTTGGCAGGTACCCTATCATTCTAGGAAGACCATGGTTAGAAATAAAAGATGCATATATTGGATGCCAGATAGGAGACATGACCATTTTTGATGGAAAGAGCACCAGAAATCTTGTTCTCTACCCTCTTGCTTAGCCATCCCATGATCTAGATAATTCTATATGGCCACATGTTGGTGAAGAGGCCAAGGAAGTTAATTTTGTGACACAACTTATGATGTTCGGAAAAATCTCTTTCATGTAGCTTCAAGATGAATATGAAGTATTAGCTAACATCATTCATAATCATTGTGAAGTGGAGGAAGCATCATCTTCTCATTCTGCTGTTCTAGTCAAGACACTTTTTCCTGCTCTTCCTAAAGAAACTCTTCCTACAACAATAGGTATGTCTCATACATTTATACCACATGAACTCAAACTACCAAGAATTAGTGAAGTAGCTATGATAGATATAACTACACAAGTGCAAGTGGCAGAAGGAAAACATCTGCACATCAACAATAAATTGAGTGAAGAACAATAGTTGCCATTGACAACCTTATGGAAGACCCAACAACATGCATTTGCATGGGACTATCATGATATGACGAGATTGGAACCTAAGATTTGTACATAGAATTTACAATAGAGATGATTGCACCCCAGTGAGACAGCCATAAAGAAGAATTAACCCTACACTAAGAGAAATTGTAAAAGGAGAACTACATAAATTGCTAGATGCAGGATTTATCTACCCTTCTTAGATAACCAATGGGTGTCTCCATTGGTGATTGTTCCCAAAAAGGGAGGGAAGTGGCGGGTTTGTGTTGATTATAGGGAACTTAATGTTGCCACCAAAAAGGGCCATTTTTCCTTACCCTTTATAGATCAAGTTTTGGATTCACTTGCAGGAAAACAATAATTTTCTTTTCTAGAACGCTTTAGTGGCTATAACTAGATCCAAATTACACTAGAGGACTAGGAGAAGACCACCTTTACCTATCCATTGGGAACCTATGCCTACTCGGTACTTCCATTTGGCTTATGCAATGCATCTGCAACTTTTCAGAGGGAAGCCATTAGCATATTTTTAGATATTTCTCATGAGTGCATGGAAATTTATATGGATGATTTCACCACCTATGGTGCTGATTTCAATGAGGCATTGGAGAATCTTAGGAGAGTACTATAGAGATGTGAAGATCACAATCTATCTCTAAATAGTGAAAAGTGTTTCATGATGATGCAGGAAGGTTTAGTTCTTGGCCACTACATCTCTCACAAAGGAATTCAAGTAGACCCTGCAAAGATTGAGGTGATCACCAATTTGCCTCTCCCTGCAAAACATAAAGATGTTAGGAGTTTCTTGGGACATACAGGCTACTATAGGAGGTTCATCAAGTATTTCAGCAAAATAGCAGCACCATTGTATGCCCTTCTCACCAAAGATGCTGAATTTCAATGGACAAAAGACTGTGACAAAGCATTTTCTGTTTTGAAGGAAAATTTGACTTATGCTCCTGTACTCAAAGGACCTAATTGGGAACTTCCTTTTCACATCCATACAGATGCATTATACTATTCTATAGGAGCTGTCTTAGGACAAAAAGGAGCTGTTGAAAATGCTATTTATTTTGTCAACAAAAACTTGCAAGAAGCTGAATTCAATTATACAATGACAAAAAAAGAAATGCCGGCAGTAATCTATGCCCTAAAAAAATTCAAGCACTACATAACAGTCTATCAAATATTTGTCCAAACCAATCATGTAGCCATTATATACCTCATGAATAAACCCCTGATCACAGGTAGGCTGACAAGATGGTTATTATTGATGTAGGAGTTTGACATAACCATTGTAGATGAACTAGGGATGGCCAATGTTGTTGCAGATTTTCTTTCAAAGCTGACTACATCAGAAGACAATTAGGTCATAGATGACTCTTTCCTTGATGAGCACTTATTTTCCATTAGTGTACAAAAACCCTGGTATGCTGACATAGCTAACTATCTAGTCATAGGGAGAGTTCCTCCCCACTTCTCTCCAAAAGAGAGAAGGGTGCTCATTGAAAAATCATTTCCTTTTTCATGAATTGTAGGATGTTTGTTTTACACTGGGATAGACCATGTCATGAGGAGATGTGTGAGAGAAGATGAGCCATATGATATTTTGCATGCATGCCACAATGAACCACATGGAGGAAATTTTGTAGCCAAGAGGAAAGCGATGAAGATTCTAAATACAAGTTATTACTAGCAAACACTCCACAAGGATGCAGGGAGATATATGAGAAAGTGTGATAGATGCTAGAGGATGGACAAGCCAACCAAATATGATGAGATCTCACTTTTCCCTCAGATAGTAATCACTCCATTTGACAAATGGGGACTAGATTTTGTAGGACCCATTGATCCTCCATCCAATGATAAGTCTTATATCTTGGTATGAATTGATTATGTAACCAAGTGGGTAGAAGTTAAGGGAATGAAGCATGCAAGAGATAATAAGATTCCTGAATTTCTTTATGAGGAGATTTTCACAAGGTATGGAGTTCCAAGAGAGATAGTGACTGATCAAGGGGCTCAATTCACATCAACCCTTGTTGCAGCACTAGTCAATGAGTTCAACATAAGGCACACAAAGTCCACTCCTTATCACTCTTAGGCCAATGGACAAGTTGAGGTGACCAACTAGGAGATTGAAGCCATTTTGACCAAAATAGTGGATTTTCATAAAAAGGATTGGGAAAAGAGGCCTCCAAAAGCTATCTGGGCCTATAGGATAACCTAGAAAATAACTACAGTCTTCACTCCTTTTGAGTTGCTGTATGGAAAGATAGTTATGATGCCCATTGAATTTGAGCATAAAACTCTTAGGAATGCAATGGACTTGGGGATGGACATCTCTGAAGCACAAAGAGACAAAATCATGCAACTCAATGCATTGGATGAAATGAGGAAGGCATCCTTGCATCATACAAAGGTAGTGTAGAATCAGACAAATCAAGTGGCATGAAAAATTCATCAAGGACAAGAAATTATATCTAGGAGATTGGGCCCTGCTCTATGATTCAAGGTATCAAGATAATGTAGGAAAATTGTAGAAAAGGTGGCTAGGACCATATGAGGTTGCCAAAGTATTCCCCGATGGTGCTGTTCAGTTCACCACCATTGACCCTGTCAGATTTAGGCTGCTTATCAATGGTCATCACCTCACATTGTATCACAAGCCAACTTCCAAGGAGGAATTCCTACAACAATTCACTCAGCATGCAACACCCGAACTTCCTATAGCCGAAGGAAGTGGACCTAGTGTCCCTTCTTCTGGCTAACTAAGGTACGTGACTTGTCATAATAAAGACTTCCACTTTTGTGGGGGTCCACTTCTTCACCCATCTTCCCATCCATCTCCACCTTTCTCTCTCTTTCATCATGCCTCCATCATCACTTCACTCCATTCCACTCTGCTTTCATTAATTGCTCAACTGACCTCTTAAAAGGTGACCGGTACTTTCTCCACAATATTTGTAATAGATCTTCCAAGAATCCAAGTATGTGCACATCAAGTTGTTATCTCTTAATTGTATTTTACTACATTAATTTAATTGCTATAAAATTAATATAGACATTCTCCATAGCATGTCATTATTCCCTGCCCTTTCAATTGTCATAACTCTCACAAATGTGAGGACACACGTGAAAATTTAGGTTGTGAGGGAAGTGTGAATACTATGTCCATGTGTTTGTCCATATTGACTCACATTAACAAGGTTTAAATTGAGTCGATTTGAATTTTGAGTGAGATGATGGCTCGCATGTGTGAAGTGATATCAACTATCACCATTTTTATTGATTATAACCCTCATTGATTTCTTCTTTATTTCCTTTATTACTCCCATCATAATCTTAAGCAAAAAAAGGTAAAATTCAGACAACACCGACAATTAAAATTTAGCAATGTTGCAGGAAAGAGAAATTGTGATTTTAGACGAAGATTGTAGGAAGAGAAACTTTGCAGAGTGATTGTTTGATTATAGGTAGCTGAACAATGGGAGGTGGGTTAATGAGGAATGAACTCATGGTTCATGACATATTATTGCAAGATGCACTTTCACAAGCTGAATTCAAAAACTATGGCTAGTTAGATTATTTCCTAAAGTTTAATGGTTTTGATGAAAATGTTGTGTTGGAATTTTCCCAGACATTGTCTGAAGGAAAAGCCACGATGAAAGGGCTAGAAGTATTGGCTACTGAAGAAAGAATTGCAAAAGTTACAGGGTTTCCTATCGACGGTGAAAATTACCCTACTTCTAGAGATGCCAAGTCAGCTAGGGCTGAATTTACAGAACCTGGTGACCCTCCATTGAGTGTGGACAAACAAGGTGCAAAAAGAACCTCTCTGCTTGAGCCATGGAAGTAAGTAGCAGTTCATGTTGTAAAGTACATTACTTGCGAAGGTTGTCAGTTGAATCTACATTCTGTGCACTTCAAACTGCTAAATCATATGAGGCACGGGAGAAGAATGAATGTGCCAAATGTGCTATACCACCTTGTCTCAATCATGATGACCGAGACCCAAAAAGGTAGAGATAATTCTCTTTCCCACCATTGTCTGATCAAATTGTTTGTTGAAAAGTCTCTGCATGATGTGTCCGACATGACTTGGGAAGAATTCTTAAATATTGATCAAATTAGACCAGCAAATTTGTGACCTAGGGTTTTGTCTCAACCTCATAGGGCTAGTAGAAGATTCAGCATGGCTGAAGCCACCCTTGGTGCTTCAAATTTTGGCACAAGCCCTAGTGTAAACCCTCCTGTAGCTAAACAAATAGAGTCCCTACAACTGGAGCTATATGAGGAGCAAGCAAAAGTGCCAAGAAAAATTCTAGTAGGAATACATAGGCCCTTTGATTTTTCAACACACATGGTAGCTATGAATTTATGGAAATAGATGCAAAGAAGGGAAGAAGAATGGAAAGAGGAGAAACATAGGCTGAAGAAAGAAATTCAAAGGAGAGATGAAGAGATTGAAGATAAGGATGAGAAAATTGCTACTTTAAAGAAGAAGGTGGACAATATGGCAGCTTTAGTGCCTTGGATATTAGAGTGCAAGACTCCTCCAAGGGTCTATACCCTATATTTGAAGGAGAAACATCTTTCTTTTAAACTAGCAAGTATTGTTTTAGGTTTGAATCCTTCTATTGAGACTCCTCTTGAATTTTTCAATGTTTATCGTATTGCTCCTCCTAAAATGAAGAATTTGTTGTGTGAATTTTATCTGCATAATTATGCTGTGACCCAAAACCATGATTGGAATCCACTGTTGTATGTTGAGGATGTCTAATTAAGAGCATTTATGTCCTGGACATAGAATGAAACTAGTTGTGGAAATTTTGTTAGGACTTATAGGAAAATTGAATCCAACACTCCCCTGTCCATCAGGGCTAAATCTAGAAATCTAGGAGACATTTTTAGGGATTGGCAAAAAATTATTTATATACCAAGCTATGGCAATAAGATCCTGTTTGAGAGAAGCAATTTATAAAGAATATGAAAAAGTAGCAAAAACCACAGGGGAATCTGTGATGGGATACCTACCACAAATGTGGAACAACCTAACTAATGAATTAAAACAAGTTGAACCTCACTCTATCTTGAATTATGTTGCAACACTTAAGAGAGTTGATAGATATATACAAATTAGAAGGAAAAAAGGACAGTTTTGGCTTCCACTAAATTTTCAACCACCTATCCTATTGTGGCCTATGCCAAATTTTTGATATTACTAGTATGATATAGTTGTAAAGAGGCAAAGATGGAGCGGGTTGGATAAACAACAAGGGTTCTACTGGGACCCTAATTCACACACAACAAGGACTGATGTTGGACAACTAGAAGTTGCAAATTTTAGGACATTAACTAAGAAGAACAACTCTTCCTCTATTGGAGGACCACCAAGGCCTTAGGTTGGGGGGAGTGATGAGTCCAGTTTATGACTCAATATTGATAGAATTGTCTATTTGCTGTAGTTGTCATAAAATTTGATACTTGGATGTTGACCTTTTTATAATATTCCCTCAAAACCATAGACATTGGGCATAAGCTTATTTTTACAATCTTTAATGACATTGACATGCTATACGAACTAGTTGTGTCAATTTTACATGTGGATTAGTGAATGCTACTTTAAGATAGTTACATATATGCAATTGTTGTGCATAATAATATTGTCATGCAGATATAATTAGAGGCTTGCAAAATGGAGGAAGACTCTGACAACTAGTCATTTTCCATAACAGTCAACAAGGTGGTCATTCGAAGGTCAATGGAGGGAAGAATCTTGACAGCGGGAGATTCCTCATTTAAATCAAAATTGTAACCTCCTTGTAAATGGTCTTAATTATCTGCTGAGCGAATATAGGCGTTACTGTTGTGCTAAATCTTTGTTAAGGAAGCATGCTTGACCAGATTCCATGCATGTGTAACTGCCTCTCCACTTTTCATGCTTTCCCTAAAGTGGCATCCTCCTAATCTATTGGAATTGACCGCCTTGCTAGGTGATTAGTTAGAAGCTTCTTTTCATATAAATAAGACTCAAATGCTCCTTCTCAAGAGGTTGCTTAATTTGATTATGTACTCGCATTCTTATATTTTTTAGCAATACAGTCATGATGTTCTATTGTACTTGTGTTTTCTAATGAATAAAATGAGTTTATAAGTTTGTGCACTTGAGTTTACATTTTTCTTAAGGGATACTCATCCAAGGGGGCCTAGTTGGTGAGCATTTCATCCTTTAGTTTAGTTATTATTTTTTGTTCAGTAGTTAGTTAAGAATCTGGCACTGACTGTTCCTGTAGCCACTAGAATTCCATTATGTGACTATTCCTACAACCAAAGCAGATAGAGTAGTTTCTTGTTTGTTCGCTTAGATTTTCATTTCTGTCATGCATTTCAGCTTAGAATAGTTTTTGGTTGATGCTCAACACATGTTATTTCTTTCCAAGCATTTTACTTTCAACATTGCATCTTTCTTAGCTGTAGAATGAATATGGCTACTTTGGATCCTTAGTGCACATACTATGTTGACCCATTTCAATTTCATGTCCTTGGGTTGAAAAGTTAAATACACCTTCATGATGATTGAAATAGCTATTCAGATTAGATGTCTAATCTCTGAATCACATCCGTAAAGGCTTAGTTAAATCATTGTAGTAGGCCAACAGGCATTGGGGATTTTATTTATGAATTCAACCCAAATTCCATTTCCTAATACGTCCATAAAAGTTTGTTGAGCCAACTCTAGTTCATCAAACTAAAAATGAAGAACCCCAATGTTGTTTAACAATTCAATGGGTACTTCTTCTCTGCTCTTCTTCAGAAGAGACTTTGTTGTCTTAAGATAATCTAAGGCTGCACCAGGGTCTATCAATATTAAAAACTCACACATCTTGATAAATGCATGGGAATCACGTGGATCTATAAGATTTTCCTTTCTTAAAATTTCCAAAGCCTTCTCTGCTTGCCCTTGCTGAGCATATATATGGCCTACAACTTTGGCAGACATGTATGGAAAATGTGGTAGCATAGACAAGGTAATGAACTTTGGAAAAAATTCCTCAAAGAAATGTGTTCTCATGGTGATAGAATGCCATGACAAGGGAATTGGTATGGATTTCCATGGTATTCCATCACCATGAGACCACATTTCTTTGAGGCATTTTTCAACCAATTCACTACCTTGTCTATGCTATTGCTTACTATTATGCTTTGATATATTTTTTCCAAGCATCCATAGCTTGTTTGAAAGCACTTGTTTTAGGATTTTAGCCATAGAAACAAGGCAATGAACTGTTTGATAAAATTCTTTGGTAGACAATATGTATGAAAAATGTGGTAGCATAGACAAGGCATTGAACTGTTTGAAAAAATGCCTCAAAGAAATGTGGTCTCATGGAATGCCATGACAAGCAAATGCAATTGGTAGTTGGTCCTAGTTATTAGTTATGCAATGTGAATTAATTGCATAACTGCTTAGGTTGACTTTGTAAAAACTATATTGTAATTGAATTTTTGTCATCTATCAACATCTAGTTATTAGTTATAAAATGTGAAGTAATGCTTTGAGTTTGAAAGATGTGCAATGCAATGTAATCAACAATGCATATGATTTTGAACATATAATTGATACCAATTCATAATATACCCCTATATTCCAACCTAAAATACATAAAAAATCCAATCATACATAGTATTATCAAAAAATAATTGAGACCGGAATTCGAGCACTAGATTAAATCTTCTTTTCCATTGATTGCTTCAAATAGATATTACAATATAACATAAGTCTCCTCATATATGTTTCTATAAATTCCTATGATGATGATAGTAAAATTCGGTCTTGGTTTCTCTTTTATAAGAGAAGCAACAAGCTTCAGACCGTTACAAAAAAATGGTATCTTTTCAAAATTCATGCCTCTTCGTATAAACTAGACTAAACATTAGTTTTTCTTAAAACATAAAACAAGGAAAGTAGATAACTAATGAAGTCCGCAACACTCATGACACCATAGTCCGTTAATCTCCGTAAGGCACCTGTGATCACTGAAGATCTTTTCAAGGTCCTTTCTCCATATTAGTCTATCTGAATGTGCGGTTCTTCCACTATGACAGCTCCAAGGCCTACTGTTTGAGGGAGGACCCATATACCTCTACTCCCACTTGTACACTGAATAATCATGTGGCCATTTGTATTCTTGAATTTTCAATATATTGGCAAGGTGAATCTTCCATCGGCTGTCTAGTAATACCCTGCCATCCATGATAAACTTAGATTATCCAACATCCAATGCTATTACTCCATACATGATTAAGTTAAACTTGTCAAGACTGAACTCACCATCTTTTTGTATGCGAGTGATGCATTGTGGAATAATCTGACCAAATGAACTCTTCCATTCGTTGAGGTCCTTCAAGTGGTCATCATCTTTCAATAGTTTTGGTACAAACCACTGATTCAAAGTATGAAATGAATCTATTCTTGTTATGATCTTTTGGTCCTCTCCTTGCATATATTGGAATTCATCTATAACTATTTTGGCCATCTGCTCTGTAGGTTTTAATGGTGCAAGAGCCTCAATAATCCTATGTAAGATTATGCACAAGGTTACCAATGTGTGGTGTATGGGTTTCCAGTTCTTAAAAAAGGGATCTAGTATGGGTAGATGTGTTTTCATCTAATCAATTTCCTATGTCAGTGAGCTATAGCAATCATACACACTTTCCAACTTATCCACAATTAGCTTTATCCTATGCTCGAGGACCTTCTATAAAACATTGTAGATTTCCTTATTTGCTCCTTCCTTATCCTCATTGTTGGCTTTCTTTAACTCTTCAATCTCTTGTCTAAGAATGCTCACTGGTTTAGTAGAAGCACTTTCTATATCAATTGGTGGAGTAGGAGGATGCTGGTATAACATTATTTCCTTGTTCTATGAGGGGCCTGCTCCTTTCAATTGTTCCTTCAACTTTACATTTTCCATGAACAATATATTGAATTCATCATTTAAAAACTTTGGTTCCTTTTCATACTCTCCCAATCTAGCTTCCACCTCCTTAACTGTAGGTCGGGTGAAGATAGATAAATGCATTGTCATGGTTACATCTTCTAGAGGAGATGTATCCTTTAGTGTTTTCACCATAGATGTCCCTTTCATTTCTTGCACTACATCTAGTAACCTTGATTTTTGTGTACTCTTTTGTTTGGCCCAGAATGCCAAGGTTTCAATCTTAGGGTTATATCCTGTGCCACTTACCCCTTCATCTGAGTCAAAATCAACAATCAACATTGGGTCCTCCTGTGTTCTCACTTTATCAAGTAATTTTTTTTTCTTTAATTCCATACTAGGGATAGTAAGTATATTAATTTTCAAAATCATCTCTCTAGCCTCTTGTGGGTTGACATCGATATTATCAATCCTTAATTCATTAAAAGTTTGGGCTACTATCTGGTCATGTTGGGATTCCTCAACTCCCATCTTATTTATTTCAACCCTCACTTCAAACTCTCTCATTTTCATATTAATCCAAAAGTCTTTAAATTCAAGGGTTTTGATAATTTCATCATCTTCCAAGAACTTGCGAGCTGCAACTACCTGTCATCCTCATGCATTTCTCTTTCTCCTTGTACCTCAATATTGGCTCTAGCTTCAGGCCTATGGGCTTCAATTTCAAGCATAGGTTGGTCCACTTCAATATCATCCTTGAAATTTCTTAACACATTAATTTATTCTTCTATATCTCCAACCTCCTCACTTATTTCATAGGAAACAAGAGGCTCTATGTCTTTTGTCTTCTATTTTTTAGAAGGTGGTTGTTCAGGAGGTGATCTTGGAGAAGCATGCCATACTGAAACAATATCGGAAGTTGGTTCTGTAACTAGATACCACTCGGCCTTTTGGGACATAATTTGGAAAGTCTCCCTGTATCTACTAAAATCTTATATAATTCATGAAACCTATTAATTATCATATCAATCCTCTTGATAGGATCTATTTCCTCTATGAAATAACCCAATAAATCACTGTGCTTCATCTTTCTTTCTTCCTCAAACCTTTTCATAAGTTCCCATTTTCTCCTCCTATCAAATGCCTGTTGAGGAGTGAAACAATTTCTGATCACATCTTCTTCATAGTCAACCTGGTGAGTAACCATAGCCTTGGTAGGGATGGTGCATCTTACAAAATTCATGTGAACCTTAGGGTCAAATGTTCTTTCCTTTCCATACTGTAAAGAGTACCTTGGTTTTAGATAATTCTACAACTATTCAAGTGTATCAGATCCCACTGATAGTTCCCAACATGTTGTCAAATTGGGGAGAAATGTACCCTTCCTTTGTTTACTCATGTCATCCTTTTCCATCCATAGCATCTGCCACATGAAATCTATAAAGGATAATTGAAGGGGGACAAACTTTGGAAGTATATGTGGGGCTTGTGTGCATCTATAAATCCTAATTATTATGGTATCTAGTAGAAAAAACCAATCACAAAAGTTATGAGTATGTCCTTGCTCAGGTTTCAAATACAAAGGTCTTAATAATTGTAGCACAAATGTGTGTAGTCTTGGTGGTTGGTGGCCAAGAAATATCATAATTTTGTACACACACTCATCATAGAATATCACATAATTGAATTCTTACATCTCCTGTCCCATATATAGCACCATAGTTGCACTGGTAGCAAATTCCCCTGCTTGTCAATTTGACTCAAATACACCCTTTTGCTCCACCTATCTTTATTTTGGTATAATATCAGGTGGCACAATAAAGAATATTTATTGAATGTTATGTAGGCTCTATTTTCCTTGACTTGTAGAAATGCTTCATGCAATGCTTTCTCAAGATATGAGGAAAAATCATATTCAATGTTTGTCTCAGGGTTTTGGATCCTCATATCCATCATCATTAAACTAACTAGCATTTTCTCTTCTAGATCTATCCCAAGTACTTGACACAGAGTAAAGTAGGTTTTCTTGAAATATAATTGGAAATATGAGACTTCAAATTGTTTAGTAGCAGAAGGGGATATAGGAATCACCTTGTTGTTCACACCCCTTTTCATGTAAATGGGGAATTCATCACTTCTATGAGTTTTCCTCAATCTAATATATTCTTCTTTACTTCTTTGCAAATTAATTTTAGTCAGGGCTTGTTTTTTTAGGTAAAAACATTCAATGATGGCCGCTTTAGTCAAAACAACTAATGGTGAACCATCTGGAAATCTCACAGACCTAGTAGCAGGATGATAACTCTGAGCCAATACTTTGATGAAATCTACATCTATAAAAACATTTGGGACAATTAACTTGGCCAAATCTAATGCCCATGGATTTGACACCAAAATATTTCCCTCCCTTTTGTCATAAAAGTATGAAAATAGTTCCCACCTGAAGATAGGGATAAGGGTATCTCTATAACCATGAGCCACATCATTAAAAACATTCTTAAATCCTCTCTCAATTGATTCAGGGAGTATATCCATGATAGACTGGTGTAAGGATCTCTTTTTAACATTAGATTCTTCATTTTTAGTTTGAGGTTCTTTCCTCTTGGCCGACACGATGACCTTTTTCATTTCAGTTCCTTTCTTCTTGGGCGGCATGATGTTTAACTATCTTATTTCTCCTAGTGTATCTGAAATGTAGAATTCCAAACAATCTTGTACTCGTAGAACTTAATTCATAGTTTAACTATCTTACTTCTCCTATACTTCTAAAATACATAATTCCAAACAATCTTGTACTCGTAAAACTTAATTCACAAGAGTTTTGTGCACTTACCCAGGTTACGATGGTTGTAGAGCTTAACCTCATCAAAATCCTAGCTCCCCACATGATAATTTTTGTAAATGAGTGCAAATAGAATGCCAAATTCTTGGTTTAATGGCTTCTGAGCTTAGTCATGTTAACATTAATATCAACCTTATGCCAAATATTTTGCTCGTAGTTTGAGTTTGAATATGAACCATTGATTTTACAAGATTGGACGATTGATGTGATTTGTGCATTTAATACCACTTTATGGCCACCACTTTCTATAACTACCATGAGATAGAGGGGTATAAATCGCTATACCGAATGCTTCTTTGCATTTCACCATGGGGTAGTGGGAACCTTACCTCTATACTACAAGCTTGACTTGTTTAACCCATGGTACTGCAATTTACATTAACAGTTACTGCCATACCGCATGCCTCGTCACATCCTTCTGTGTTATAATGGTTCATATAGCCCTACTGCATGCCTTTATGATCTTCCTTGTAGGATACGAGTTTTTCCCCGCTATACCACACCCTTCATTTTTCCTTCTCATGGTCTGGTGGTAAACATCTTCATGTTGTCTATTACACACCACCAACCCACCAAGGGTTTAAATTACTATTGCAGGATCATGGTAAGATACTATTAAGGGATTTGGAATTTTTTTAGTTGGACATGTTTTTGCTTAAGTATATATATGATGAATTTTTGGCTTTGTATAAGTCTTTCAGTGTCAGTCAGACCTAAAAAATTAATATGTTCATTAAAAAATAAAAAAGAATATAAGGGTCAAGGCTTGGGTCATGGAGCTCAAGCTTAATTGTGATGATGAAACTAGGAATTTTTTTAAGGTTCTAACATACCTCATGATGAACTAGACTATGTTTTTCCTTCATCTTGCTTGTGTTATTGTTTTATGAGTTCTTCTCTTGTGAATATATCGCTAAGGAAAATTTGTTTGATACTTGTAATTGTAAGGATTTTCTTGGTTTTTGACAATAAATTATTTTTAATCTGTAAATTGAATTCTATATTAAGTTTCCATTTGTAGTTATCAGCAGATTGGAAAGTCAACAGTTATCATCTTATGAACTCAATAAAGTCTTACTGATTCCAGTTGCTGATTTATACATTATTGTTTATTTGGACTTTAGGAAATGAAGACAAGGACTGTAAGGTGTGGACATAAATTTCCTCGAGCTCCCTTCAGGTTGTTTTCATTTTTGCTAAGTCCAACCCACGTCCTATACATTTGAGCATCATTGGGCCCATTTTGATGAGTGTCATCTGCCGCCGCCATGTTTCTTTTAGGCGCTCACCACTGGGATTTCTTCCTTCACTCCTCTTCTGGCCCCCGCCATGCTTCCACGTGTCAACATCGTGGGAAACTTAAAGACTGCTTCCCTTTTCTTTTCAATTGGGCCTTGTCCACGCACCACATAGCATTGGTTCACATTTGCTTTTGGGTGGACCCCACAGTCAGTGCTTTCAACAAAGACTTCTCCACGTGTCTTTGTAGCACAATTTTTCATCGTGACCTGAGGGATGAATGAAAAATGAGCCCCAACCTGCTACCACGTAACCTAACTTCCTCCATAGGTAATCAACACATGTCAACACAAGGGAATGTTGGGATGACTTCCATCATTCATAGGAGATGCATCTAGCTTGGGGGCGACCGAGTTCATTCTTAGAATCTTTTCTATTGCAACAACCATGGAAAATTATTGCTTTGGGCTGTAAGGAAAGCCTAGGATGAAAAAAAAACTTTCCTAATGTCAAAACTCAGAGAAGAATGCATATATGTCTTTAAATTTTTTAATTACAGTTCATTAAGATGCACATGAAAGGAATAACATAATAGAGAAATAAACTCAAATAGAATTGATACCAGATTTACATGGGAAAATCCTTACGGGAGAAAAACCCACCACACCAAAGAAAATCACTTGTATTACAGTAATCAAACTACATACAAGTTACAGACTCTCCTTTCAAATGCCAATATTACAACAACATTTCCCTGATCAACCTTATACAAATTAAATTTTGATCAATCTATGTTATGTCTCACTATTATAATTCATATACAACATACAGTGAACACTAACAGATCATTCAATAATACAATCATCAAACTCTCGAAAAAACCTGTTTCATGGTTACAATACATTAAAATGTATAGCAACAACCATGAAATCACTTGTTCTTTGTATAATCAATTCAGTTCAACTTCCTCTGTAGAACAACTATCAAACTTCCCAAGCATTCAAATGACCACCTTCCAAGTCAGCAACATCCTCCACTTAATGACTTACACCTCAATAGTCCATCAAGTTTGTGCTATTCACTTTACACCATGCTATTGTTGTGCACTCAATAGGCTCTCGAGGGGTGGCGGTAACCGCACTACCGCTAGACTGTTGACAGGCTTCTATGGTATGGTGATATACACCACACTATTGCTACACATCCACTGAACTCTTGTGGTATGGTGGTAACTACACTACCACACCTCAGTGTAAAGACACCCATGGTATGGCGGTATCCACCGCACTACCACTCAACAGCTGAGAGGCTCCCGCGGTATGGCGGTAACTGTGCTATCGCTCCTTTCTCTCAATCTCCTAGCAGTATAGAGGTACAAGCATGAACTTAATACTTAATAATTCTTTGCTACTCGGTGACAGAACCAGGGTTATACCAGTGAGTTTGAGATACATATTCTCAACAATCTCCCACTTGATGAAGAACTCATTGAACCATTTTCAATACTTGAAGTCATTTAATATTCTGGACCCCAAGATCCATTGAATTTGTGCACCATCTAAACTTTTATGTGCTCACTGGATTTGTCAATGCATCAACAACATTCTTCAGAGTGTCCATATTTTCTAAACAGACCTTTCCATCCTCCACCATATCTCATACAAAAGGGTATTGCACATCAATATGTTTCATCTTGGAATGGAAAGTAGGATTTTTTTCTAGAAAAATGTCACTCTGTTTGTCACAACAAATAATAATTTTCCCTGCATAAAAACCAATATCAAAACACAATCTCCTAAGCCAAATGGATTCCTTACAGGCACGATTTTTTGCCATATAATCAGCCTCAATAGTAGATAAAGTGACTATAGCCTGCCGTTTGCTCATCCAACTAACTGCACCACCATTCATCATGAAACTATATCCATTGGTGGAACTTTTGCTGTCAATGTCCCCTGCCCAATCAGAATCCACATACCCATGAATGATAAGATTCCTCTGTGATTCAACCAAATTACCATGGTAACACAAAGCATATTCTGAAGTGCCCTTCAAATATCTAAACACTCTTTTCACAACATCCCAATGTGTCCTTCTTGGATTATCCATAAACCGACTAAGTACTCCCACTTCTTGGGAAATGTTTGGCCTTGTACAAACCATTGCATACATTAAACTGCCAACTGCTCTAGCATAAGGAACTCTGGTCACGTCCTCCATCTCAGTAGGGGATTTTGGACAATCTTCAATAGATAGCTTCGTTCCCTGCAAAATTGGAACAACTAGCTATTTGCAATCAGTTATACAAAATCTCTCCAAAATAGTGTTAATATACTTACTTTGGTTGAGCCAAAGTTTTTTACTTTTCCCGTCCCTAGTTATTTCCATCCCTAGAATATACCTCGCTATACCAAGATCCTTCATTTCGAACTTTACAAACAACTGAGATTTTAGATCATAAATCTTAAACTTACTATTCCCTATGAACAACATATCATCAACATAGAGTGCAATAACAAGAACCTGATCATTTTCAGTCTTGAAGTACACACAATGATCTGATTTTAATCTTACAAAACCCAGTGATAAAAAAAACATGTCAAATTTTTGGTACCATATTCTAGGTGACTATTTTAAACCATACAAATATTTCTTTAACTTGCAAACTAGATTTTCTTTACCTTTTACCACAAATTTCTTAGGTTAGGACATATAAATTTCTTCTTCAAGATCACCATGAAGAAATGTTGTCTTCACATCCATCTGTTCAATCTCTAAGTCATACGCTACTGCAAGTGAAAAAAGAAATCTAATAGATGTTAGCTTTGCTAGCAGAGAAAATATTTCCCCATAATCAATTCCTTGTACATGGGAATATCCCTTTGCTACCAACCTCACCTTATAATTTTAAACATTGCCATCCAAACCTATTTTCTTTTTAAATAACCATTTGTAGCCCACGAGATTTCTACCTTTAGGCAATGAGACTAGGTCCCAAGTATCATTTTTCTTTAATGATGCCATTTCTTCATTCATGGCTTCTAACTAGGAATTTGAATAAGTCATTTCAACTGCCTCTTTTACAGTCCTAGGCTTATCAGTATTAGTAATCAAAGCACAGGCACAACTAGAATCCAACATAGAGAATCCATACCTATTAGGTTGTTTCTTCTCATGTGTAGACCTCCTCACAGGGTAAGGTTGAGGATGTGGTTGTTCTTCAGAACTCTAAGAGCTGCTTGAACTCTCCTCAATTTTAGGTACACTATCAATGTGTTGGTCCTCTTTTTTAGGAGCCAGAGGTATTTCAACATCATTTTCCTCTTTATTTTCTTTCATCCCTAACTACAGTTCCACTCAAGATGGTTTCGGCTCTCAAAAGATTACGCTTCTGCTATATACAACCTTTTTCAGTCACAGGATTCCAAAGCTTGTATCCTTTCACACCAATGTCGTAGCTAATGAAGATACACATAATTTTTTTTTCTCCAATTTAGATCTCTTCAAATTTGGCACATAAAAATATGGTTCATAGACAAAGACATGAACATGTCTCCGAGAGGGCTTCTTACTAGGCCAAGCTTCCATAGGCATTTTATCAACAAGTACTGAAGAAGGAGATCAATTTACCAAGTAACATGCTGTAGCCACAATCTCAGCCCAAAACCTCTGCTCTAGACCAACATTGCTCAACATACTTCTTTCCTTCTCCATCAGTGTCCTGTTCAACCTTTCAACAACTCCATTTTGCTGCGGAGTGTAAGGTGTTGTTTTATGCATCTTAATTCCATGGTCTTTACAATACCTTTCAAATTTTGTAGAACAAAATCCACCACCATTATTTGTCCTCAAGGATTTGATTTTCCTACTAGTCTAATTTTCAACCAAGTTCTTGAAATCTTTAAACTGACTAAACACTTTTGATTTACTTTTTAGAAAATATACAAATGTCCTTCTCGAATAATCATCGATGAACGATACATAATAGTTTGAATTTGACAATGAAGGAACATTTACTGGACCAAAAACATCAAAGTAAATATAATCTAGAACACCAAAATATTTATGAAGACTAGAGTAAAAAGAAACACGACGATGTTTTCAATATATACAATATTCACAAAATTCAAATTCCAGATTACAATCATCAAGCCCCTTAACTAGGTTTTTATTTTTCAAATATTTTAAGCCTTTCTCACTAATACGACCTAGCCTTTGATGCCAGATCATAATCTTCTTTGTAGGAAGTTTAACTTCCAAAGAATTTTCCCCTATAGGGACTTCAGTCTCCTTTTTTGCATGAACAACGTTCTATGACTTTGCAGAGACATTGTTACATTGAACAACAAGTACATCCAACTTGTATAGAGTACCAATTCCCTAGCCAGAATCATCGAGCCTCTAGTCATTTTTGAGACATTGCTTGAGAATGATACTTCCACTCCAACATCATTTAGCTTACTCAAAAAAAGTAAATTCTGAGCTAGACTTGGTATATGCATTACGCCATCAATTCCCTTAATTCTTCCATTATGAAACTAAATTCTGACTCTTCCACAACCAACAATTTCTAGAGATGAATCACTTGCCAAGTACACCTTTCCACCATCATATTTTTCATATTTAGTAAACCGGTCTCTATGAGATGTCATGTGGAAAGATGCTCTAGAATTAATTAGCCAAACATCATTTGATGCCCGAGTTGCTAAGGCTGCAATGAAGGAATTTGCATCGCTTTAAGAAGAATCATTGTTAGAAGAGTTCTTCTTCTTCTTCCTTTTCTCCTCTTTGCAATATTTTTGGACATGACCAGGTTGCCCACAATTCCAACACTTCACCTTGGACTTCTTACCAGGAGATTTTGATCTCCTTTCTGATTTAGATTTGGATTTCTTGTCCTTCTTGCCTTTTCTTTCGATCTACCTCGAACAACAAGAGTCTCCTTTGCCATCTTAGAAGATTTCCTTCTCATTTCTTCTGACAACAAAGAAGCAACCACATCTTCCATCTTTAAATTGGTTGTTGTGCTCCCAATCAACATCACTAGATGATCCCAAGAATCGTACAAAGAACATAACAATAGCATACAACGATCTTCATTATTAATTTTCACACTCACAGATGTTAATTGAGCAGTCAATGTGTTAAACATATTCAGATGATCAGCCACAAATTCCCCTTCCTCCATCTTCAAAGAGTATAAATTCTTCCTTAAGAACAAATTATTCACCAAGGACTTACCCTGATAAATATCTCCAAGCTTCTTCTTCAAAGAAGATGCAGTCTTCTCTTCATGAATGTTCAGGAAAAAAGTCTTCCAAACAGAGTCTTATCAACCCTTTTTCTTTTCTGTCTGTGAGGTCCCAATCTTCTTGCTTCACGCTAGAAGGTTTCATTCCAAACACAATAAGCCAAAGATCTCAATCCACCAACAGGTCTTCCATTTTGAGCTTCCACAACTCAAAATTGCTACCATTGAAGTTCTCAATTTCAATCTTTCTTGATGTGCTTGTCATCTCAATTTGTAATTTAAATTAGTAGATTTCTACAAGAAACTCCCACTGAATAGAATTGACACAAAAAACCAACCTACCCACAAGGATAACACAACTGGCCAAGCTCTGATACCACTTGTAAGGAAAGCCTAGGATGCAGAACATGCTTTCCTAATGTCAAAACTTAGAGAAGAATGCAGATGTCTTTAAAATTTTTAATTACAGTTCATTAAGATGCACATGAAAGGAATAACAAAATAGAGAAATAAACTCAAACACAATTGATACTAGATTTACATGGGAAAACCCTTATAGGGGAAAAACCCACCACAACAAAGAAAATCACTTGTATTATAGTAATCGAACTACAAACAAGTTACTAACTCTCCTTTCAGATGCCAATATTATAGCAACATTTCCCTGATCAATCTCGTACAAAATAAATTCTGATCAATCTATGTTATGTCTCACTATTACAATGCATATACAACATACAATGAAGAAAACTAACAGATCATTTAATCATCCAACCATTGAAATGTTGAAAAAATACCTTTCATGGTTAGAATACATTACAATGTATAGCAACAACCATGAAATCACTTGTTCTTTGTATAATCAATTTAGTTCAATTTCCTTTGTAGAGAAACTGTCGAACTTCCCAAGCATTCAAACTACCACCTTCGAAGTCAGCAACATCCTCCACTTAATGACTTACACCTCAACAGTCCATCAAGTCCATGCTATTCACTTTACACCGCGCTACCGCTGTGCACTCAACAGGCTCTCGAGGGGTGGCGATAACCGCACTACCGCTAGATTGTTCACAAGCTTACATGGTATGGTGGTATACACCGCACTACTGCTATACATCCAATAAAATCCTATGATATGGCAGTAACTACACTACCACACCTCAGTGTAAAGACACCTGTGGTATGGAGGTATCCACCGCACTACCGCTCAACAGTTGAGAGGCTCCTACAGTATGGCGGTAATCGTGCTACCGGTCCTCTCTCTCAATATCCTAGTGGTATAGAGGTACATGAATGAACTTAATACTATATAATTCTTTTCTGCTCGGTGACAGAACTAGGGTTATACCAGTGAGTTTGAGACACATTCTCAACATGGGCATCATTACTTATGATGATGAATCTTTTCTATTATTGACTCCCCAATAGTAGGATGTTTTCCTATATATACTTCTTCTTCCTCCTGAAAATGAGTTTAGAAGATACAAAAAAATTAGGGTAAAAGACACCAAGCCTTTTTGTATTGTTTTTAGATTATTGCAAAAAGACTCTCAGATTGTGCAATTGTTCGTTCTTTCTATTTTCTTAAGCTAGTTGCAAAAACATTATACTGTGCCATCACTGTACTGAATGATTTATTTGTAGAACTTCTATGATTCAATATAAATCGCTGATTTAGATCATGTCTTTGACTCCTCTTTTCAATAAATGTGTATGGGAATTATTTTATGTCATTGAATAAATTATTCAAGTTTTCATCTTTGATTTATGTTATTCTTGGACTTAGCAAATTGCTAAATGGGACCTTAAATAGCATCCCAAAGGATAAATTTATGTGCCTACATCTAAATCTTGGTGCATTGCCTTAGTTAGATATTTATTTTTTATATCTACTTCTGTTTCCCCTTCCAAAACCCCAAATACAAAAGAAGTCGACTTCTTTAAAAACCTGAAGGTCACTTAGTTTAGCACAATTGGCCCCCCCATTAACTGAGTTTCCCATAAGGCTGTTACCTTGACAATTTTTGGCATCAACAATTTCTTTTCTGGAATGCCTAGTGGGACTGCTTAAATGTACCTAAACCTAAAGTGGGTGTATGAGCCATTGGCCTGTTACTAGATCTCAAACAACTAATAATCCTAGATTGCTAGTGCCACCACTAGTAATAGTGTGAACAAGAACCCATATAGTGAAATTTCCACTCCCTCCACTAGCCATTTTTCCAATCAAAAACAAAAATTATGTGGCATGGGATGTCGAAAGTCCCCTTGTAGCACCAATAACACCCATCGTTTGGGCCCCAATCCCAACCTCCACTTTAAAATCCATACCAAAGTTCACCAAGGATGGCACAAAAACACCATCCAAGCACTTGCAAGATGTGGCAGATGTATGTTTGGTGCATGGAATTACTGCCCAAAATGTAGCGCTAAGGGTGCTTGTAGCCTCTTTCAAGGGTAAAGTGCTAGATTGGTACTACACTTTGCAAGCTAACACTATTGGTACTTGGGATTAGCTCGAAGATCCTTTCTATGAAAGGTTTTCAAATGATGGAGATAGGTCCTCAGTATATTATCAACTGTCTATCATAAAGCGAGCCCTGCATGAAGCCATGACTAACTTCAACGCCCGATTCCATACAACCTAGAAAAGGATTCAGGTTGCTATCTAACCGCCAGTTGAGTTGGAATTCATGTTCTACTTGAAATCCATCAATGCCGACATATCTATGATGATCCAATCTCTTGCCGGAACCACTCTTCCAAACACATACAATGTTGCTGTTAAGGCAGAGAACAATCTGATAGACACCGAGAAGCTACCACCTTGGCCCATTATGCCTATATTCCCTAAAATATCAATTTTTGCATAGGAGATGCCATCTACTAGTGCGCTCGCTCCTCTCTAGTCCATGTACACATATGCGAATGTGCCATAGAATGTTGCTTCTACATCTGATTCTTAAAAATATGAGATGAGAAAGTTCAAGAAGATGTTGTGGACTATCTCCAACAAAATAACTACCATTAAGTGGAATCAAGCTGCGCTTCCAAAGCCAAACTACCAAAATTATCAAGGAAAAATATCTTCCTAGAAGAAAAATTAGTTCTAAGGAGGCACACACACAAATCTGCAGGCTCAAACAACCAATCAAATAGTGCCAGTACCTACTCCGCTACAAAGTGCTCACTCAAGCTCAAGTAGAGAGCTGACAGTAGGGAAAAACAATTTAGTTGATGACATCAACCCTTGGTGCTTCCCCTGTGGCAACACACATATGTCACAGAATTTCCCATGCGGTAACCTACAAAAAAAGGTGGTAGAACAATGCAGTCATGGCGCGGTGTTAGATCCTGGAAGCTATTTATACACCTCTACAAATGAAAAATGCGGTGCTCACCACATAAATGCAAGGGATGTCCCTAAATAAAGAGACATATATTGCTCATGATCACATGCTCTTCTCATGGATGGAAGAAGAGGAGGCGATGTTTTCCAATGATGCATCCACATCGAAAGTCCCACAAGTGCAGTTTGATTACAACACTCACTCTAAGAGGAGATTCACAGGCGAACCAGTCATCCTACAACCAGTTAATCCATAGCTCAAAAGTGTCTCCAACTAGAATCCTAGTACCTTCATAGTTGCACAAGAATTTCAACCATGAAAGGAAGTTGTTATAACCAGAGATAAGGAATAGAAGCCTTCAAATTCGCCACCATTCAATGTGGTGGAAAAATTAAAAAATCCTTCTGCTAATGTGTATCTTTGGGATATCTTAGCTATTCTGGAGTATAAGACATTGTTGCAGAAGGCCCTCCGAGAAGATGCAATTGCTGAGCTGATGGAGAAATCATTGAAAGGGAAGGCCATTGATTCATCACCTTCAGACAAAGTTCTCACAAATAGTATAGAGGAAACCTCTACCGAGGTTAAAGATAAGCCAAAATGAAAGCCCTTTTTCCTAACTCTTATTGTGGGGAATAAATTATTGCGCAATGCCATGATTGACTCTGACACTAGCACTATAGTCATGCTTGAATAGATAGTTGAGGCCTTAGGAATTATCTATGAACCTCTAAACAGAGGGGTTATACAACTTAATGGGAACATGGTCGAGACTGTAGGTATCATCAAGGACCTTCCCTTGACTTTGTTCTCCTACCCTAGCATCACAGTATTGCAAGATACCATGATCATAGATGTTCCCCCATGTTCAACCTTTGTCTATCTTGGGAATTCACTTCCAAGGTGGGTGGATACCTTTCTTTAGACTGGTTGCACTTGATCCTTAGGACCAAGCATGGAGCTAAAATGAAGATAGTATCTGAAGCTTTGCATTCAAAACATGTGGCTGATGAAGCTATGAACAACTTTTAGGCTGCTCATACCTCTATCACCAAGGAAGAAATGTATTGTGCTGAGTTGCTAGAAGATGAAAAGGTGACTGGAGACCAGACAAATTTAGAAGAGGTCCTCCTAAGTGAATATATAGACACTGATCCTTTCAAAAATTATCATGCCACCAGACTAGGGACTTATGTCATCTATGATGAAGATCAAGTGCTTCCAAAGGTCATAAAACAACCTGAGAGTGGTCAGGCCTCAAAACTATGGACACTGCACTTTGATGGAGAAAGATACAAGGTTGGCATAGGAGCCAGGATATGTATAACATCTTCATTCAATGAGAAGACATTGAGGTCATTCCGCTTCTAGTTCGCTTGTTCGAACAACAAAGCAAAATATGAGGGCCTAGTGTAAGGTCTAAGCCTTGTAGAGTGGATGAGAATCAAACAAATAATGGTGTTCAAAGACTCTGAACTAGTGGTCAATCAAGTTCAAGGGATCTCTGTGGAAAAATAATGTTTGCATGTGATCCTATAGACACCGAGTCTGGGACCTGACTGAGGGATTTGAAGCCTTCAATATCCAGATAGTACCCTGAGAACAAAATGTAGATGTGGATCACGTAACAGTGATTAGATCCCAGTTTGACCCTACTTCTAACCTAATTCATAACAAACATTCTGTATGAGTGACAGTCCGATTGGAAAACCTAGATAATGATTAGAGCTAGCAAGTGTTCGAAAGTGATGAGCACATTGCCTCATTCATGTAGTAGTCTGGGGAATTTTCTAACCAACTCCAACCAAAGATCACCAAGGCCTATGAGGGACAAATCATTTAGCTAAAGTCCAACAAGCTTCCCAAGGGATTAGTCACTCTCAAAAACATGTTCGATTATGATGATGCAAGGAATGATAAGAGGAAGTTTGTAGTGGACAAAAGCGACTATGCATACCTTCAATTCAGAGATGGAAGAAAGGTCAAAGTCGAGAAAGATGTCCCGCATCATGATAAAGAAAGTCTCATCAATTTCTATGAGAAGTATCAAGGAGTAGTGGCTTGGTCATATGATGACCTCAAGGGAAACTATCCCAGAATCATCAAACATACAATAGAGCTGATGGAAGGTGCAAAACTAGTTTGCCAAAAGTAGAGACCAGTGAATCCGAAGATTGAGGCATTATTGGTGTAAGAGCTAACAAAGTTAATTCAGTCTTGGATTGTGTTCTCGATCAAGCACAACACATGGGTATCCAGCTTGGTCCTAGTTTGAAAGAAGAACAGAGACATCTGCCTATGTGTTGACTTTCAGGACCTGAATATAGCATCCTTGAAAGACCACTACCCATTGTTGTCTATGGAATCTATCCTACAAACAACGACAAAATTAGAGATGTTTTCTTTGCTAGATGGTTTCTCTGGTTACAACCAGATCTGGGTTAAAGAGGAGGACCAACACAAAACAACATTCACCACCAAGTGGTGAACATTTTCATATGCTAAAATGCCTTTCGACCTATCAAATGTGGGAGCCACCTTTCAGCGGGTGATGGATATCACTTTGAGAGAATTGATCAACAAAATTGTCCTAATATATTTGGATGATCTGACTATATTCTCTAAATTTAAGGATGATCATTTTCATCACCTAGAGATGGTTTTCAAGAAATTCCAGGAGTTTAGGGTATCTTGAACCCAAAAAAATGTGTCTTTGGAGTACTACAAGGTAAACTATTAGGACATGTAGTGTCCAAAGAAGGAATTGCAATTGATCTTGAGTGGGTGAAAGCAATCAGGGAGCTTCCCCTACCAGTCAACAAGAAAGGAGTTTAGTCTTTCTTGGGGAAGGTAAATTTTGTGAGAAAATTCATTTCAAATTTTGTAGGAATAATTAGACCAATCACCCTGATGCTAAAAAAGGATCAATTATTCAAATGGACGAAAGAAGCTAGAGAAACATTCGAGAAGGTTAAGGATGCTATTTCCTCAAATCTTGTACTGGTTAATCCAGATCTCTTGAAGGACTTCATAATGTATGCAATTAGTAGTAAATCCAGCATTGCTACTTCTTTGACTCAAAAATATGATGAAGGAAAGGGAGAACATCTGATAGCATTTCACTCCCGGACCCTAAAGGAATATAAGGTGAACTACAAATTCATCGAGAGGCAAGCGTTCACTATTGTTAAGGGACTCAAGAAGTTCTAACACCTTATATTTTGCAACAAGGTGATTGTTTATGTCGCACATTCTAGTGTGCGTGAATACATCATGGAAGGAGAAATCACCAAAAAAAGAGCCAATTGGATCACTAAGATACTTGAGTATGACATTGAGGTCAAGCCTACCAAGACCATCCAAGGAAGAGGACTGTGCGAATATCTGGCGCATGACAAGGAAATGGCGAATGAAGAAGAGCAACTAAAGCTTGTTCTAAAAAATGGGCCTGAGTCCAAAGGTTGTTGGTTGGCGGAAAGAGTAAGGTTCAAGCACATCTAAAAATATTTGTTGGGCCTTCCTTGTCAAAAGAGAAGATTTTACAGACTGCAAAACAACGGATATGCTCTTATCGAAGGAGTCCTTTTCAAAAGGAACTTCAATGATGTTATCTTGTGGTGCCTCACCTTTGAGCAAGCAAAGAGTATTCTTGATACTTTCCATAGAAATTCCACGGGCAGACACTTCTCCATGAAAACCACTGCCATCAAAATCATTCATGTCGGGTACTTCTGGCCTACACTATTCAATGACTCCTACTCTCTGGTAAAGGCCTGCATAGAATACCAACTCTTCATAGGAAGAAGGAAAAACTCTGCAATCTCTCAACCCAATAATGGTTGAAGAACCCTTCATTCAATGGAGCCTCGATTTCATTGAGATGATCAATCCTGCCTCCAGCGCTAGACATAAATGGATCATCATGGCCACAAATTACTTCACTAGGTAGACCTAAGCCATGCTCCTAAAGAATGTGATGGAGGTAGAGATTGTAGACTTTCTGGAGGGGCTAGTAACAATATTCGGATTGCCAAAGACCATCATCTCTGACAATGCCAAGGCTTTCTTAGGTTCTAAGGTATGTCAATTTGCACTTGTGCATGGCATATTCTTAAAAATGTCATCAAATTACTACCCGTAGGGGAATGGCCTGACCGAGTCTACTAAAAAAAATCAGTCTGACTCATCAAAAGAATTGGGTTAGAACATTAGAAGGAGTGGCACAAAAACCTTCAGGAAACACTCTAGGAAGACTGCATAACTCCCAAGTATGTCCTCAATACTTTTCCGTACAAGCTAGTGTATGAGAAGGAAGTACTATTGCCCATCTCCATGGAGATTCTAGTGTTACAACTACTCAAATCCCTAGAGGTCGAGGAAAATGGAGCTATAGAGGTTCGGTGGATGAGTTGCTGGAAGTGCAAGAAAAAAGGGAGAAGACCTTAATAGCCATGTCAAACCACTAGCAAGTGGTTAAGAGATGGTTTGATAAGAGAGCTTCAAAACAAGGTCTAAAATGTGGAGGCCTAGTATTAAAATTCAATGAGAGGGCTACAAAGCCAGACCAACACAAAATTTTTGATAGTCTATGGGAAGGCCCTTTCAAAATAATTCAATGTAAACAACACAATGCATTTGAATTAGAAAATATGGAATAGGGAGCATTGGGTTATGTAGTTAATAGAATTCACCTAAAATTGTTTAATTAAGCTTCACAATTACTCTACCAGTGTAAATATGTAAGTGGTGTAATTATTTTTATTTTGTGTTTTTGTTGGCTGGTCTTTCAATTAATTTCATAGTGCGAGAAGTAGAGAGATAAATGAACCCATAAAGTGAAGAGAACCCATATGTGTAAAATTGAAAAGGTACTCAAAGAAACGAAGAAAAGAGAACCCATATTGCTGAATCACAAAACAAAGGAGACAAAAGTTTAGTATAAGCAATATATTTATTATATATATAGTTTGGTAAATACATTTTCAAAATGGATTTGAGGCCATTATTTTAGAGTATATCTGTATAATTCTGCAATTTCTTCGTCTATATATGATAAGGCCTTTTTTCAAGAATATCTACAAAAAATGAATTAACAGAGGTTGATTCTTAAAGCATAGAAAAGTTGAGTCTCATGTAGGAGCAACAAGAGCATTGTCAACATCAACCAGAACAATATCATCGTCAGTAGGGGCATTAGGAATGACAACAACACTAGCAATGGAAACAACAACATCAGCAGGAGCAACGACCAGTGGTAGGGGCTATACCAAATCATTTAAGTCAATGTACCACTCTACGCCATAAAAGAGCACTACATTATAGCAACACAACAGGAAATGACAGGCGTGAGTGACCCCTTGGTGATGCTCTTCATGTGTTTGAATGTGAAACCTGCTCAAAGACAAAACCCATGGCACCACAACATCTTCAATGTTCTTTTGAAGGTCGCTCACCATCGGGATTCCTAGGTCATATACTGCATTTGCCACAATATCGTAGAGACCTCCAAGGTACTTCTTCAAGAATATTGCGAGCACCAGGCGAAGAATCATCTACTTTGGAACCTGGATATCAAGTAGTGAGGAAAAAAAATGAGAGCATACTTCAGTATTAACCCTATATTTATCCTCATACTCAATGCAATCTCCCCCCAAAACCCACTTCATCGCTACTATGACCAACAAATGTTTATTCTTGGTCATTATTTTTAGGTTCCTATTCAAAATTTCACCTAGAAATACTGTTTGGGACTTGTTACAAAATAGCCTAATGGGAGTATTCATGGTGTTAAGCTCTATGCAACTGTTTAAAGCAAACTCTACACAACTAACTAAGTCTAGCTCTATGCAACTTCTAATGCTAAATTCTGCCTAATTGCCTAATACCGATTTTGCTTAAATTTCTAAGTGTGATTTTGCTATTACCTAATTGCCTATTTATAGAAATATGCGAGGTAGTTGTGTTCCATAAGCATGATGTTAATCGAGTACCAACTCAAAAATCTCACCAGAGCTTGCTCGAATTTACCACCCAGTTGCGTCTGCTAGGAACGACTTGTTGCGTGAAAAATTAATAAGAGCTAATTAATTAGCATAAGCCTATGTCAGTCCTTGGCGGTAGTCTATATGGCTAGGTGTTGAGGTGTCGCGTTGCAAGAATTTTTCAAACTCCAAGGTAGGACACAAATATTTTCAAGTACTTATTGCATATTTTGGCTTAATCATTCCTTTTGGGATAATAATTGCTAGAGCATGCAAAATCCTAAATTGCCTTAAGATAGCTGGCTCAATTTCCCAAGAAAATCATGCCATAGGACATCATTACCAAATGTCATTATGAATTCTTGTCATTTCTGTAATATAGGGGGATTCGTTACTCATGAGTTCTCTTCATTCAAAGAGCTTCATGGAGTGAATTGCTCTGTACTACCTCAATGGAACAATGACAAGAGTTTCAAAATTTGAAAGAGCAGGTCACAAAGATTTTTTGGAAAAACTGACAAGCTCTCGACCATAGGATGACAATGCAAAATACAAAAGACAATGCGGCGTGCTGGCATATCATAGGGGCCAAAAAGTGACAATGTCTTAGAAAATGGCTAAGTGACGACTTACACTCCAATTACTTAGTCTATAGAATGCAAGAAAGCAATAGAAAGTAATAAGATTGAAATGGAATAGAGACAATAAGGAGAAGAAAGGAAATACTTATGACTGTGTGAGTGATGAAGCTTCTAGCTCATGCGTGTCTTCAATACCTATACACAAGAGGGAGAGAGAAATTGTTGGGTGGTTGTATAGGGGCCTACCTCAGTCATACCCTATTTTGGTGTTCCCACCTCCACAGATAGCCAGATAGATAGAGAGAAAAGTAGAAATGAAGTAAAGAGCACTAAAGTACTACAAAATAGTGTTATGCTACTCAACCAAGTAATAGAGGAGAGGAGTGAAAGATTACCACCTCCACCAAGAGCGCTCAAGGATAATGGGGGAGAAAATGAGAGAAACTCAAGCCTTTGCTACCATGGTGTTTTGTTCCATACTTGATCTATTGAAGTGGTGGAGTGTTGATGTTGTTGTTTTGAAGTGTAAAGTGTTTGGAGATTGAAGAGATGGTGAAGAAGCTACTTAGAGCTTGTGAATGGAGTAAAGTTCTTAGAGAGATGTGAAGAAGGAGAAAGAAGAGGTGTAGAAGATGGTAGAAGATGAAATGCATCTAGAAGGAGTGAATTTGAAGGGGAGATGAAGAAAATGGCCATATTCGGATTAGTCAGCCAAGGAAGGAATTACAATTCGACCCCAAATGGGAAGTGTAACACCTTTGTAGGCTCTAGATGCGGGAATCTGTTAGGGACGTAAACATGCCACACAAACATCTACACGTCGTGCAGGTGTCCCTGATAGAAATGCCTCCGTTGAAACTCAAAAAAGGTGCCAAGTGTGATACAAGCAGTGGGATTAGGTGGAATTAAGCCTCCAAACTTGGTTTTCTAAGGTGGATAAAGGAAAAAAGGGGATTTGTACATGGGGTGAAAATTTTCTCATATACATTTTTCCCCCACTTTAGCAAGCACAAACACTGATGAGTGCTTGGTAAAGTAAATCAAGAAAGAGTAGGGCTAGAAATATATTCTTGAATCGTCTAGGAAGCAGATCGAAATATGGCGAACCCAAGAGTGCATGGTCAAAAGAGGACTTCATAGTTCCGTAGAACTATGAAGCTGAAAAAAGAGCATATACTTAGGATGAAGAAGATGTAGATCTTTGATCTGGTATATACAAGAGATAATAGAGAGATAGAAATGAACAAAGCGTGTGGTGAAAACAAAACCCGCTCAAGAGTAGAACCCACACCACCAAGTAGGAGTGATAAAAGTAAACCTCCCTTGAGGAGGAGAAACCGTATCACAAAAGAGGTGATAAAAGCAAACCCCACTCAAGGAGGAGAACCCGTATCACCAAAAAGCACGTGGTGAAAGAAAAACCTGCTCAGGAGTAGAACACGCACCACAAAAGAGGTGATAAAAGCAAACCCTGCTCAAGGAGGAAACTCGTATCACTGAGCACGTGGTGAAAGAAAAACTCACTCAAGAGAACTTGCACCACAAAATAAGTGTGATAAAAAAAACCCACTCGAGGAGGAGAAATCGTATCACAAAAGAGGTGATAAAAGCAAACCCCGCTCAAGGAGGAGAACCCGTATCACCAAAACGCGCATGGTGAAAGAAAAACCCACTCAAGAGTAGAACCCACACCACAAAAGAGGTGATAAAAGAAAACCCTGCTTGAGGAGGAGAACCTGTATCACCAAAAGAGGTGATAAAAGAAAACCCCGCTCGAGCAGGAGAACCTGCATCACCAAATAAGTATGTAAAGGAGCTCTACAGGTTCTCGGTCCTGCAAAGTAAGTAGACAGTCATGTAAGCCATCGTCAAGTTGGAAGATTTTCAAAGGGGTCCCTCGAGAACCCTTCAACAGAAGAGGGGGTCCCCTCAAGGGACACTTTATTTGAAAGACATAGCAAAGAAGAGAGGGATTCATTTATGAGGGCCATACATCTCTGGAATAAGTTATCATTGCCCCCACCATACATGGGAGGAAAACCATGCAAAACACTTAGAACAGGATAGAGGTAAACCTCGATGTCACTTGTCAAGCAAAGAAAAGGAAGGTGCATAAGTCAAATGAGAGTTTGATGGCCCATAAATCATGAAGTTGTTGTATTTTGTGTTTCAAGGACTTACACTCACTAGTGGGATGATCAAGCACTCGATAGTATGCACAAAAAGAATGCTTTCCTTCATCATGTTTGTGAGTTTTCTTGCATGTAGGAGAATGAAGAGTGATTAAGCGGGCTTTTAGAATCCACAACAAAATAAACTCTTGCTCAGATAAAGGACGAGGAGTAGGAAGAAACCCTTTCTCTTGTGGGGAAAGGTTTGAATTGTCAAAAGAAAAAGACGGCACAAAGATAGAAGACAATGGAGGAAGAATCTTCTAAAAAAAAAAAGGTTGGGAAGAATTCATGTCACTCAACCATGGATTCCATTTAGATTGTTCCTTCAAGCAACCAAGTCCCAAATTATGCTTACGAGGGGAAAATTTTATAGGGACCTGAATGCCTTGTCCATTACGCCCACAACCTTTATGCTCATAGCCATATTTAGAGGTGAGCCTAAAGCTGAGGCCATAACGTGTTTGTAGATCTTGAAAAGAAGAAGGATCCTCATAAAGATCATTGTCCAAACAACGGGGATCACACTCCTCTATGGGATGGCCATCATTATTATTAATAGAACTACCAACATCAACCTCCTTAACATAAGTGTGATAATCTTCCTCAGAAGGAGGATCAACACCAAGAACATTACAATTTACATTCACCTTACCCTGTGATACAAAAGAGTAAGCATCTTCGATAGCAGGTGTGAATGATGTTATCATAAGGTCTAAGCAGATCGGGTCAAATTCATATTCCTGAATGAAGGATTATGTAAAGTCTAAGGAACCCCATTCATCACCAAGACATGCATTCATTTGAGGAGAGGTAGGAATAGAATGAAGCAAGTCCCACAGTGAGACCTTATCTAGAGTAACCCGACATTGCTCGACAAGATCCTAACCACTAGGTGCTTTAGTCATAGGTTTGGGAGCTAGAGGATGACTAGATTGTTTATTCATTCTATTCTCATAAGTATGGGCTACCACTCTATCAGAGGGAGCTATAGAGAGATTAGGAGAGTCACTATTAAATGAAACACCATTAATAGAACAAACCCCTTTATAATGAGGACTAGCTGGAGTCACATAAATAATTGGTCTCTTTGGCCTTTGAAGGGAAGCAAAGACATAGACTACATTTACTGAATCATCACAGCTAGTAGGATGATTATTTGAATACATATTCTCAACATCGATCCAAATAGGATTAAATGTGGAATAATTATTTGAAGAAAAATTCTCAACATCGATCTAGGGAGAATCGGATGTGGAAGGAGGTTTGTCATTCGCTAATGCATCACCTCTAGAAGAGAATGCATTGGAATGAAGGGTAGATATATCATTAAAAAATGCATCATCTCTAGAAGAGAGTGCATTGGAATGAAAGAGAGATTCCTAATTCACAGATGCATCATCTCTAGAAGAGAGTGCATTGGAATGAAGAGAAGGTAAAGTAATATTGAGAAAGGTATCAATGATTTCATCTTCTTGCAAAAAATATCCTCCAAAGTAAGAGGACATTCGTGAGAAGGATCAAAGATATCAAGTGACATGGGAAAATACAAGTCACCATCACATGCATGAAATGTAATATCATTAACATTTTGAATAAAAGTTAGATACAAAACTAATAAAAGAAGATATTAAATCCATTACAATTTTTTTGGTATTTTCTATGTTCTAATAATTCTCATTTTCGGAGGTCTCTGGAGCAGAATTTGAGGTTGGAACTTGCGCCGGTCCCTAAAAGTTGATTGCCAAAGGAACTTGTATTTTATTGACTGAACTAGTTCTCTAGGAGACCTTTCCAACGGTGCAAACGGTTTTGAATTCCGATTATCGAGTCAAAGTTATGAGCCCACCAAGTAGAGGTAAATAAATTCCTAGTTTTTCAAAGAAGAATGTTCTTCATGTTGGGTTCACAAAAATGTAATATAGGGGGATTCGTTACTCATGAGTTCTCTTCATTCAGAGAGCCTCACGGGGTGAACTACCCTATACTACCTCAATGGAACAATGGTGAGAGTTTTAGAATCTGAACTTAAAGGTCACAAAGATTTTCTGGACAAACTGACGAGCTCTCATCCATAGGACGACAACGTAGAATACAAATGATAGTGTGGCGTGCTGGCGTCCTAGCGATGGCATCTTATAGGGGCTAGAAAGCAAGAATATCTTAGAAAATGGCTAAGTGATGACTTACACTCTGATTATTGAGAATCTCTAGAATGCAAGAAAGCAATAGGAAGTAATAAGATTGAAATGGAATAGAGAAAATAAGGAGAAGAAAGGAAATACTTATGACTGTGCGAGTGATGAAGCTTCCAACTTGTGAGTGTCTTCAATACCTACACACAAGAGGGAGAGATAAATTGTTGGGTGGCTATATAGGGGCCTACCTCAGTCATACCTCATTTTTGTGTTCCCACCTCCACGGATAGCCAGATGGATAGAGAGAAAAGTAGAAATGAAGTAAAGATCACTAAAGCACTACAAAACAGTGTTATGCTACTCAACCAAGTAATAGAGGAGAGGAGTGAAAGCTTACCACCTCCACCAAGAGTGCTCAAGGCTAATGGGGGAGAAAATGAGAGGAACTCAAGCCTCTGCTACCATGGTGTTTTGTTCCATACTTGATCTACTAAAGTGGTGGAGTGTTGATGTTGTTGTTGTGAAGTGTAAAGTGTTTGGAGATTGAAGAGATGGTGAAGAAGTTTCTTAGAGCTTGTGAATGGAGTGAAGAAGTTCTTAGAGAGATGTGAAGAAGGAAAGTGAAGAGGTGTAGAAGATGAAATGCATCTAGAAGGAGTGAATTTGAAGGGGAGATGAAGAAAATGGCCATATTCAGGTCGGTCAACTGAGGAGGGCATTACAAATCAACCCCCAATGGGAAGTGTAACGCCTCTGCAGGTTCCAGACATGAGAATCTGTCAGGGATGTAAGCACGCCATGTAGATGTCTACATACTGCGTGAGCATCCCCAATAGAAACACCTCCATGGATGCTCAAAATAGGTGCCAAGTGTGATGCAAGTAGTGGGCTTAGGTGGAATTATGCCTCTGAACTTGGTTTTCTAAGGTGGATAAAGGAAAAAAGGGGATTTTCACATGGGTTGCAAATTCACTCTTATACAATTTCAAAATGGCAAGGAATTCATTTCACACAAGCAAAAAAGTTGGTGGTACATGCTGAATTAAATGCTAAAAGGTAACCATTGTTGGCCACCCCAAGAAAAAATAGCTAAGTATTGCATGCTAGAAGCTATCATTGTAAAATATTCTTGAGAACGCTACCTAGAGCAAAGAGTTTTGAGCACAGACAGAGCCAAAAGTGAATTGTAGAAAATTTGAGCATAGTAGAAATTTGAAGCAGAAGGAAAATGGCTAAAAGTTCTCAGATAGAAACACATGGAGAGGTGACACAAAGTTTGTTGAACACCATGCATATAGAACAACTGTCTATATCTTTGAAGATGTCTCTTATGCTTTTCCTGGGATACTAGAGAAGCCAAAGTGGGTAAACACGCGAACCTCAAAAAAGCATAAAACCCACGAAGACTAGAGCTAAATAAAGGAGGAATGGGATAATATTCATTATCCCATCCTTGAAAAGAACCCTAAGACTATTAGGGAGGTAGCTTGCGAAAGAATGAAGAAAAATAATGACCCTGATTTTTTGGTGCAAAAGTGTTGGTTCAGTGGGATTCCACAGTATATGGTCCCATTTGTTCACTACTGCTTGAAGCTAGTTGACAAGGTCATTAATCATTTCAACTTGGGTACCAACACCATCGAGGGCTTGGGAGCTGAGATTTGATATCTGCAAAGAAGCTATCTGGAACATGCTATGCATTCCTTCAAAAAGCTCTAAAGTAGAAAAGATGAAGTAATTCACTCCAGAAAAGGGGGATAAAATATGGAGAACCAAAGATTATGCTCTGGATTTTTATAACAAAGAAACCAAAAAGGTCAAGGGAGATCAGAAAAATCCACCACAAATCTCGACAGTGCACAATGCTTTCCCCGTAGACATGCAAGATTCCTTTTTAATGATGGCCTTTGTTTGTGGCTTGGACACCGACACATATGTTCAAGAATTTCAACTAGGTGTGGGGTTTCAGTTGTGCAAGCAACATTCTTTATTCTGGTACGAATTTGCAGAATTCATCATCGAGGAGATGTTGAGCCAAATAAGGGAATACAAAATGCAACAGAGGTTCAGGTTTCCTTATTTCCTTGCCCATATGTTTTTGCATTAGAAACTTGAATTCTTCAAGAAACATGTGAATTTGGATATATTTGATGAAAGGGGAAGAAGAAGGCTAGTTTCTATATGAAATCCTCTCCTCTCCTCAACTTATGATTATTATGCATTTTCAAATTATTTCTTGACTCTGATTCTGCAATATTTGAGAGAGGATGATGGCATTTATTGGCTCACCAAAGACTAGACAGAGTATATGCAGAATTTCACTTTGAAATGGGATTGATTTCTTGGAGAGGACTTCACATTCATTCGGATGTGTGGGTTTACTGAGGAACCATTTTGGCTTTTGACCTGTGTCACAAATTGGGTGCTAGCCCTCAAAATGTTCTGAAAGGTATGAATTATTGACTATACCTTTTGCGAAGGCCTGACCAAGAAGAAAGTATTTTTCACTTGCCCATTGAGCTTCAAAATGTTTTTCATGAACAAGAAGAAGACACATAAGTTGCTAGAGGAAATGCTGGCTCAATTCAGGTTAGTATGGATTTGCGACAAATGACATTACAACCCCAACAATGACCTACTAAATGAACATGTCAAGGTAACACACAACCCTTGACCTTACTAGGAAAAGAGGCAAAACCCATTGAAAGATCAGGATGATCTATTGGTTGACCTGATTCACATTCCAATAGATTATAGTATGTTGCCATGGCTTAAGTTCTACTTCCCTTTGGCGAAGTATGATGAGAAGCGTAAAATAGGGGCCACCCTTTGCAATAAGTTGTCAAGAAAATAAAAATGGAGCGAGGAAAAAATAGAGATTTTTGGGTGTACCACCAAGAGGTCAAACACCCTGTTACCCCTTATCAGGGCATAGAGTCAGATGACCAATTTGATAAGTTGTGGAACGATGAACACATGGATTTCAATGTAAGAAGTGATGAAGACATTGACCCAGATGAGGCTAGACCATATACGGGGAAAGGGAAAGGAGAAGGAAACAAAAGTATAGATGGTCCTAGCTCAGTAGAAAAGGAAGGCAATGGAGCAACCTAGCCAAGTTTCTTCAAACATGCAGGTGAACATATTGAGAGCCTCACAGACTCACACATGGATCGTGAAAACACCCAAAACAACCCAACGACAACAGTCAAAGGCTATAGAGGTGAGTGATTCCCCACCTAACAAAAGGCAACACACAGAAGAAATCACAATGAGCCAGGGACCATAATCATCTGCACCCCAGGTATCTCTCACTCCCTCTTTTCTTGATTCACAATCTCTAGTTACAACCACTGTCTCTGAGTCGCTTGTCACTTCAAGTATCAACTCTTCCTTCTCTACTACCACTGCATTAGCCGTGGGAGGTTTCTCCTAGTTTTCGTAGGTGGGACCATTTTCCTTTACCTCTCTGCGAACCTTTCCACCTTTCACTGGAGCACAATCTGCATTTGCTATCACTTCACCTTTTAACTGCACGAACACCATTGATACCCCTCCTTCTACTATGATATTGGACTCAACTTAGTCATCCCAACAAATGGAATCCCCCATGAGTCCACTGCCACCTCTGCTTCCCTTGAGTCCTCCCGCTGGTTCATAGATCAAACTTTGGAAGATTCCCCCATTCTCCCAACAAATAGTCAATCTTCTGAGGAAGAAAACATTTGAAACCACTACCCTCTCATTCCCTTTCTCTCTCCCTCTTGGTGCACCTTTCGTAGGTGGGCTTGTTAGGTCACCAAAAAATGTGTCAGAGGCCTATAAAAAAAATAGGCACGTTCTATTAGGATCCAGAAACAAGAAACTAAGGATGCTAAAAAGCTGGTTGAGCTAAAAGTACAAACCATTTTTAATGAAGCTCAACAGTCATTGCATTTTACAACTATTCATCTGACAGTCATCGAACCACAAGGAGAGATGTAGCCCGATGATTACAACATGTATGCCATGGGTCTTGATCTGAGCATAGCCCAGTTGTAGGACAAGGTTGAGCTCATGGAGGAGACATAGTGGGCGGTGACCACCGAATTCTTCAAGTCCGGTCGCCAGCTAAAAAAATATGAAGAGGAGCTGAAAAATGTAAAGGAAAGGGTAGAGGTCCTACTGGTGAAGGAAAAGGCAAGGGATGCAAAATTTACCTGCTTATCACAACAAGCGCAGGAAGAGCAAGCCAAAATTTTGGAGGAACTTGTGGAGTCTCGATCCGATGATTCTAGCCTAGTTGCCAAGCTGCAACAAAAGACCAAAGAATTGAAAGATCAGTTGGATCAGGTGGAGCAGGATATGCAACAAAGGAATGAGGATTTTGAGAATCAACATGCTCAATATGAGAAAAAATGTAGCAGAAAGATGTAGACTTTGAGGGTCAATAGGCTCAATTGGAGAAGGGATTCTAGGAAACAAAGCTTTCCCTCGAAAGGGAATCAACAAAAAAAATTCGAGTTGAAGAAAACTGGCTTGCTGAATTGAGAAAACTACAGGGACAACTTTCCATTGCAGAAAAAAGAGCTGTAGAGCTTATGCAAGAGGTTGGTTCAAAGGATGCCGAGATTGCTCATTTGAAGGATCTTTCCCAGCCCCCTACTGCCCAATCAAATCTCCTTCTAGTGGCTCAACAATTATATATCTCATACTAGGAAAAGTTCAAGGCCTTTTGCTTGACTCTACAGTTGATGCTCCGATTTATGGTGGAGGCAACAAGTTTAGGAAGGAAAGTTCATGGAAAAATTGAGCGATTCCCACAATTCATTGCAGAGAAGGTTTCTAGATAACCTATACATAGTGCCGAATGAGGACTTAGTGCGTGCAAGGATTGAGGACCACAAATTAGCTGTTGAAACAACAAAGGAGTTCATCCACTACCACACAACCATCCTCCATGCCAATGAGTGCGCAACCACACTAATCCAAACTATGAACAACATGCATGTGAAATTATCCTAGATAACTCAGATAGGCCTACCCTCCCCACTTCTTTTCAATGAATCGATGGCGGCTGATTGTGATAAAGATAGAAGAGAAGCACTAGGACACCTCCTCTTTCCAAGGATTTAGCCAACCCATTATTTTTGAAGATATTGAGGGTGTCACCCATCAAATAGCGTGACTAATTTTCCAACTCAAGTTTGGGGCCAATATATTTGCAACGCTGTCATATAAGGAGATGATCAATTTGCATTGGGCACACGATAATATCTGCATCATATCAAAGTCATCTGAGGTTGACTGACTACCTTTGCAAATATTTCTCTCCAAGCTCTAACTCCATCGCCTAATAGATAAGGCTCTAGTCTTCAAACCATAATTTTGGGTTCCTCATTTCGCAGGTGAAATGCCCCTGGTAGTCACCAAAAGTTGTGGACATAAATTTCCTCGAGCTCCCTTTGGGTTGTTTTCATTTGTGCTAAGTTAAGGCCACATCCTATACATTTGAGCATCATCAGGCCCCCTTTTGATGATCGTCATCTGCTGCCGCCATGTGTTCGCTAGACTCTCATTGCTGGGATTTCTTCCTTTGCTCCTCTTCTGACCCCCGCCATGCTTCCATGTGTCAACACCATGGGAAAATTAAAGACTGCTTCCCTTCACTTTTCAATCAGACCCCGTCTACATGCCACGTAGCATCAGTTTGTGTTCACTTTTGGGTAGACCTCACAATCAACGCTTTCAACAAAGACTTCTCCACGTGTCTTCCTAGCACAAGTTTTCATTGCGAGGAGGGATGAATGAACAACGAGCCTAGACCTGCTGTCACGTTACCTAACTACCTCCATAGGTAATCGACACATGTCAACACAAGGGTATGCCAGGACCATTGTCATCATTCGTAGGGGATGCATCTGGCTTGTGGGTGACTGCGTTCATGCTCAAAATATTTTCTGTTGTAATGTCCATGGAAAATTATTGCTTTGGGCATCATTTCTTATGATGAGGAATCTTTTCTATTATTGAATCCCTAGCGGTGGGATGTTTTCCTATATATACTGCTTCTTCCTTCCAAAAATGAGTTCAAAAGATATAGAAAAATTAGGGTGAAAGACACCAGGCCTTTTTGTATTGTTTTTAGATTATTTCAAAAAGACTCTCAGACTGTGCAATTGTTCGACCTTTCTATTTTCTTAAGGTAGTTGCAAAAAAATTATACAGTGCCATCACTGTACTGAATGATTTATTTGTAGAAATTCTATGATTTCAATATAAATTACTGATTTAGATCATGTCTTTGACTCCTCTTTTCAATAAATGTGTATGGGAATTATTTTATGTCATTGAATAAATTATTTAGGTTTTCATCTTTGATTTCTATTATTCTTGGACTTAGTATATTGCTGAATGGGCCCTTAAATCGCGTCCCAAAGGATAGATTTACTGTGCCTACATCTAAATCTTGGCGCATTGCCTTAGTTATATCTTTATTTTTTATATCTACTTTCGTTTCCCATTCTGAAATCCTAAATACAAAAGAAGTCAATTTCTTTAAAAACCTATAGGTCACTCAGTTTAGCACAATTGGTCCCCCCATTAACCAAGTTTCCCATTAGGATGTTACCTTGCCAATGTTTGGCATCAACATAAGGTACAAAATAAATGATAGTGATCATAATGTTCAAATTCCAGAGACAAAATATGAGCGCACACGTACTAAAAAAGTGGCCAAGAATAATGAATATTTTTTTGGTCTTGGTTTGAAAAGGAAAGTTGTAAATCCACTAAATAGTATATTATTTGTTTAATAGTGTTTAATCAAATTTTATAGGCAAGAGCTTTATGTATATAAGGCATAATATAATATTTTTTTTTGTTTTATACGAAACAAAAAGAGTGCAAAGAAAATGTGGAGAAAAAACAAAAGGAAAAAAAGATACAGTGTTTCCATCTTGTAGAAGCCAACGCTCTTGTGATTCAACATATGTAGTTGGTGAAAACGATAGTTTTAATGATGTGTAACTTGGTATAGCACATGGTGATGTGTTGCCTAATATAGCACATGGTGATGTGCAACCTGATACACCACATGTTGATGTGCAACCTAATATAGCACATGGTGATGTGTAGCCTGATATAGCACATGGTGATGTGCAACGTTGTGATGATCTCTTAGGACTAATTCTAAGAGAGATTATTGAAAAACATCAGAGCAAAGGAACAAAAGGTCTACATATGCTTTTTTCAACATTAAATGATGTGTTTAATAATGTGTAATCCATAGAGACTGGTACTAATCTACCTACTCATGCCACACCTGATTTGGCCAAGGAGCATGGAGTTTCGATTAATGAAAGTAAGGAAGAGAGACTTCTTGCATGTGATGTGCCTGAAAGTGCACTTGTTGCATCTAGAACATTTGATGGAAGTAGTGGATCAACCAAAAATACCAGTAGTGGTAATTTAATAGAAGTGGATACTTTTGTCAAAAGACAAAGATTGAGTCAAGATTTGTATAGATATATTGAGAGGAATGCAAAAGAAAGAAAATTAGAAGGAAAGAAGCCATTCTTGCTTGAGGTATCAAGAGATAGTGAGCCCATTGGGCCAAATGTTGCAAGGTGGGCCACCAAGTTGGGTGTAAGATGTAGGGCCCATTTGGATATTTGCAAATAAAATTTTGCAGATCAAGATCCACGAGCTGTGGAAAATGTTATACAAAAAATGGAAAATTCTTGAGACTACTGGTGGAAAAATCTCTAGAAAATATTACAAGCAAAGGATGAGAGTTTCAATGAACAATTATAGATACATGTGCAAAAAAAAAATCATGTTCAAGGAAAAGAGAGGTTCGACTCCAGTCTATCTCCCAAAGAGTGGGAGGAATTGAGAGAAAGTATGCATTCTGAAGACTGTTTAGTAAAGAGTAACAGAGGCAAGAGAGCAAGAGATAATGTGAGGGCTAGATATACATTTGGCCGAGGCAGGTTGCACACCAAAATGGACAAATTTGCAGTAAGTGTATGGCTTTTTGGTTCAATTTACATTGTGTTATTTATTTTTATTTTTTATTGAACTAACTATAGGTTGAAATTGACATTGTATTTTAGGTGGAAAACAGTAATAAAGAAGTAGGTGCAGAAGATATTGTCAATTATATGGCAGCACTAGATGCTAGTAAATCTAAGAGTAGGATGAAATTGAAATCTAGTTCGTCAACAAAGATTTCACAACCATATGTTCAATGCCAAGTAGGAGCCTCTATAGATCATGTAAATCATATGAACAAGGGTAACAAAAGGTAATGAATTGCATATTAGGTCTCAGTCATCAAGTTTTACAGTTGTTTGAAACCATTAACCCTTTGGTTTCTGCATGGAATGAGCATAAATCCATGGAGGTAAGAGGCTCTATTGATCTCATTTCTTCTTGTTTGGCAATTCTATACAAATGCCTCTTAATATGTAGATTATTGAAATTTGAGTGTAGGAGAATCCAACCCAGTTTCTTTATTGTTGGAGTGATCCAGAAAATGTTCTTTTGGAAAAAATTATAGCTTGCATTCTTTACTTGACTATTGAATGCTTTGTATATTTTTTTGCACGATGGTTAAACCACATGTAGAGACATTTTTTAAAAGCAATAGGAAAACAAAAATGTCTTTAGGGTTTCAATAGAGCTATCGATATTGATAGTGATGAAGTGTACAAGAATGTGCAACACAGTCGTCTTAGTTGTCCTAAAGTTTAGGTAATTAATATAATAGTTGTTAGTTATTTGTCCGAATGTTTTGTCATTCTTCATGCTTAAAATGTTCTTTTGGAAAAAAATTTATAGCATTTACATTCTTTAATTGACTTATATTAATTTTTGCATGATGATTAAACCACATGATGTAGAGCAATTATATGAAAGGACAAAAAGAAAAAGGCCCTGTCAATAGAAATCTCCGCAAAGCTATACAACTTAATGTCTGTGATGATGTTGATAGTGGTTATGATGATGAAATCGATGAGAATGCACATGATATTCATAGTGGTAGGTGTTGAACTAGAGGTGAGTGCTATGAAACCACATGCAAGTAAGTACTATTCAAGTAAGTAATGGTTGTTTTATTATGTAAATAAGGGTAATCATTACCTATTTGATAGAAGCTAGACGTTAGAATAGTAGTGAAGTGTAAAATTATCTACTATACATAGATTATGGAATTAAGGGAGAACATATAACTTACATATGGAAGATTAGAGCTTAGTTGTAATAAAGTGTTTTATAAAAGCACATACAAAAAATGATTTGTTCCAAGACATAAGACATTACATACAACTGTCAAAAACAATATAATGTGTATTTTTGTTTTGTTTTTGTAGACATTAATTGATAAAATCCAAGAAGGGGATATAGTTGAGGTGTTCGATCTACATGATGGTGTTGTTGCAAGCATTGGGAAGATTCACTCACTATCTATTGTACATGGAGTCATATTGAAAGGAACAGGATATGCAAATGCATGTATTTTACAGGTCTCAAGTAACATGCCCCTTCCTCATCAAGACAAAATAGATGGAGCTGTTCGTCTAAAAGAAAAAATAAGGACCTTCATACAGTGGCCACTAAAATATTTTAAAAAAATCACAGAGTTAGCCATAAGTGCAGAAGAGAAAAAAAAGGGTTAGCAACAGCAGAGTGTGGAGAGTGAAGTTGCAGACAGAAAATGTATTGAGCCTAAATAAGTTGAACCCAAACAAAAACCAAAAAATCTGATTTGGGTGTACATTTTGTGAGTAGAATAGAGAATGTTCTATCTTACTACACTTATAATGTAAAACCACTTGATTATTTTTTTCTCTTTTTGTTTGGGTTCCACTCATTCAAACTGGTGCATTATAGAAGAGGGGATATGTTGTTGTGTAAGTAGTAGACACAGAGAACATGGTTGCAAAAAAAGAAGTAAATATAGAGTAGATAAAGAGGTGTAGAGAAGAGGAAAAGTTGTAGAGAGTGCAACATACATATATGTACAGTTGCAAATGAGCTGCAAGATAGAATTGTCATCAAAATTGTAATATATTGTATAACCAAAAAAAAGGCATTGTAACTCAGTTTTCTTAGTCACAACACTAAGAAACACACTATAGTGCCCCTCCACGATTCACCCTTTCATGATGTTTGATTAATTTTGGTTGGATTGTTTGAATTAAATTAGTTTTATAATGCTATTTGTTTTGGTGACGAATTAAATAAATTATTAAATAAAGCATTTTGATAAATTGATATATATGTTGTTCTTGGATATTTAGTTTATTAAATTAAATTGTTATGTGATAAATTATTTCATAATTAAATATAATGATATTTATTATTAACGATTGAGTTTTTAATAAATTACAAGGTGAGAAATATTATAATATGCAAAGAAAATATTAAAATGAAGGAGATAATGGATAATCTATTTAAACAACTAGAAAAGATAGAAAAAGTAAATTTTGAAGCTTGTTGTTTTTAGGAGATTTTTATCCGCTTTATGTTTACAAAAAAAAGAAGCTTTCCTTGGTTATTAAATATCATTTTGGAGAGATTTTGGGTTTTCTCATCTTTGATTTTTGGTTTTGGGAATAAAGAAAACGTTTGGTTTGCAAGAAATTATGGGGGAGAATAATTGCATTCGGTGGGGGGATTCGAAAAATATTATTGGAGGGGTTTCAAAGAGTTGATTCTAGGGGTAGGGGAGAGATCTCAGCACCAGACTCTATCTCAGTTCGGGTTGGACTCCAGGATTTAGAAAGGACATCGTATCAACTCAAATTGGAGAAAAAGAATTTTGCAGATGAGTATTCACTCTTCCTATGTTGGTGTTGTTGTCCATTTGTTTGATGAAATAATCATTTCATTAATTATTGCATTCTTGAGAAACTGTTTATTTATTCATGTCGGTCATTGCTTTTGCTTGAAAGTCTCTAAGACTTGCCAGTTACATTTTCTTGAAAGTTTCTAAAGCCTTTTAGGGTGGTATTAGTTGTTTAAAATTTGCATGAGATTTGCAACCAGGCTTGTTGGTTTTTACCTAGTGGATAAGCTCATAAGTCGGTCTTCTTGTGTATATCATGCAGTTATTTCTTGTCAAACAATTGTTTCGTGAACCTTGGCTTCCAATCTTTTATGCCAACTATAATTGTATATGCCCTTTTAGGTATGCATCCTTACTTCATTACACCGATTTGTGAACCAACTCCATGTAGGCCCATTGTTCCCAACAAATTGAATGTCCTTCTTTTTCCCCTATGGTCTTTCCACCAGGGTTTTGATTGGTTTGGATTGTATATTTCCCTAAATCCTGTTGTTTGGATCAAATTCTTGATGAATATTGATAGAAATTTCCTTGCATGGAGAATTTTACTCTTTATTTTGCAATTTTCACTTATGTGGCGAATTAGTTCTTGTATTGAAAATCACGTTTCACATTGATGGATTTTCCATGTTTCAAACTTGGTATATTGTTTTCCATTGGATGGTGATTCTTGAAATATTATTTATGTTGTTATTCAATGCATACCATTTATAATTGGAGTTTGATCTATATAAATCAATATCTCACGTTTGTTATTTTTAGCCTTTGATTTGTATAAATCGATATATGAATCAAGTTTACTATTTGGATTTTGTGAGTCATTGCATTTGATTTGGCATATAGGATTTTACATTGGTGTCCATGCTAAAACAACATTTATTTTGTGCTTTCCAATTGAATTTAGCTTGCATTCGAAGCCCATACTTAAATTCAATGCACATCATCCTACTGGGGATTCAACTTAAGAGCATTGGAAAAGATAATCAAGACTCTACAATTGTGCTCTTCTCTGTTTACTAACTATGGCGATTATTCCTCTCTCAATTTTTTTTTTCAAAAAGTGAATTTGCATGTATTGATGTATCTTGAAATCACTGAGTTATGTTCTATGTTTGTTAATTGCCAATTTCTCCCCTTGACTTTGGATGCCTTTTTATTGTTGTATGTTCAATCGCTGCTTTCACTATGATTGTTGTTTGTCAAAATTCTTTTCCAGTGATTTCATTATCGATTTGAATAAAATGAATATCGTGTGGAGTGTTAGCTTGATGGGTAAGCATAGACTTATGCTACGAATTCATTCAAAATGTCTCCTTTGTGATATTGTATTGTGTTTTATTCATTTCATGTTGTTTAATGGAAGTACACAACTTGAATTTACACCTACCAATTTTCTTTGCTTGAAATCATTAGTGTAAGCCTATTTTTCATATTGTTTCATTTTGCATCACCAATATTATCCACAAGAATGTCGAACCTATTTAATAGATGGAAATGGTTCACATCACTTAGAACAATTTCTCTTGCATCAATCGATTTTTATCCTTTTAGCATTCAAATTTATACAAGTTTTTGATTTTATATTATGGTTCGCCATTTCTCTTGCTTTTGCTTGGAGGCTACTTCATCTCTTATGGTTGCGCCATGTGCGCCACCTCTCCCTTGTTAGTGTAATTAATTAATTATTACACTAGCATAAGTTAACTTAGGTTTTGCATTTAATCAATTAAGTCCTAGGTTGCATTATTAAATAAATCATTTAATAAATAGGGAAATATTCCCTTCCTTGTTTGGTGGGATAAGATTCCTTCTAGAATATGAGTTGTCCTTCTAAAACTTATCTCAATACTTAATAATCATCTAAATAGGGTTCACATGTTGTCACATGTTGTTAGATCAAGACACATGGCAATATCTCATGCATCTTAGGTTTTCTCTTATGCCTATATATTCAAGAATTTTGTACATTTGTAATCATGTCATATTCAATTTGACATCCTTACATCTTAATCATAGCATGATATTTCTGTCATTTCTCTCTTGTAGAAGTTTTTGTCTTGTAGGTGATTCTAGGGTGTTTGAGTTCACCTAAACTCCTACATGGTATCAGAGCTTCAGTGTCGCAGACTTCTTCTCAAATATGAGAGATCATTTTTTTGGCATGAAAGTTTTGTTGGATGCAAGCAGCCATTTTTCTTTTTTCTTTTTGCTTTAGAAATCTAGCTTCCACTCAGTTCCAGGAAAAATGATTTCTGGGTTTTGTAGCCAATGTCGAAATATGAACTGGGTATCTTTTAGATTTTTGATATCTTGTACGGATCTAAAGAAAATTACTGAACAAGAATTGGTGCGCGTCATTTTTCTCCTATTGAAAGTTAATTTTTTTTATTTTTTTTTTTCATTTTCTACTTGCTGGATCAAAAAAATATTTCTGGGTTTTGTTTTTAGCTTCAAAATATTTCTGGGTTTCTGTTTTTGTCTACTGATTGTGAATAGATTTTTCAGAAATCAAATCAAAAGAATTTTTTTGGGCTAGAAAACCCATTTCCTGCAGGTTAAATTTAGTTTTTTGAAAAAATCATAACTTTTGGCCATGGTATAAAAAATTGACAAACGAGATACTGTTGGAAAGGGAATTTCATCTACTTTCTAGTGGTGGCATCTATTCTATGAAATTTTTCTCAGAGAAAATTCTACAGTCAACTGAAGTCAATCCCCCACTTTGGACTCAACGGCCAATATATTCACATCAGATTGTCGAAATATGGAAATTCTAGTGGCATTCAAGAGATATTTCAGAGCTTTTTTCATCAGTCCAGATCCCTTGATCAGTTTCAACTCTAGGTACTCTTGCATTGATTTTTTCAGTTTGGTGCATTTGTTCAATAACCTGGACATCCTGAAGCTTGGAAAAATATTTTTTTGATTTGGGTAGCATCACTTCAATTGCATATCATATTTGGAAGTCTTCTATTTGTTGTTGAACATCAGTGTTTTTGTATTTTTGTAGAAAAATTTCATTATGGAGCTTGCATATACTCCTTTGGTTATGTTGCACAAGGGTAACTATCAACAATGGCAAGATGAGATCTGCCACCATTTATTGCCTCATCTATTTGGTATAGTTCTTCATCCAAGTGAAGGTATTCATGAACTTGCTTGGAGTTGCAGTAGGTACACTATTTTGAAGATCTTTTCTATGCAAGTTGACTCTGATGTTTTGAATGCTATTGATCATTGTGATTGTCCTCATATCTTTTGGACTAATATTTGGGAGATCTATGGAGATTCAAATACTCCACCATTCTCCGATGGTCATAATTCAAAATGTCGTGCTTCAGATCAAGTACCCTATGATGATATTGTTGCGCAAAAGGTTGATTTCCTTGATCTTTCTGAAGAGGTTGACAAGGTTCCCTTAGGTGCTTCTTCTCCATCAGAGACTATTGGTATCCCTTCACATTCAATGATTCCTTATCCAGATTCATTGATTGAGACTTCCAGTATCATCATTCATCAGGCACATTCAATTTTTCAGACTTGATAGCACATGATGGCTTTGTTTCAGGTATCACTGACTTGGCTACTTCTACAGGTTTGGAGGACATTCTTGAGGGGGTATCACTCCTTTATTCAGAGATTTCATATCTGAGACTTCTTCCTTGTCATTCCATTCAAGACTTGAGGTTTCTTCAACATCTACCATTGGCTTTTATTTAGAATTCTTTCAATGGTTTTGAGGACACTTCATTCAATGGGGGCAATCAAGTCTCCATCATATTTATCACATCACTGTCTTTGGATATTGTTCAGCATCAGTTTCCACATCGTCCTGGTTTGTCACTCTCTTCATTGATTGTGGCATCTTCATCATCATGCAAAGAGACATTTGAGTAGAGTTCAAAGACATCATCGGAATCCACATTCATCCTTCCTTACTTCAATTCCTACTCGGAATGGGAAGCATCACTACACTTGCACTTGGTTATGTTTCTTCTGAAAGGGAGACAAGTTGTTTGTCGACATTGGATCTTATTCTGTCTTCAAACACTTACCATTTTTGCAGGTGATCACATCTTCTTGGTGGGGCTATTTAGTCTCTCTATTGTATCCATGTGATGGATGGTGTACTTGGGGGGTAATTGAGAGTCCTCCATCCTTCCCATCCTATCTCACATTTTTTATTTTTTATCTCCTTTTTGGAGAGGGGTTTTCTTCCCACTGGGTTTTCCCTTTTTCTCTGGTTATGGGATATTTTCTGCATCTATCATGTACATGGGTACCTAACATGGCCTCGTAGCCAGAACCCATCATCATCATCATCATCTATGCATAATCATTGCATTTTCCTCCCTAAGTTGAACTTATGGGGGGTGTTAGTGTAATTAATTAATTATTACACTAGCATAAGTTAACTTAGGTCTTGCATTTAATCAATTAAGTCCTAGGTTGCATTATTAAATAAATCATTTAATAAATAGGAAAATATTCCCTTCCTTGTTTGGTGGGATAAAATTCCTTCTAGAAGATGAGTTGTCCTTCTAAAACTTATCTCAATATTTAATAATTATCTAGATAGGGTTCACATGTTGTCACATCAAGACACATGGCAACATCTCATGCATCTTAGGTTTTCTCTCATACTTATATATTCAGGCATTTTGTACATTTGTAATCATGTCATATTCAATTTGACATCCTTGCATCTTAATCATAGTATGATATTTCTGTCATTTCTCTCCTGTGGAAGTTTTTGTCTTGCAGGTGATTCTAGGGTGTTTGAGGAGTTCACCTAAACTCCTACATCCCTCTGCGTTTTTTTGTTTCTTGTTGCTCTTTCCTATGAGTGTTTGATAGGATATACAAAGTATATATGATATACTGTAGATGATTCTTCTTATATGGAGTTTTGGTTAAAAAATATGTTTCATTCGGTATTAGTTTTAGCATTTGATATATATATATATATATAAGATTTCATCTTGAATAAGAGGAATTTGATATGTTATATGAGCTATATTTGTAGAAATTAATACTTGAAAAATCGGTTATATATATGTATTGTATATTAAATAATGTTCACCTCATGATTGTTAGATTTATTCATTATATAAAACAACATACTGTTAATGTGTGTGTGTGTGTGTGTGTGTGTGTGTGTGTGTGTGTGTGTGTGTGTTGATATTTGTGTGTTACTCTTTTATAAGAATTTGACTCACTATTTTGAAAACAACAAATTTAAAGAATATAATTTACTTATATATATATACATTTAATGAAGATATAACGAAAAATGGTTCCGTTTGAGATTTGACTTGTTAGATGGACAAATGGGGGAAATTGGTTTACTTATAATTAGTTAAATTGGAAGATTTGGGATTAGCTATGTTAAAATAAGAAAATTATATTGCCTTTTAAATATTGTTTGCTTTCATTATTAAATAACTAATTTGTAAGTTCACTAGGTATTTAGAAGTCTAAGAAGTATTGTGATAAATGTTTTATTAAGTGAGTTATGTGGGAAATGTTAAAAAATAGTATGAAATGTGTAATTAGTGCCTTGTTTATGAAGTATCTCATGGTCGCACTATTGTTTTGTGTGCTTGTTATAAGTAAAGTATTTGGTCAATGAATTTGGGTACTTTTGGTTAATTGTTTGAATATAGAATGTTGATTTCATTTGTAATCATTAAGTTGAATCTATGGTTGTAATATTTATTTATTGCTCATTTAGTTTGAGGTGTTGAATTCGTGAAAATGAGAAGATTTGATTATTGAGGTTGATTTTTATTTTTAGTTGATTTTGGGTTTTGTGTATGAGGGATTCTTTTTGTGAAATTGTTATGATAATCTTCCAGAGGCCTAGGGGAGTATTCTATTGATAGAATTTTATGTTGCTCTTTTAGAAGTGGTTGATTATGTATTTGAATTGTGTTCATGAGGGTTTTAAGCCATGAACTATTTATTCATTATTATGATTGGTTTATTGTGTGAGGGTTCATGCCTCACTTTATGTGTACATGCATGTGGGTTGTAATTTTTGTGCAAGATGGCTTACCCTGTTGATGTGTTGGGTCTTCTAGTTGCATGTAGGGGGAGTGGCTTTCAATGGGGCTATAATCCAAAGTGGTTGAGCAAGATAACCCATTGGGAGTTTCGTAATCTAGTGATAACCTAAATAATGTACTAGGGGGCTTGGGTAGAATTCTCACACTAATCAAGATAATGGTAAGCCTCACTCATGGCTCAAGTGCTCATTTAGGCTTGAGATGAGTGGGAAGGCCTGGAATGGAAAGATCAAATGCCTTGTCTTCTCAAAAGGTATGTTGATCCCACATGAGTTTGTATGGGGGTCGAGGATCAATATAGGTCAACAAGATAACCCACGATGGGGGCCGGGGTCTAGAAAGATTCGCATTGGATAACCCATATCAAGTTATGCGATGGAACTCCTCCCTAATGTAACCTATCATTCCCTTGTTTTGTGTTCCCCTTTGTTGATGCATGCCTTTGGAAGTGGTGTCATTGTTATGTGATGTTTTGTGTACTTTGTATGATGGATTCATGTTAGCACTGACATTGTGCTATTGTTTTCTTGACTACTTTGGTGGTGGGACCCTATTGTCATCTCCTAGCATGGGGGTGGACCTTAGGGTTCCACATGGTCGGGTGGAACGTGTTATGCACTCCATTGGATTCCTAGTTGATGTTCATGAGCATGGATATTGTACCTTATGCAAAGATTCTAGATCTTGTACCAAACTTTAGATAGTGTTGATGTTATGTAATGTAATCATTTCAGTTGTATCTTATCATGTATCAGATGTATCCTTCCCGTTGTATGTTGGGAAGTATTGATGTAATTATGTAATCATGAAATGATGTACCTTTATGTAATAAAAGTGATGTATGTACTCCTTGGGTTTAACATTTGATCATTGATGGTTATTTATATGGTGTATGGACATATGATGTTCATTTACTTAATAAATGGATTTATAATTAACTTTTGTGGGTTGGTTAATCTTGATGTTGGATTAGAACCTGTTAGGAATGTATGTGCGTAATGCAGTCATGATACCCTAAAGGACATAGTTAGAGCATATGTACGTGTAGTTTACATTCTATGTTAGTTGATAGTATGATCTATATGTTGATTCACTTAAAAAAAAAGTGTCATAATTGTTAGTTAGCTGTGTTGTCCTTTTGGGTTTCATGGCGGGGCATCAAACACACTTTGTAATAGTACATTTTTCAAAGAAAAGACACATTTATGTCTTGTATCTGATGTAAGAACACATTTTCTCAATAAAATTTCAATATTTTTCCTTCTTAATAGCATTTCATTATGTGAAATGAATGATTGATTATGTTTTTCTGTGTTTTTATCTGTTTAAACCTCAATTAAAGCATTGTCTCATTTCTAGCACTTATAGAAAAAAATTAGTGAAAAAAAAATTAAATAAACTACCAATTAACTAAATATACTACCAACTAAAAGAAATTAGTGTTAATAAATATGAGTAAATATAATGATTATGCAATTAATAAACAATGTATCAATATACCTATTAGTTGATAGAAATCAGTGAGAAAAAAACAATTAAATAAACTACCAAATTGATCAAAATGATGATTAAAATTAATGACTAAATACACTACCAATGGATGGAAATCAATGAATAAAAATGACTAAATTTAAGTGACTAGTTTACATCAATCAATGACTAAATTAACAAAAAAATACACTAGTGAATAAAAAAATGATTGAATAAGTGACTAGTTTAAAACATTCAATGACTAAATTAACAACTAAATTACACATTTCCAAATCAATCAAATTAACGACTACACCAATGACCAAATCGATCAATCAGATGACTAAATTAGCGAGCAAGTCGATCACTCAGACGACTAAACTGATGACCAAATCGATCAATTGGTCGACTAAATTAATGAACAAATTGATCAACTGAACGACTCAAAATGTTTTAGTCATCAATTCGATTGCGTTATAAATGATTGGCAATAAACTACTATTGGTCACACGACCATGTTCAGTCATTTATAAGCAGTTTTTAGTAGTTTTTTTTGTAGTTTATTGTTGTTTATGTACTAGTGAAATGCATGTGAACTTGCCTTAGAATATGCAAGTCTTGATCTTGAATTTTGAAGAAGCATCCCATTCAAAACATATTGTGAGGTCGTGAAAAATGATCATAGGGGCAGAAAAAACTAAACAAAAAAATATATACAAAGTAAAATAGGAAAACTGTCCATCCCTAACTTTGATGGTTCAGGAAAAATTACAGCCCGTGCATGGGTACAAAAACTAGAAACATACCTAACTCTTTGCCCCATGAGAGAAAGAGATGTCATTACATTTTCCATACTACATCTAGGAGGGGGGCGCATGATTGGTGGCATCATGGCCTAATCACCCAAGATCACAAAAATATCAAGGCCTATAAAACCTTCAAGAAATGACTCATTGAAAGATTTGACCAAACTCATCTAAAAAAATACTTTAGGGAGCTAACCAAAATAAGGAAAAGAGGGAACCTTGAAGAATACATTACCAAATTCCAAAGACAAGCAATCATGGTCCTAGGAATATTCGAAGACAGTGTCACCTACCTTTTTATAGAAGGGTTTTCAAATGCCACTCATGGCTCAGTAAGCGCCCTAGACCCCTCCACACTTCAAGAAGCAATCCTCAAAGCTACCTGACTAGATACTGCTCAAACAAGAAGAAGACCCTCCTCAAGCAAGACAACATCAAAAGAACCCTCCCAAATGAAGGAAGAGAACAAGGAACTATACTTTTTTTACCATGACTGGGAGGAATTAAGGAGGAAGGGGCCTTGCTATGATTGTGGAAATGCATGGAAACTAGGACACAAATGCAGTCAAAATGACCTTACAAGAGAAAATATGTGTCGTTGATGTAGGAAATTTTGGGAACCAAGACACCGATGCAGATAAAAAAGAAGACAAGCCCTCAACATGGAAGAAAACTCTAATCAAGTTGCAAGACAGGAAGGAAAAGAAGGCCCAAATAAAAGAAGAAGGTACAGCGAAGGAGGAACAAAAGAAGGAGGCTCCCTTATGGAATGAAGCTCTTCAAATATGGTGGTCATTGCAACTGATAATGACATACATTGCATTTGATAATGGTAGTCATTGTGATTGATAATGGTGGTCATCACGAGTGATAATGGCGGTCATTGTGACCGATAATGGTAGACATTGTGTCCGATAATGGCAGTCATTGCGACTAATAATGGTGGACATTGTGTTTGATAATGGTGGTCATTGCAACCAATAATGGCGGTCATTGCGACTGATGGTGGTCATTGCATCTGATAATGGTGGTCATTGCGACTGATAATGGTTGAAATTGTATCTAATAATGGTGGTCATTGTGACCGATAATGGAGGTCATTGCGACCTATAATGGAGGACATTGCATCCTATAATGGAGAACTTTTTCTATGAGGGAACTAAGCAAACCTAAGAGGCTAAATCATAAAATAAAGGGAAAGAGTTGGCATGATGGATCCTAGGCTCCCCATCAAGTTATGCTTCCTATACTCTCTTATGGTTGAACCCTCCAAGGACATTAAGATACTTTACATAAGTACTAACATCTAAATATCTACTGCTTAGTATTGATAAGGTGAATAATCATGATGTGCTAACTAAGTATAATGAGGGTGAATGATTCTAGTTGTGTGTAAGCACTCAATCATGACTTCAATCAGGTGGGAAATATTCTCTAATCACTTGTTTATTAAGATTGAAGGTTTAGGACAAATTTGGGAAGCATCCCTAATTAACATAAACTAAGATGTTTGATCTCCCAAATTTTAAATTGCTTGAGGACAAGCAAATTTGGGAGGGGAGGACTATCACATCCACAAAAATTGTATACAAAGATAATATTATGATTATTGTATATATTTAATTATTATAATATAATAAGAACTAAAAATAGAAACCAATAAAATAATTTCAGAATAAGAAATATACAAACAATAATATTATAATCATCAATAATGGAAATTACGATTATGCGTATAAATGGATAAATAGAAACATATAAGTATACAAGTAGATTACAATATAAAGCAGTCAAGTTGAGATTTGACATCAGTATATTCATTAGCGACGAATCCTAATCACAACATATGAGAATATCAATTGGGCTATTTTATCTTGTCGTTATATTGTATGAAGAAGCATGTAGGATGATGGGGTGACTTCTCAAATTTATGTGTTGTTGATAGTTTGAAGCACTAAGGATCAATGTTGTCAACCATAGGTGAAGAAGGCGTCAATCCCTATTATTATCAAGTTTGGTATTTTTATCAGCCTTCAATGTCGAAGCTTGGAAGAACTGAAGATCACAATATTCAACTTCCTATTTGATGTTTTCTTCCATCATGGTATCTTCTATCATCGAGCCTTTAATTGGTGGAATAAAGCCAACATGGAGACCATTGTTATCCCTTTCTACGGGTCTATAAGAGTCAAGGCGGTCAAATTGATAGTTTTCGTAGATGATATAAATAAATCCTTAGTATAAGAAAGATTATCAATGATTAAGAGAATTAGGGTGCAACGATTAAAGGTGTAGTGACTAACATCAATAATTATTGAAGGTTGTGATTAGTTTTTGGGGGAAACAATTAAGAAATAAATAAACAAACTGAGAAGCACCTCCTTCCAAGGGACGCTCCCTCCATCACAAATAATAAGATATATAAGGAGAATAAAAGCCAAATCTGAAGGCATCAATCACATCTTCTTCTAGCAGATACACATATATTTAAATAGAACAATCATATGAATAGAAGGATCCAACTAGACATAGCAGTTCAACCAAGGTATTGGTCTATCATACATACAAATTCCAGAGTTGGACAAGAAAAATCAAAAACAATTATCTCACCTATACTCCAATCTTGAATGACCTGTCCATTCATACTCCATTTCTAGATTCTTATTAAGGCCACATCATCATATTCTCTCCTATTATTGACCCTTATCAATACAATATATCAAATAATCCAACTAGTATTAGACACTTTAAATTGTCCAAAGGTGCATCATTTTGTTGTCTCCTAAGTTTATTGATTATTAGCATAATTTTGACACCTTTATCTATTAAATTGAAGGTAAAGTCCCAAGATTTAGGGTTATCCCAAAAAGGGGACATTACATGTTTATGTATTTAACCTTCATCATTCCAAGAACATAACTTAACAATCTCATTTTTTTAGTTTCTCTTTCTTTTCTTCAATCATATCTTTTCTTTCTCTACTAATTCTTCCCTTTTGATTAATGACACTGGAACACTCATATAGAATATGCCTTAGCTAATTTATCTTGAATTGTCTTATTCATGGAGCTAAGAGATAATGCATTGGTTAGCTCTCATTGAACTCGTACGTATCCTTAAGGACTTAGTGATATCTCTTGTGCATGAGGCACACACATATATTCTTCATTTTTCTTATTATATTCCTCTTGTTTCCTTCTCCATACCTTTGTAAATTCTTCCTTTTGCTTATTCATGCTTTCCAGACTCTTGTTCTGATTAGGGTATTTCACAAAGTTACTTCTAAAAAAAAAATTCATATGCCCATAGTTGTTTCTCTTGTAGCACACAACATTGTAATCCACCATATGACCAAAGGAATTATAGTTTCTTCTTGAAGACTCATCAACATCTTTGCTCCATTCATCCTTTCTCACTTGTGTTTTGCAATATCTTGTCTTATAACTAAAATGGTTGTATTTATAACATATGACATCCTTTTTCTTTGGAATTCTTGATCTAATCACTATTTCTTGCATCTGTCCAACAATCTATCACTTTATGACCAAAGTTATGACAAGAGTAGCAATAACCATAAAATGAATGTTGAGACTTGTTCATCTGCGCTTGTCTTGGAGGAAATGATCTTGCGAATTTCTCCTTGTTGTCTCTACGAGGAACATTAGTTTTTTGTGGGACTTTGCTTTCTTTCCTCTTATTATCCTTATTATTGATTGATCCTTTTAGAGCTTTTGTATAGCCTTTTGGTTTTTCTTAATTTCCTTTCTTTTGTTGCTCATTTGAAGATTGATCTTCCTTTGCACCATGAACAAGACTTGTCTTTCTGTATGATGAATTTTTCTCATCTATAATATCGTCCAAGGTTTTGGTACTTTTATCAACCTTAAGGATCCTGTTTGGCTTGGTTGTTGTTTTCTCTAATTCTTCCCCAACTAATTTCAGACTCATACTTCTCACAATCTTCTTCTTTTATCTTCAATTGAATTCTTACTTCTTCCTCAATCCTTTTTTCTTCTTCAATTTTAAATTTTAGTTCTTTGACCATTCTTTTTTCTTCTTCAAGGGATTGTGACATTTTTTCCTTGGATTCACTTTCTTCTTGAACTTTTGACTTTAGACATGTATTTCTTCTTTTAAGTGAATGAATCTCATCATATGCAAGGTAAATTTATTCCTCAAAATTCACTTCTTCATCAACCTCATTATTTTTACCTCCAACATGTTTTTCATCTCTTTCATTTTTATCACCTTTTGCTTTCATATCCATAAAAAGTGTTTCTTCTCTTAAATCTTTCTCTTCTTTTATTTTTTCTTCACTTTTGACCTGCATACATTAAAAAATACAGTAATAAGTTTTATCACAACTAAAATGTTTATACTTACATTTTGTAAATGTCAAATTCTTCTTGAGGACTTTAATTAATATGGGCTTCCTTTGCATTCGATTCATTTATCGAGCTATTACTTGATTCATGTTTTGAATTCTTCATCCCTTTTGATGCCTTAAACATTCCTTCTTCACATGAATTTTCTTTTTATAACTCCATATCTACCTTTTCATTATAATTTTCTTCTTCTAAATTCATTTCAACATTTTCTTCCCTTTTTAACTTTTCTTTTCTTTAACTCACAAGGTTATCTTCTTTTTAAAATGTATCATCATTCTTTGGTTATATTTCCATGTGTATTCCAAGTGCCACCTCATCAATTTCATTTGGCTTTTTTGGTGCATATTTATCAACATTTTTCTTAGTATTTCCTTTCCTCTTATTTCCTTTTCTTTTTCCCATATGTGCTCTTATGATCCACCTTCTAGTAGTTAGGCTATCTATGAAGGAACCCACTCTGATACCAATTGTTGAGCACATAGTGATACTGAGAGGGGGGTGAAAACCCTTTTAGGAGAAACCTTGACACAATATTGCATATGTATTATAGTTTAATCTTCTACTTCTTGTAGGCTCCAACCTACTTTCAAAGTCTCAAATCTCTATACAAATTGAACTCCAAATCAACAAGAGGCTCCAACCTCAACTTGATAGGCTCCAACCCCCACACACAAACTGAGCTCCAACCTAGCAAGATGATGCAACCTTAATTTGATAGGATCTAACCTATTGGAGGCTTCAACCCACACAAATCTGATCCAATTTCAAGTCAAATTCAAATAATGTAATCTCTCCTTTCAAAAATATGATCCACAATCCAATATCAACGTTTCTTTCAAATCTGATCACTATTTTGCACAATATCTCTCACACATCTTATCCTAATCTATGCATCAATTATTTTAAAACAGTTGATCATAATCATGGCAATATGTTCACATATATTTTTACTTACTATCTACTCAAAATCACTTCACAATCCACTCTTACTCTTCATATATATTTGTTAGATATACTCACATTTATTATTCAAACATGGGCTACATGTTCACTCAAAAATAAATCTGAGTTACACTTCATTTTTCTTCCCTTTTATCTCTTTTTAATCTGCTATTTTGTTCTAAACTAAATCATTTTACTACTTGCATTTTTTACTCAATCCACCACCTATTTATACTTTCCATAAGGCACCTCTTCACCAAAAGTTACAACTACTCAACAAGGTTGGCCTACAATAATAACTATAGTGTTTCTGCTTTACATTCCTTCATTGGTAAGCCAAAATCATGATAATTAATTTTATTTATTTTAATATTAAACTTCCTTTTAGGAAGTTGGTCCCATAGCCTTTGTTGTTTATTATTGCTGCTATTAATAATATTCATTGGTGCCATATTGTCTTGATTCTCTTGAATGTATTGCTGCCGTTTGTGTTGAAAGAATGAAGAAGGAACCCCTTAATGTGTTTTCATTTATGTCAACATTGGTTGTTGATATCTACACTAATCTCAAGAATAGGAGATATCTTAATCTGTTAATTTGGTTTGCATTAGATCATATGATAAGATCTACCTATACAATGATAATATGTTGTTCTGACTATTATATGCATCTTTTTTCAATATTTCAGTGGTTTTTCATGTATGGTTTGAAAGTTATAAACATCAGTAGTTCGACGTATAAATTGGCTATATACAATACATTTGGGTATGTGTAATTTGGTTTGCATTCCTCCGGTGTTAGGAATCAGACTTGCAATTTTGGGAGATTTCTCATAGGTATCAATACACTATATATTCCATATGGCACATGGTTATATGATCATATTGATCATTGGTGTTGATCAGTTAGCATATTTTGTGATTAGGTCTAATTCCCCGTCCACCTAATGCTTGGTGTGTGTTGCGGTGATTAAATATGTATTGTGGATGTTAGTGAGATGTATTTTAGGTCCATGCCAACCTAAATCAAGTTTTTCAAGTTTGGCTAAGGGAAAAGATGTTTTTGGTACAAGTGTGGAGCTGTCAAGGCAATTTTGATTTAATTTTGAGCTACATCTAATTAGGCCGACCTAATTGATGTATGTAGATGAATTGGGTATATAAGGAAGAAATTTTTGAAGTTGTAGGAGAGACATATGTGTGTATGATGTGAATATGAGATTTTTTTATGTACATGATCAAATCTATAGCAGAGATGTTGTGAATATTGAGCAAATGTAAAGTAGAGTAGTGTTTTGTGTTTTGTATTTGATAAAGTGCGTAGAATTAGTATATTCAGCTTCAAAGGAACTAAATTCAACACAAGGAAGGTGAATTTTGTATTAGTTCAAATCTTGGTCGTGTGGCCATTCTTTCTTTTGTCTATTATTCTTTTTGTGGCTATGAGCCCTATGGGATAGTGTGTCTTGGCAGTGAGCCTCTGTAATATCTTATAATCTGTTATAATATATTGTGAGCTAATCCTCATTATGGTTTTCCCTTTTTGGTTTTTTCATGTAAAAATATTGGTGTTCATGTGTCATGTGATCTTGTGAGTGTTTCATATTTTCATTATTTGTTGTAGTTAGATGTCTTTTGTTAATTGGAAAGATTGTAATCAAATGGCTTGATGGAATTCTGATTCACCCCCCTTCTCAGTATTTTAGGTTTTGAACAATTGGTATAAGAGCTTGGTTCCTTTTAAGAAGCCTAAAAGCTTGAGAAAGATCTTGGAGGTTGAACACATGGTTGATAGAATGTATCCTACTCCTCTCAATTTTTTTTTTTGCAATTGAATACATAGAAGATGGTTGCATGATTGAAAAAGGACTTAAAACTGATCATGAAGATATTGATAAGGCTGAAGGCAAAAAAAAGATCTAAAGGAAAATATCAAGGATGAAAATGAGTACATAAAAAACTTGAGAGAAAAAATTAAGAAGTTTAGAGAAAGACATAGAGAAGTCAATGAACAATTGAAGCAAGCAAATGAAGACATCACCAAACTGAAAGTACAAGTGGAAGAAAAGAAAAGAATTGAGGAATGACTGAATGCAATGGTGAGAAGCAAGACTAATGAATGCATAAGACTTGAACAAGATTTGGTAACTCTGAGATTAGATCTAGAAAAATAAAAGTTCATGAGGACAAATTCAAAACAAGTTCTACAATGCTTGATGAACTAATTGCAATACATATACCATCTAAAAATAAAGGACATTTGGGACTTGAAGAGGGAGAAATATCAAAGGCTAATTAGACCCAAACGAGGTTGAAAATCGAGAGAAGACTCAAGGCAATGGGAAACAAATCAAGAATCAAAGAAGCAATGCTAGAAGACCCCCTATTAGACAACCAAATGCTGAAAGGTACCAATCTTTCAATGGTTTTTGCTTTTCATGCAATAAGTTTGGACATAAAGTAATAGATTGTAGAAGTAGAATGAATCAGAATGTTGGATCCTTCTCTAGACAAAGAGCTATTGAGTGCAAAAATTAGATGATGAATAGATATAATGTTGGTAGAATGGTTCAATCTTTCAATGGTTAATATTATACATACAATGTATTTGGAAACAAGGCTAACCGGTGTAGATCTAGATTGAATAGAGGTTAGTTTGGTCATAAAAGTGTTGTATGCTATAGTTACAACAAACCTAGACACATTTCAAGATTTTGTAGAAGTAAGAATGTAAGACAGAGTAATTTGACAAAGAGAAATGAAGCTTTGAAGAAACAAGATCCTACTAAAGTAAAGAAGAAAATGAAAAATATTTGGAGAACGAAAGAGGATCTTGAGAACAAAGAAGAATTTAGAACTAGAAATTAATTTTTACCTCCCTCTGGTGCAGATAATTCTCTTGAAAATTAAATCTAAGCATGGGCTTAGTGGGAGTAATAACAAAAAAATAAAACAAACCCCTGGAAATATGAGGTGTTAAGGAGTGACACGAAGATATATGGTATAAAATGACATTCTTAAGCTTTTGAAAAAGAAATCGAAAGAAAATATGCAAATTTGAAGAAATGTAGAGTGTTTTAGGGTTTACAATGTATTAGTGAAGGGCTTATCAGCTTTATGGATTTTGAAGCATTTGATGCAGAATTAGGGAAGATCAAGAAAGGTTTAAAGTAAGTTTCTAAGTTAATTTCAATCACATTTTCACATTTGAAGAGAGTAGAGTGAGTTGAAGGAGATTCAAAGGAAATTCAAAGCAAATTTGGTGTAGAGTACTCAAACCCTAGATCCTATTGTGCACATAAAAAGGTATTTACAACTTGCTATACTCTATGGGTTTGAAATATAATCGTTTTCTTAAGCATTTGATCTCAACTCAAAGTTAAAATGGATACCCCAATTTTTATTAACATTTATGAGAGGCCTAGACCAAAATTCAAGAGGTATCCAATGAAAATATTTGACAATGACCTCGACGGTGCCTTCTCAAAAATTCCATATAGGTTTTTACCTATGAAAGATACTAGGGAATGCATACATGGGAAATTAGATGAATATAGTCACCCGAGAATCACAAAACTTTGGACCAATGAGCTTACTAGAGATAATCACCTTGTGAAACCAAAATATGTTAACCTAGTGTGAAAGAAGCTAGATATTTGGAATTGGTTTCCTAATTATAGTAGTGATGTTGATGCCAAGTATGTAAGGATAGAATTGAGTAGACTTCATGACAAATTCCTATGGACCGACATGCCTGGACTAATAATCAAGGAAGTGATTAAGTTATAGGATTGTGTGATATTGGACCCATACTAGTACTTAAGTCTGTGAGGAATGAAGTTGTTATGGATCTAATCAGTGCCACCTATGATAAGAGATCTTTGAAAACTAAACCTTTCTGAAACCTTGTTGAGAAATATGCTTCTATGGTGATAGGTCATAAGATCTACTTTACAAATAGGGAAAATTTAGTTCCGACTACAACTATCTATGTTACACATGAAATGGTGGTAAATGGAAAATATTTTGATCTATGTGAGTTGCTCTAGAAACAACTTCTTGAGAATCTGAAGCTAACAAGGGAAAATAAGTATGCCTTTAAGTTTGGCACTCTAGTTGTATGTTTACTGTTTTACTTCATGAGAGCTTCCTAGAAGAAAAATATGTTATATGGGATAGAAGAAGACCAGTGGCACATCAAATTCTAGATTATATGCATAGCTTAGGAAACTTACAAGCTTGGGATGATGCTTTGAATGCATTCTTTGCAATTTTTCAAAAGAAGATGCATGAAAGGGAGATAATTACCCACAAACTTGTAGATAAATATGCAAAGGAAATGACTTTTCTTGTTACAACTGATGAGTGTATAATTGAGGTGGTTGAGCCAAGAACAATGTGGATTGTGCCTCTTGGTTATGCAGTTTATGAAAATGACCTTGATGGATATGTGGATATGTTGATGGTGTTTTCTGCACAAAAAAAAAACTCAAACAAGATACAAGTATCCTATCTCTCTTGAAAGGTAAATCTATATCAGCAAGCCTCAAGAGATAACCCCAAGGTCTCTAATGTCAAGTCTTGGAAATGCAAAATAAATCTTAGTGATGATGTGAAAATTCTAGTAATCACAAAAGGACCTTACAAACAAATGTTGGAATCTAAAACTTATCAGATCTTGCAATATGGTGATACTTCAAGCCCTAAATCTAACATTGATAATAAAGAAATAGCAAAAGATGAGGGTTTAAGGAAGATTCTTAATATTAAAACTACTCCTAAGATCAATAATGAAAATGATGAAATACTTGAAATGGACCAACCGCAAAAAACTAATTCCTACTTAACCTAGAGAAACCTGCAATCTTACAGAAATAGTGCAATCTTCTAAGGCATTAAAGATTTTCAGATTATGAACATTCATCCAGAACAAATCTATTGCAATTGAAATGAATAAACTTTCACAATTGAACTAAGCACAATGAATATATGGTCCAGGCTAACATTACAAAGTAACTCACAATCAGCCAGTTGCAAAAAGTATTGACCAAGGATTGTTGCAAACACTTCAAGCATCGAACCATAAACACCATTGAATCATCTCTAATTATAAATCTAACATATATCCAATATTTTTTAAGAAATATTAAAAGATAGAACACCAAGAACCATGCAAGATAAATCAATACAAGGGAATTCACCAAGAGCACAATGTCTTCAATTGTAATGAATCACCCAATAATAGCAACAATTCCAGTGTTTTGTGTTACAACACTTTCTTTAAAATAAAATTAACTCCTAGTACTAGCTTTTATCTCTCACTTAGCTCGCTTCAAAATCTAATCATCTAGCCCTTAAAAATGAGGAAAAATTCCATACATATAGAAATCCCATGCTATGTCAGCCCAAATAGGGTTACAAGAAGGTCGGCCACAAAACAAGTCAGCCAAGAAAGTTCTAAAATAAAACAATATTTGCATTAAATGCTTGAACTTCTTCCATGTCAGCCTAGGTTCTCTAATGTAGCTTGGTCTAATGCATGTGAAGATGAAGAAGGAATAATTGAGAAGCACAAATTTTGCTGTAGCCCTGCATTAAATGCCTTCCCCCTTGTCTTTATCTCATGCCACCTTATCTTGCACCATCAAGAAAATCCTCTCCAAGTTGTCCAAAGGTGGAATAATTAATATTTTAAACTTTCTCTCAACAAATTTAATATCTTCCATCGTTTGCTTGATAATTTTATCCCATTCCACCTTGAGGGTTTGGTGCTTTTCCATGACCACAATATATGTGGCTGCATCATCCAAGTGGTGAACTATGATTGGTCCATCATCCATTGGGACATAAACATCATGCCACCACTTTCTTAACTACTCCAGGATGAGATTCCTTGGTGCAAACTTCTTTCTACCGGTGATGAATTCAAAAAATGAAATGCATTTGTTATATTGTTAGGTGCCCTCTATTTGTTTTCCCTGCTTGTGAATATTCTTCAACACCTTCTGTCTAATCTGTAAGGTCTCATACCATTCCCAAGGTTCTGCAACCTTTGAAAAGGGAAGGATTCCATCACTTACCAATTTCTCTTCAGTGTACTCCATGATGGCTTTTGTTTTTTGCAATAGGAGATCAATATCTTCCTTTTCCTAGGCTAGCACATTCTTCAACCATTCCATTGACTTGTGGGAATCTCCACCAGTTGACAAGATTTCTTTGATTACATCATCTCTCTAGTTCCCACTCCATGCAACCAATCAAGTGTGACCTGTGTGGAGGTCTTCATTCTTTCCAATTCATTAATCATTTCTTTGGGTAGGAAACCTCCTGTAGATGAAGAAGAGATAACCTGACTAATAGTCTACAAAGGCTTCATGAGATCTTGCAAATACCTTTTCAACATTTCATTCTCCTTCTTCAATTCTTATTTAGTTTGCACCTCTTTGTTCAACCTTCCTAGGATTGTAGCACTGGATCCTTGAAATTCTTTTACTTCTTGTATCATGGAGGTGGGCCTGGTGTTAATTGTCTGAACACTATAGTCTTGGTGAGTCACCTCATCCTTATTTTTATCTGGTGTAGGGGTAGCAATGTGGATCACCCTATTATTGGCCTCATCTTTACCAATCCTAGAAATAATCTTGGCCTTCTTCTTGGATTTTCCCTTCCCAATATTAGCCAATAGATCATCCCAATTCAGAGGAGTATCATCTGTAACTATTTTCTTACTCCTTAACTCCTCATCAAGCCAACTATGAGTGGTAGAGTTTTACTACTATTCACCTTGAGTGATGCCCTCCCGTTGTTTGGTAGAGGAATCAATACCTGAATCTTGGACCACATGTGCCTCTTCAGTTTTTTCTTCCTTCCCTTGATCTCTCTTATTTTTTCTTGGGTTTTTATCCTTTTCCGTGTCATGTTCTTCTTCTTTAGACCTTGGGGAAAGGATCTTTGTGGGTACTTCCTCTTTCTTTGAGGAATTATCTCCTACATCCTTGATAGGTGAGTCTTCATATGAGACCAAAGGGGACTACAAGATTCTCTCAATCTCTACCTCAACACTGTAGAGTTCACCATCCTTGAATCCTTCTACATCTTCATCATGGTAATCACCAAAATCCACCTCTTTGGACCCATGCTCTGCATTACTTGACTCGGGAAAGGGAGAGGTATCCCTTTGTTGCTCCATTACAGTGGAGGCTATGGGAACATTCTCTTTTAGTGCACTCTCCTTAGGAGAGGGGGTCCTAGATCTCCTAGTATATACTTGTGTCTTCTCTCCAGAGCTCTCCACATGCACCACTTTGGGGTCTGTTTCACCTTCTTCCTTGGAAAGCCCCTTCTGTTTCTTGGATGCTCTTGTGAATTTTCTCCTCTTAGACACGGGATCATATTCCTTCTCTCCTTCATCAAGTACCTCCTCTACAGTAGACTTCTTTTCCTTGGAAGTATTTTTTCTCTTTTTAGCTATGGGATTTCTCTTCTTTTCTACCTCTGCTTCCGCTTGAGCACCCTTGATTTTAATTTTGAAGGGAGAGTCCATCTTTCCTTTGTCTTTTGGATCTTGTTCACTTTCTTCAGAGGTGGATTGGGATTCCAAATCTCCCATCAAGTCATAGGTGTATTGCATGCCCCTACTATCCAATTCCCAAATCTTATGCTTGATCCACAATTTAGTATATTTGAGGACATGATTAGTGATTTGTTCCATCTCTATTTTCTCTTCTTCTAACCAGTCAATCTCACCTACTATCTTGTCCTTGATGGGCTCATAGTCATGGTTTTGTATCACATCCCCATCATCCTCAATTTGATCAAGGACAACCTTGACGTTATATAGCCTGATCAAGTTAATAGGTAACCTTGAGAACCTTTTCTTTTTGACATCAAATTCATCTTTACAATTGGCCTAATAGTCCTCAATATCGTCTTTGTGTCCAAATGCTAGCTCTCTTTTGTGCTTTTCCCTGAAAATGCAAAATTTCATTCAATTAAAGTAATGGAAGACTCAACCACTGATGGTAAGTAATTGAAATGGTATTCAGGATTCTTTTAAAGATTTAAACAAAAAGTAGAATAATTCTGGTAAGAATGTTGGTCTTGTTTCTCTGCATCTTGATTTATGGTGGGAGTGAACATGTGTTAAAAAACTATTATCCAGCAGCAAAACCCTTAAAAATTAAGCAAATATATGTGATAAGGTAAGCTATTCCCCTAAACCCTCGGTTATCCATTTTTCCTTACATCTTTTCTATGCCTTTACTCAACTTGCTTATAATTCAAAACTAAAGATATATTATACTTTTCAAGCACAGCTAATTTCTCACATTTTATTCTTTTATGGCTTCAGGGTAGATGTCTGTTTATACTAATTATCATCACGTGGTTTGAGTGGTTATATTTTTACTTGTTATTTTTTCCTAAAATTAAGTACTATATTGAAATTTTCAAGATATAAGAAGTTTTAGTAGTTTAGAAACTACCTTCAATTTGCTACAGATTCTATTCTTACATATTTTTGAAATAATATAGATAACTTATTCAAATTTTTACGTCAAGTTCCCTAACTCTGATTTTTCTGATTTTTTTGCCACTTAAGGGCCTGTTTTTTCCATGATGATCCTACACATACCCATTTAGATAAATCCAAACAACAAAAAAAATCCCCCTAAAATATCATTAAAGCCCATTTCTTCATACTTCAAGATTTTCACCCCTTCGCGGAATGAAGGCTAGAAGGGAATTTTGGGAAAATCCGAACCAGGTGGATTCTAGTGAAGGATAAGCAATATTCACTCATAAGTCATTCAATCTACATTACGGCCTAAAGGATGACATGGCACATCATAAAATAGTCCAAATCAATCATATGGAGCGCAATTATCCACTACCAATTCATGCAATTCCCTGGTTTCCTATTTTTTCCAACTTTTAGAGGATTTCTGCCTTGGAAAGAAATCTGCGAAGCTCAACATAACTTCACCTGCACTCGAAAAAATGTGAGGCGATAGAAAATCAAGAAATTCCAATGGAAGTGAAATTCTGTGAAAGGCACATAATCCCAAAATGATTTGGATTCTCCATGGTTTTGCCTGATCTGATCAAACAATCACAATCTTGGGGATTCATCATTGGATTCTAGTCATTTAAAGTATAAGATGAAGAATCTAGGTTTCCAATCGATCTAAATAAGATTCAATCAATGTGAAAAATGATTTCAATAAGGGAAACCCTAGGATATTGTGATGAAAGCATAGTTTGACCTTGATTCACTGTTTCATCCAACTAAACCTCTCGCAAATTCCCCTAAAACCTCCCTCAAGAAAAAGGCGATCACCATAAACGAATGATAATCAATTGATCCAGACCTACCCAAGGACGTGATTTCATCGAAGGTTAGGGAAATCGCAAGATAAAACTAGAGCTCAACATAGGGAAGCATGAAATCAAACTAAGAATCAAACAACGCAATGATTAACCATATTGAATCACAATCAAGCAGAAGGAAAATCAACACAAAGTACATGGAAGGGCATAAAGTTAAAATGAGAACCCTAGCTCTGCTATCAAACTTCGTCATCTCAAAATACCGACTCAAGGAATTCACACAAACCATGAAGTGAGTCAAACTTGACAACTAAAGGAGAGGGTTGTATGAACATACCATGAGTGATGAGTAATCAAAATAGCAACAACTGGCATGAAATCTTGGAGTTCAAGCAAACGCAAATAATCACCAAGAAAAATCTGACCAAAGCAAACAATCTCAGTTTGAATGCAAGATTCAACAGTGGCAACTCGAAATCAATCCCCTTCAAATCCTTCAGCAAAGCAAATGACACAAATTATCATCACAAATCCCAATTAAATCCAATAAAAGAAAACTGTAAGATCGTATAGGAGGCATACATTCCCGTGACAAGACAATCCCCAACAAGCTCAGGAATTTGAAGGAACAACAGATTTTATGGAATTTGGAGGCAATGAGGAATTTTGGGAAAATACGAAGGAGGTGAAATTCCTTGAAGCGTTGAAATTTTCGAAAACAATGAAAGCACTAGCCTCCATCGAGTTTCTAGGGAATCTTAGGGGTTTCTGTCCAAGGGGAATTTTCCCAAAAATCTAGAAAAACTCAAAGTTAACTTCAAAAACAAGGATTTTCAAAATGTCACTTTAAGGTTGGTCATTTGCATGAGCAAGGTAATCATTCAAGCATATCTCAGAGCAATCAAAGTCCTAGAATTAGAAAATAAAAAGACATCCAAAGCGAAAGCAAGAGAGGGTCCCTACTTTCAGTGGGGCGTGCGTGCAAAACTGCACAACAGATATGTTGCTCAAAAGTCCTAAGGACCCCTCACAAGCAAGACATGGGACATATGAAGAAAAATAATTAGAAGTACACATGGAGATGAAGAAACTAAAAATCAAGAAGAATGCAAGGAAAACAATATAGGAATGGGCAAGAAAAGAAGGTTATATAGAAGAAAAAATCAAGGAGTCCAAATCAAGAGAAGCTTGTAATGTCCATATATTTTTTCTAGGGAAAAAACACAACTAGATCTTTTTTGATCCAAGTGAAAGATGACATAAGCACTCTTTTGAAAGTTTTACTACGTAATATGATGTTCACACTTCTCTATGCAAGCCTAGGGTCAAACGTTGATAACCACATTAGTTCAAAACAAATTATCTATGTCATTAAATCAACTTATGGCGAAGAGAAAAACCACTACTATCAAAATTTTGAATAATATTACTAAATGTTAATAATTAACAACCATACGTGCACATGATACATACAATGTGCATCGAGTTTCATAGCTTGTGCAACATCATCACCACCACACAACCCGAGAGCGGGGTAAGGGGACGAAAAAGAATTTGGGTTGGCTCCAAACATAGGGTTTTCTAGTCCCTTAACTACCAACTCAAGAGTCGATACTTAATTTTGCATGATAGTCAATGTCCTTATTAGCCCCATTGGTAAGGGTTCTCACATGGGAAAGACATAATTATCATCAAATTTGATTTACTATAAAACCTAAGGACTAGTTGACAAAACATTTATTCTACTAGCTAACTCTACCCTTTCCAATCACCTTAACGATATTGAACATTTCACCTTGACAAAATATGAAAGTGAACAAGATATGAATAATATAATTTTAACTATTAACTTTCTTATACTTTTTTTTTTTTAATTATCACTAATTTACTATTTACTCATCCCTACTAATTAAATAAATATATATACATATTTAACTATTAACTTTCTTATATACTTATTTATTTTTTTAATTATCACTAATTTAGTTTTTACTCATTTAAATAAATGTATATACATATTTCATTTTATTTTAAATTCATAAGATTTCATACAACTAAGTATAAATTACATCCTTTATATTTATATTTTATTAGTTTTCTTTTAAGGAAAAGAAGAAGGGAAGTAAATAAGGAAAAACTATCCTTCTCAAATAAACTCCCACTACTACGTGGACCTTTTCCCTTACATATATCCCATCTCGTCGACCCATTTTAGGGACGCATTTTTCATGCAAGCTGGGAGAATATGGCAGATCTGTCACAATGCTAACCCCTCCATCATCGTTCGCAGCTCTGTAATTGCAAAATAGGTTATATAAACTGGTTGATGGTGATGATTTTATGTTCGTATGGATTGTTTTAATTTCTGATTTTTCATTTTCTGTTAAAAGAAGCAAACATTGATGGTAAGCAAAATCTATTTAAACCAGAGAAATGGAGTTGGAGAGAATCCGTGAACTGTTGGACAAAATGCCTCAAGAAGATTTCATCTCATGGAATAATTGCTGAATGGGCATAGTACAGGTTTGTTGAGGAGGTTTTTATTTTTATTTTTTGTAAAATTTTAATTCCAATCCCAATCATATTCGGTTTGATCTTCAACTGGTGTATTTTCTTTTACAGTAACCAAGGGACACCATTTTGTTTGCAGTGGCAGCATTGAACTGCCTTAGGCGTAGAGGGTCACTGCTGTGGGAAATGAAAGCCCAATCATGCCAAAGTCATGGCATTCACAGAAGACTGCTGGTTTATGGTATAAATAACAGGAATTTAACTATGTTGAGTAATCTGTCATTGTGAAGGACCTTCTAAACAATTTTTGGCATTTAAATGTTCTAAATGGATCCCTTCTGGTGAAAGATCTAATCCTTATAACATTTCATGAGCTGAAGTTTTGGTTTCCATTGAAAGATGTAATCCTTCTTACCAACCCTAGTGAATCTGCATGTTCATGTTCATGTTCATGCTCACTCAAGTGTATATTGGAGCAAAACTAGGTAACAATACAGGCAAACCAGCTTTCGTTTTCCTTCAAAACAAGCACCTGCCATTTAGTTTATGGTGTGTGTTAAGTTAGTTTTTGTCATACTATTTTTATTTGCATGATCTATTTCTATTTCGCAGTGGAGCACAATTTTTTATATTAATGATCTCTATCTATATCATTTTGTTTATAAAGGTCGCGGTGTTACCATTTGATAGTTATTTCTAAAGTTATTAGCATTTTATACAATATGAAGGTCTTTTATTTTGTTTGTTTGGAGAATGGATATGTTTCCTTTATACTAATTTGGGCTAAGGAAATTAAGACAACATATTCATTTGATTTGATGTAAGGATTCAAGAGATGGGATGTATCATGAATATAAAATCATATGGCTTAGTGCTTATGGTTTACTCATTTTATGGCCTGCTCAAAATCCTCGCCTTTGCAATTCGGTCTGAACCGTAATGTATGAGTGTCTGATCATGATAGAGAGGGAATCATAGAAATTGGTAGGTGGATAAACAATCTGTTGACAAGGTGCTTGCTTGTTGGCCTTGAGAAACTATGCTTTGTGGCTTTAAGAAATAACACTTTCTGTGTTGATACATGATTATTTGAGATGCTTATAATCTATGAAGCTGGACTATAATGACAATTGCATGAAGCCGTGAAATTAAATGCTATGGAGGAAAATTGGCAACTTTTTTTTGATATTATTAAACAATAAACTCAATGAATCTTTATTTTTACAGGTATTGTCGACAATAGAAAGTTTCACACCTTGTGGAGTCAAATCTATAGATGGGAAAGAGAAGAAGTTTGATATACAATTGGATATAGAACTAATGTGCCCTCTTGGCTAAAGGTAAAGAAACAACTCCAATCAAAATCCCACTTTTCTCTTATCTTTATTTGGATTCGATCTGTTATTTCTAATAAGATTCATTCTAGTCTAAATCTGATCTTTCTTATCTTGTTTAGGAATGTGATTTTTTTAGAAGATGGGCCTCCCAACACACCCTTTTCTGATGGATGGAAGGGAAAAGATTAGTAGCACATTGCAAAGAGTATTGTGTCACATATCAATTCAAAAGATTACAATCTATCTAGTGGTTGTGTATGTGATTCCTTAAAGGTTGAGGTCTCATGTTGTAAGCCCTTGAGGCAAGAAAGTTAATGTAGTTATATGAATTAATATTTCATATTTATATTAATTTATTATGTCATCAAATTTTATTGCGAGTTTTTGTGTAATTGATTGTATGGTTGGAAAATTCTTAACTAGATCCTCTAGTCATAATTCTATCACATGGTATCTAGTGGTTTTAAATCACAAGGAAGGACATCCATTGGAATTGTATTTTAAGTTATATCTTCTAATATTTATAATTGGGTAGGTGTTAAGAGAAGTATGCTTGTAAATAGATTGTTGAACCTAAGATAGTTTGGAAAGGAATACTTTAAACATACCATCAAATTTGAGGTAATTTACAAGGGACTTTGTAAATCGTTCATTAAACATGAGGTATTTTGCATTGTAATATATAGATAAGATGTATTTAGGAAGAGTGAGTAGATTCGAACATGTAGTCAATAAATCTATAAGGATAAAAGAAATGTTTGAGATGATGAGGAATGTGTGGATTGGTTGCACATATAAAAGAAGATAGAATAGGTTATAAACTTAGATATGATTAAAGTTATGATTAAGAAATTTAAAGAAAAATAAGCAATCTAGAGAATGCACTTTTTATCGAACGAGTTGTGGATGAACAAGAAGAGTAAGATATAATTCTTTTAAATATATTGAAATATATTTTAAAAAATTATAAGGGACTTAAAATTTGGTGCAATAAAAATGACATCACTTTCTTTGTCTGATTGGAACAAAAAAAGTGCTCATATTATTTGCAGCGTTGGAAAACACATTGTTCCTTGTAAATTATTTCCTTATGATTTTTTTTTGTTTCATACACACCAACAATGTAATAAAGTCCACCTTCAAATTTTAGAACAACTCTTTGGTACAATAAAAAAGGCATTTCACTTTCTTCATTTGATTGGTACAATAATCTGACAAGAGACAGTGTGTTTTCCAACATTGCAATAATGTGAGCATTTTTCATAAGGAAATAATTGACAAAGGACAATTTGTTTTCCAACACTAGAAATAATGTGAGCATTTTTCATAAGGAAATAATTAACAAGGGATAGTGTGTTTTCCAACACTATAAATAATGTGAGCATTTTTTTGTTCCAATTAGATAAAGAAAGTGAAATTCCATTTTTACTGAACCAAAGAGTTCTAAAATTTGAAGGTGGACTTCATTACATTCTTGGTGTATACAAAAAAAAAGACTTTTCATAAGGAAATAATTCATAGGGGATAGTGTGTTTTCCAACACTGCAAATAATGTGAGCATTTTTTTGTTCCCTATTGGAAAACACATTGTCCCCTGTTGGAAAACACACTGTCCATGTTGGAAAACACACTATCCCCTGTTAGCTATTTCCAATGTTGGAAAACACACCATCCCCTGTTAGTTAATTCCAATGTTGGAAAACATGCTATCCCTTGTTAGCTATTTCCAATGTTGGAAAACACACTGTCCCCTATTAGTTATTTCTATACATCTTACATTCTAATGATGTCCCCTATCCACTTTTCCTACAGAGGGGATAGTGTGTTTTCCAACACTGCAAACAATGTGAGCATGTTTTTGTTCCAATCATATCAAGAATGTGAAATGTCATTTTCACTGTAACTAAAGAGTTGTTCAAAAATTTGAAGGTGGACTTCATTACATAACTAACAAGGGATAGTGTGTTTTCCAATAGGGGACAGTGTGTTTTCCAACAAGGAACAAAAAACTGACAATGTGTTTTCCAATAGGGAAATAACTAATTGGAAATAACTAATAGGGGACAGTGTGTTTTCCAACATTATTTGCAGTGTTAGAAAACACATTGTCCCTTGTGGAAATAATTGACAAGGGACAGTGTGTTTTCCAACACTACAAATATTGTTGGAAAACACACTGTCCCCTGTTAGTTATTTCCTTGTTGGAAAACACATTGTCATTTTTTTGTTCCTTGTTGGAAAACACATTGTCCCCTATTAGCTATTTATAATGTTGGAAAACACATTGTCCCCTGTTAGTTATTTCCAATGTTGGAAAACACATTGTCCCCTGTTAGTTATTTCCAATGTTGGAAAATACACTGTCCCCTTGTCAAGGACAGTGTGTTTTCCAATAGGGGATAGTGTGTTTTCCAATAGGGGACAATGCATTTTCCAACAGGGGACAATGTGTTTTCCAACAGAGAAATAACTAATTGGAGAAGGGACAGTGTTGGAAAACACACTGTCCCCTATTAGTTATTTCCTTGTTGGAAAACACACTGTCATTTTTTGTTCCCTATTGGAAAACACACTGTGTCATTTTTTGTTCCTTGTTGGAAAACACACTGTCCCAACTGATTCTCTCTTTTTGCACTTAGAGCCGATTTTTCCTTTTCCTTGTTATCTATTTCCAATTGTATTTGCTCCATGGAATTCTTAAGTTCAAGAATCTTTGAGTTCATTTGTTCAACTCCACTTATAACATCTCTCACATTCTTTACTTGCACAAATTCATATCCAATAGAAAACCTCTTGACTTTATCCACTTCTACATTTCCATTTTCCCATTGCACATACTGCACATGCACCTTCCTCAACTTCTCAAGAGTGGGAAGAATCTCTTTAGTCAATACACTATCTATCTCATTCACTTTGGTCTACTTCTTCATATTCCTTTTCCATTTCAACTTCTCAAGAGAAGGAAGAATCTCTTAAGTTAATACATTATGTGTTATCATTCTTCCAAACCATTTGTCACCATCCCCCTCCATTATACCAGCTCAAAAATATTATCCCTATCCCTCATTGAAGCTAAATCCAATTTGGGTGCCTATGTCCCATAATCCACCATCACATCTCCCCCTCCTACTAAGTCTATTTTGGGTCCTTCTATCCCTCCCACCCTACCATCCCCTATCTCACTCCTTCCCTCTCTTCCTCACACACACCCTTACATCTCTTCCTACACCTCCCTCTCTCTCCCTCCCTATCTCTATCTCCACTCACCCTCTCCCTCTCTACCTACATTTCCCTTAATCCATCCCATCCCACCTCTCTTTCTACCTACATCTCCCTCCATCCCAACTTCCCCCCTCTATCTACTTCTCTCTCCCCTTCCCTCTCTACTTTCCTAATCTTTATCTACTTCTCTTTTCTACCATTGTTTATGATGAATTTATAGCACTTATATTTATTCTTGTATATATTTCTAAAGAGACTTCTCCTTTGTACTATATCTTTATCAATACGATCATTGTTTTAAAAAACTCTAGTTGCTCTATCACTTTCTTCTTTAATAATTCATAGCTTCTATAAGGAATTTGAATATTTCAAACTCTCATCCACATGCCTTATAAACACATTTGAGGAAAATTATGAATGATTAATTACGATTATTGCATCAATTACATGGTAAAAAAGAGCCTTCTTCAATTGTTTAATAAATCAATTATAGTGTAAATATGGATAACATTAATCATTTATAGTTTCATTAGTTCATTATTCAATTTATTCAATTAATCATTTATAATGCAAATATGGACAACATTGGTAAAAAAATGTATTAACTAAAATTCCATATTGAACTTAAGAATTCCATGGAATAAATACATTCCTCTATACTTCACTCTATCACTCCCCTCTCACCATCCTTCCTAACCTTCCTCTTCCCATAGGTGGAGAGAGGTATAAAGGGATAGGGTGAGGGATAGACATGGAGAGGTAGGTAAAGAGAGGTAAGGTTGAAGGAATAGAGGGATAGCTAGGTATAGAAAGTGATGGGAGATAGGGAAAGTAGAGAGGGAAGAGGAGATAGAAGTAGATAGAGGGGGGAAGTTGGGAAGGACAAAGAGGTAGGTAGAAAGAGAGGTTTGTGGGATGGATTGAGGGAAAGGTAGGTCAAGAGGGAGAGGGTGAGTGTAGATAGAGAGAGGGAAGGAGGGAGAGAGAGAGGGAGGGAGGGAGAGAGAGAGGGAAAGAGGGAGGGAGAGACATATAGGTACAAAGAGGTAAGGTGCAAGGAATAAAGAGAGATGTAGGTAAATCTAGATACAAAGGTAGGGTGGGAGATGTATAAAGAGAGAGAAATCTTGTGAGAGAGAGAGAGGGGGGAGGGAGACATAGATAACTACTTTTCAAATCTATCTCTCCCTCCCTCTATTATGATCTAGTGATAACTACTTTTCAAATATATCTCTCCCTCTCTCATTCACTGACTAGTACCTTATGTTATTTCTATAATTGTGAAATTTTATATGGAATTGGATATTCTAACCTTTTCAATTTTAACTTATCAACCATCTCTTTTGGTGCTAAAATATATTTACTACCATTGTTTTAATTTATAATGTACTTATATTTAGTCTTGTATATATCTCTAAAGAGACTTCTCCTTTGTACTAGTTCTTTATCAATACCATCATTGTTTTAAAAAATTCTAGTTTCTCTATCACTTTCTTCTTTAATAATTCATAGCTTTTATAAGGAATTTGAATATTTCAAACTCTCATCCACATGCCTTATAAACACATTTGAGGAAATTTTTGAATGATTAACTATGATTATTGCATCAATTACATGGTAAAAGTGAACCTTCAATTGTTCGATTAATCAATTATAGTGTAAATATGGATAACATTAATCATTTATAGTTTCATGTAATGGATTAATTTAGTGATGATAGATGTTAGATTTAGGGTTTATGGTTTAAGGTTTAACCTAATGTATTAATGCAACGATGATGATGGATTAACCCAAAGAGAGACATAAAGATGGTATTGAAAGACCTTATAACGAAGAAATTGAAGAAAGAGGAAGTAGTAGTTCATAATGAAATAAAGTTGAATAGATGAATATTAGATAGATGGAGGATGATATGGTAGATGTAGTGAAACAACCTTCATCATAGAATTAAGGTTGTACATAGAAAGAGAGAGAGAAGTAAGGTTAATTCATCATTAGTTCCTCCTATTATTATTTAAGATTCCTTCTCCTATAGAATTTGATTCTTTCAATGTATAGTGCTCATTCTATTCAACTCCATTTTGAAATAGAGAAAGATCTTAGGACTTCAACTCTACTTGAGATTTCAAATGTGAAAAATTCTTTTGCAATGGCAACAATGTTGCAATTTCTACTTCAATTCCCTCCCACCCTACCACTCCCTATATCCCTCCTTTCCTCTTTCTCTCCCTCTATCCCAACTCCTTATCTCACTCCTTCCCTCTTTCTCTCCCTCCCTCTATCCCTCCTGCCCTACCACTTCCTATCTCCCTACATCCCCATCTCTCTTCCTTAGATTAATAAATTTATATTAGCCTAAAATTAACCTAATGAATTAATGAAATGATGATATATGTTAGGTTTAGGGTTTAAGGTTTAACCTAATGGAGAGAAATAGAGGAAGGAGAGAGATATGTAGTGTTAAGGTGGGAGGGATAAAGGTACACATGTAGAGAGGGAATGGGAGAGGTATGCATAGAGAGAGTGGGAGAGAGGGAAGGAGGGGGGAGGGGTGAGGGGGGAGGGAGGGAGGGAGGGAGGGATAATGTGAGGGGTAGGTGGAGAGAGGTTGAATGTGTGTGAGGGAGAGAGGGAGGGAGAGAGAGGTGAGATAGAGAGAAAAAGAGTAGAGAGGGAAGGGGAGAGAGAGAAGTGAGAAAGGTGATAGATATATGAGATAGAGAGAGAAGTAGAGAGGTGAGGAAGTTGGAGAGAATGAGAGAGGGAAGGAGGGAGGGAGAGAGAAAGAGGTATAGAGTGATAGGTTAGGTAGTGAGAGTAGAGAGAGAAGGTGGGTGAAAGGAGAGAGAGAGAGGGTGGAGGGAGAGAGAGAGGTGAGATAAAGAGAAGTAGAAAGGGGAGAGAGAGGGGGAGATAGAGAAAATTCTAGAGGGAGGGAGGGGGAGATAGATATAAATTACCTATTTGAGACTTATATAATCTATTTATTATTATATAACCTTGGAGATGATTACCTAGAGGAATTTTCCCTAGTGCCTCATACTATAATTCTATTTAAGAGGCAACTGAGGCTTAGAAAACTAGAGTGAGAGAGGGAATTAGGAAAGGATGGAGAGATTTTGTGTGGGAAGGAGGGAGAGAGAGAGGGAAGGAGGGAGATAGGGAGAGGTAGTTACAGAGAGGTAAGGTGAAAAAAATAGAGAGAGGTAGGTAGAGAGAGGGATTTAGGTAGGGTGGGAGAGGTAGAGAGAGGTGGTGAGAGAGAGGGGGGGGAGGGAGAGGTTATCACAATGCTTTTGAAGATTTGAAAGTAGTTATCACTAGGTCATAATAGAGGGAGGGAGAGAGAGAGGGAAGGAGGGAGATAGGAAGTGGTAGGGTGCTAGGGATAGAAGGAGGGAGAGAAAGAGGGAAGAAGAGAGATAGGGATAGGCATAGAGAGTGGTATGGTGTGAGGGATAGAGGGAAGGAGGGAGATAGGGAGTGGTAGGGTGGGAGGGAGGGAAGGAGGAGTAGATGGAGAGAGGTTGTGTGTGTGTGTGTGTGAGGGGGAGATGTGATGGTTGATTATGGGAAATAGGCACCCAAAATGGATTTATAGGATCGAGGAGGGATAAGGATAATGTTTTTGGGTCAATACACTATCTATCTCATTCACTTTGGTCTACTTCTTTAGATTCATTTTCCATTTCAACTTCTGAAGAGAAGGAAGAATCTCTTAAGTCAATACATTATGTGTTGTCATTCTTCCAAACCATTTGTCACCATCCCCCTCCATTATACCAACTCAAAAACATTATCCCTATCCCTATCCAAAAAAAAATCCCTATCCCTCCTTGAAGCTATAAATCCAATTTGGGTTCCTATGTCCCTCCTTGAGAAAGAGGGAAGGAGTGAGATAGGGAGTTGTAGGGTGGGAGGGATAGAGGGAGAGAAATAAGCAAGGAAGGAGATAGGGAGAGGGAGGGTGAGATGGAATTGAAACATAAATTGTGCAACATTGTTGCCATTGCAAAAGAATTTTTCACATTTGAAATCTCAAGTAGATTTTAAGTCCTAAGATCTTTCTCTATTTCAAAATAGAGCTCAGTAGAATGAGCACCATACATTGAAAGAATAAAATTCTACAGGAGAAGGCATCTTAAATAGTATAGGAGAAGGAGGCACTAATGATTAATCAACCTTACTTCTCTATCTCTCTATACAACCTTAATTCTATGATGAAGGTTGTTTCACAACATCTACATATCATCCTCCATCTATCTAATATTCATCTATTCTTTTATTTCATTATGAACTACTACTTCCTTTTACCAATTGAAGGCTCAATTTTACCATGTAATTGATGCAATCATCATAATTAATCATTCAAAATTTTCCTTAGATGTGTTTATAAGGCATGTGGATGAGAGTTTGAAATATTCAAATTCCTTATAAAAGCTATGAATTATTAAAGAATAAAGTGATAGAGCAACTAGAGCTTTTTTAAACAATGATGGTATCGGTAAAGAACTAGTACAAAGGAGAAGTCTCTTTAGAAATATATACAAGACTAAATATAAGTGTTATAAATTCAAAAAATGGTAGTAAATATATTTTAGCACCAAAAGAGATGGTTGATAAGTTAAAATTGAAAAGGTTAGAATATCCAAGTCCATATAAAATTTCACAATTATAGAAATAACATAAGGTACTAGTCAGTGAACGAGAGAGGGAGAGACATATTTGAAAAGTAGTTATCACTAGATCATAATAGAGGGAGGGAGAGATAGATTTGAAAAGTAGTTATCTATGTCTCCCTCCCCCCCTTCTCTCTCTCACAAGATATCTCTCTTTATACCTCTCCCACCCTACCTTTGTATCTAGATTTACCTACATCTCTCTTTATTCCTTGCACCTTACCTATTTGTACCTACACCTCTCTCCCTCCCTCTTTCCCTCTCTCTATCTCCCTCCCTCCCTCTATCTATTTTCACTTTATTTGCTTGCACAAATTCATATGTAATACAAAACCTCTTGAGTTCATTTGTTCAACTCCACTTATAGCATCATCTCTAACTTTATTTGCTTGCACAAATTAATATGCAATACAAAACCTCTTGATTTTATCCACTTTTGCATTTCCATTTACCCATTGCACATACTGCACACACACCTTCCTCAACTTCTTAAGAGTGGGAAGAATCTCTTCAATCAATACACTATCTATCTAGTGTGAGTGAGAGAGAGGGGGGAGGGAGAGGTAGAGAGAGGGGTAGGTAGAGAGAGGGATACTACACATGCACCTCCCTCAACTTCTCAAGAGTGGGAAGAATCTCTTCAGTCAATACACTATGTATATCATTCACTTTGTTCTACTTCAAAATTATTTCTGCTCTTGAGAAGTTGAGGAAGGTGCATGTGTAGTATGTGCAAGGGGAAAATGGCAATGCAAAAGTGGATAAAGTCAAGAGGTTTTGTATTGCATATGAATTTGTGCAAGAAAAGAAAGTGAGAGATGACGCTATAAGTTGAGTTGAACAAATTAAGTCCAATATTCTTGAACTTAAAAATTCTATGGAACAAATACAATTGGAAATAGATGATAAGGAAAAGGAAAAATCAGATCTTAGTTCAAAAAAGAGAAGCCTTTACCATTCATTATCATCAATACATTTTCTAAAGGTGTGTGCTACCATTTTTCTATTAAAAATCGTCCAACTATACCAAGATTATGTTGGTTTAAAGAGAAATATACATTCCATTAGTAGTATTCAATCAACCATCTGAGAGACCATATCATTGAATAGAGCAAGGGTAAACTCCATTTTAACTCTATCTAAGGAGACAGGTTATTTAAAGTAAAAGGTATTGTCTATTTTCTTTATCTTTATGTTTATTGCCTTATTTCATTTTCTTATCTTTAGACTAGAAAAATGAATGAATTATTTTTATAGTAGTGATCCCCAAAAGAAAATAAAATAACTTTGGTTCCTTGTGAAAATGTATGTAGATCAAAATAATATGGTTGAATAGGTACAAGAATCATTTCCATCCAAAATAAAGCTTTTGGATTTAAGATTATTTGGTTAATGGGATGGGAGATATGCAATGATTAGGATGAAAAGATGCGTGGATAAGGAAAGGAAAATGATGTAAAAATGATTCTTAGATTAATAAATTTATATTAGCCTAAAATGAACCTAATGAATTAATGCAATGATGATAGATGTTAGGTTTAGGTTTTAAGGTTTAAGGTTTAACCTAATGGATTAATGTAATGATGATGATGGATTAATCCAAAGAGAGACATAAAGATGGTGTTGAAAGACCTTATAATTGTTGAAAGACCTTTGGATTCTGATCTATCAAAATTCTTTATAGGATCATTATAGGTAAATTGAACATCTCCTAATTGATCCTCGAGGTGCCTAATATGAGTCTTCAAATTTTGAACTACCTCAAATTCTTGCAAACACTTGTTTTCTAATGTCTACATGCACCCTTCTTCATAAGCAACACCTTCCATTGTTGTCTTTATTTTCTCAAATTCATGTCTTTTTTATTGCAACTCTCTCTCTCAACAACATGAACCTCCTTTTCTTTGTGCTTCAAAAAAACTTCTACTAGCTTCAAATGTGTGTAGAGGTGTTGAGCATCATATTAAAACTTCTACATTCCTTAAATTTATTACAAATCCTAAAAATTATGATATATGCAAGGGTTGTATTCAATAAGAATCTCTCCCTCCCCTCCTCTCTCTCTCTCTCTCACACTAGATAGATAGTGTATTGATTGAAGAGATTATTCTCGCTCTTAAGAAGTCTCAAAGGTGTGTGTGCAGTATGTACAAGGGGAAAATGGCAATAAAAAGTGGATAAAGTCAAGAGGTTTTGTATTTCATATGAATTTGTGCAAGCAAAGAAAGTGAGAGATGATTCTATAAGTGGAGTTTAACAAATGAATTCAAAGAAAATCGAAAATAAATTTCATAGTTGGAAACCTGGGGAGCACATGTAGATAGGTAAGATATGAGGACCAATGAGAGTACCTTCAACCATGATGAGTACTTATATATGAATTTGTGCAAGCAAAGAAAGTGAGAGATGATGCTATAATTAGAAATGAACAAATGAACTCAAATATTCTTGAACTTAAGAATTCCATGGAACAAATACATTTGGAAATAGATGATAAGGAAAAGGAAAAGGAAAAATTAGATCTAAGTGCAGAAAAAGAGAATTAGTTGGGTGGAGACATGAAATTATTATCTAAAAGGGTAGACAAGTCTTGTAAGGAAATTAAAAAAAAACTGCATTCTCTAATCATAAGGAAATAATTGATTTATTCAAGCTAATCTGTCACACAACACATCACATCTATATGAAAGATATTGTCATAAGATAGGTTATATGCCCATGTGTTTAGGCAAGTATATTATTTGTCTTATGAATCCAAAGTTATTTAATAGGTTGTTTTACAAGTTCATGCTCCATGAATCGTTACACACTTGGTCCTCAATCTCATGAGTTCAAACTAATGTTTGATGAAATTTAATATTATTGAAAATTTTCTCCAATTTTTGGCTGCACAATATATGAATCTTCTATTCGAGCTATATCAAATGTAAAAATGATAATTCATGTTTATTCAAGCCTTTTGGTATTGTGTTTATTTTGTCTTTCTATTTGAGGACCATCTTCCTCATTTCTATGACCTTGAATTGTATAAAATCTTTGGGGATGACAACCCTTCCATGTATCATAGATTATTACATCTAATCTATGTAAAGTTGATGTTATCAATAGATAAACTTTTAATGTATGAAATTTTATCCTCTTAAAGAATAGGTCAAATGTGTTAGGGAAGGATGAAGGGAGGGGTAGGTGGGGAGAGGTTGTATGTGTGTGTGAGGGAGAGAGGGAGCGAGAGAGAGGGGGAAGGAGGGAGATAGGTCGTGGTAGGGTGGGAGGGATAGAGGGAGGGAGAGAAAGAGGGAAGGAGGGATAGAGGGAGGGAGAGAAGGAGGGATATAAGGAGTGGTAGGTTGGGAGGGATAGGTATAGAGATAGTTAGGTAGGGAGGGGTAGGTGAAGAGAGGTTGTGTGTGTGTGTGCAGGAGAGAGGGAGGGAGATAAAGAGGAAAGGAGGGAGATAGGGTGTGGTAGGGTGGAGGGATAGAGGGAGGGAGAGGAGGGAAGGAGGGAGATAGGGAGTGGTGAAAAATTTGGTTGTATATGATAAGGAAAAGGAAAAATTAGATAAAGGGAGAGAGAGGAAAGAAGGGAGACATGGAGAGGTAGGTAGAGAGAGGTAAGGTTGAAGGAATAGAGGGAGAGGTAGGTAGAGAGAGTGAGGAAATGATGTAACACAAATTTTCCTCATCTCCATTGCTCTTACCTGTTAACACCTCCTACTATTCATTGTCATGATCTTCTAACTTTTTTTTTCATATCGTTTAGTTGAATCTTTAGATTAGCTGCTCCCTTATCAATCCTTAGGATAGAGACATCCCTTTCTTGGATAGAGTTTTCAATGTATTGAATAATTTTATGTAGCTTTGTATCCACCTTTTTCTCAGCTTTGAGAGTATCTTTATGATTAGAGAATGTAGATGTTTCTTTTATCAAGTTCTTTACAAGACTTGTATACCTTTTTAGATAAGACTTCCATGTCTCCACCCAAATGATTCTCTTTTTTTTCACTTAGATCTGATTTTTCCTTTTCCTTGTCGTCTATTTCAAATTGTATTTGTTCCATGGAATTCTTAAGTTCAAGAATCTTTGAGTTCATTTGTTCAACTCCACTTATAGCATCATCCCTCACATTCTTTACTTGCACAAATTCTTGCAACGTCTAAACTACCTCAAATTCTTACAAATTCTCATTTTCTAATGTCTCCAAAAAGAAGAATGCAATCACTCACAACCCATTGTGTTTTCCAACCTGCAGTTATTTTGTGCATTTATTTTTCCATCATATGAGGAAATTGAAACACAATTTTTACTCTAAGTAATAGTTGTGGTAAGTTTTGAAAGTTCCTTTCATCACATTAGGAGGGATAGTGAGAGATGAGAGATAGATAGAATTACTTCCAATTGTATTCGTTCCATGGAATTCTTAAGTTCAAGAATCTTTGACTTCATTTGTTCAAATCCACTTATAGCATCATCTCAAACCTATAATCCAACTAAAATTTTTCATAAGGAAATATCTGACAAGGGACAGTGTGTTTTCTAACACTGCAATAATGTGTGCATCTTTCATAAGAAAATAATTGATAGGGGACAGTGTGTTTTTGAACACTGGAAATAATGTGAGAATTTTTCATAAGGAAATAATTGACAAGGGATAGTGTGTTTTCCAACCTACAATTTTACATAACATTATGAATATAATAAAAAAAATTATTTAAACAATAATAATGCAATTAAAGTTACCTTAAAAATGTATCACAACTAATAGTTTGAGTGAAATTTGCATTTTAATTTTTTCATATGATTGACAAATAAATGTGCAAAATAATGGCAGGTTGGAAAACTTAGTGGGTTGTGATTTATTTCATTGTTCTTGTTCAAAGCTCAAGGGTGGAGAGATCAGGGAGGAATTGCAGGTGGGGGATAAGTAAAATAACCAAATTGACCTGAGGGGTGACTAACCAATTGGGTTGTTACGTGTAGAGGGTTTTACAACAATATGTGGGTTGCAAGTATCATAGTTCAAAATTTACATTTAATGTACTTTAAACTTTTATATGTTGTGATTAAAACCTTTTGTTATTTACACAACATGAGTGTAATGAAATTCACCTTCAAAATTTACATTTAATGTACTTTAAACTTTTATATGTTGTGCAACAAAACCTTTGAATTTTGATCTATCAAAATGCTTTATAGGATTATTATAGGTAAATCAAACATTTCCTAATTGAGCCTCAAGGTTCCTAATATCAGTCTTCAACTTATGAACTACCTCAAATTCTTGCAAACACTCATTTTCTAATGTCTACATGCACCATTCTTCATAAGAAACACCTTACATTGTTGTCTTTATTTTCTCAACTTCATGTATTTTATATTGAAACTCTCTCTCAACAACATGAACCTCCTTTTCTTTTGATGATAAAATATTCTTCTTATCTTTTACTTCCTTTTCTAAGTGGTTAAAATTTTAGTCTTCTAATTTTTTGCTATAGTTTCAACACTTCCAACTATTTCTTTTTCTGTACTTAGATATGATTTTTCCTTTTCCTTATCATTTATTTCTAATTGTATTTGTTCCATGGAATTCTTAAGTTCAAGAATCTTTAACTTTATTTGTTCAACTCCACTTATATAATCATCTCTCACTTTCTTTGGCTTGCACAAATTCATACACAATACAAAACCTCTTCAATTTATCCACTTTTGTATTGCCATTTTCCCATTGCATATACTGCATACACACCTTCCTCAACTTCTCAAGAATGAGAAGCATCTCTTAAATCAATATATTATCTATCTCATTCACTTTGGTCTACTTCTTTTCATGTGTTTTTAGAGCATATTCCTTTTTCATTTTATACATTCTAGTACATGTTGCGTCTAGTTCTATATTTCCATTTTCCCATTGCACATAGTGCACATGCTCCTTCCTCAACTTCTCAAGAGAAGAAGAATCTCTTGAGTCAATAGATTATGTATTATCATTCTTCCAAACCATTTATCACCATACCAACCCAAAAACATTATCCCTATCCCTCCTCCACGCTCTAAATCCAATTTGGGTGCCTATGTCCCACAATCCACCATCACATCTCCCCCTCCTACTAAGTCTATTTTGGGTCTTTCTATCCCTCTGACCCTACCACTCCCTCCTTCCCTCTCTCCCTAACACACACCCTTACCTCTCTACAGGTCTACACCTCCCTTCCTCTTTCCCTCCCTCTCCCTCCCTCCCTCTCTTTATCTCCACTCACCCTCTCCCTCTCTACCTACCTTTCCCTTAATCCATCCCATCCCACCTCTCTTTCTACCTACATATCCCTCCTTCCCAACTTCCCCCCTCTATCTACTTCTCTCTCCACTTCTTTCTCTACTTTCCTTATCTCCCCTCACTCTCTCTACCTACCTCTCCCTCTATTCCTTCAACCTTACCTCTCTCTACCAACCTCTCCATGTCTCCCTTATTTCCTCTCTCTCCCTCTACCCCTCCCATTCTACCTCACTAGTCCTCTTCCTCCCCCCATTCCTCTAGAATTCTCTCTATCAGCCCTCTCTCACCATCCCTCCTAACCTTCTTCTCCCTCCCTTAGTCCATCTTTCCCTCTCCCTCTTTCCACCTACCCCTCCCTTTATCACTCACTCCCTCCTTCCCTCTCCCTCCCTCCCTCCATCCCTCCCACCCACATCTCCCTCACTCTACCTACCCCTCTCTCTACCTCTCCCTCCCCCCTCTCTCTCTCACATACCACCTCTCTTTACCTCTCCCACCCTACCTATATCACTCTCTCTACATACCTCTCCCTATTTTGTTCACCTAACCTCTCTCTAACTACCCTCCATATCTCACTCCTTCCCTCTCTCTCCCTCCTTCCCACACAACCTTTCTCCACCTACATCTCTCTCCATCAAGGACCCAAAATGGACTTAGTAGGAAGGGGAGATGTGATGGTGGATTGTGGGAAATAGGCACCCAAAATGGATTTATAGGATGGAGGATGGATAAGGATAATGTTTTTGGGTTGGTATGATGGAGGGGAATTGTGAGAAATGGTTTAGAAGAATGATAATAGATAATTTATTGAATTAAGAGATTATTCATTCTCTTGATAAGTTGAGGAAGGAGCATGTGCACTATGTGTAATGGAAAAATGGAAATGAAAAATTGGTTGTGTGTGTGTGAGAGAGAGAGAGAGAGAGAGAGAGAGAGAGAGAGAGAGAGAGAGAGAGAGAGAGAGAGAGAGAGCGAGGGGGGGGACTGGTAGGGTACCAATACTTCCTCATGATATGTACCTATCTTAAATTTTAACAAACATTTCCCTAGTACCTTATGTTATTTCTAGAATTGTGAAATTTTATATGGATTTGGATATTTTATCCTTTTCAATTTTAACTTATTAGCCATCTATTTTGGCACTAAAATATATTTACTACCATTTTTCATGTTGAATATATAAAACTTATATTTAGTCTTGTATATATTTCTAAAGAGACTTCTCCTTTGTACTAGTTCTTTATCAATACCATTACTATTTAACAAAACTATAGAGAGAGTGAGATAGAGGGAAGAAGGGAGGGAGGGATGAAGGGATGGGTAGGTTGAGAAAGGTTGTGTGGGAAGGAGGGAGAGAGAGAGGGGAGGAGGAAGATATGGAGAGGTAGGTAGAGAGAGGTAAGGTGAAAAAAATAGAGAGAGGGATTTGGGTTTGGTGGGAGAGGTAGAGATATGTGGTGTTGGAGAGAGAGATAGGGGGAGGGAGAGGTAGAAAGAGATGGATAGGTAAAGTGAGTGATAAAGGTACAAGCATAACATTGTTTGACAAAATATCTTTTTTTTCTACTTGTGAGTATGAAGCTATTGATAGATAGAATCGAAAAACAATGGTTCCCCATAATTTATGGATTTGGTAGAGTAAATTCCACAAACAAAGAAAGGAAAGAAGCAAACTATATACCATTTCCATGCTTCCACCCATATCGTTGCTAGTAGAAGACTAACCAATTGTCCTTGAGAGATGACTAACCACTTAGGTTGTTATGTGGAGAGGGTTTTACAAAAATATGTGGGTTGAAGGTTTCATAACACCCAGTGTTTTCCAACCTCCAACATTAGAGTTTCTTTATGATTAGAGAATTCAAATGCTTCTTTTAACAATTTCTTTACAATACTTGTCTACCTTGTCAGATAAGACTTGTCTACAATCTTCCAACTATTCATGACAATTATGAGAAGGTCTATAGGATGATAGGAGTTACCAAAAGGTATACTCCTTTAGAAAGAGGGAAGGATGGAGATAGAGAGAGGTATATAGAGTGGTAGAGTGGGAGGGATAAAGGGAACAAGGGATATAGAGAGTGGTAGGGTGGGAGGGATAGGTATAGAGAGTGTTAAGGAGGGAGGAAAGGAGGGGTAGGTGGAGATAGGTTGTGTGTTTGTGTGAGAGAGAGAGGGATAGAGGGGGAAGGAGGGAGATAAGAAGTGGTAGGGTGGGAGGGATAGAGGGGGGAGAGAAAGAGGGAAAGAGGGAGATAGGAAGTGGTAGGGTAGGAGAGGTAGGTATAGAGAGAGTTAGGGAGGGAGGGAAGGGTAGGTGGAGACAGGTTGTATGTATGTGTGAGGGAGGTTGTCTCCAGCCAACTGATTCTCTCATTGGTCATCATATATCTTACCTATCTACATGTGCTCCCTAGGTTACTCAACCCTCACTAGTTCTTTATCAATACCATCACTATTTAAAAAAACTCTAGTTGCTCTATTACTTTCTTCTTTAATAAGGGGTATAGAATATTCAGATTTTAAACTAGATAAGGGTCTTTGTATAGATTAAAGTAGTCACCATGTATGTTCTATCAATTTGGTTATTTTTATGTATCCCTAAAATATAACCCCCCCATATTCTCCACTGTTTAACTTTGAACATGTAAAATGAAATAATGGAAACCAACATTGTGTTTTCCAACATGCAATTATTTTGTGAAAGTACTAGAATATATGAAATGAAAAAGGAATCTACTCTAAAAACATTGCAAAAGATGTAGACCAAAGTGAATGAGATAGATATTGTATTGGTTTCAAGTTTTGACATAAACCATATACTCAAACCCACTATGTTTTCCAACCTACAATTATACCGTGCATTTACAGAAAAGAAAACAAATTGCAAAACATGTTAAATACATAAAGGAATTAGTCTATAGGCTTTCATTTGTAGATAAGAAAACAAATGGAGGAGGTCAAATACATTATTGTAAATCTATTTCATGTATACTGTGTTGTGCAACCACACATTTAGGATGATAACATCCTCTACTTACAACATTACTTCATTGTAGTTATTCATAGTTCTACATTGCATAGTTCTTTCTAAACATGTGTCTATCGGATTTAAATTTTTGGTTGAACTAATAATTCATATACTCATAATTCATGGAAAATATTTATGACTAATAATTCATGACTCAATCATAATGTTTAAGGGGGTTATATATTCATCTTTCAACCCACATAAAACTAACCAAATTGACTTGAAGGGTGAGTAACCAATTGGGTTGTTAGGTTAGAGGGTTGTGTGTGTGTGAGGGAGAGAGATGGGGAAGGATGGAGATAAGAAGTGGTAGTGTGGGAGGGATAGAGGAAGGGAGAGACAGAGGGATGTATGGAGATAGGAATTGGTAGGGTGGGAGGGATAGAAGGACCCAAAATGGACTTAGTAGGAGGGAGAGATGTGATGGTGGGTTGTGGGAAATTTAGGCACCCAAAATGGATTTTACGAGACCAATGTTTTATAGAAAATAGTTGTTAGGGATTTCATAGGGTATCCTTCATATTACACACTTCACATTGTACATGTTTCTTCATATAATACATTGCTCAATGTCAACAACCAACATTTTCTCATTATGCAAAAGAAGACCAAATTGTGTGTTGCTTAATATAAGAAATTTCTTCATATAATTAGTAGGGATTTCATAGGGTATCATTCATAGAAGGTACTAGAATGTATGAAATGAAAAAGGAATCTACTCTAAAATAACTTGAAAATAATAAAGGAATTAGTCTATAGGCTTTCATTTGTAGATAAGAAAATAAATGGAGGAGGTCAAATACATTCTTGTAAATATATTTCATGTATACTATGTTGTGCAACCACACATTTAGGATGATAACATCCCCTACTTACAACATTACTTCATTGTAGTTATTCATAGTTCTACATTGCATAGTTCTTTCTAAAAATGTCTTGGGTTCCCATCTAAGACATTTATTGACACATCCTACCATGTATGACCATCCACAATGGATTTAGAGGCTCAAGAACAAAAACTTGACAAGGCACAAGAATTTTTTTAGAGCATAAAGTGTATGTACCAATAAGTTCAATACATTCTTACATTCTAATAATATAAATATAAAGAGTGACACAAAATTCTTACATTATAATTAAGAGGGAACAAATGATTTCAATATCTATCCTAACTCTATTTTTTGTCATGTATTAAGGTCTCAAGGATCATCCTCATAAGTGAACTTTACAGTCTAAATAAGAAATTGATTCACTCTCTATATAAATATCATTGGTCATGACTCAAAGGTGATTTTTTAATAGACCCAAAAGATATTTTTTTGTTAATATTGGTGAAGTTTAGTAGCACATTGTGAAGAGTATTATATCAAATATCAACTCAAAAGATTATATTCTATATAGTGGTTGTGTATGTGATTCATTAAAGGTTGAGGTCTCATGTTGTAAGCCCTTGAGACAAGATAGTAAATGCAACCCCTATACCCTCTACCCTCTACCCTAAACCCTAAACCCTAACCCATAAACCCTAACCCCTATACCCTCTACCCTATAAAATGAACCCTCAACCCTAAACCCTATACCCTCAATCTTAAACCCTCAACCCTCAACCCTTAAACCCTAAAATATTAAATCCTCTACTCTCTACCCTATACATTAGATCCTCAACCTTTAATTCTCAATCCTCAACCCTTAATACCTCAACCCTCAACCCTTAAACCCTAAACCATCAATCCCTCTACCCTCTACCCTATACATTGGACCCTCAAACCTAATCCTTCCACCATATACCCTCAAACCTATACCCTAAACCCTAAACCCTCTACCCTCAACCCTAAACCCTCAACCATAAACCCTTAAGCCCTAAACCCTTAAACATTCTACCCTCTACCCTCAACTCTAATCCCTCAACCCTATACCATCAACCCAATACCTACACCTCCCCCTTTCCCTCTCTCTCCCCCTCCCTCCCTCTCTATCTCCACTCAACCTCTCCCTCTCTACCTACCTTTCCCTTAATCCATCCTTCCCACCTCTCTTTCTACCTACATCTACCTCCTTCCCAACTTCCTCCCTCTATCTACTTCTCTCTCCCTTTCCTTCTCTACTTTCCCTATCACCCCTCACTCTCTCTACCTACCTCTCCCTCTATTCCTTCAACCTTAACTCTCTCTACCTACCTCTCCATGTCTCCCTTATTTCCTCTCTCCCTTTATCCCTCCCATGCTACCTCGCTAGACCTCTCCCTCCCCCCATTCCTCTATACTTCTCTCTATCGCTCCTCTCTCACTATCCCTCCTAACCTTCTTCTCCCTCCCTTTGTCCATCTTTCCCCCTCTCTCTCTTTCCATCTACCCCCCTTTATCACTCAATCTCTCCTTCCCTCTCTCTCTCCCTCCCTCCATCCCTCCCACCCACAACTCCCTCACTTTACCTACCCCTCTCTACCTCTCCTCCCTCTCTCTCTCTCACACACATTCCACCTCTCTCTACCTCTCCCACCCTACCTATATCCCTCTCTCGACCTGCCTCTCTCTATTTTGTTCACCTTACCTCTCTCTAACTACCTCTCCCTATCTCCCTCCTTCCCTCTCTCTCTCTCTCCTCCTTCCCACACAACCTCTCTCCACCTATCTCTTTCTCCATTCCTCTCTCCCTAATTCCCTCTCTCACTCTCTCTATACCTACATGGCCCACCTTACTTCTCCCTCTCTCTCTCTAACTCTCTCTCCCTACCTTAAGTTCCCTCTCTCTCTCTCCCCCTCACACACACACAACCTCTCTCCACGTACCCCTCCCATTATCCTACCCTTCTTCCCTCCCTCCTTCCCTCTCTCTCACTCTCTCTATACATACTTTTCCCACCCTCTCTCTATATGTACCTCTATCCCTCCCACCTTACCACTCCCCATCTCCCACATTTATCCTCTCTCTCCCTCACACACACAACCTCTCACCACCTACCCCTCCCTCTCTTCCTAACTCTCTCTATACCTACCTCACCTACCCTACCTCTCTCTATCAGCTCCCTCCTTGCCTCTTTCTCTCCCCACCTCTATCCCTCCCACCCTACCATTCCCTATCTCCCTCCTTCCCTCTCTCTATCTCTCTCCCTCCCTCTCTCCACCTAGCCCCACCTCTCTCCCTAACTCTCTCTATGCCTACATCTCCTACCCTACCTCCATCTATCTCCCTCCTTCCATTTTTCTCTCCCTCCCTCTATCCCTCCCACCCTACCACTCTCTATCTCCCTCCTCCCCTCTCTCTCTCCCTCCCTCTCTCCCTCTCTCTCACACACAACCTTTCTCCACCTATCCCTCCCTCCCTCCCTCCTTCCCTCTCTCTCTCTATACATACATCTCCCACCCTCTCTCTATATATACCTTTATCCCTCCCACCTTACCACTCCCTATCTCCCTCCTTCCCACACAACCTTTCTCCACCTACCCCCCACTCCCTACCCCCCTCCTTCCCTCTTTCTCTCACACATGTACAACCTCTCTCCACCTAGCCCTCCCTCTCTCCCTAAATCTCTCTATACCTACCTCTCCTACCATAACTCTCTCTATCTAGAGTTCCTTTCCTGTTTCTCTCCCTCCATTTATCCCTCCCTCCCTACCATTCCCTATCTCCCTCCCCATCTCTCTCTCTCACACACAACCTCTCCACCTTCTCCTCCCTCCATCACTAACTCTCTCTATACCCACCTCTCCTGCCTTAAAAAATTAGAATTTTAGTTTCATAAAGACATAATTGGTATGAGGAAAAATGTGTCAATGATCAACTTGTAGATGTAAAATCAATAGTTGGAAGAGCTAAAACTGTAGCAAAAAAATAAAGAAAAAAATTAACCACTTAGAAAAGGAAGTAAAAGATAAGAAGACGATTTTATCATCAAATGAAAAGTTAATTTTGAAGGTTCCTTTCATTACATTCATACTTTCCAATGAAGAAAATAAATCATTACTATAATTGCATGTTGGAAAACACCAGGTGTTATGAAACCTGCAACCCACATACTGTTGTAAAACCCTCTACACATAACAACCCAATTGGTTAGTCACCCCTTAGGTCAATTTGATTAGTTTTATGTATCCCCCACCTACAAATCCTCCCTGAGCTCTCCACCGTTGAGCTTAGAACAAGCACAATCATATCGCTCACAACCCCACTTTTTTTTCCAATCATATCATATGGTTAACTAATTTCTATTTGCTAATTTTAGGCTTTCACATTATATCTTTATGAACCCAAAATTGCATTGATAAAATTAGATTTGCATACTTCTTAGAGCATTAAATTTTTTAATAGTTCACCTTATTTTAACAATATATAATTCAAACCTATATTCCCCCTATAAACATAAAGATAAAGAAAATAGACAATACCTTTTACTTTAAATAGCCTTGCTTCTTAGATAGAGTTAAATGGAGTGTACCCTTGCTCTATTTGATATTGTCTCTTAGATGCTTGATTGAATACTACAAATGGAATGTGGATTTCTCTTTAAACAAACATGATCTTGGTATAGTTAAATTATTTTAATAGAAAAATTCTAGCACACACCTACAAGAAAATGTGTTTGATGATAATGAAGGGTAAAGGCTTCTATTTGTAGACTCTTGTTGTGAGGAATGATGTAATCCAAAGATCAACAGATCACAATATATGAGAGATCAGTAATAGTTGTGGTAAATTTTGAAAGTTCCTTTCATTACATTTATACTCTCTAAATAAGAAAAGGTTTTCATTAGAACAATTACAGGTTGGAAAACACTAGGTGTTATGAAACTTGCAACCCACATATTATTATAAAACCATCTTCACGTAACAACCCTATTGGTTAGTCACCCCTCAGGTCAATTTGATTCATTTTATGTATCCCTCACCTAGGAATCCTCCTCAAGCTCTCCACCCTTGAGCTTAGAACAAGCAGAATGCAATCACTCACAACCCATTGTGTTTTCTAACCTATGCTTATTTTGTGCATTTCTTTTTCCATCATATGAAGAAATTGAAACACAATTTTTACTCTAAGCAACAGTTGTGGTAAATTTTGAAAGTGTCTTTCATTATATCCGTACTATCTAAATAAGAAAAGGTTTTCATTAAAATAATTGTAGCTTGGAAAACATTAAGTGTTATGAAACCTGACACCTACATATTGTTGTAAAACTGTCTACTGTTATAAATTGTATTCTTTTGAGTTAATATGTGATACAATGTTCTTCACAATGTGCTACTAAACTTCACCAATATTAACAAAAACTATTGCTAAAAAGTAACCTTCTTTGAGTAGGGACCAATGACATTTATGTAGAGTGGAAACAATCAATTTAAATTGTACCAATTAAAAAGGTAATGCAATGTTCAATTGACCTTTTATGACCCTTGTTACAATTTAAATTGATCTATCATTAAAAAAAAATAGATTGTACATATACACAATTGCTTGCTTTGAGATACTTGCATATAAGACAAGAGAAAGAAAACAAAATAAGAACTTGTGAAATCTGATAATGACAATCATATCTTTACAAAGAAAAAACTCCGATACAACCTTATGAGTGAAGCGAATTGGAGAAGTATAAATTACATAAAAACTATAAATAGACTTTAAAAGGAGTTCAGAAAAGTTTCAATGTTCATCTCAGGTTCAAAACTCAGGCATCCTGTATTTCTGATCTCTAGCTAAGGGGCCTTTGAATTGCTCTTCATACAATAGCAGCAAGAGAATGCTTAAGCCATTCCACCTACCAGGGATTGAAAGTTGGAAATACTCTGCTAAAACTATCCAAAATTTGGAAGCATAGACTAGGCATGTGAACTGTTTGAGAGAATACCTCAAAGAGAACAACAAATATTGTTTCATAAAATGGCATTGCCACCCACAAATCATGTCCACGTCTCCTAACATACTCCCTGCCTGCGTGAATTGTCGATGTTAAGTTAGTAAATGGGAGCATGCCCAAAGAGGCATGGGATGAGAGGATGCCATTACAAGGGGACATTCTGCTGGGTGTAGCCACTCTCAGAGCTGGAGTTTTTTATTTTTTCACCGCCCCCTTTTCGGGAGGAAAAGATGGTCTAAACGATGAGCTCCGGAAGCTGCATAGATAAATGAATCAGATTTGCATCAAGGTCAAGTGATCCATGTCTGTCATTGATCTCATTGCCTTCGTTGTAGCCGAGAAATCGTTTGTAACAAACAAAAGATATACTCTCAGAGCTTCTTCCGATGTCAGACATGTTGTCGAGCTCGATGATCTCACAGAAGAACAATGCCTCCATCTTCAAGGTATTTATAATTTAAACAATACAATCACATGTATTTACATATTTTTGATCGTTTCTGCAACAGGAATTGAAGAATTAGCTTAAAAAAAGTATTTGATTTTTCGTTCAACTGTCTTTTTTTTCCAATAATATTCCTCTTTTTCTTCGATTCAAAGTTTCAATGTGTCTATGAAACAACAAAGATTGTTTTATTGGTTACACATGAGCGAATTGTCTGAGAAGAAGGTGCTGCTCATGCCGCTCACGATATCCCCTGCAGAGATGACAAATCGTACGTGAAGAAATTTGGGAGGAGGGAAAATTTGGTGGTTTTTCAATTTAATTTAGGCGTGCAAGCTGATAACAATATCGATGCACCTACTTGCCGTTAGTTTCTCTACTGTCTGCCGTTAGTCATTGCCCCTCAGTTTTCCGTTTCTATTGCTCTTAATTTTGGTGGGCCCCTGCTCCGATGGCATCATGCTATGTATGCTGCTATGTATGTTTTCATGCGTTTTTGTATGTACATAGGTGAATTTTGTCTAGGAGTTAGCCGGCTCCCATCCTAAGAGTATGGGAATATTCTCCCGTCTCTCTTATTTTAAGGAGTATTATATTCAATGGAATTACAAGGATGGCTTTTGAGTTATATAGTGGCTTTTCACGTGGAGGTGAACATGGGATTTTCATATGGAAACATTTCCAATGCCACACATGTAACATAGGCTCGCGTTAGTATGTTTATATATATATATTTATCATTTATCATTTATCATCCTTATTTCTTTTCCCATAGTCCTAAATGGATGCTAACATATATTTCTCACTTATTATTGACCAGGGCTCATTTGTAGCTTGCAACGATTCACACTAGAGGTGAAGGTGAATGATGCATTTCCTTGTGAAATTTTGTTAATCTTGTTTGCTTCTCTCTTTTTTTTCTCTTTCTTTCCTCTTTTTGGGGTACCTATATTGACTATGTATATTGGCTACTCTCACACACTCATTATATTGTTTTATCTGTTACACCCATTTGACACTTTGTGCAGGAGCAAGTGTCAGCTAATGCATTCCATCCGAACACATATGAGGAATGAATTTAACCCTTTCACAACCTCTCTTCCATTCGTGCAAAGTTTCTTAGAGAACCCATTTCATGGCCAAATGTTTGTACAACATTAAACTAAGCTTATTCATTACAAAGCCAATTTTAAGTATTCTGGCACAGATTTAGGCAAGTGAACTTAAATTGTTTGCAAGAATTTTCCTATGTATTTTAAGCAAAAATAAGTAATAAAACATCCACTCTTAAATTTACTACAGATATAGCCTCAAACCAGAAATCTGATATTAAATTTTCTTACACAATTATCTTACTTGTTTCCAACAAGAGAACAATTATACCAACATTGATTCACACAAATTTTCAAACACATGATTATTACTAAACCCAAACCAGAATTCATGTTTCTTGACCTTGAAACCCATAGGTTTCTTTTACAACGTAGTGATGTTTCCATCCATGAACACAACCTTGAAGATCTCATAACCGTGAGGGCATACTATAGGAGAATCTTACCGAATCAACAATTCCTTGAAATCAAAACCAAAGGGAAAGCACTCTTTTTACAATAGTAACCCCAAACATATAACACCCCAAGAAGGATAGGTCACATATTCCATGATTGTAGCATACCAACTTATATATATATATATATTCTTGAGAATGAACTGACACATATACATTATTCGGCAATGAATACTACAACATACATTGTTAGAAGGGCAGGATTCAAGAATTAGCTTCCCTTACAACCCGCATACCTGCAACATGAACCAATGGAAAAAATGCTAACCACCCAACCATTATGGGTCATTAAGCTACATGAGCTCTCACCATACCCCCTAGCCAAGAGAATCCATAGAGGGCCCTTACTCAAAATGTACACAACATTGAACAACCACACTAACAACTTCTCACATTCACACACTCAAATTCAAAAATACAGAAGCATAAAGCAACAACACAACACAAAACTGCACAAGAACACATCATCTTGCTTGTGGCTAAAACACCCAATTCATTCTACCACACTTTCACATCCTCTTACCAATTTAGTTCAATTTAATAATACAAGACAAGGGATGCACACACAATGTCTTACCTCTAAAAAAGACAACTCCCGTGAATGGTTCAACAACTCCCTTTTCCATGCTTCCTTTTCTCCCTCCAAACTTCAGCCAACACAAGAAAAAAAACCCTCACAAAACTCACCTAAAACCTCTTATATATCTCTCTTCCCAAGCCCTAACCTTAGGTATCCCCTTTGAAGGTTCAAAATTGTTCAAATTACTCTTTTTTTCCCATTTCCCACCTCTTAAAAATGGCATTTTTCCTTGCACATGGGATTACACTTTTATCCATCCACTCGAGACATTAATGGACAACTCAAAACATAAGGATAAGGCACAAATGACTCCAAACATTTATACCACTTACATGTAAAATAAATGACTTAGCTCAATATTAACATAGCCAAACTTATTTCTTCAACATATGAAGTAGGGTGCCCAGGGCCTTCTTGGATTCTCTCGTTTCCCATTGGTTGTCAACTCATTATAATAGTCAGTCCTTCGATAATAAAAAAATAAGTTGAATGAGATATTCATAACTTACATAATCATCAATTTAACAACAAATAGATTTGCATACCTGATCATGTTTGTTGGTTCCCATGCGTATCACTAGAACCCAATTCTTGAAAGCTAAAAGTACTCAAATCTGGTCATCTCAATGTTAGCAACCAAGGAGGTGAACTTAATAAAACATAATTATGTGAATCAAACAACCTCAAAATCCTAACTATTTATTAACAAATCATCCAAACATTCAAAATTATGCCCACTTTATTTACCCATTTACCTTTCATGAATATCTTGAGTATCACTAACCTTTTTGCTTGATCTGAATCATTCATGCTAGCATCAAACTAATCTCACATTCATAATAATCGTTAGTATGTACAAATTTCTTCCAAGCTTAATTGTATTTCACTGTTCACACAAAAACTATTAGTAACATTTATGTACTTGACGTTATTAATTTGTATGCAAGTCTGTGGAGTGAGAGAACACAAATTTATATTCTATCTCCCTTTACCATAAGTTGGCATACCAAAATAACAACTTAAATCAACTATTCAACCTGATGATGAATTCATTAATCAAATGACGAGTTGAAAATAATGTATTGTGGTCGGACCTTACAAAGCTAGTATGGTAGGTGAGACCTCCGGACCAAGGAGATTTGGAAGAACAAATTCCACCCTTGCCTTCAAATGCACTACCTAAGTCCTTTGATGTAGCTGCTACTATTAGTGGTAAAGGAAAGAAGGAGCCTGATGCTTTGGTAATTGGAGAAATCATTGCACCCAATGGACCTAGCAGCTAAAAAGAAGAAAAGTTGATATTGTCAACACTTCAGAAGAAGAAGAAACATAAAGAGAAAAAGAAGCATTTACTATACACATCCATGAGAATCCTAAAAAAAAGAAAGAGGAAGGCCCTTCAAAGTAAAAGAAAAAGGAGAAAAAAAATCCTCTAGTAAGGGAACACACTCCTATGAAGTTAGATGTTTTGGTTAACAATATGTTATATTATGACAATATGTTACAAGCTACAACAAAACTATATGAAGAAGTGGATAAAAGAAAAGAAATATAATAATTTTACGAGGGGTTCGGCTCTGCTCTTCTCGTGTTGGCTATTTTTTGAATTTTCGGTATCATTTTTTGTTGTTTGTTTCTAATGGGTGTTTCGAGGGGGGGGGGCAGGAAGGCTCCCCATTCCAAGGATGTTGTCCCCGCTTCTATGGTTGTTCTTGCGGTGGTAGTGGCTAGCCTACCTGCTTCTGAAAAGATGTTTTCTCCTCGTACTGTTGTCCTTTCCCTGGGGGAAAAGACTATTGGAATCTTTGGGATGTCACCCTTCTCTTTGACGCTTGGTCTTAATTCCTTTTTCTTGGAAGAAGCCCCGACTTCCTACGTGGACAAGTTGGTGGGGTTTGACTCGCCAGCCCAGAATAAGAAACTTGCGGATTCTACTTCTTGCTTGGTTACTGGCTGGGAAGTTGATGTTCCTGAGGCCCTTATGTTGAAGGTGATGGATAGACTCAAAATGGCTTTGGTTGGAAATTTCTTAGCATTTAGGCCAAATATTGAACTTGTGCGTCAATGGGCTGCTTCCACCTGGAACCTCAAAGGCAGTGTCACAATAAATTCCATGCCTAGAGGTATTTTATGTTCTCTTTTGTGGTTTATGAGGATATGCTGAAATTTTTAACTAGAGGTCCATGGGCTTTTGACCTGGGCTTTAAAAAATTTCTCTCTTTGTAAATGGAAACCTGGCTTTGACCCATTGGCTGACTTGGGGGCGTCTGCGCCTACTTGGGTTTGACTTCTAGGGCTTCCCCTAGAGTTTTGGGAGAAAGGAATTTCTTAGGGTATTGCTAACTCTTTTGGGAGCCTTTTAGCCATTGATAAAATCATCCAGGAGAGATCGAGACTTGTATATGCTCGTATCTGTGTCAATGTGGTAGTTAACATGGTTCTTCCTTCTTCTGTGTTGCTTAAGTCAATGTTTGGAAATTGGACCCAACCCTTGGAGTATGAAAATGCTTGACTCTTCTATCAACATTGCAAGAGGTTTGGTCATCTTATTGACTCTTGTGCAACTTTGGCTGAGAGGTCTGAAGAAGACTCTTCACCTAAAGCCATGTACTCTAGAGTGAAGCCTTCTCTTGTGTCCCTCCAAAAGGTGTCCCTTCCCCTTCTGAAGGATAATAATTCAAAGGCTATTCCTCTTCTGAAGGATAAGGACTTTGAGGTGCTAGTTGGCCCTTTTGTTGAAGATTAGCAGGTTAAGATCCAAACTGAGGACCCCTTGACTATCTAGAGTCTCAAGGATAACAAGTCTTTCAATGGTACTTGTTGATGGTGTTTTTTGCATAGCAACAACTCAGACAGAATATGGAAATCCTATCTCTCTTGAAAGGTAAATCTGTATCAGCAAGCCTCAAGAGATAACCCCAAGGTCTCTAATGTCAAGTCTTGACAATGCATAAACAACTCAATGATAATGTGAAAATGCTGGTAATCACAAAGGGACCTTACTAAAAGAAAATATTGAATTCAAATTTATCAGATCTAGCAATATGGCGATACTTCGAATCCTAAATCTAACCCAAATGATAAAAGAAATAGCGAAAGAGATAAAGGTTTTAGAGAGATTTCTAAATTTAACACTAGCCCTAAGATTAACAATGCAAATGATAAAATACTTGAAATTGACCAATCCCTCAAAAACTGATTCCTGCTTGACCCAGATGAATCTGCAATCTTACAAAAATAGTGCAATCTTCTAAGGCATTAAAGATTTTGAGATTATGAACATTCATCCAAAACAACCCTATTGCAATTGAAATGAACAAATATCCACAATTAAACTAAGCACAATGAATATTAAAGCCCAGGCTAACTTTGCAAAGAAACTAACAGTCAACTACCTACAAAAAGTATGGACTAGGGATTGCTACAAACACTTCAAGCATCAAACCATAGACACCATTGAATCAAATCTAACTCTAAATCTAACTTATGCCAATATTTCTCAAACAATCTTATAAGATAGATCAACAAGAACCATGCAAGATAAGTCAACACAAGAGAGATAAACAAAGCAAAATGTCTTCAATTGTATTGAATCATCCAATAATAGCAACAGTTCCAGTGTTATGTGTTACATCACTTGCTCAAAATGAACTAACTCCTAGCTCTAACTCTTACTATATTGCTTAATTCAATCCAAAGTGAAAAATACCTAGCCCTTCCGAATAGGTACTAACCCTATTTATAGAGATTACATATTATGTCGGCCCAAATAGGGTTACAAAACAATCGGCCCCTAAAACAAGTCGACCATGGGAAATTGAAAATAAAATAAAGTATGCATTAAATGCACGTACTCCATCCAGGTCAGCCTAGGATCTCCAACATAGCCCGGTCAAATGCATGTGAAAGAGGAAGAGAAATAATGGGGAAGCACAAATTCCAATGAGGAATTGTATTAACTACTCCCCCCTTTGTCCTTAGCTCGCTCCATCTTATCTTGCAACATCAAAAATATCTTCTCCACATTGGCTATAGGTGGAATAACCAAAACTTTAATTCTCCTTTCAATGGACTTAATGTCCTCTCTTGAATGTTCTACAACTTTATCCCAATCCACCTTCATGGTTTGATACTTATCCATTACTAAAATGTATGTGGCTGCATCATCTAACTAATGTTCAGTGACTAGGTCCTCATTGATTGGAGAATATACATCACACCACCATTTTCTCAATTGCTCCAAGCTTAGATGTTTTGGTGCAAACCTTTTTCTTCCTGTCATAACTTCAAAGAAAGAAATGCATTAGTTGCAGATCTCAGTCAAAGTGTCCTCAATTTGCTTCCCTTGCTTATGTACCTTTAAAATTCTTTGCCTTATTTGCAAAACTTCAAACCATTCCCATGGTTCTACAGCTTTGGATGAAGGAAGAATTCCATCACTTACCAATTTTTCTTCAGTGTATTCCATGATGGTTTTGGTCTTCTGCAACAAGAGGTCCACATCCTCCCTATCCTGATCTAGTACATTCCTTAACCAATCTATTGATCTCATAGCATCCCCACCAGTTGATGGGATATCTTCAATGGCATTATCTCCTTTAGCTTGCACTCCCTACAACCAACTCATTGTGACGTGTGTAGTGGTTTTCATCTTCTCCAACTCAGTTAGTGTTTCTTGTGGCAGAAAACCTGTAGCAGATGATGAGGAGCTAATGGATTGCAAGGGTTTCATCAAGTCTTGCAAATACCTCTTAAGTTTATCATTCTCCTTCTTTAATTCTTGCTCGGTCTGCACTTGTTTCCTCATTCTACCCAAGATTACAGGAATCGAGCCTTCATATTCTACAATCTCATGTTCTATGGAAGTAGGCCCTAAGTTGATAGTTTGCACACTATAATCACTACCAGTCACATCATCCTTATTCCTATCAAGAGAAGGAGTAGCAATGTGAACCACCCTATTATTTGATTAATCTCTCTCGATCCTAGAGATAACCCTGGCTTTCTTCTTTTCTTGTCCCTTTCCTATGTTTGCCAATAATTCATCCCAGTTGGGAGGAGTATCATCTACCACAATTTTTTTACTCTTTTTCTCCTTGTCCAACCATCCTGGAACAGTGGAATCCGACTGCACATTGCCTTGACCAACCGTATCCTATTGAACCTTGGGTACATCCTCATTCAAATTTTGTTTTTCAAGAATCTCTTCAACTTTATCTTCTTTTCCCTTATCATGCTCTTCTTCTTCATGTATTGGTGAAGGAGTCCCTGTTGGAATTTCCTCTCTCTAAGGAGGTCTATCCTCTTCATTTCCTATAGGTGAATCCTCATAAGTAGCTTGAGGAGACTACAACGCCTTCTCTATTTCTTCCTATGCATTGTAGAGTTCACCCTCTTGGAATTTTTCCCCTCCTTGATCTTGGTAATCCTCTGCATCTTTGGATTCACTTGGTACATTGTGAGTCTCATGAGAATGAGGGACATTATCATGCTCAATGGCAGGAATAGTTGTGGGAGCACTTTTCTTTGGCACACCATCTTTAGGAGATAGAGTTCTTGATCTTCTTATGTACACATGTGTCTTCTCTCCTGAACTTTCCACATTTACTACTGGTGGGTTAACTTCATCCCCTGCCTTAGAAGTTTCCTTCTCTTTATGTGACAATCTCACTATTCTTCTTCTCTTAGGAATAGAAGCACTACCCTCTTTTCCTTCTTTCTTAGCTTCATCCTTTGCAGATTTCTTCATCTTTGAAATGTGTTTCCTTTCCTTAGCAATGGGTTTTATTTTCTTCTCTTCCTCTTCTAACTCCTCCGTCTGAGTATCTTTAATCTTTATCTTGAAAGGAGAGCTCACCTTAGCCTTACCCTTAAGATCCTAATTAGTTGATTCCTCAGAAGTAGAATGAGACTCAAGTCTCCCATTAGATCATAGGTGCATTGCACACCCTCACTTTCCAACTCCCACATCTTATGCTTGAGCCACAACTTAGTGTACTTGATCACTGTAGTCATGATCTGTTCCAATTTTGTCTTCTCTTCCTCTAGCTAGTCTATTTCTCCAACTAGTTTATCTTTCACAGCTTCATAGTCATGGCCCTGAATCAAATCTCCATCATCTTCAACCTGATCTAGAATGGCCTTTATGTTGTATAGTCGGACTAAGTTTACTGGTAACTTGGAGAACTTTTTTCTAATTTCAAATTCATCATTGTTGTTAGCCCAATAGTCCTCTACATCATCCTTATGACTTTATTCCCTGCTAGCCCTCTTATGTGCCTCACCAGTCCTATCAAATCTGGATCTCTTAGAATGGAAAGATAGACCCAAAGTACTCATTTCCTCCTCAGAAGCATGGGCCGAATTAATAAAGGGGCAAGCCTCACTACTGCCCATCCTTAAAGAGAAAACACCACCAAATCCGGTTTTATTTTTATCCTTCTTGACAATTGCATCAAAATCACAAATCTTCCTTGTGACCTATAGAAGTATAATATGATCTATGGGATATCTAGGGAGTTTGTATGGAGCCCTCTGACAACCATCTATTTTGATGTATGAAAAGGTAGGGAACTGGATAAACCAAGCTCCAAACCTCTTGATTAATTCCTTAGCATTATCTGAGATCCGAACATGCTCTGCACCTTTCAATAGCCTGGTGATGTACATGGTGAATTCATCATTCACCCTCCTATAACTTGTTCCACCCAAGTGCAATTGTGGGTATACCTCATAAATTACATCCTTCCCTAACACACCCCTTGTGCTTAGCACTTTGTATGGATGGAACCTTGCAAGTGCATAAACCAAGTAGGAGGTCATTGTGAAGGTCTTTGTCTACAGGACATTCAACATTTTTTCATGTATCATATCACTTATAATGCCTATCCAATGGTAGTCAATATTCCGCTCCATCATTACAATGACATGGAACATCCAGTTTTCAAATACTCCTACACTCTTCAATCCCACCACCCTACTAAGAAGTATTATAGCATCATAGCATTCCTTCTTGAACTTAGCTCTGAATAGCTGCTTGGGTAGCTTGGAGAAGTGAGACTTGGATTTCTCCAGCTAGGAATTGATGACCTGTTGGGATTTGATAACATCTTCATCATAGTACTTCTTCACTATATCCATATCAAAACCCACTACATGAGACTTATCAGGCATGTTAAAGGTCTAGGATATAGACACAGGGTTGAGATTTTCCACAATCCTTCCTTGAGGACCAACTATCCTCTGTGTGGCCCTGTCATAATGTCTAGCACATTCAAGCACCAACTCGTAACATTGAACTGTAGGAGGGAACCTAGTTACATGTGCCAACCCTGATTCCAATATCCTTCTAGCCAACAAAGGGAGGTTCTATGCTACCATCCTTGCCTTAAATTCTTCATAATCCCACAACCCAACATTTGTATCGATAACCTCTGACCAGATAGAAGTCAGCTTGCTCTCTGGGATTTTTCTCTTTATATCTATTTTAATCCTTTCTGCCTCGGTGATGGTAGACCCTTTAGCACTTGGATCCATTATTCTACCTTTGGTCCTACCAGCAACAGCTTGACTTGATTCTGCCTCCATTCAATAAAGAAACCATAGTAAAGATCCATCACCATATAAAATTCAAGCTAATCCATCATAAAGGATATATTCATCCTTAATACAAGTCCCATGATGAACAAAAATCCCTAGAATCTCATAAAGATTACTTTCTTCAAAGTTCAGATTTTTAGTCCTCTCACGGAATTCAGGCTAGAGAGGAATTTCGGGAAATTTCAAGCCAGACGGAATTCAACGAAATAAACACAAAAACTTCTAGTAATCATTTAATCAACCCTCATGAGCTAAGAAACAACATGACACATCTTCAAATTGATCATATGGTGCACAATCATCAGCTAATAACTCATGCTATCTCTTAATTCTTCATTCTCAACAAGGTTTCAGAGAATTCTGCCAAGGACGGAAATTCACGAAAAAACAATAGTTCACAAATTTCGAGAAAATGAAGGGGCAAATAAGTTTCGGTAAAATCCCGAGGAAACGGAATTTCGCGAAGTCAACATAATTTTCACGTTTTAAGCACATTTTTGGGAAATCAATAAAGCAATGAAAAACTGGGAAATTCTTAAAGGAAAATCTGCGAGATGCCTAAAAACCCAAAATCTTTGACTTCTTTAGGATTTCACTCAAATCGATTAAATGACTCAGGAGGTGGGGATTTAGCCTCGAATTCAGTTCATTCAAAGTGCAAGATGAACAATCTAGGTTTCCAATCTATTTAAATGAGATCCAATCAATATGAGAAATGACTTCAACAAGGGAAACCCTAAGAAATCACCATGATAGCACAACTTGGATCCTAAGTCATCATTTTCATTTCTACTATTCTTCACATGAATTCTCCCATGACCCAACTTAGACAGGGTGATTATCAGATTGTACAATGAACAACAAGTTTCACTTCACCCAAGACGTTATTTTATCAAAGGTCAGAGATTTCTAGATTAGACCTGAGCTCGGCATGAGAAAGCATGAAATCAAGGTAAGAGTCAAACATAACCATGATTAACCGCATTGAATCACGGTCCAGTAGAAGGAAAGACAGTGTGAGTTACAAGGAAGAGCATTGAACCCGAAACCAAAAACCCTGGCCCCACTACCAGACTCTACCACATCGAAATCCTGACTCAAAGCATACACACACGCAAACCCTAAAGAAAATTCAATTCATTCAAAAAGAGAAGGCAACATGTACATACCATGAGAGCAAAGAAATTGAAATAGTAGCAACTGGAAAGAAACCTTGAAGTCCAAGCAGAATGCAAGCGGTCACCAAAAAACCCTACTGCAACGATCGACCACAATCTCAAACGCACAATCCAACAATAGCAATTTAAAACCAAGCTCCTCAAATATCATAACAAGGAAAATGACACAAAATTCTCACCATAAATCCCAATTAACTCCAATAAAAGAAAATTGCAAGATTGTACAAGAGGCATAAATGCATAAAAAAGACAGCGAGTTTGGGAATCTGAAGGCACGACGAGGTTTCAGGAAAATCCAAACCAGATGGAATTTCGCGAAGGCTAGGAATTTCTGAAAACAATGAAAAGTAGCCTCCGTCGAGTTTTCAAGGCGTTTGGGGAATTCCACCCAGGGGGAATTTTTCCAAAAACAAAGAAAAACCTGAAATAAGTCCCATAACACAAGATTTTCAAAGTGTTTCCTCAAAATGGGCATTTGCACGAGTAAGATAATCATTTGGGCATATGCCAAGGCAACCAAATCCTCAAAATCAAAGGGCCAAAACACCAAGAACAAAAACAAAAGAGGGTCCCTGCTTGAACAACAGGGCATGTGTGCGAAAACTACACAACAAATGGCGGCTCCTACTAGGAAAATGCTCCAGAGTATTTCAATGACAAACATAAATGAAGAACCCAAAATCTGTAGTTTCAATCCTCACATTAGGTCACCAATTTGGTAGAGTTTCAAAATTCACAGGAAAGCAAACCTTTCTTGTACTAGGGTCAAAGTGTGTGCATATGTATCCATTCCCATTTCCTTAGTTGCAATAAGAACCAAATTTAGTCTGACTAGGCTACATAAAGATTCTAACTCCAAAAGCATTCTGGATAGAACCTCTCTAGCAATCAAGCGTCTATAGACCCGATGAGGTTATTTCTGTGGTCCCCCCCAAGCATAGCTCTACTACCAACTAGGAATCCATAGCCCCGGTAGAGAGACTTGGATACCCCTGATAAGTTGAATTCATTCTTTTGATTTTCAATATTTTTTATTTTCTCTCTTCTTTATATTTCTTTTCTTTTCACTTTTTTCATTTCAACCTATGAACAACAAAGTTCACACTCAGGGCTGAGAACCACAGTGGCACTGAAGCAAAAAATAAGATTTTTCACCTAACTAGACTTCATAAGGACCCCATGCAACCTTGGAATTTAAATAATCTGTGTAAAGATATGAGACCCAAATATATTCCAGATTTAACCCAATCCCATGACTTATCCACTCATAGCATTAAATACATATGACAGCAAATAAAGGACCTTCACCAAATGATTCTGGAAAAATGATTGAAGTTTGTAAGAGAAATATTAAGAACAGTCCCAGATAATAATATGATTGCCATGCATGTGAAAAATACCCAAAAGAAAATAGGAAGACCTAGAGCAAGAGCGGAGCAAAAGTAGACCAAACCAAAAGCAAGCCTAAACTACCCAAGAACAACAAACAAACAAAGCAAAGCAGAGATGGGAACCTACTCTAACCAAAGCAAGGAAAAACAGACAAAAAGGAAACCTACTCTAACTATGTACAAGAAAGGAGTTGTAAATAGCTCAAGATTGGAAATAATGCTTCAGGTACTGCCCATTGATAGGCATTGGGATATCCTCTCCAGTCAGGGTTTTCATGTGAAAAGCATTATCTCCTAGAATCTCTGAAACCTGATAAGGGCCAACCCAGAGTTTGTCAAATTTACCATGCTCTCCCTTACAGTCATGGGCTTTATCCCAGTAGAGAACTAAGTTAGAGATTCAAAAGGATTTTACCTTGGCTCTCCTATCAAACCATCTTTTGACTACACCTTGATGTTTAGCAAAGTTTTCAAGGGATTCATCTCTTTTCTCTTCAAGGTGTAACAACTCAACAAGTCTGACTTCTCGTTTATCCCCTTCATCATAATATTCATTAATTAACTGTAGGGTGGGATTTTTAACTGAATGGGAAATACAGGTTCTAGCCCATAAACCAGATGGTAGGGGGAAGTTCCTAAGGAAGTCTTGTGTCTTGTATGATCTGCCTAAAGGGAAAACCGAAGCTGGGTATGCCAGTCCTTAGGTTTTCTTTTTAACAATTTACGAATAACTGTCAGAAGGTTCTTATTGGAGGGCTCAACCAAGCCATTACCCTAAGGGTAATAATTGGATGCAAATTTAATTATAATTCCATGGTCAAAGGCCTAGTTAGATAATTTCAATGATGCAAATACTGGACCATTATCACAAACCAAAGACATAGGACATCCAAAACGGTTGATAATACCTGATTCAATGAAATTGATTACCACTTCAAAAGTACACTGTTTGCATGCAAGAGCCTTAGTCCATCTTGTGAAATAATTAGTAATAGTAAGAATATACCTGTGACCTATAGAAGAGGGTAGATTGATTGAACCTATGAATTCCATTCCCCACTGCATGAAAGGTTTTACCTCAAAGACTGGTTGAAGTGGGAGTGTTGCAGGCTTCTCTCTGGTTGCTGTAGTTTGACACACATGACAGGTTCTGACATGATTGTGTGTGTCTTTGAACAATGTGGGCCAATAATAACCAGCTCTCAAAATCTGATTTGTAGTGGAAGGTGCAGATCCATGGCTAGTGCCATATCTATCATGAAATTCTGCCATGACCCTTTCGTCTTCTTGTCTTCCCAAACATCTTAAGTAGATGCCTTCATGGTTCTTTTTGTATAAGATAGCTCCTTTCAGCATGAAACTGTCACTCTTCAAGTGCAATTCTCTTCTTTGTACAACATTAAGGTGATCCAGACACTATTGATTCAAAAGATAGTGAATGATATCATCATACCAGTCCCCTAGAGAAACATCTTCAAGATTATAATGTTGGGCTGCAAGGTCAGGGCCCATTTCCGCTATTGTTCTCATAAGCCCTTGCCCTCTTACCAATTTCATGGGTTGAATCTCAATATCATACTCCTGCAACATGGTCACCCACTTAGCTCGACATTCTCCCAGCTCATTCTGCATCAACAACTTGACTGTAGGATCAGGGACTATGGCAAAGACCTGTTCTTGAGAATATAGTGTCTAAATTTCTTCACAGCCCTAACCAAGGCATAAGCTTGCTTCTCCACACTTGGGTACCTTAGTTCTGCATCTTTCAGTGGTGCACTCATAAATTCTATGGGGTTCTCATTCCCTTGATCATACTTTTGGGTCAACATGCTAGCATAGGAGTGATCAAAAGAAAAGGAGTATATGTAAATTGGCTTAGCATAATCAGGACTCACCAAAACTGGGGCCTCAACAATGACCCTTTTGATTTTTGCAAATGATTCTTTAGCCTCTGTCCATTCAAATTTAGCTTTCTGCTTCAACATGCCATTTAATGGCTTGACTATCTTAGCAAATCTAGTGATGAACTTACGTACAAAGTTGATTTTTCCAAAGAATGACTTCATCTCCTTCTTGCTAGCAAGTGGCTAGATTTTAAGTATGGATTCCACTCGTTTAGGATCAATAGAAATACCTTTCTCTGAAATAACGTGTCCCAACAATTTTCCTTCAGTAACTCCAAAGATGCACTTCTTTGGATTAAGGGAGATGCCAAATTCTTTGCACCTCTGAAACACTCTGCATAAGTCGGCTATGTGATCACCTCGCTTCTTGGAAAAGACTGTCAAATCATCCATATAAATAATTATGCATTTACCAATTATGTCCTTAAAAGCAACATTCATAGCTCTCTAGAACGTGGCTCCAACATTAATCAAGTCGAAGGGCACTCTTCTGTAAGAAAAAGTGCCCCACTTTGTGGTGAAGGCAGTTTTATGCATATCTTCATATTGTACCATAACTTGGTTATATCCAAAGTAGCCATCTAGAAAAGACATCATTTGAGACCCATTAACAATCTGAAGTACTTCATCCAACAAAGGAACTAGATAATTGTCTTTTTCTAATGCTCTGTTAAGGTTCCTAAAGTCCACACATAGCCTGATTTCCCCATTCTTCTTTCTCACAGGAACCAGATTTGCAACCCAGGTTGAATGCCTGATTGGGAATATAATTCTGGCAGACAACAGCTTCTGCACCTCCTTTTGAATTATGGGTTCCAGCAAAGCATTGATTGGCCTTTTCATTTTTCTGAAGGGTCTTACTCCTGGCTTTAGAGGGATAGTATGAGTTATAACCGAAGTATCATATGTCTTCAGGTCTTTGTAACTCTAGGCTATCACATCTTGATATGTATGTAATGCATCAATAATTCCTTTCCTCTCCTCTAGAGTACATACTCTGCCAATGAATACATTCTTGATATCATCTGGAGTGCCCATGTTGTACGTTTCACATTGTCCACTAATGGACTCCTTCTTAGCATCTTGCTCTTGATCTCTAACCTTGTCCAGATCAAAATCCTTTCTAGCTGCACCATTCCCCTTGGGATAGTATTAGTCTTCAAATTAATCACCCCTTCCAAATCCATTTCTGCTTCTTGGGGTTCAACTTCATCAATTATCTGGGAAGTAAAGACATCTGAACTTGTAATAAAATCTAAAATATGCTTATCATCTTCAAATACTTGGAAGTTGGTCACATTGTCAAGAACTGAAGGCACTAGAGTCAGTTCCACTGTAAACTTCTTCAATCCAGAAAGAGACAAAGGTTGCAAAGTACTAGTTTCCTGAGCAATGGAATATGTTGTTTGGTTCTTATTATGTGGTATCAATTGAATGTTGAAGGCATCAAATCCTTCAATAAGGTCCCATACTCTATTCCTATAATTGGTCAATCTTCTGTCATGACTTGAGTATTGCTTTCTAACTTGCTTGACCACTAATTTAGAATCCCCAAAGACTTGCAAAATTTTGACCCTTTTCTTTAGTGCCATAAGCAACCCATGAATCAAAGCCTCATACTCTGCCACATTATTAGTACAATGAAACTAAATTCTATGAGTAGCAAAGAAAGTTTTACCTCTTGGACTAATTAACTCAATTCTTGCCCCAACTTCTTGCTTTGATTTAGGTTCATCATACCTTAAGGTCCAACAATTAGCAACTGCATATTTCCTTCCTGCATCTCTTGTATGGTTACTGTTGGAAGGCTCTTCAGAAAGCATCACCTTCTTCTCTTTGGGATCCTTTTGAATATCTTGTATATTGATTTTTACTATGGAGTAGGGTCGATACATTTCTGCACTTGTTCTACTACAGCTTGGCATAAGCAACAGTCCAATTCATAATGAGAGGCATTGTGAACTCTACACCAATTAGGCAAGAGTAACTCTCCAAAATTCATTCCTCTACCCAAATGAATATGATCTTCAATGCACTTCTAAATGAATTCTTGGAAATTATCCAACAAGCTGAGTTGATCTTCAGGAAAATCATCATCAATTGGTTCCACTAGGGCTCCAGTACTACTAGATTCAACTATAATATTAATAGGTGTAGCATGTAGCATAAGGATTTCTTCCACATCAAATTCCTCCAAAGGGGCTGCCAATACATAATTACCCATGCTCACCTCTGATATCAGTATTTCATTCGAAGTATTTTGATACTCTGTGATCATTTATTTCATCTTGGGTTCTCTCTCAATCCTGATATGATTTGGCACTCCTTTCCACGAAAGCCACATATGAGATTGATCGATTGATACATATCCATTCAGAGCCTTAGTAAAGTCTCTTCCTAAAATAAGATCGTAAGCATCAGGTATATCTTCCACTTGTATGTTAATGACTTGTTGAATTCTAGGATCGGAAGTGATCTTCATGTGAATCATGTTCAATTCCCCTACAACATTAACTTTAGTTCTATCTAGTTGAGTGAATTTCTTTTGAAATTCAGTAGGGGTAATACTTAGAACTCTACAGACACCAAAGGGAATTACATTGGTCGAAGCACCTGAATCCAACAAGAAATTGTGTAAGTTCTCACCAAATATATGGAAAAAGATCATAAAGGGAGGATTTTCTGTTTTCCCTTGAAACAAAGTTAAGGGAGTATCAACCTGGGAAACTTGAGTTTTATCTTTCTCTTTCCCTTTATCTCTAGGTGGTATGTGAATCTGATTGTGAATCTGATTCTGACCTTTTACTACTTGGGAACTGGATGCTTTGTTGACACTCTCATTGATTGATTTATCTTGTGATACTGAACTTGCATTGTAAGCTCCTAAAACTACATTTCTAATAGTTGGGACTCTCAATAATTCAAATACAGAGAGACTTACCTTTAGCTTCTTGAGTTCTTCTGCAACATTTATGGCCAGTTGTTCTGTGCTCAGATCAAAAGGAGCCTCTTTAGGGTATTCTACTACCTTATCCTTGCTTGTTTTAGTAGTCCACCCTTTTGATGGATCCATTGGTTCTTGATCTTTAGATAAGTATTGTCTAGACACATGAGGATATGTTGGATTATTGTTGGCATTGGGATCTGGAGGCATGGTGAAGTTGTTTGGAGGAATAGAAGTGGTGAAGGGGCCTCCAGCCTATGGATGTCTATGTGGTAGATCCCTCATATCATATTTCTTAACAGGCCACTGGAATGTATGCACCTCTTCAATATAAGTTTCTTCTTCATTCATGGGACCATTGTCATACACATGATTTTCATCAAACAACTGTGTAATCTCATCTCCATTGCACACCTAATTTTCCTCCTCCTTAAACTAGCCTAATTCAACTTCAAGAACATTCTCCTTGCTCTATGGAAAAGGAGCATGATTCAGCACCAACACTGAGGAATCATAGGGAGTAGATGGTACCAAATCCCGATTACTTGCATTATTCTCCACCTCATATTGAAAGATTGAAGTTGTTGTCTAGAACTCTGGATAGTCTAATTCAAAATGCTGACCTGTTTTATGGATCCTACACTAGCCTAATAAAGCAGCTTCAGATAGATATACACCACTTGGAGGCTTCTGTTGATTAATTGGTTGATCCAATGGGGTGGGGACACCTCTGTTGTTAGGCCTTGTATTCCAAGTTTTGTTCTATCTAGGTGGTTGTCTTCTGTCAAGTCCTTAAACACTAGCCTATCCTCTATCAAAATTTTGGCTAGAGGGCTGTCCTTTCTCAAAGTTTTGTCCTCTGTCAAACCCCTACACCTTGTCAAAATTTTGTCCTTTTTTGGGTTCCCTTTCTTTATTATAATTAGATTACATACTCCTTTGAGCAACTTGGAGCTAACTGTTCTAGTTTCTCAGATAAGTTACCTCCATGTTCAACTTCTTCACTTGTTCAGTTAGTTCATCCAATCTCTCCTTGTTAGAATTACTATATGGAGGATGGTTTGCGTTGTTTTGAGGATATCCTACTGCAACACCAGAATTCAATGACTAGTTCAATACCTTAGAATTTTGCAGATATGTGGGAAAACTAGCCTGAGGCTGTGGATGAAGAGGTTGATTAACATTTTGTTGGGGGTAGCTGACTACGGGTGGAACTTGATTCATAGGAGGTCATGGGTGAGGAACCAGGGGAAACTAAGGTATCAGATTCATGATAGGAGTGTGATTGGTAAGAGCCTGATTGAGAGCTAGGACCTTCCTAGGGTGAGCAGTGGGTCCTAGTGATGGTAAAGGACCAGATAAGTGTTGTCTTAAAGTAGTGGTAACCTTTACAACCTCTATGTATGCATCAAGTAAGGTAGTAGAAGGGTTGTTTCTCCATTTCATGAAGGTGGTTGTCAGAATATCAAGACCCTTATAATAGACTTCTAAAGTAGTGGCCTCGTCAACAGTATAGGGGGCCTGTAGTCTGGTATAGGCACGGTGAAACCTGTTGTTAAAGGACCCTATGGGCTCATTGACTTCTCTCTTAACCTTAGTGAACTAAAGATAAAGCTCATTTGGACTAATGGGAATCCTAAAATTCTACAGAAATATAGTCTCCAGTTCAATCCAATTCTGAATAGACCCAACAGGAAAATGATTGTACCAGTAGAATGCATCTTCTCCTAAGGAATAAGGAAAGAGCCTACATGCCACATCCTCATGATTGATTCCTCTATCCCTGAGAAAAGTCTAAAAAACCCTGATATGTTCCTCAACGGTCCTATTGGGGTCATTAACATGGAACTTAGAACAAAAGTGTTATGTGTTCTTGGGCATAACAATGTAATTATTGAAGATCAAGGGAGATGGATTGTTGGCAAGGAAAGCCATTGGTGGAGGTGGAGGTGGTAATGGATAATTTGAGACTTGTTGAGGCTGTTGAATGGGAATGGCTTCAGAATTGGATGAAGATGGACTTGATGAAGATGAGGATGATGGGGATGATAGAAGTGGTTGGGTGGATGAATCTTCTCCCCTTCTTTTGGTCCTTCTTAACCTAGTAGGAGCTTGAAACTCTTGAAATTCCACTTCCCTTGGAGTAGATCTGGTTGTTCTTCTGAATCTTTAAGGAGAAATGGCAAACAAAAATCGATCCAACTTGCTTATTTAGGCCCTCCTTCTAGCACCAATCTATTTATGGTGAATTCTACACAACAACAACTCAGACAAAATATGGAAATCCTATCTCTCTTGAAAGGTAAATCTCTATTAGCAAGCCTCAAGAGATAACCCCAAGGTCTCTAATGTCAGGTCTTGACAATGCATAAACAACTTAGTGATAATGTGAAAATGCTGGTAATCACAAAGGGACCTTACTAAAAGAAAATATTGAATTCAAATTTATCAAATCTAGCAATATGGTGATACTTCAAATCCTAAATCTAACCCAAATGATAAAATAAATAGAAAAAGAGATCAAGGTTTTAGAGAGATTTCTAAATTTAACACTAGCCCTAAGATTAACAATGCAAATGATAAAATACTTGAAATGGACCAATCCCTCATAAACTGATTCCTGCTTGACCTAGATGAATCTGCAATCTTACAGAAATAGTGCAATCTTCTAAGGCATTAAAGATTTTGAGATTATGAACATTCATCCAAAACAACCCTATTGCAATTGAAATGAATAATTATATCAATAATTAAACTAAGCGTAATGAATAGTAAAGCCTAGGTTAACTTTGCAAAGAAACTAACAGTCAACTACCTGCAAAAAGTATGGACTAGGGATTGCTACAAACACTTCAAGCATCAAACCATAGACACCATTGAATCAAATCTAACTCTAAATCTAACTTATGCCAATATTTTTCAAACAATCTTAAAAGATAAATCAACAAGAACCATGCAAGATAAGTCATCACAAGAGAGATCACCAAAGCAAAATGTCTTCAATTGTATTGAATCATCCAATAATAGCAACAGTTCCAGTGTTATGTGTTACATCACTTGCTCAAAATGAACTAACTCCTAGCTCTAACTCTTACTATATTTCTTAATTCGATCCAAAGTGAAAAATACCTAGCCCTTTCGAATGAGGTACTAACCCTATTTATAGAGATTACATGTTATGTCAGCCCAAATAGGGTTACAAAACAATCAGCCCCTAAAACAAGTCGACCAAGAGAAATTGAAAATAAAATAAAGTATGCATTAAATGCATGTACTCCATCCAAGTCGGCCCGAGATCTCCAACATAGCCCGGTCCAATGCATGTGAAGGAGGAAGAGAAATAATGGGGAAGCACAAATTCCAATGAGGCATTGTATTAACTGCTCCCCCCTTTGTCCTTAGCTTGCTCCATATTATCTTGCACCATCAAAAATATCTTCTCCAAGTCGGCTATAGGTGGAATAACCAAAACTTTAATTCTCCTTTCAATGGACTTAATGTCCTCTCTTGAATGTTCTACAACTTTATCCCAATCCACCTTCATGGTTTGATACTTATCCATTACTGGAATGTATGTGGCTACATCAACTAACTGATGTTCAGTGACTGGGTCCTCATTTATTGGAGAATATATATCATGCCACAATTTTCTCAATTGGTCCAACCTTAGATGTTTTGGTGCAAACCTTTTTCTTCCTGTCATAACTTCAAAGGAATAAATGCATTTGTTGGAGATCTTAGTCAAAGTGTCCTCAATTTACTTCCCTTCCTTATGTACCTTATTTAAAATTCTTTTCCTTATTTGCAAAACTTCAAACCATTCCCAGGGTTCTGCAGCTTTGAATGAAGGAAGAATTCCACCACTTACCAATTTTTCTTCAGTGTATTCCATGATGGTTTTGGTCTTCTGCAACAAGAGGTCCACATCCTCCCTATCTTGAGCTAGTACATTCCTTAACCAATCTATTGATCTCATAGCATCCCCACCAGTTGATAGGATATATTTGATGGGATTATCTCCTTTAGCTTGCACTCCCTACAACCAGCTCATTGTGGCATGTGTAGTGGTTTTCATCTTCTCCAACTCAATTATTGTTTCTTGTGGAAGAAAACCTGCATTAGATGATGAGGAGCCAATGGATTGCAAGGGTTTCATCAAGTCTCACAGATCCCTCTTATGTTTATCATTCTCCTTCTTTAATTCTTGCTTGTTCTACACCTCTTTCCTCAATCTACCCAAGATTACAACACTAGAGCCTTCATATTCTTCAATCTCCTGTTCCATGGAAGTAGGCCCTAAGTTGATAGTTTGTACACTGTAATCACTACCAGTCACATCATCCTTATTCTTATCAAGAGTAGGAGTAGCAATGTGAACCACCCTATTATTTTCTTCATCTCTCTCGATCCTGGAGATAACACTAGCTTTCTTCTTTGCTTTTCCCTTTCCTATGTTTTCTAGTAATTCATCCTAGTTGGGAGGAGTATCATCTACCACAATTTGTTTACTCTTTAGCTCCTTGTCCAACCATCCTGGAATAGTGGAATCTGAGTGCACATTGCCTTGCCCAACCATATCCTTTTGAACCTTGGGTAGATTCTCATTCAAATTTTGTTTTTCAGGAATCTCTTCAACTTTATCTTCTTTTCCCTTCTTACACTCTTCTTCTTCATGTACTAGTGAAGGAGTCCTAATTGGAATTTCCTCTCTCTGAGGAGTTCTATCCTCTTCATTTCCTGTAGGTGAATCCTCGTAAGTCACCAGAGGAGACTGCAATGCCTTCTCTATTTTTGCCTCAGCAATTTAGAGTTCACCCTCTTGGAATTCTTCTCCTCCTTGATCTTGTTAATCCTGCATATTTGGATTCACTTGGTACATTGTAAGTCTCATGAGAAGGAGGGACATTATCATGCTCAGTGGTAGGAACAACTGTGCGAGCACTTTTCTTTAGTACACCATCTTTAGGAGATGCAGTTCTTCATCTTCTTATGTACACCTGTGTCTTCTGTCCTGAAATTTCCACATTTACTACTAGTGGGTTAACTTCATCCCTTGCCTTAGAAATTTCCTTCTCTTTCTGTGAAAATCTCACCATTCTTCTTCTCTTAGGCATAGAAGCACTACCCTCTTTTCCTTCTTTCTCAACTTCATCCTTTGCAGATTTCTTTGTCTTTGAAATGTGTTTCCTTTTCTTAGAAATTTGTTTTCTTTGCTTCTCTGCCTCTTCTACCTCCTCCGCCTGAGTATCTTTAATATTTATCTTGAAAGGAGAGCTCACCTTAGCCTTACCCTTAGGATCCTACTCAGTTGATTCCTCAAAAGTAGAATGAGACTCCAAGTCTCCCATTAGATCATAGGTGCATTGCACACCCTCACTTTTCAACTCCCACATCTTGTGCTTGAGCCACAACATAGTGTACTTGATCATTGGAGTCATGATCTATTCCAATTCTATCTTCTCTTCCTCCAGCTAGTCTATTTCTCCAACCAGTTTATCTTTCACAACTTCATAGTCATGGCCCTGAATCAAATCTCCATCATCTTCAACCTGATCTGGAATGGCCTTTATGTTGTATAGCAGGACTAAGTTTATTGGTAACCTGGAGAAATTATTTTTTCTAATTTCAAATCCATCATTGTTGTTAGCCTAATATTCCTCTACATCATCCTTATGGCTATATTCCTTGCTAGCCCTCTTCTATGCCTCACCAGTCCTATCAAATCTGGATCTCTTAGAATGGAAAGATAGACCCAAAGTACTAATTTCCTCCTTAGAAGCATGGGACAAATTAATAGAGGGGCAGGCCTCACTACTGCCTATCCTCAAAGGGAAATCACCAAGAAATCCAGTCTTATGTTTATCCTTATTGACAATCGCATCGAAATCACAAATCTACCTCGTGACCTCCAAAAGTATAATATGATATGTGAGATATCTAGGGAGTCTATATGGAGCCCTCTGACAACCATCTATTCTGATGTATGAAATGGTAGGGAACTAGATCAACCAAGCTCCAAACCTCTTGATTAATTCCTTAGCATTATCTAAGATACGAACATGCTCTACACCTTGTAATAGCCTGGTGATGTACATGATGAATGCATCATTCACCCTCCTATAAATTATTCCACCCAAGTGCAATTGTGGGTATACCTGTTAAATTACATCCTTCCAAAACACATCCCTTGTGCTTAGCCCTTTGTATGGATGGAACCTTGGAAGTGCATAAACCAAGTAGGAGGTCATTGTGAAGGTCTTTTTCTGCAAGACATTGCACATTTGTTCATGTATCATTGCATTATAATGTCTGCCCAATGGTAGTCAATATTCTGCTCCATCCTTACAATGACATGGAACATCCAATTTTCAAATACTCCCGCACTCTTCAATCCCACCACCCTACTAAGAAGTGTGATAACATCATAGTATTCCTTCCTGAACTTAGCTTTGAATAGCTGCTTGGGTAGCTTGGAGAAGTGAGACTTGGGTTTCTCCAGCTAGGAATTGATGACCTACTGGGATTTGATGGAATCTTCATCATAATACTTCTTCTCTATATCCATATCAAAACCCACTACATGAGACTTTTCGGGCATGTGAAAGGTTTGGGCTATAGACCCAGGGTTAAGATTTGCCACAATCCTTCCTTGAGGACCAACTATCCTCTTTGTGCCCCTGTCATAATGTCTAGCACATTCGAGCACCAACTTATAACACTTAACTATAGGAGGGAACCCAGTTACATGTGCCAACCCTGATTCCAATATCCTTCTAGCCAACAAAGGGAGGTTTTGTGCTACCATCCTTGCCTTAAATTCTTCATAATCCCTCAACCCAACATTTGTATCGGTAACCTCTGACCAGATAGAAGTCATCTTGCTCTCTGGGATTTTTCTCTTTATATCCATTTTAATCCTTTCTGCCTCGGCGATAGCAGACCCTTCAGCACTTGGATTCATTATTCTACCTTTGGTCCTGCCAGCAACAACTTCACTTGATTTTTCCTCCATTCAATAAAGAAACCATAGTAAAGATCCATCACCATATAAAATTCAAGCTAATCCATCATAAAGGTATATTCATCCCTAATACAAGTCCCATGATGAAAAAAAATCCCTAGAATCTCATAAAGATTACTTTCTTCAAAGTTCGGATTTTTAGTCCTCTCGTGGAATTCAGGCTAGAGAGGAATTTCAGGAAATTCCAAGCCAGACAGAATTCAGCGAAATAAACACAAAAAATTCTAGTAATCATTTAATCAACCCTCATGACTTAAGAAACAAAATGACACATCTTTAAATTTATCATATGGCGCACAATCATCAACTAATAACTTTTGCTATCTCTCAATTCTTCATTTTAAACAAGGTTTCAAAGAATTCCGCCAAGGACGAAAATCCGCAAAAATAACAATAGTTCACAAATTTCAGGAAAATGAAGGGGCAACGAAGTTTCAGTAAAATCCTAAGAAAATGGAATTTCGCGAAGTCAACGTAATTTTGACCTTTTAAGCACATTTTTGGGAAATCAATAAAGCAACAGAAAACTGGGAAATTCCTAAAGGAAAATCCACAAGATGCCCGTAAACCCAAAATCTTTGACTTCGTTAGGATTTCGCTCAAATCGATTAAACGACTAATGAGGTGGGGATTTAGCCTCATATTTAGTTCATTCAAAGTGCAAGATGAACAATCTAGCTTTCCAATCTATCTAAATGAGATCCAATCAATATGAGAAATGATTTCAACAAGGGAAACCCTAAGAAATCGCAATGATAGCACAACTTGGATCCTAAGTCATCATTTTCATTTCTACTATTCTTCACATGAATTCTCCCATGACCCAACTAAGATAGGGAAATTATTAGATTGGACAATGAACAACAAGTTTCACTTCACCCATGATGTGATTTTATCAAAGGTTAGAGATTTCTAGATCAGACTTGAGCTCGACATGAGAAAGCATGAAATCAAGATAAGAGTCAATCATAACCATGATTAACCGCATTGAATCACGGTCCAGTAGAAGGAAAGGTAGTGCGAGCTATAGGGAAGAGCATTGAACCCGAAACCAAAAACCCTAGCCCCACTACCAGACTTTACCTCATCGAAATCCTGACTCAAAGCATACACACACACAAACCCTAAAGCAAATTCAATTCATTGAAAAAGAGAAGGCAGCATGTACATACCATTAGAGCGAGGAAATCAAAATAGTAGCAACTGGAAAGAAACCTTGAAGTCCGAGCAGAATGCAAGTAGTCACCAGAAAACCCTACTACAATGATCGACCATAATCTCAAACACACGATCCAGCAATAGCAATTTAAAACCAAGCTCCTCAAATCTCATAACAAGACAAATGAGACAAAATTCTCACCATAAATCCCAATTAACTCCAATAAAATCAAATTACAAGATCGTACAGGAGGCATAAATGCGTCGAAAAGACAACAAGTTTAGGAATCTGAAGGTACGATGGGGTTTTAGGAAAATCCAAACCAGACAGAATTCCGCGAAGGCCAAGGATTTCTAAAAATAATGTAAAGCAGCCTCCGTCAGGTTTTCCAAGCGTTTGGGGAATGCTGCCCAGGGAGAATTTTCCCGAAAATAGAGAAAAACCTAAAATAAGTCCCAGAACACAAGATTTTCAAAGTGTTTCCTCAAAAGGGGCATTTGCACAAGTAAGATAATCATTTGGGCATATGCCAAGGCAACCAAATCCTCAAAATCAAAGGGCCAAAACACCAAGAATGAAAGTGAAAGAGCGTCCTTGCTTTCCACAAGGCGTGTGTGCGAAAATTGCACAATAGTACTATAGAAGTCCTCGAAGAGGGTGAGTATGTTCTTGAAGAGATCTCTCCGTCCCTGGATGAGTTGAATTCTATCTCTCAACTTGGTGCTCAAAATTTGAATGAGTCGATGGCCCTTCTTGGCTTCCTTGAAGGGTCAAGTGATAAGGAGGATGAGGAGGTTTGGTCACAAACCACCTCCAAAAGCAAGAAGAAAAGGAAACTGGATGTGGAGGGGGAAATAAGGTGGGAAGACCCTCTCAAAAGAAAGCAATATTGAAAGATACAGTAAGGGATGTGGCTGCAAGTAAACAAAAAACCTTGGATTCAATCATGGGATCGAAGTCCAAGAAAAATTAGTTCAGATTGTAGGCTGTGTTGGGGGGTGTGGATGCTTCTGTTTTGAATGAAGTATGTTTCTTGGAATATTAGGGGCCTTAACAGTCCCTATAAACAGTTTTTTGTTAAGACATGCATCATGGATAACAAAGTTGATGTCCTCCTTTTGTAAGAAAAGAAGATGAAGAAATAAAATTTTGAAAAAGCTATTGCTAGTATTTATCCCAGAGTTGGTTTTTGTGTTTGTGAAGATGAAGGAGCGTCTAGAGGTATTGCTACCCTTTGGAACCCCTCTAAATTGAAAGGTTCTTTTCATTATGATAATAAGAATTACCTTGAGATTACTCTGGAAGATCTTGACTCTCACGAGTTTTGGAATCTTGTAAATATATATGGCCCCAATTCCAGTAGAGACAGTTTTTTTTTGTGGGAACATCTTAGTGAAGGTATTTCTAAAGGGTGTGATGAACATTGGATGCTGGGAGGGGACTTCAATTCTCCTCTCCTTCCTTCGGAGAAGTCGGGTGGATTGGATGAGTACTCAGATAGTATGATGGAGCTTGCTAAATTCTTTAACTTGGCAGGGCTAATTGATATTCCTTTCCAAGGCACTAAATTTACTTGGTCGAATAGGAGGAAAGGAAACCATTTAATTCAAGTTAAATTGGATATATTTTTGATATCTACTAATTGGGATATTTCCCAATTCCTTTCTCTCTCTGCTCTTCCTAGGTCTAGATCAGATCATAATGCTTTGGTTTTGAAAAAACGTGTGGATCATAATAAGGGCCCCTTCCCTTTTAGATTTGAATCCATGTGGTGCACTCATTTGGATTTTGTTGCTTCAGTTCAATTGTGGTGGGAGGAACCCATCCTTGGAACTTCAGTGTTTTGTTTGGTTGAAAAACTTCGCTGTGTTAAGCAAAGGGTCAAGGGGTGGAATAAGTTAACCTTTGGTAACATTTTTGAGTTAAAAAATGCTTTTGGAAAAAGCTTAAAAGAAATATAGGATAGAATGAAGTTTGTTTTGGTGGATGAAGAGACTTGTGCGAAGGAAAGAGAGTTGAGATCCCAATGGTACAAATGCAATAAAAAGGAGGAAATTTTTTGGAAACAAAAGTCAAGAGTTCAATGGTTGAAGGAAGGGGATAGGAACACCAAAATTTTCCACCAATCTACTCTCAAACACATAAGTAGAAATAGAATTAGATCATTGGTTAAAGAGGACGACTCTATTGTTACTAATAAAAGAGAAATTGCTAGGGAAGCTGTAATTTTTTTCTCCTCCTACCTTTTAAACCCTGTCAATTACCCCTAGGTTAATGTTGATTTTCTTAATGTTATTCCTAATGTTGTCTCTAAGTTAGATCTTAAGATGATGACTAATACTGTTTCTTTGGAAGAAGTTAAAAATAATATTTTTTTCTTTTGGAGCCTTTAAAGCCCCTGGTCTTGATGGTTTCCCCCCTATTTTTTTCCAAACTTACTGGGAAATTGTTAAAGATGATCTCTTTAATGCTGCAAGATATTTTTTTAGGCTGGGAAGGTTGTTAAGCAATCTAAATGCTAAATTTATAGCTTTAATCCCTAAATCTGTTGATGCCTTTTCTATGAAAGACTTTAAACCTATTAGCCTTTGTAATACTGTTTATAAAATTTTCTCTAAAATTTTGGTGTTTAGACTCAAACTGGTTTTGGGTAAAATGATAGCTCCTAATCAAAAGGGATTTGCTGAAGGTAGAAACATTCTTGATGTTGTTATTTCAACTCATGAGATAATTCACTCCATGGAGCATTCAAAAAATCCTGGAATGGCCTTTAAAATTGACATATCAAAAGCCTATGATAGGGTATCCTAGCCTTTCATTTTTGCTGTCCTTAAGAAGTTTGGGATAGATGGTAGGTTCTTAAAGATGATCTCGGCTTGTGTTACTTCTCCTATGTACTTTGTTTTGGTTAATGGTGTTCCCCAAGGATTCTTCTCTTGTGGGCATGGTCTCAGACAAGGGGACCCCCTTTCTCCCTACTTGTTTATTATTGTTGTTGAAGCCTTGGGAAGAAATATTCAAATTTTGGTGGATGTGCAAGCTCTTAAGGGTATTAAGGCTGCTTCTTCTCTTAGGCTTGGGTCCCATCAACAATTTGTTGATGATACCCTATTGTTTGGGGATGCTTCGATGGGGGAAGCTAGTGCTTGGAAACAAATTCTTAATGATTATGCTGAATTTTCTAGTCAGTGCATTAATTATGAGAAAAGTAAAGTTTACTTCTTCAACACTAATCAGTAGATAAGGGAAAAAGTGAAAATAATTATGGGGTGTCAAGAAGCTGTGTTTCCTGATACTTACCTGGGGCTCCCATTGTTCTCCAAGAGATTAGAAAATAATTACTAGAACAAGTTATTAGAAAGGATTCAACATAAATTAGCTGGATGGAAGGGGAAGCTGTTGAGTTTAGCTAGTAAGACCCAACTCCTAAAAGCCTCTCTTCAGAATATTCCTATGTATTACCTTTCCTTGTTTAAAATTCCTACTCATATAGGGGAAAAGATAGAACAGATTCAAAGGAAATTCCTGTGGTCAGAAACAAAGGAAAAGAATAGACTTTCTCTTGTCAACTGGGATAAATTTTGTAGGCCTAAAAGATGTTGGGGGTTAGGGATGAGAAGAATTCATATGCTAAATAAAGCCTTAACTGCAAAAATTGGCTGGAACCTTCTAGAAGGATCAAAAGATTGGGTCAAAATCTTTTAAGCCAAGTACCTAAGAAATAGGAACTCTGGCTGCTTTCTGTCTCAAATGGATCTCCCTTCTGGCTCTGCCCTATGGAACCACCTTATTAGATTAAGGAATGTGCTAAAATTGGGGGAAAGGAAGAGAATAGGGGATGGTTTTAACATAGACTTTTGGAAGGACCCTTGGATAGAGAATGCCACCCTGTCTGCTAATGAGGAATTGAATCCCCTAAAATGCAGTCTTCACAGAATCTATGGCACTAAGGTGAGAAAATACATAAATTAGGAAGGGGAGGAACCAAAATGGAAGGATTTTGATGCCTTGTTAAGGAGAAATAATTTGAGGGCTCAAAGATAGGTTAACTGGGATCCTCTCCTCATCAACTTGCATAATTTGATTGGGGAGGCAAAGTGGTTTGATAGGGGAAGGGAGGATGAATGGCTCTAGAAAAACAACCCTTCTAGTTGTTTCTCTATTAGAAAGACCTATGAAGACTTGGTGAGGGCCCAGGATTTTGTTCCTAGTTCCTTTTGGAAAGTGGCATGGCTCAAGAATCTAATTCCTAAAATAAACTATTTTTGGTGGTCGGTGGCCCATGGTAATATCCTTACCATTGATAACTTGGTAAAGAGAGGTTTCCATCTAGTTAATTGGTGTTCTCTATGTAAACAAGAGGAAGAATCGATAACTCATTTGTTCTTCCATTACAATTATGCGAGGGAAGTGTGGTCCAAGGTGATCTAGTTGCTCTCTTTGGATTGGGTTTTTCCTAACTCTATGAAGTTGTTTATTGAAGGTTGGTCTAACTATCCTTTCTCTCACAATATCATAAAGGATATGTGGCATCAAGTTCCCCCCTTTGTTACTTGGGGGATTTGGAAGGAGAGAAACAAAAAAAAATTTAGAGAGGTGGAGAGAAGTAGTGAGGAGGTGTCTTAGATAGTTAAAATTCATATTAGGGAAAATATGGAGGTTAGCAAACTCAACTTCTCCAACTCCTGGCTGAACTATAAGGAGATGAGAATAAAACAAAACCAGGGGATAAGTAGAGACCTAACCAATATGAACTGGTCTAAATTGCTTAAAAGGTTGGATACTGTATGGTGTCCTCCTATGAAAGATTGGGTGAAATGCAACTTTGACAGTTGTTCTAAAGGCAATCCGGGTCAGGCTGGAGCTGGTGGCCAGGTGAGAAACTAGAATGGTGACTACATATTGGCTTTTGGTGTGAGCCTAGGGATTTGTTTGAATAACAAAGCTGAAGCTATGGCTACTTTTGGAGCTTTCAAATTCTTAAAGGAGTTGGGGTTCAAAAATGTTATTATTGAAGGGGACTCAAAAATTATTGTGGATATTTTAAATGATGTTGCTACCCCCCCTTGGGAAATTAAAAATATTATCGACATATGTAAAGCTATTAATTTTTTTTTTACTATCTATCAGGTTCTACATGTGTATAGGGAAGGAAATTGTGTGGCTGACTATGTGGCCAATGTGGCATTGGAGTGTAGGGGTTTGACTAGGTGGACCAATGGGAGCTTTCTGTAGCCTTTGAGATATATCATACTCAATGAAAATTTTGAAAATGCATACCAAACAAATATCTAAGAAGTTGGTTGGTGGCAGGAGGGAATAGTACATTGTGGCACTGTCAAACTTTCCTAACAATGATGGCTTAAGTGGTATGTGCGTACATAGGAGGATCCTTCAGGGATATTTTTTCTTTAATTTCCCGTTAAAGAATATGATCAAAAATCACATGTCGATTATAGTTCTCTTAAAGGATTTCTTTTCAATGTGTGTTGATTTTCCTTCTGTCAGTTATTCATGAATTTCTATAGATGGAAATGGAAAGATTTTAATTACAGGTGTTATTGCTTGTAAAAATCATAATTCCTTTTGGGCTCCGAGAAATGTGAGGCTATCTTCCCTAAGAAGAATCACCTTGAATTGCAACTCTTTTATGACCTGGTTTTTAGCTTGGGTCTTGAACGCTGGTTTTGGTCTGGAAAGAAAGCTATTTGTTGGGGAGAGTATGAATTCTATCCAATCCCTACAAAATAATTTACAGATGAACAAGATGGGAGGCCTGAGAAAAAGAACCGAACCACCTAACTACCAGGCGTTGAAGCAGAATGTCGACCTCTGGAGAATGTTTAAAAATGCAAGAATGTCATCCTTCTTTCAATCCCTCAAAGGCTATAATGAAAATTTAACAGTAAATTTTACTAAATCTTGGAGGAGAGGTTGTGTTTCTATTGGTGCTGTGAAATTTGAGGTGACTTCTCATTTCATAGCAGAGGCCATGGGGCTACAAAATTCTGGTTTGAAGGTTTCCAAAAAGAGTGGAGCTGATTATCGATGTTTTGTGGATAATTTTTTTGACCATGGGGAAAATCTCAAGTGGTTTCAAAATGGGTATGCCAGACTCAAACTTCCTCCTCCTTTTTCCCTTGTGATTCTATTTGTTATGCGGTATTTCACTCTTGAAGGTCGCTATATGTTTGTTTTTGCTTATCATTTTCCTATTTTAAACCACATTAGACATGTGGAACGCATAAACCTGTCATTTTACCTTATATCCTCTATGCAGTTGAATATTGAGAAAGGTGCTAACCTGCTGCTTCACCAGGGCTTAATGCTTACTCTATACAAATTTTCCCTTTCCCAAAATCCCCATGGTAATCCTCTTAATGCTAGAGAGGAGAACCCTAATCCTTCTGATGAGGAAAATATTGAGTTTCGGAGGGTGGAAAACTTTGAAGTTGATGAACCTTTGGTTATTAACCATTCTCCCTACAACCTCCCTGCTATTGTTGCGAGAAATTTTCTTATCCTTGCTAAGAGTTCCTCTCTAGTGGCTAATGTTTCAAACCCTTCTACCCCTCGGTCCCAAAAAAGTGAGGACTCAAAAAATGTGAACTTGTTTCTTACCAGAGCTACCCCTGAAAAAAGAAAACACTCTCCCTTGCTACTTGAACTCCCTAAAGTCAAGAAACCTAGAAAAGAGGTCAATCCTTGTGATGTTATCCATATTTTGGAGGATGTGAATCAAAAGGAAGAGGTCAAGGAGAAATTACTGGATCAGGGGAGTGGCAAAAGTGGTGAAAGGAGGTCGCCATGGCTAGTGAAGGTTGCCTCAAAAGAGGAAAGAGGGAAAGAAAAAATGTTTGTTGATGTGGAGGATATCCCGGGCTATGAGGAATTTGAGGCTTAGGAAGATGATGATTCTAAGGATTTTGACTTTGAGGAAACTTCCTACGATATGGGGGAAGATGAATTGGAGGAGGAAGAAAAATATGAGGAAGAGGAGGAGCAAGTGGAGCCGTCTAGAGAAAATAACGAAACTAGGAATGAAGAGGATGTTGGGCTCTCTGGTTGGGAGAATAATTTTGAAGATTTGAGTATTGATTTTCTTAAAAGAAGACTAACCTCTTTGTAGGTCCAATTTGAGGATATGGAAAAAGCTCTAGTGACCCTAATGAGATTCTCCAATATGCTGATGAGACGTGCAATGCTGGGAGCGGCTTTGGGAGAAGCTAAGATTAGCAGAAAACTAAAGAAGCAAGGAAAGGTTGACTCCCTCAAACTACTGGATGAAACTGAGGGACCTGATTGGCATGAGTACGTGGCTCTCTTAGGGGAGTATGGGGACCCGTTAAGGAATGGAAGCTAATGGCTTGGGTTGCTGCTTTTCCTGCTTTTGATGGGTTTTTTGCTTTTTATCAATATATAGGACTGTTCGTATTTTATCTTTAAGATTTGTTGGAATACCACCTGGTATACTATGGACTTGATCAATGTTCTTCGTAGCTTAAACTTTACTGGTAGTAAATTTTTTTTTTGATAATTATGGGCTAGACTATAGCAATGGTGTTAAATTTGGGCTTGTGAGCCATTATCATGCCATTTTTTGGTTTGGACGGTGGTGTTGTTTCCCACCTTGGTATCTTTTTCTGATCTGTTATTGTTCCACGAGATTAGGGCCCTTGCTTGCTTATATTATCAAAAACAAATAGAAATATAATTATTGAAGCTATTATCCAATACATTATTGTTTTAGAGGATGACATGAGTAACATCAAGAAGAAGGTTCCTAGAGTTGTGTGGGATGTCTTGGTAGAAAGAAGACATGAAGCTATCGAAGCAAAAGATAAAATGAAATCTGATGCCTTGGAGGAAATTGAATCCTCCTTATCTAAGGAAGATAAAGCTACACTAATAGAGGTGTATACTAAATATTTTAGAGTTAAGAAAATAGTTACTATTCTTATGGGAAGATAAAATGATCAAGTGGATAAACTGAAGCAGGAAATAGTAAAAATAGTCAAGGATATTGCTGAGAATTTTGGCATGATAACTGCTTCCACATCTAGTACAACTCAAGAAAAGGAGAATGTTGAAGAAAAGGTTACTGATGTAGAGGAAAATCTTCCTCCTAATTCAAATTTTCCATTATTCAAAGAGGTGGAAGTAGATGACCATAGATCAAAAGAAACACCATTGTTTGATGACATAGAGAGTTTGGTGTCCTCACCACCACCGATAAATGAAACACAAGATTCCTCGAAGACTTATATTCCTTCGGAAGATACTGACAAGCTTACTGGTGCTAATGAAAATAGAGTGCAGAGCAAGAAAAAGAAAAGAATGATGTAGATGGTACTAAGGATCACTCTGATCAACAAGATGAAGATGCATAGGTAAAGAAAATGAAGAAGAACAAGGAGAAAAAAAAAGGACAATAAGAAAGATGATGATGAGAAGGAGGATGAAGATAACCAAAATGGAAAAGCCTCTAATGAAGAGGAAAAAACAAAGAATGAAGAATAATCTGAGAATGGAAAGACTGAAGAAGAAGTACAAAAGACCATGGAGTTACCCAATCCCTCTGGAGAATCTTCCTGTAATCATCTCAAGGGTCTTTTGTCAAGATAGATAAGATTTCAATCAACAATATCTCCTTAGTTATTTCAGCTCCTGATGTATCAAGGAAGTGTGGATTTGGAGAAGATTTCACCAATTCAGAAGTTGAAGCTTGGAGATGTTTTTCATTCCTCTAGAAAAAAAGAAATAATTGAAACTCATCAAAAGGGGACAAAGTTTATGAATGAAGCTATAAAGATTTTGTAGGATGCTACTCTTGGTAGTTCAATTAACAATTCTTTAACTTTAGTGGAAAATATCAAGTTTTTGATTGATTCTCTTAAGGAGTGCACCTCTGATCTAAGAGGATAGATTAAAAATGACATGGAAACAAGGGTTGTAGAGAAGAGGCTACTAGAGTTACAAGAGAGATGTGCATCAACACATAATAATGTAGAGAAATTCATAAAAGATGTTCATAAATGTGAAGATGAAGCAAAGACTTTATTTTTGTACTGCATGAAGTGGTTGAATGCCACTCAAGGAATTAAGGAATTAATATGTCACAAATAACTAATACCTCCAACACCTATGATCCAACTCAAGATAGAGATCACACCACTTGGACTGCCATCACAGACTTGCAGAATAGATTCTTCACACTACAAAGGTAGAAAGAAGACACCATAATGTGGTTTGGACAACTTGGGGACTTGGTGAAAACCAAGCATATACTGGTGTCAAGTTCCCTAGCTGATGTTGAGAATCTTACAAAGATAAATCCAAATCCTTGCACTTTGAAAGAGGGAGAGGAGTGTATAGTAGAGCTAGAGACATTGTACAAGTCCCTTGTAGCAACTTAGAAAACTTGGAATGAAGGGAAGTTTTCTTGGAAAACTATTCTCAAGGGGCTTGAAGGTGCCTCCTCTTTTGGCTAAACATTTTTCACTTGTATATTCTTTCATTGTTTTATTTGTTTTCTAGTTTTTCACTGTACATGTGGATGGTTCAATTTTTTTTTTGGGTTAACTCTCTAAGGGGGAGTTTACTTGTGTGTTACTAGCACACCCCTTGTCTTTGATGTCAAAGGGGGAGATTATTGGAGATGTTTGAAGTTTGAAGGTTTTGGAGTTTTTGGAGAGATTTATTTTTGGAACATGTTGCAATCAATGAAAAAGAGGGAGATTGTTGAAAGAATGAAGAAGGAACCCACTAACCTGGTGAAAAGAATGGATATATCATAATTTGGTATTTTGGTCCGCATTTTCTCATATGATAAGATATACCTATATGGTTCAATAATATGCTATTCCTGACCATTATATGCATCTATGTTCAAGATTTTAGTGGTTTTGGATGTAAAGTTTGAAATTTAGAAGCGCCAGTAGTTCGGCATACAGTTTTGGCTATACAGTGCATTTGGGTATGTGTAATTCGATCTGCGTTCCTTTGGTGTTATGAATCAGACTTTGTAATTTTGGGATAGTGCTCACAAGTGTCAGTGCACTATATATTCCAAATGGAACATGGTTATATGATCAAATTTATCATTGGTGTTGATTAGTTAGCATATTTTGTGATTAGATCTAATTCCTAGTCGAACTAATGCTTGTTGCGTGTTGCGGTGATTAAATATGTATTGTGGATGTTAGTGAGATCTATTTTAGGTTCATGCCTACCTAAATCAAGTTTTTCATGTTTGGTTTAAGCATGAATATGTTTTTGGTACAAGTGTGGAGCTGACAAGGAAATTTTGATTTAATTTTGGGCTACATCTAATTAGGCAGGCCTAATTGATGTATGCAAATGAATAAAGTATATAAGTAAGAAAAAATTGAAGTTGTAGGAGAGACATATGTGTGTATGATATGAATATGCAAATTTTTTATGCACATGATTAGATCTATAGTAGAGATGTTGTGAATATTGAGTGAATGTAAGGCAGAGTAGTGTTTTGTGTTTTGTATCTAATAAAGTGCATAGATTCAGTATATTGAGCTTCAAACTTGAAATTGAATTCAGCACAAGGAAGGAACATTTTGTATCAGTTCACATCTTGGACATGTGGCCATTCTTTCTGCTATCAATTCTCCTTTTTGTGGTTGTGAGCCCTATTGGACAATGTGTCTTGGAAGTGAACCTCTATAATATCTTATAATTGATTATAAATTATTGTGAGCTAATCCTCACTATGCCTTTTCCCTTTTTGGGTTTTCCACATAAAAATATTGGTGTTCATGTGTCATGTGATCTTGTGATTGTTTCATGCTTTCATTCTTTTTTGTAGTTATATGTGTTTTGTTAATTGGATGGATTGTGATCAAATGGTTTAATGGAATATTGATTCACCCCCCTCTTAGTATTCTGGGTGTTCAACATTTTGGGTATTACTCATAGAGAATATTATTCATTTCTTTCCTTTTTAACACATTCACTATCCTTCTTAATATGGTTTCCCCCTCATATCATTTTTCGTCAATAATTTATGTCTTAGAAAAATACAAATCATTTTCTATCCATAATTATTTGTCAAGGTATACATTTCTTCTTTGATATTAGCAATAATATCAATCAAATTGTGTCATACACCTTTGACATCAATGACAATATTTCCATTTATCTCCACATTAAACTCTTTGACATTAATGATGACCTTGTCCACCTTTAACATCAATGACAACATTTCCAACACTATCGCCGCCATGAAAGTTGACAAAAATAAAAGGGGGCATGTTGTTGGCATGTAATACTTGTTTTCACGGTTCCATCATTTGTGCCAACAAAAAGGAAAAGCTAATGATGCTTTGTATGTCGTGGGTTTTGGGTGGTTCTAGAACCACCTCCAAGCCTCAACATGGTTTTAAATGGTGTTAGAATGGATGATAGACATAGAGGGTTTTTAAGTGTGAATTTTATGTGAATTGACATTTTTTATTTGGTTCCTAACTTTCCTAAAGTTCTCAAATGACACTCCAACTGTCAATATACAATGGATTCAACATATGATGATGAATCTAATGAGCTTAGTGGATGTCATGTACCCATCAAAAGGCCTCTAGTGAACATATTTTTTAATTGTAATATGGCATCCAAATTGCTACAAGGCCAATATATTAAAAGAACCCATTTTAACATTTTAAAATGGATACAATATGCAAGTGTAGCTTGTTTCGATTTTAATTTTTTTAAAGGACATTTATTGCTAAATGAAATGTTGTTGATTCTATCTTTTAACTTGATTTCCATAATGGTTTTCTCTCACCAACTGCCCATTATACTTCAAATAGTTTCCCTTCAATCTAGGATATTCCTTTTGGACTAGGAAACATCTATATTGTTGGCTTCATGATGCTAAATTATTTTTTAGGGTAGGCACCCATCATGGATTAATATGGTTTTAGGCTCATTTTTAAGCATTGGGAAATGTAGAGATGAAGGTAGAGAAAAAGGATAACTTAGAGGTTTATTTTTAAGGGAAATGACCATATTTCATCCAACAACAAAGAGACATCATATCAAACTGCTAAGGAGGTTATGTGTGCATGTGTTCTCATTTTTATTTCTCCATTAATGTATGAATTTTTTTTGAAATGTATCTTCAACACACTTGTTTTTTTGAATGTAAATGTCACTTGATGAATGAAAACAAAATTATAAACATGTTACAACTATTCGTGATAGGTCATTTCATGTTTATATATGAATTTGTGCAACTTATTGATGGATAACCAAGTATGTGAAATTGGTAACATTATATTTTGATGCATCTAGATGCTTAGATCAATTGGTGTTTGCTACTTTCTCTTGCAAATTTCTCCCTGTTAGTTGTGACTTTGTATCCCTTGGATTGAAATCGATTTGGCTTGTATTTGATCCAATCAAACAAACAAATTAAACATTTAAAAGAATAAATTATTACACTAGTAATTCTAGTTCAATCCCAACTTTTTGGTATTTCATGATTCCACAACAAAATAGGTGTAAAAATTGTGACCATTATCATTAGCTTACTTTGTGCATCATGTTCATAGCCCCCACCTTACACTCATTACATTAGTGATGAAACCAACTATACAAAGGTGTTAAGATAACCATTCTTGGCTTAGTGACAATAGATTGGGTTATCTATCTCCATTTTTGGTTGTTCATTTTATTTATCAAACCTCTAGGAACATCCTCTAAGTCTAAGCTGAACTTGAAGAGTAGGAGATAAAATCCACTCTTGTAGAGTCAACGTTTAATTATCCATAGTTTGTGGATGAGCACATTTCAATTTCATGATGAAAACCCTAGCCTTGAAAATAAAAATATATTTTTGGAAGTGGAGGAGTGGTTTTGGGACTCAACATAACGACGCCATTGTCGAGGATGATCTAAAAATTCTTTATTGTTGTTGGAAATAGCATATGATTTATATTTTGTTAATGTGTTAAAGTTGAAATATCATCAACTTATCCCAACAAAATGGCTTCATTGTCGAGTCTTAAGAAATTGGAAGTATCTTGAAGACCTTTGTAACTTGTAGTAGGGAGATAATCCTTGTTTGGTACATTGAATTTTCAAATGCTATATTTTTTTTTAATTTTCTCTTCCTAGTGAAGAGTGGTGAATTTATTTCAATCAAACAAAAATTAACAATTAGATTAAAATACTTTGTGATGGAGAGAAGGCAACCCAAGTACCATTGGGAACAAGGAGAAATACAAATTCAACCAATGTATGAAGACATCCATCATGGGAAACTCAAAATCATCTTAAGTCAATCAAACTACCTATCATTTTTTAGAATTTAATTATGCAATTAGAAATGTGGTAAATTCTTATTCAAGAGATCATTTCTTATTTACTTTAGAAAAATCAAGTAACGACATAATAAAAGGAAATTCATTGCAAGGGTGTTTACTTAAGATTAAGGACATGATCAAACATTAGTTGATAACCATTAGTCAAGAAATGGAAGAGGACATAGTGATCATCACATTGAAAAACTTACCATGCTCTTATGAACAATTAATACCCTAAACATCACCTCTATGAATTTTGCCTAATGTTTGAAGGGTTGTGCATAAAATTTCTACAACATGATAGATGGAAGAGATCCTTCTATAGTAGTAGTGACGTATAGGGTGTAGAACATACCTTTGCAAGAAAAGAGAAAGACAAAGGTGAATGATCACAAAATAAAGGGAAAGTCAACAATAATAATGCACCAAAGAATCTTGAAGAACATCACATCATTATTGTGGTAAGATGGGCCATATGAAAAATAACTACAAAAAATGTTGGTTGATTAGAAATCCAACCAATGAGGGCCTCAACAAAAGGTTCACAACACATAACATAATGAGGAGTTAGCCTTTTATGCATTTAGTGCCAAAATACTAGCATATTAGTTTAAGGCATTTGCTTGGTATACAAATTTAGGAGCATCACATAACTTCACCTATAGGCATGATTGGTTCATGGAGTGAATTACTTGGAATTATTCTAAAGGTGTTGTGATCTTAGGTGTTGGGGAGGGTAACACAATAGTAGGCAAGGGAAAATTGCATATATGTTTTAGAGGGAAAATATTCTTTTTTCTCAATGTGTACAATGTGTTGAAAATTGAGCTTAATCTACTCTAAGTGAGTTAGCCTTCTATCCAAGAAACATCTTATGTGCTAATTGAAGAAATATTTATATAGCCTAAAGTAGGAACCCATGGAATGATACATGAAAATTGATATTTACTTGGAGGAATAGAGGTTCTAGCAGAGTCCTTTAGATTCTAATTAGTACATAAAAATATAGGTAATGATCTCATTCTATTGGTCATATATGTAAATGAAATCATTATTATAGTGAGTAAGACATACTATTGAACATATCAAATCTAATGAGTACCAATTTTTACATGACTAATTTAGGCCTCCTATATTATTTCCTATCGCCAAATAGGTGGCAACATATTTATCTCATGAAAAATGACATGATTTTTTTAATAGATTTATAATGAAAAATTACAAAATATTATCTACACCAATAGAGAAAGAGTTGAAGCTTTAATACAACAATGACTCTTAAATAGTTAATGGGTTATCCTATAATAAAATAGTGAGAAAATTGATATATATTACAACTAGACCTTATCTAAGCTATGTTGTTTCATATCTAGATTCATGATAGCACCAAAGATTGAATATTAAATAGTAATGAAGAGGGTGTGGGTGTTGATATATGTGAAACAAACACTTGAATTTGGTATTCTATATAGTAGAAGAAAATATGAAAGGCCATGTAGGTTTACAAATTTAGATTGAGAAAGTTTTGTGTATGATGAAAATACCACTTTTGAATATGTTTCTAGTCTTGGCACGAATGCAATCATATGGACAGGAAATACAAAGAATTTATTAGCTCTTTCCTTAAGAAATATATTAAGTAGTAGTGAAAGGAGCAAGGGAGGTAGTTTGGCTCAAGAGGATGCTTTCATATTTGAAGATGTAGACAAAACCTACAACACTAATTGTTGACAATCAAGGGTTTCTCAAACTTGCAAGAGTCCAATATTCCATGAGCATACCAAGCATGTTGAAATATATTGTCACTTAATTAGGGAACTTGTAGAAGGTGAGTCTATTATGATGTAGTATTATCAAACAAAGGACGAATTATGGACATTCTTAGCATATCTTTGGATATAAAAAATTATAAAATTTTATGATAAGCTTAGTGTATTAGTAGATTGCCCATTTAAGGAGTGTGTTAAAAGTATATATTAAACTTAATGATCAATTGATTATTAGATGTAGGCTTTAATAAAGGTAATCCAACTTTAGGATGTAATGTTATTCTTTATTTCCTAAATTCATAATGTTGGTTGTCTCCTGTACTTCTATTCCTATATAAGAAAGCTTTTCCTTCTTATGCATTCAATGGATATCTTGATTATCTTTATTTGCTCGATTTTTATAAATGATTTAAGACATAAGGTATTCTCTTTATATTGTTAAAATTTTATTTGTTAATATATATGGCCCATCTTATTTAACACACTCTAACCTTTGACTTGTTGATGTGGCCTGTGGGCCCTAGGTTCAATACTATTTTATCTATCAAACCTTTTCATATTTTTTGTTCGCAATGTGTGATTATCGAGCTAAGAGTGTCTTGTAGTTACTTTAATCTGAATAGACCATGTGGTCCTATTACAAATTTTTTAAATGTGAAAAATAAAAAAACTTTATGAAAGTGAATCATAAAGCTTTACTATGTAAAAATGTTAGGCCAAAAATATTTTTGTGTTTTGCAATTTATGATTATGGTAATTCAAATACCTCTTGCAAAATATCACCCTCTTGTTTATTGCCCATCTTGTTTCTACAATTCAAGGCTCTTGTGATTGTTTATATTACCATTTACAAACACTTTAAAACATTTCATATCAACTACTAAGAAGTATGCTTTGAATAAATTTGTATCCCTATTTTTGTTAGGGTTGGAAACTCCATTTCCTTGCATTACTCTAATTATTATTTTCACTATTTATTGCTCTATAATATCATAGTATTCAACATTTTTGATGATATAGGTAAAATATGTTTTGAAGAGGCATATAAATCATTTACAACAAATGTCAACTAGGACAAAAGCTAGAAATAATCACAAAAGCCAAAAAATAGTGAAACTATCCCATTACAACACCTAACAAAACTAGCTAATTAGCTAAACAACACCTGGCCTTTTCTTGACATCACACACCCAAAATATGTGTAGTAGAAATAGGTCCATGTTTAGGAAGACCTCTCTTCCTTCTTTGGACAATATTCTAGGAGACCATTTTTCAAATTCTTAGATTAGGGGGAAAGAATAGGAAAATTTTGTTCTAGATTACCTTGATCTATTCCACTATCTATTGAGAAGAAGGGCATCTAACTAAAGAGGAAAAAATATACATTGAATCCAAAGGTGTTGAAGGAAAAAAAATTACACAATCCTAAGAGAAACCAAGATCATTAGAAGGGTCAAATTCATTAATATGAGAAAAATGCATTGAATTAACACCAATTAACTAGGGGACCTCCTCCATAGCAATCCTATTAAAAATTGTAGGGGCCTCATGAGTCTTTCAATCCTTAGATTCAAAAAATCATTGATAGTTAAGTGTTTGGGGTGAATATTTTACCACCAAGTAGTTGAGCCAACCAACTTACAACGAGAGTAGGAACATTCAAAAGCAAGGTGTCTAGTACAAAAGCATCTTTTACAACATAAGGAAAGACCCTCATTACCCAACATCTGAGTGCAAAGCCTATCCTCCACCATAAACATAATTTTCCTAGGAAGATCCTTGAAAATTTCAATGTTGACCAAAATCACTTATGAGTGGCATGATCAAATTTTGAAGAGGTGACATCAACTTTAAGAAAATGACCAATCACATTGCCAATATCTTTGCGGTAAGAAATCCCCTAAGAATGGAGAGGTATATTAAGCAATCTATCCAAATCTAACATGATATTAAGAATCTTATAAAGAGGGTTGAAAGGTGGGAATTAGGTTTCCAATAAAAGGGGGTGTTAACCCCACATCCACAAGTTACCATAAAAAAACTACTTCTTTATCCTCAATATATTGAAAAGTTGCAATGAAAAAACCTTGTCTAAGGATACAACTCAAAGTTTCCCTTCGTAAGAGGCCTCCAATAATTTAACACCCACTAGTTCAAGTCAAGGAGAGAGGTCCATAATTGGTCGAATTTTTTGACTAAGCCAAGAAAAGAAAAATGATTTCATCTCCAATTACATCATATCCACAACTGAGGACATGTGGAAATTTTGAATAGGGAAAAGGTGTCTTACAATTCATAAGGCCAAAATAAGGGGCCTTGCACCAACCAAAACAACAAATGATACTCGAGGAGATGCAAAAATAGAAGGAGAAGTTGAGTTGTGAAGGAATATCATTACAAGAACATCATGAGCTAGCAAGCGAGCTAAAATTGTAGAATAGGAAAATAATGTGAACAAGGACCAACACCAAAACCCAACCCTTGTTGAGTTGAGAAGTAGGTAGAATCCATGAATATGGATCCACACCAAAACCATCACTAAACTAAGTTCTATAGATTCTCAAACATGTAGGGAGTGATAAGAAAATTTCATTTGATTTCAGTTGTATGGTTCCCAATGCGGCCATAAGAGATGTCATCTTCAACAAAGGTTCATGGTATTTAGCATTAGAATCTAGTTGTAATTCCATAGGAAATGATTTAGGTGAAATCCATAAGAACCTTGATTTATATGAGCATAAATTTTATAGATATTTTGGCCACCACAAGGAGCTCAATTTTGAAAAAATTATAAAAATCCAAAATGCCATAATTTCTAATTTAACTTCCTAGACATGCCTCATGTGGAGATTGTGGTTGTTGAATGATAAATTTGATAGATTTAAATTGAATTTTGAAATAATTAGGTAATTTATGAAGTTTATTATGGATCTAGAGGGTTTGTTGTGCACATTTATATTCCACATAACAATAACAATATAATTAAAATAATGCATGCTTTTTATTTCACCTCGTGTTATCAATATTTTAAAAGTTGATTTAAATATTTCAAAAGTTGATTTCTCTAACTTGATTTCCAATCCTCTATAATAAATAATATTTTTTTATGTTTTTAACTCTCTTTTTCTAATAAAAATCTATTCCAATATAGTCTATCAAATTTATATTTTATGTTTGTCACCTAGTATATAGAAAATTTTGCACAACTTTACCAAATTGTAAACAAACTTGATTAGATAATTTGATATGGAAGATACAAAATTATATAGGAGTAATACACCATTTCTACAAAATAATGATTTCAAGAAATTTTGGCATAACCATTTTCCAACATTTTGAATTTATGTGAAAGATCCAAGCTGCATTAGATAACATAGTCCCATAGGTTTCTTGATCACATAAATTATGTTGGATCTTGAAACCATTGCTTAGAACAGAATTTAAATTTTAAGGCCAAAGGTTGTCATCATGAAAGAAAAACCAAGGTTCATCCATGCATTTTGAGAGTGTGTAACCTTTCATACAATTTGAGCTTAGCTTAGACTCAAGAGGGTGTTCCTAAGGGTGTACTATAACATGTATTTAAATTAAACAAAATGAATAGGAAAAAATAACAAGCAACAACTATAACCAAATAAATACCTGACCACACATATTGTCATTAAATAAAGTGTAGCTAGCTACATAAGACATCTATATAGCTAATAAACATGTGCAAGAATGATCTAGTTAAGATGATTTATTGAAGGTTTATTTTAATGTTCCCTTGTTTATGATGAAAAATCATGAATGCAAAAAACTTATTTCTATTCTTAAACTATGGATTAAGGATTTTGATTATTTTAAGAGAATACAAAAGGCCAAATCTTCCCAACTGGTGCCTAACTAAGGGGTTATAAAGTTAGTTAAAAAATAAAATTAGCGAATAAAATTATAAAAGAACTATTTTTTCCATCAATTCCATCAAATTACATGTATAAGATACAAAAAATACTTAATCATCTAGAATTGAACTACATAAATCCATATTTAGAGAACAAATGATTATTACAAAGTTTGTAATATCTTAAAAATTCTCATATTTATCAAATTGTCACAACATTCACATAAATAAGTGTAACAAGAGATAATCTTAGCAGGAAGTTAAAATTCCCCTTAATATACATAAATAACCTTGGAGACACTTGATAGAACTACTTACACCAAACTAGTTTTCTACACCTAGGAAGCAAAACAAGCAACCATGTGTTGTTTTTGAATCAAAGAGTCATGCTCTTCCTCCATGGTTGAATCCCACTTAACAATACCTAATGCTTCATGAGATAACTATAGATTTGAAGCTATGACATTGTAGTAATACACAATACCTTGGTGTTATAATCAAGCCTTTTGTGTATCCAAAGGATCCCCAATAAAAGTGTAATATCCCAAATCACATACCTCAAAAATTACCACAATTTTTTTTAGTTTTTTAAAATATTTGTTACCAAATTTTCACTACAACTCAATTGGTGGAGCTGATTAAGTATTGTTATATTTGAAAGTGAAAAGAACAATTATTTTTGCATATGCTTAAGTGTTGTTTACACCTTATTTATCATTTATCAAGTGACAATTATGCAAGTGTTTGAGAAAATTGAGTTTTAGAAGTATTACTCATGTTTTTTGCAAAGTCAAATGGAGTACATAATTGAATATACAAATGATAAAGCATAACAGAATGCTTTCGTTTATTTCAAGAAATGATTCACATTACAATATGTTCATTTGATTGCAAGAATACAAATGACAAGTACAATGTAACGTCCTGCCACACAACCCTAGAGGAAGTTGCAATTAACTACTCAAACGTACTTTTAAAAAAAAAAGTATAATTAACATGCAAGTTCACTACCCATTGCCAACAACCTCTAAGGTTACGAGAATGAGATTACTTTAAAACCCAAACAAGAAACATGAATAGAAACCATAACATATAATTACTTAAAGAATTAAGAACACATACATTCCATACATGATAAATTACATCAAAGAATAATAGATACCACATGATTTCAAATAACAATCATTTAACAATAAGATTACAACTCTCATTCCCAGAATCAGGTAACAATAAGCATGGTTACATAATACATCCTCCACCTCGATAAAAAATGAGGGGTGATAAATTACAAGATTCAACTGGAATGAATAATGCATGAAATGAAAATGGATCCCACGAGCTCTCCAACTAGAAATCTCGTCCACACGAACACGATGAAAACTCAACAAAGTAAGGTGCACATTCCACCCAACCAAGTGATACCCGAAGGCTCACCCCCCGTGCTAGGATATAGTAACAAGGATTCCTAGACAAGCCCATCTACCTCTAGACACAGGCTGACACAAACTGACTCATATTGACACAACCAATCACATGAACCATACAACCATAAGAATAACACAAGTACAACTCTAACATCACTGACATAAGTCACATTGCTTCCAGAAATAAAACATATAAGGTATGTTAAGAAGACCATACACATAAAACCAAATACCAACTGTTGTCGTAGAAAGAGTGTCATCACACAACTCAACATGGGATATACTCTGGGAATCTTCATAGGCTCTGGCCCCCCTTATGGGATATCCTGGTGGCCTCAACCGAATCTCGGCCCCCATAATCACTTATGCAGAATCAAATACCTCTCATAAAGACAAGATAGATGACCTTGTCATTCCAGGCCTTCCCACTCATCCCAAGCCTATACGAGCACTTGTGTCTATGAGTGAGGCTAAATTATCTTGATTAGTGTGAAATACTACCCAAACTTCTAAGTATATTGTTTTAGTTATCACTTGATTAAACCACCTTCGAAGGTTATCCAATTTACCTCTTTGGGCTCTGGTGCCTAACAAAAGCCACTCTTCTACTTGACAATGTACCAAACAAAACCAATCACCAAGGGTGCCAAAGTGCATACAAACTAGATAAACAATCACTCCAACTCTAGGAGGCAACATATAATGAAACTCACTCCAAACAATTGGAGGCAACAAAACACATAATCCACTCCTTCCAAAGGAGGCACAAATCACATAATCCACTCCTAATCCAAAGGAGGCACAAATCACATAATCCACTCCTAATCCAAAGGAGGCACAAACCATCCCCGTTCATGAAAACCGGGTAAAACAATAGGATACAACTATACGCACTACCCAAGGCAATACAAAGGTTGACTAACATAATACAACAACCCCAAATAGTTAAACCTCTTTTGGAAGACTTAACAACCCTTCTAATCAAATTCTCCAAAGCGAAAAGAGAAGAAGTGTACATTCAAGAAGGGTGATCAAACATGAATTAAATCTATATTTGGATTTCCTAAATCCACTTCCTTCATTAACATTCAGTAATTTATTGCCTCAATAAAACTGATTTAATAACGTCTCTTTCAAACAAAAGATAAAATTTAACCAAATATTTAATTCCCTAATTGATCTTAAATGATAATAGCATTTACTTCTATGATCCAAAACCTATCATTTAAAAATAACTATTGGTCCTTTGCAAAATAAATCATTTTTAAAAATCAATTAATCTCGCTATTAAACACATTACATTTAAATCCAATATTTGTCCTTTCCAATATATTATTTTAAAATAAAATCAATAACTTGACTATGAACACAATATTTTAAATTCCTCGATTACACATTTCATGAAAATAACTAATCTTATCGTACATTCATTGCAACCAATAAGAACTATAAATAATTAATAATCGCTTTCTTAAAAATTTCATTTCATTTAAAACAAATAACCATTTCTCTTAAAATCATTACCTTATTAAGTAACTATTTAAGCATTTGACAAGCAATAATAAATTAAATTTAAGGGTCTACTTTAGTTTCCCGATAATATTTAAATATAAAAATCTCATTTCCCCATTGAAATCATTTCATTAAAAACTAAATACTTGCACATAGAAATGCATCTCTATTAATTAGTATTCATTTCAATAACAATGTGTTTCTATTTACATTTAATATCCATTTCTCATATTTAAATATTCATCTATTAAACCACGTGCATATTATCCATTTTCCTTCATTACTCAAAATGATCAAAATCATTTTTTTAAAAATAAAATCATTTTATTATAACATCAATATTTTTTTTGCATCTATTATAATAAAATAATCATCTTAGGATCAATATATTTAGATATAAATATATGTTAAACATACATATATATTTAAATATATATATATATTTTAAAACAATTTCAATCCCCAATCAAACCCCATTTTTGCTAATTAAATACACCAAGAAAATACACACACACACACATATATAATATATTAAATAATATAAAAAATATACATATACATATATTTTGAATTTATAAACATATATATAAATATATTATAAATAAATATATATATTATAAATAAATATATATATTATAAATAAATATATCTATTATAAATAAATATATATATATATATTATAAATAAATATATATATTATAAATAAATATATATATTATAAATAAATAAATATATATATATTATAAATAAATAATATATATATATATATATAATTATAATATAATAAAAAAAGGGAAAAGTCAATTATCTAAAAAAAATTTAAAAAAAAACAACCTTAAGTGTTGCGCAGCAGCCCCCAAAAATAGGGGACGCAACTCCTACTGGGAGCTGCTACGCAACCTTCCCCAGCATGGGGGTCGCTGCTTGTGAAGGCAGTGTTGGCACTGCCTTCACAGCCAGTGCCTCCCATGGTTGGGGGTGGCCGTGGGGTAGTCTCCTAGCCCTCCAATATTTTTAATATTTAAATTGTAATTTCTTTTTTAAAAAAAAATCTTTCATTTAAAACATAAAAAAAAACAACTCCCTTGTGGCTGGTAACTTCCAACAAAATAAGTTTGACAGTATATATTTTTTTTATTAAAAAAAACATGGAAAAATTTAGTAATCAAGATTTCTGGATAAAACTGTGTGCGATTTTTTTCATCAACGTTTCAGATCATACTCCATGATTACTAATGATCATGGATTGTGGAAACAAAATGTTATTAATGGAAAATTTTCCCAAATCAAACATACAAAATTTATATGTAAAAAAAACATATGTATATATATATATATATATGCCTAAAATCTCCATTTTACAGCCAAATTGGACAAATTTTCAATAGAAAATTTACAATAAAATTAATTTTCAACATAATTTCCTGATTTCAATTTCTAATTTGATATGGAACATTTCAACTCCCAAACAGAGGTTTTCTAATTCTTCTATTGTTAAACTTGAAAGTTTTTGTCGTAAGTTTTTTTTGTTTTTCTACAAAAATCTAAATTTCTTCCATGATTCAACAGGGTTTTAAAATTTGTTTCCAAACAAGTTTTCAAAATTGAAAATGCAAATTTTCAAACAATAAAACAAGAAAGAACCTGTGATTTGAAGCTTAAAGAAGAAAAGTTGAGCTTTCCTGCAAGAAATTTTTTCCAAAGCTCTTCCAAAGTCTTCACCCAAATCCAATAATGCATCCCCAAAACAAGAAAACCTCTATTTTTTTTTTTAGCAATCCTTTTTTTTTTTTTTCAAAATGAAATATCTTCCCCAAATATAGTCAACTTCTCCAAAATATCCCATACACTATAGTTATTTCCCCTCTATCCATTTTGAGATTTTTTATTTTATTTTTAATTTAAAATCAAATTTCTTTTCAACATGACTTTATTACTTTAAAAAAATTCAATTTCAAAAGAAATTTAAAAGCTTTTAATAATTTCTTTTCAAAAAATATTTAAAACTTTTAAAATTTTCTTTCCAAAAGAATTTAACACTTTTAATTCCAAAATGGATAACTTAATTCATTTCAACACAATTAATTTAATTAATCAATAAAATAAATCTAATCAAAGATTAGATTATTTGATTAATTAAATTAAATTAATTAATAAATTAAATAACATTTCTAACATTATAACTAGATTTATTTAATAAACAACTTAAATACATAAAGTCATTTATTTACCTTTTCCAACTTGCAATAAAATAAAATCAAGGAGAGATGAACAACATAGAAGCAACTTAACCCGACTAAAACTCGACGACACACTATGACTAGGTTGATGACTTGGCATGGAAAATCTAGCTACTATCTCCCAATCTAATATCGTTGGCCAATGGACACGCTCAAACCCGTGAAACCAGGTGGATTCAATGTCCTGTACCTATCAACCTATGAACAAATAGTATATCGAACATGCATATATATAACATGATAAAACACACCGTGAAGAGGAAATATCAGAATTGCAGGGTGCTCATGAGTAGTGCAATCCCATCCTCTTCACCAATACATTATTACTAACTGACGAATATAACATCAATAATATAATCAAAAGCATAAAGCATCATTAATTCGTAATATCTGCTAAGCTAATCCAAAGCATAACATGAAACATAGCATCCATAAAGTGCATCATCACAACACAGAATAACATCCACATTGCTCTAAAGCCAGCGATCATAAGACAATAACAAATATCAAGGTCTATCATAGTAAAGGTATTGTCTAACACATATACAAATCCAAACACATAATAGTAACAACTAGAGGGGCACTACATACAACATTGCATTTTAATGCTTTTCTTTCAGAATGGAAATGAAAGAACAAAAGTTAAATATCCACACAAGTCATGGTTTTAGCTAATTCCATTCATTGCGGAAAGTAAACTATACAGCTGAAGGTAAAAGAAATGAAAGCGGATAGTAGAAGACATATCCATCATTTCTTGATTCTTCATCTTCGGTTGAAACACTTGTTGCTTACTCCTTCCTGCTTCCGCTCCTGGGTGTGCCTGCAAGAGATTGAGAGGGGTGTCAATTAAGAGCTCCGGATATGAGTTATACTACAAGATCTACCAACAGACATATAATTCACTCTTCGTAATGCATGGAATCAACTAAAGGAAGGAACATAAACATGAACTGAAAAGAGAAAGCATCATCATCATACATTGTTTTTATGCTAACATTATTTGTTTCCTTGTGCAGGTATAGGAAAAGTCATGTAGCTGATTATCTTTTAGAGACCAAGCATGTAGGAAAAAGGGGCTCCCACAAGGGTAGAGCTCGACATGCTGCCCCTTATACATTACATATGGGGCTGAAAGAAGGAGTGCAATCATCATGTTCATCAAGAAAGGAACTATATAACTAAAAGAGTAAAATAGTGTTCATTCATCTAAGTCATCAAGCTGACTGTTCACTCATAACAATCAAGTAGTGTGCTTCCCGAAAGCTACAAGTGGACAGTGGAATTAAATGAGCTCAATCAATTCAACTAAGTACATCATTTTCATGATTTAAATCTCATATATTGATATATAGTTTGCATTTTTCTGCCATGGGTGTTGTTATGCATCTTGTTTCATGATATTACAATAGTGTTCTATCTTTAAGCAATGATAGTGAACAAGCATACATAATGCCTCAACAAAGAGTGTTGTTTCAAATTTTCATTTTACAAGAGAGCAAGGCATTAGACATTTTTTATTAAATGGAACATAAAAATACATGAAGAGTGCTAGTTAGAAGAGCCTAAAATGAAATAACAGTCAAGCATGGAGACATGTGAAGAGCTCTAGTTTCTCATTTGAATGAAAGGGGATAAGTATCAGGTAATCCATTGTAACTATAATGCATGAGGGTAAATGTTGCATTAAGTGAAGTTTATGCATTACTGTGTTTGAAAAGGAAACAATAAAAAATACACTATTTTGGAGACTTGTTCTGTCATTCAAAGTGTATTTTCAAAGAATAATTTGCATGGGTCTAGGCAGACAAATATGGATAGATCGAACAAGAATTACAATGTGAAGAAGTTATTTCCAGAATGAGCAGAACTTCACAAAACATGAGGGAGCTTTAAAAATGCAAGCTGAAACAATATGAAATGACATGAGAATCACAGAAATGTATAAGAGGCTAAAGCAGGTGAGCAATATGTAGGTGTGAATCAAGAAATTCCTGTGTGAAAGATGGTAACTTTTGTAAAAAGGAATGTGCTCCATATGTTGTTTTGTAAATACAGGATTTCTATCGTTCAGTTATTTTATGAGTTTTTGATCCTATAAATAGAAAATGCCTTCATAAAATCCACTTGGGGTTATGTTATTTCTCTTCATGTGAAAACAAAAAACTGAAATCTACAAGGCCAAGCTAGGGTTTTCCATACAATCAAAGGGAAAGTAGTAAATTATAAAGAAAATGGAGCAAAGATTATATATGCTGATTCTTAGAAATGAAGGGAAAATAGACAGAGCCAAAATGAAGTTTGTATAGGAATTTCAAAATACCCATATGAGTATTTAAATCCAAATGTAGATTGCTTCAAAGGTAACATTTGCTGATATAAGGGTTTTTTATAGAATTCAAAATGTAAACAAAAGCCATGGTGGGTCAATCCCAAATTTTGAATATATGACAAATTAAAACATACATATTTTTGTTTACTTTTTCAGAATACCCACATGCCATTTTTTATTCAATATACAAATTTCTCATTATTTCCAGCATACCCATGTGAGGACTTGAGCTAAATGCAGATTTCTTTACCCACATTGGGGTTTTGAGTTTAAAATATAGATAGTACCATTTCCAGATTACCCACATGGAGATTTCTACAGGTAAACAAAATAAATGCTTTCTCTTATTTTCCAGATTACCCACATGGGGTTTTTTGAGAGAGCAACAGAGTACATAAATGTCATGGTGGGTCATGCAGGTTTCTAACAGAAGAGTAAAGAAATGTATTTCCTTCATAATATCATTTACCCATGAAAGGTTTTATAAGAAAACCACATAAAGAAGTAGAAAATCATGGTGGGTCGAGCTCCAGAGGAAGTAAACAATTTTCTTCTAAGTCACAGATTACCCATATAGGGTTTGTTTTGAAAACTTAGAATTTCTTCATTTTTACAAGTACCCATGTGAGGGTTTTTCAATAGAAAGGAAAAAGAAATGTGTTTTCTCTAAAATATCATGTACCCATGTGGAGTTTTGATAAAATACAAAGATTTATATAATGATTTCATGGTCGAGCTTGAAAATTTTAGAATAGGCAACATTTTCTTCAAATACAGTTTACCCACATCAAGTTTTTGTCTCAGAATCAAAGAGAGGTAAAACATAATCGTGGGTCAAGCCCAGAAAAGTTCCCAAATGCCTAGTTTGAACATGAGTGGCTGTGGCCTGGAGGAAGCTTTTGGCTCCTTTAAAAATCCACCATTTCAAAAAACAAGGAAAACCCATGTTAAGTTTCCATCAAATCTTAGAAATACCTGAAGCAAAGCAACTACAATGCAAGGAATTCTTTACAGAATTCATATTAAGAGTCTACATGGCACGGCCTATGTATGGCCATGAAATTATAAGTAAAAATTGACCTTTCTTGCAAAGTATGAATCTTTTATAAGCTTTTTGATTTGAGGAAAAAAATTTCTCAGAAGTACAAAAGAAGCAATAAACTTACCATGCACGCCTATGGAGAAAAGTATGTCACGACCAAACTTTCTTGAAGATCTCTCAAGCACAGAGAGGAGGTCAACCAAATTGGAGGCAAATGTTAGAATTTTCCAAGCTCTCAAGCTGAAACCCTAGCTCACATGGCGGCGGCTCATGCAAAGCTCTTATTCTCAAAAGTCATTTTTGCAAATGATGGGAAATCTGAGGGATCTCTTTGTTTTGTCTTTAGGGTTTCACTTTTCCCTATTTCGACTTAAGAATTTTGTCAATGTTTTTTAAAATATGAAGCTCAAAATTAATGCCATGGTCACTCATTCCTTAGGTTGAGCCTTTCCAACATTTCTATTGATATGTTTACCTAGGTTTTGGAATAGGCACTTGGTATGGTGTTTCAAAGCCTAAAGCCCTAGTTTTTTTTTTCTTGCCTTAGTGAAATAATGTTCCTATAATGACTTAGGCTTTATTTTTTAATTGATTTTATAGAAATCAATTGTAAATGAATGTGCCTTGGATTTTTTTTAATTGATTTTAAAGAAATCAATTAGGATATTTATGAGAAGAGATATGCCTTGTTATTTTTATGATTTTTTTGAGAAAAATCAAGATTTTTATTGGAGAGATAAGTTTGTATTTTGCAAAAGATTTCAAAAAAATCTTTAGTTTCAAAAATAAGTCAAATTGAGAGAATTTTAAATCTGCAAGCTATGTAAAGCAGGGATAAACAAATTGTTTTATTCTTTGCTATTTTTAGCAGATTGTTATTGCTTTTCTTCCTTGGTCGGATTTGAGGTTCCTGCTGGAGAGATAAGGTGTTTTTTTTGCTTTAAAAGCATATTTAGCCTATTTTGAGAGGCTTTTCAGTATGTATTTGCAAAAGGTGTGTTTTTTCTGCTTTTGTGTAGACTTTTGAGATAGTTTTTGATAGTTTTCCTTGAGCTTTCTTCTTGAGCTCGAATTAGGGTTTTGGAGGTATATGTGAAAAACTTAGTGTTTTTCCAGTTCAGATTCTAGTTTCTTTCTCTTACACATTTTTGAGCTTGTAAACTTCTTTGTACTTAGGTTTTGAGAGTTTTCACTCCTTCATCCAATAAAAGCAGCATTCCTATCTCCAATTTTTGTCTCTTTGCAGTTTTAGTATGATGTTCATATTGTGATTCTATTTTACAAATCCTTTTTATGTCCTAATATTGCATATTATTGATACAAAAAGTTCATTTAATGGAGGTTGCATGTTGTGTTTAGGTTCAGACCTTCATGCAAATCAATTTTGTACTAGTGTTCATGAGAGATTATGAATTCATTACTATTTTTCTGAAGACTGTTTGTGGGTGAAATATCAAAGTCATTTTTGAGTTTGAGGATCACATTAGATAGGATTTCATTTCAGTCATATTCTCTATCCTTTTTCTCAAAAAATCACTTAGAATAGGATCCATCATTCGGAGAACCAACTCACTTTGGGGATTCGTTCTCGCAAATAGTTACCCACAACTCGAGAACATTTCCGTATGTCAATAGATTGCTGAACTTTCAGTTTCAGTAGTGTGAAAATCTTATTGATAACAATATTAAATGTGTTTCATTCATCTGTATACTCAAGCATTTATCCATATGAGATAAGATCCATATAAGATAGATATCCAACCATATGGGTTAGGCATCTATCCATAAATGATAGGTATTTATCTATTCATTTGGGATAGACATCTATCCAGAAAGGAAATGTAACCTATGATATCCCCCATTTAAGAGTACCTAAATACACTTTCTATTTTATCACAATTCCTCTGTAAGCACCACTTCTCATATTTATTTTCGCACCTCCTATAATATTGTGCATTCTTCCACCTATGTCTAGTTATCATCACATTATACATAATTTATGTTAGATTCTTAGTTACACTTGTTGTAGTTATGGTCAATATTTGTGGTGGTAGTGTCCTTATTATTCAAATAATTTCTTAGTGGCCCCACCTTCCCATCCACCTTCAGTGATTATACCAAAAGAAGATTTTGAAATATAGTAAATCATAGAACATATTTTCAATAGTTTAATTAATTTAAATCATGTTAGTCTTATGAGAAATTTATAAAGTTCATAATGGTAATTATAGTTATTATTATTATTATCAACTTATTAAAATGCTTTAGTAATTTCAAATTAATTATATATAACCCAAAATTTACATTTGTTCTATTTTATTTTAGTTTTATTTATATTATATTTATTTATTATTAAATTTTAGTGTTAAATATAGATAAAATACATATTTATGGGAGCGAGAGTTGTGACATCATTCCCCCTAAGATTATGCATCATCTCGATGCATATAAGTTTCATATTTAAACATCAAGTAATATTAGTAGAAACTTAACATATACTAAGTTAATGTCACTTCAAATGCAAGGTTAGTAAGTTTTCATACCTAGGTTTTGTTGCTGGTGGTTTTAGCACAACGAAATGTAAGTAAATGATATATCACTTACTCTTCTTGAAAAGAAAGGAATTATTCTCCAAGCTTCCTTTTTAGTCATATCTTGACCATGTGGATAATCAAGTGGTCTATGTGATTGATTTTAACGAGGGGAATTCATTGGTTCGATCTAGATATAACCAGGTAATGATGTTCAATCAAAAGATTCATATCTACTTTTACATGTACAGTTTAATCTTTAAAACATAGATCTGTAAATAATTCTTCATACATGTACTAAAAAATAAATGAATTTAATAAATCTATTTCTTGAAAGATCCCAAGAACTATCATAAATGATTTTGTAATTAAAGAAAGATCAAAAGATAATAAAGATAAGAGATAAGACCCAAATTAAATGTACAATGGTAAATTTTATTTCATTTTCTAGATCTGAATGGTTAGATGAGGTCAAGAAACTAATATTGTAATGATCAATATTTCACACAACCACTTACAACATTGATGTAATCATTTAAGGAAACATATCATAATATTTTTCAAGCCACATGCATCAAACCACCATTTTCATTCATACAATAGAGACATAACTTTATGTAAAAACACATTAAATCACATATCTCACTAGATTATTTAATTTAGGTAAAAGAAATAAATCATATCATCACCAAGATCAGAACATCATTTTCAAACAACATGTGTGATCCTTTCATTTCAAAATTTAGAAAAATCATAAAATTCTAGTAGAGTATTCACATTGAAAATGTATAATTTTGTTGTAATGAAAATGATTCCTAACCCCTAAAGGAGTCTCAAAAAGAGATAAATAACCAAGTGGGAGCCCAAAAATTGTGGATCTAAAAAGAGTCTAATTGAAACTAATCTTGGACAACTTGATCTAACTAAGAACTAATTGTCAATTACCAGTTGAGTGGGGAAATCCAATACTGCCTCAATAAATATGAAAGTTGAAGTTGATTTATTACAAAATGTTTGAAAGAATAAATGAATAAATAAAATAAACACCTATCTATTAAATCATCATCTAGAGTATAAGAAAATAATAAAATATTTCAGTGGCTTAGCCACTTTTATTTAAAAAAAAAAAAAACTTCATTCAAGTCATTCATTTTAGGGCCCTTATGATATTTTAACTTTATTCTTTGAGAGAAAGTTGAATCTTCTATATTTTCCTATAATTCTCCAAAGTCCACCAACTACTCTTTTAATTTATGAAATTCTAGCTTATTCTTAATCATCTTGTCAATTACTTCCTCAAACATTGGTTGGTGAAGCAAATTTGAAAACTATTTGATTATTTTGGAAGTTGGTTGTGTAAATGATGGAGTTTTCTAAAATGCACAAGAGAGGTCCTTAATATTTTTTTCAATAATCGCCATGGATTAATCCACTAAGGTTCTACTTTGGTTGAAATTTCCCTTGCACTTTTTGAGTGGTTTTACTCTCAATTGACTTGCTTTTAGCCATTCCCTAGGTTTATCATGATTTTCATCTTCAAAAATAGCTACCTTAACAAGCTCATTAATTCTTTTCAAAATTGGAATATATTATTTCCAAACAAAAAGATCTTTTATTTTTTATTTCCATTTGGTGAGCCAATCTAGCTTCATCACTAATATTGTGATAAGCTTTTATTTCCTTGTTAATTACCCCAATACCAAATGTCTACAAATTTTCTCTCTATTTTCAAAGTTGTTGGGAGAATGCCTTCTAGGTCTAGATGTTGATCATCCTTATTCAATGGTTCTTGTAAAACTGGTGTTGGTACAATAGGATCAATATGTCCTACTAGGTGATTTGTGTAAGAGGAAAATTTTGAAACTTTAGCTTTGACTTCCTCTTTGGTATTTTCATCTTTCTTTGTGTGCTCAAGTATTGTAGAAATAACAAGTTTCATGGATTGTTTCTTATCTTCTTGGTTTGGGTACCTAAATTTACCTGTTGTAAAGAATAGTCCCTAAGTGTCATTTCTGCTAGGCTTGTCCACCACAGGGGTAGAAAATTGTGCTATTATGTCTCCTTGATCATACCCTATAATCAAGAAAATCCTTCTAGCCCTCTTCTTTTGTCTAGGCTATGTCTTGAACACTCCTAAGAAATAAAAATCCTCCTCTTCTTGGAAATATATCTTAGTCCTTATTTGCACACTATGGTTGAGCCATATTGGGAAACTTGATGTTCCTACCTATAATTATTGAGAATGGGGAGGAGTTTTTTGCACAATATCAAAGGGGGTATCCATGGGAGTTTGTTGAAATAAATTCACAAAAAAAAGGAGTTATTCAATATTTTCAATATTCAAATCCTTCCCTACGTTGTGCTCATGCCTATCACCTCTTGCACATTGGTCTATTTTTTCTTGGTGGGGTGGTGATGATGAAGAAAAATCATGTGAAGGTGAAGGAAATTGAGTCAAAATTTTAGCCCTAGTTGTATCTTTGGAATCTTTGACAATATCTTCTTCTTGCCTCTCTATATCATGCTTCATTCTCTCAAGGTTCTCAACATCTTTTCCTTGCACATTCCCCTTAGATTGCCCATCATTACCACCTAGTTGATCAATATGTTTAATGTGTGGGGAGAAGGAATTAGAGCCTCATGTGGAGGGCTAGGTATATGAGGTGGAGATGGAGGAGGTGGAGGAATAGAAGATTGAGATGGAGGTGGTTGATGTGGAGGAGGAGGTCATTGAGGCATATCCTCAATTTGGGGAGCATATTTTCTAGGTGGAAATGTAGATGGAGATGGAATGAGAGACTCATGAGGTGAAGATGAAGATGGGGATATAAAGGGAGAGTTGAGATTTTTCTAAAAGAGGAGCCTTGAAATGAGTCCTTTTCCTTTTTTTGAGAGGAAATTCTTCTTCTTCTTCCTTTTCTTTGCTAGTCTCTTTGATTATTCTTCTTTCCACCTATTTTATTTTCTTCATAGTTTCTTTGGATGATGCCTTATCTTTTGTTTTCTTTATTACAACATGAGAGGATTCCTCAAATTTATTTTCTAGTTTCTCCTAGTTCCTAGTGTGTGGTAACTCCAACATTGGGAATGGTGTATCCAACATAATTTAGACATATCCACCACATTTACTGCCCTGCTATTCATAGAAGGGTATTTTAAAATCAAATAATATACATTGTGAATAGGTTGATTAAAATTTTTTTGTGTATTTTAGTTTTGATGTAACACCTCACTTTCTCCAACTTTTTTGGGATTTTCCTAAATTACATTTCCTAAAAAATTCCATGATCAATATGTAATAATTCTTCAATTTGAACCCATGCTCATCTATAAAATTGGTCCAATGGTACTCCAAGGCTGGCTCATGTTTGTAATTATCCCCTATAAAATTATTTTTGATAAGTAAAAATAGGTTTTGAAGGGGCCCCGAAACCATTTACAATGAAGAAAAGCTGCAAAAAATACTAAGCTAATAAAATCCATAGCCCAAAAAACCAAAATACTGACAATAGATAAAACCAAAGAAACCCGTCAGTAAACCAACAACAAAAAACATTGGCACCCAGGCTGATCAAGCAATAGAGTCAACAACAACTACAACATCTTTTTTAGAACATTGAATGAGGCCATATTTTCCTCAATGACCCCCTCATGCATCTGCATAACATCTTTGAGCTCATCAAATGATACAACAACCTACTTCTTGGTCTTACTCCTTGTCCTTAAACACGGTCCAGCCTCCACATCCTTTTCCATAGTTGGAACAGAATCCACATTTTTGTCCACTAGGTTTGAGCAATTCACATCATCAACCACTTTCTCAATTTCCCCCAACTCCAGGGGTTTACTAGTCCATTTCAAGGCTTTCTCATTTAAAACCGAAAGACCCTTAGCATTTGATTGCAAGGAATTGTTGCTTATGCTCACTACAGTCTTCAAATCCTCTAACAACTTACCAATTCTATCCTTAATGCTAAAAAATATTTCCTCGAAAGTCTTATTAACCATCATTTCCAAAGAGTAAATCCTCTCCTCATGAGTAATACCTAGGCAATCAACATCAACAACTAATTTATCCATCATTACATTCATAGATTTAGCCTTACCTTTAATCACCCATTCTTTTTTATTGCAATAGACCATTGCCACACAAACATCCTGCCAGTTCTTAAATTGGACATTGATCTCCTTCACTTCTGAGAACAATCATTTCACCAGAGAAATAAAATTATGTGTTCCATCCTCAACCATATTGCAAAACATACCCATATTCACCTCATCCCAATTGACAGGAGACATGACCTTCGGCTCAAATTTATGACTAGGGATTTCCCTACGCTCCTCTTTCTACTCCTCTTCCTCCTCAATAGGGGAATCCTCAACCTCGACAACCTCCACCTTAATCCTTTGCTTATCTGGAAAGTTTTCCAAATTAGCCAAAGCTTCCAACCACTCCATCTTCACAGTCTTCTCTTTTACCTACAAGTAGTTAACATGAGAGATAGGGGACCCTGGTTAGGGTCAACATCCTTAGTACACTGGACACTCCAATCCCTTGAAAATCCATAGGCATGGACCTGAGAAGAAATTCACCAGGACCATTATCCCCAATAGGGGCACTATCCACAACCCCCACATTTTCAGGACCCTTAGCACCAATCACAGGGGAAATATCCACCACGCCAACCTTCCCGAGACTCAGAGTAGGCTTCACACTTGAACCAGGAGTTTTCACATCTTTCACCAAATCCACCTTTCTCTTAGTAGACGACTTATCTTTCCTCTAGGACATTTGGATTTCCCCTTAGTATTCTTCTTCCTAGACTACACCATGGCTTCCCTCAATTCAATGTTCGTTTCATAACCCTTTGAGCACACTTCAAAAGCTTTAGACCCCTCCTCAAACAAACCATCTTCCATTGACATTTCATCAAAATCCAAGTCTTCGTGCTCATAACTCCCTTCCCACTCTGTAGTAGAATCCCCTGTCTCATAACCTTAATTCTTAACCCCCCTTTTTGTGAGCTAGGGTTTTAGGAGAAATAGGGATTAATTTAAGCTTAATATGAGAAAAAAAAATATTCATAAGGCCTTCATGCAGAATGACCTTCTTAGGGTTTTTTCGGTGATCCTCAATACTGTTTTCCATCGAAAATAATAGATAAAAAGGAGAAGAGACCAACACCTTATGATGGAAGTGATTCAAAAGCATAAAGTGGTAACTATACACAATAGAGAACCTACCTTCTAATGTGAAATAATGCATTATAGCCAACACAAGATCCCTCCAAAATGGTTTAAGAGACTTACGGGCATACCCACCACTCCCAACATCCCAAAGCTTCTTCTTCTCATCAAATTTGAAGAAATTAGCAAGGTATTTCTTAGCAGTTGCTTTGTATATGTAGAATTTCCTCCCAGAAGATGAAATCCCTATGAATTTTGATATGAATTTCTCATCAATATTGAACTCCACACCTTTATAACGCAGAGTCCTGCCATTCCACCCTTTTACAAAAAACTCCATAGCTTTAAGATTAGGTCCTTGGATTCTTTGCATATACTGGGTAACCCCACCCATTTCCAAATGATCCCACATAGTTTCATTTCTCTAGAACTCCTCATACGAGCTTGGTTCCACTCTGTAATGAGCTCCACCCATGTTGGCATGTAAAGAGTAGGAACCCAAGAGCACCAAAAAAATTTGCAAAAAAAAAAAACCTAGCTATCTGCAAAACCACACAAATAATACCCACAAAATGTGTGAGCTTGTCATTCAATGTACTTCCCAGCCTACACAGCCAGGCCATAATTTTATGAAACTCAAAGTTGTAATTATGAAACAAGCAGGGCCAAGGTTCAATGTGCATAAACCAACTTAAAATAATAATGAAGAACTTTTCCCCTATATCGACCACCTTAAATACATGCCACTTGGTCATTATTGGAAATAGTTTTAAGATTGAGTGGTAATGATTCAAATACATCCCAATCATATTTAGCCACCACTCCCAAATTGGCTAATCTGTTAGCCAACATGCTAGCTTCTCTAAACACATGAGAGATTCTAATCTCTTCAAAAGAATTAATGATGGAGATTGAATCATTAATTAGATGAGCGATAGACCATGATGGTAGACACTTCATCAAAAGATAGTTTATAATATTAAGTGAGTCCCCTTCCAACCAAAGTTTAGAGAGCCCTAGATTCTTTGCCAAAATGAGGCCATGATAGGCTACAACTGCCTCTACAAAGTGGTTTGTTTGGATTCCCAAAGGGAGTGCCACCATAGAGACAAACCTACCATTCTCATCTCGTAACACTCCCCCACAACCAGCAGGACTTGGATTTCCCTTAGAAGCTCCATAAAAATTAACTTTAAACCAACCAAAATAAGGAGCCTTCCACCGAATCCCCTCCTTGGGTTCTTTTAACTTCTTCACTAGATTAGAAAGGTCACAAGAAAGATTGGAAATCTTTTTCTCACAAGTAGATCATAAGGAGAAACATTCACCTTCAGGTTAAATGAAGGGATCACCAAGAATTCAGAAAGGAAATTTTCCTTGACAGCTTCACAGATTTTAAAGGCTAGCCTAGAAGGCGACAGTTCTAGCTAACGGAAAAAATGATTGTTATGTTCCTTCCAAACTCCCCACGCTACATGCGACAAGATAAGAAACCACAACAAAGAAAGGGTTGGGTTAAGAGAAGGAGCGACCCATTGAGACCACAAGTCAGTGAAGGAGGTCAGGAACACCCACACAATATCCCACAATTGAAAAATATGAGCCCAAACTTCCCAAGTATAGCTACAACTAGTCACCAAATGAAAACAATCCTCTGCAACTTCTTTACATAAGAAACACTTGTTTGGTAGAGACATTCCCATTTTTAAGAGATTATTTAGAGTTAGAATCTTGTCTTGACAAAGAATCCAAAAGAAAATATTGATTTTAGGTAGGAGCTTCCCATTCCACAAACAACCCCAAAAAGGAGGGGGACCAACCATTCGAGTTTGAAAAGAAAAGGTTGAAGATACAAAAAAAATTCCATTGGGAGCTAATCGCCAAATTATCGAATCCTCAAGAGCATCCACTGGGATATGAATCATGGAAAGAAACACAAATAGGGGCTTCAAATCCCTATTAACCACATCAAGTCTAATCCAGCTACCTTACAATATATAATCAACAACAAAAAAACCATATTCTCTTTGATATAGCATTGTCTTGGCGACATGCCATGTGCTGCTATGCGAACACTTCAGACAGGGAATTCACTTTAGTGTTATGACCAAGGGCCTTATTTGGTGGTTAATTTATATTACTGTCAGCCATTATGAAATGGAGATGGGACATATGGTGAGTGTGGGAAGATGGGTGAAAATGGAAGTATACAAAATAACCAAGGTGAATTTTTGGCTCCAACAGAAACTTTAATATTATGAAACATTAGTGGTACTTAGTTATCAAATTTCATTAAATGATAAGTTTTATTAATTTTAATCATTATGTATGTAAATAATGTTATGGATATTTTGGTCAAATAATGTTGTTCCTATTTTTAGTTAATGACATCTGTTAGGTCTCAAAAGTGTAGGTTTTTAAACCATAAGGGGGTGACAATCCCTTAATACACATTTGGCCCACAAACAAGGTAAACAAGACCGATTATCTTTTGCTCTTCAGGCTCTGCCAGACGTAGGCGGGTATACTTGAACAATAAGGAAGATTTGCAATTGGATATAGTTCCTAGATTGAGAAACCTACTCGCTATGGCACGTGAAGGTGGAGTAGATGTAGAGCTTTGATATCTAATTCCTATTGAAACCAGTTGAAAATTCAAGATTTTGAGTTGTATTTTGTATGCAATATCCTAAGTATGACCTGTGCCTACTCCTATTGGGTGAACGAAGTGGATGAGTGAATGGTGATTAATGGAATGGATACAAAGTTGTCAGATAGGTAATCCTATTATTCAATTTAACTCGAATTACTGGGCACTTGAGATGTCTACACCTTGTGCAAATGTGCAAGTATGTTTATCACAGTGTTCTTTAATAATCCTATTGATATCTCCTCAAGCTACTGTGAAAGTATGAAAGTATTTTTAATTCTTGTGTTAATGGAAACCAATCAAAACAACTTCTTTAAAAGGATTTTAACCCTAGGAAGAGACCAATTAAATTAAACTATCAGAAAGGATTTTAATTCACATCAAGGGTGTGTGCAAGAAGTTGAGTCCACTTTTTGGCCAAAAAGTGGAAGTGTTTTATCTGATTTTCAGCATTTGACACATTTGACCTTAAAATTTGAAGCACTTAGAGATGAAATCTTTAAAAAATTCACTAATCATAAAATGTAGTGCTCGGAGTCTAGTTTCCAAATATGTAATTTATTTCAATACCCAGATTGTACAAATTGAGTTTTAATAGGCATTTCAAAAACCACTGTTTAAAAGTCTTTTTTTTACCATACCATGCACGTGTACGACATCCATGTTTTGACTTAAATTATCGTATTTTTCTAAATCCTTTTGGGATAAGTTTTATGACTCACTGAAGCTTGTTCTTGATTTTTTTTGTATTTTTTTATTGAATATATATTTTTTGGTTAAATTTTTATTAGGAAAATTTGTCGTTTTGAAAAATCGTCATGTACGACATGCATAAGATGACCTAAACTTATCATTTTTTGATTTTGTTTTTAAAATTGAAAAGAATTGTCTGAATTTTGTTCTCGTGCAGTCCGTTTGTCAAAATGTTATGTTCATCAAAAGTTATTAAAATAGTAAAAAACTCTGATATTGAAAGTTTATGGACCAATTTTATTAGAAATTAATTGAAAAATAGAAAAAATAATCCAATTGAAAAACAAATTACATATTTAGAATCTGCATTGTTTCATCTAAAATGGGTTTTAATTTCGTCAGAAAATTCTGCAAAAAAGGTTGTCAGCCATATGTCCAAAGTTGGTATTTTTCTTTGACATTGTTAGGACCTTCAACTTGCAGGTCAAACCAGGTTGAAGGTTGAGGTTCGGACTTCCAATGCTTTTCCTGAACCAAAAACCTAAGCAAAAATCTGACCACAATGCAAAAGGCAATTCAAATTTTAAAAAAATAGGCTCCCGATTATAAAACGGGATCCCGTTTATTCATAAACGGGATCCCATTTAGTAATCGGGATCCTGTTACGTTTAAACCACATTCCGACCGTTGTCAGCGTAACGGGATCCCGTTTCATAAACATGATCCCGTTCACTAAGCAATGGCCCCGACGTTCGAAGTCAGTGAACAAGATCTCAATTATGAAACAGAATCCCGCTTATGCATAAACGGGATCCCATTTTATAATCGGGATCCTGATTCATTTGAAGCAGGATCCCGTGTTATTAACGGGATCCCATTTATATGATTTAAATTCACTGTGCACAAGTTTTCTGAAGTCTGCAACTTCCATGTATGGTCGAGAGCACTAAAAATGAATGATTTTTCATAAGCTATTGTATTTACAGGTCATAACTTAATTTTTAAAGTGGAATTGTGGTAGTTTTCTACTTGTTTTGATGAACACAAGAGGAAGAATTTTGTCTTAATAGGTATTCAACTTCCAATTTGGATTGAATATTTTGAAGAATCTCACTATTAACATTCATTTGTGCTTGAGAATTTTATAATCATGAGAGATAAAGCTCGTAATAAAAGAAGGAAGACATTGACTCCTCAAGAAGTTGAAGAAAATAGGGAAAAAGAGAGACAAAGACAAAGAGAAAGAAGAATGAGAATGAAATCAATGAATGATGGTGGAGCAACCAATTCAACAACTATTGAAGATGAAAACATTGAGGATACCATGGTTGTAGATGAATTTAATTTGCAAGGAGTCGATTTGGAGAAGAATATGATTATACAAACAAGTCCTACTATGTCTTCAAATCCCTCTTTGAATGCTATGGAGAATGTTTCAATATGCAAAATCCAGGTACGTCTTCAAATCCACATGTTAGTGAAATGGTAAATTTGTATGTAGAAGTTTTACAAGATGTTGGACTTAATGATGTTGACATTGACTACTATATCAGAGACAACCTTTTTATAGAATTTGTTGAAAACGAAAAAGAAAAATCTTTTGTTGCAAGTGAAAATAAAATGATCATTTTCTTATGTAATTTTGATGAAAATGAAATGAAGATGAAGGTGAAAATGAAATGAAAATGAAAATGAAAAAATGAAGATGAAAATGAAGATGAAAATGAAATAAAGAAAATGAAAATAAGAAGATGAAGATGAAAATGAAAATAAAGAGATGAAGATGAAAATGAAAATGAAAAACCGTTTTGTTGATGAAAATGAAGATGAAAATCTAGAATGTGATGTTGAATTTAATGAAAATACTTTTTTTAAAATTGGAAGTGGTGTTTTCGATAATCTTCCTAGTCAAATTTCTTGGAGGCAAATAAGAACACATGCAAATAGAATATACACCAAATTCTTTTATCGTAAAAAAATTGCATTTCAATGTCAATTAATGATGTAATTGATGAGAATGCAAAAAATGAGGAAAGTAATGAATAGGTTAGGCTTTTATGTTAAACCAAAAAGAAAAGATCAATCATTAAAACATGTTATGTCTACTGTTGCTAGTGCCATTCAATTTATTGGGAAAAATAGTTGATCTAAAGATAAAAACTCAGCAAGAAGAGCTATAACTACTGCTATAGTTAACAAAGCAACTATAAATAGAAGAATGGTAAAAAATATTAGTGAAGTTTTAAAAATACATCTTAAAACATTACTAAGAGCAACAAAAAGAAGAGAAAGTATAGAAAATGATCCTATCAATCAATGTTGGAGTTTTAGTGGACGACTACCGAGGTCTGATATAAAATTGAATGTTGAAATTAAATCTTTGATCAAAAAATATTTGCATGATAATACTAGGGTTTCATCTAATTCTAGAGATGTTTTAAAATTAAGGGCGGGGTCCAAAGTTCGCGATCCTCACCCAAAACACCTATTAGATACAACACAAACTGAATTTTATAGAAAATTTTGTAGCAATTCAGTGTTACTTGGTAATATTGAAATAAGTCAAAGGTCTTTTGAAAAATGTAAACCCTAGTATGTAAAAATTAATAAACAACGAATATTTTGTTTTCGTAAAATACATGTTCAATTTCGTTATTTTTATGATGTTTTTCGATATATATGTTGTACCTTGCATACTAACATGATTAGACAGGATTGTGGTATTGATATGCCACCTCAAGCAATAAGAGAGTTTATTTCAATTTTGTTTTGTGAAAAATCTAATGATAAATTATTTTATTTAAGTTCTTGTATTTCTGGACAATGCATTAACTATGGAAATCTTTCACTTTTAAGAATTTTTTTGCATGAAAGTGTTGATCATGATTTTGGACAACAATTAGTAGATGTCAAAAGATTTAGGAATTTTTAGTATTCTTTAAAAGATGGAAAAATAGGAAAGCGTTGTGATTTAGTTACAGAAAAAGTTAGTGTGCATGCATTTATGAGTGAATTTAATAATAAAATTGTACCAAAATATGTCA
>VDFB02000015.1:302220835-302243152 GCA_007258455.2 Sequoia sempervirens | reverse complement strand
GGACCTGTCTGCCTCCGGTGGCGAACCCGTCCACATAGCAGCCGTGCAATATCCTCCTCCTAGCGCAAAAATACAACAAATTTTCAAAATCCGCCTCCGACCCATTTTCTAATTTCCCCCCGCCATCAAAACCCATGTGTTGAAATTTTCAAAATTTATCGAAAAACCATATTTTTGGGGTTTTGATTTTTACACCAAAACTTCCGGAGGCCATAACTTTTGACTCGAGTGTCCGTTTGAGCTGAAATTTGACGGGTGGTTGCGTTATGAGATAACGAGTGGATTTCCAATTGGTTTCTTTGAAAGTTATTGGAACCCGTTTTGACCCATTTTCGGGGCCTCAAACTTTCATTTAGGCCCTCAAAATCTCAATTTAGTGTTTTTTTCTAGCATTTTGAAAAATTGTTCACTCATAGCTCAAAATGCATATCTCAAATCTGGGATGTTAGTTGGCAATTCATCCTATCTCACTAATGGGTATTTCTTGGAAAAAATTGGGACTCTCAAACATACGACCATGAAGTTTCCTAAAATGGCAAAATTTGACAATTTTTGAAAATTGCCAAATCGGGAAAAATTTGATTGTCAACACCTTACGCCCTTTAAACCCTGAACCTCGGTGTAGAATCCATCCAATCACATCCCCCAATCATTCTCATCTTCACTCCAATCATCCTAATCTAAGCTTTCATCTAATCCCAATCTGAGCTTAACTGAAACCCTAATCTGGGCTTTAATCCATATGCCGTCAAGATCTTTGGATATCAAACAAAATCTTACGATTCCTCCCTCCATCTTCTTCAATTTTGTCCTATTCCTCCATTCTAATCAATCCATTCACTCATTCCATGTAACCATTCATCTATTTCAAACCTTCATCTATCATCTCAACACTTCATCAAACCTCCTATCATCTCAAACCTTCATCAAACCTCCTTCTATCATTTCAAACTCTCATCAATCGTAATCTTCCACCTATTCCCACCCTTCACCTTCTAGTTCCAAGAATCAGTCATCTCTCCATCTGGTCACCTTTTCCTCATCCAAATCCTTATCCCTTTATCCAATACACCTTACCCCCCTCCTTTTCCTCCCCCCACCCTCTCCCTTCATCCCACCTCATAATCCCTTGTCATTGGTATCTAGCTATAGGCTTTTCCCCACGCAATCCAATGTCATCTATCTTATCACCATCACTTCTACTTCTTTTGCACATCTTTTCAATCTCCTATCCTATCTCATCATTCATTTATCCATCCTTTCATCCTCCCAATTCCTCTTTTGATGACTTGGATAACTATCCCATCCCTGAGCTTCGTGATCACCATCATCCTCCAATCCAATCCAACTGGTCCATCTTGTCCCATCATGTCGGTCCAATCATTTTATCCCCTTCTCTAGGTTTATCTCATCATCTTTCATCCATCACTTGTCTCTGACCTTTTGTCGAACTACGTTGCCCCTGCGCTTTCACGTAGGCAAGGTCGATCATTTGATCCGCTCCCGGGGTTCCATCCATCATCAGTCTATATTTGTCCACTTTTCTCCTGGTCTCCATCCTATCTTGGTCATCCATCAAAATCTCCATCATGGTCTATCGTCAGCCTTTTGTTGAACTACGAGGGCTCTGCACTTCCACATAGGCAAGGCTAATCTTTGATCGGCCCCCGAACCCCTAGGTCGCTAGGATGTGTTAGTCTCCTGTCTTGTGTCATGTCTCTTGTGTCGCGTCGTCAAGCTACACCCTTATCTAGCTAGATCTTAACAAATGAGATTCACTTGTATCATCAAATCCAATCAGTTATGAATATCCTGTGTCATATCAATCTTTTAATTTAGTATCCATCATCGGTCTCAATAGGATGCATCCTTCCTAACAGACCTCATCAATCCCATCCATCCCCTTGATTAATCCTATGGCAAAGGGCATTTGAAATTAATTGTGATCTTTTGATGCTTTTGGTTTTTTTTTATCATTTGAGCTCCCTATCATCACTTGTCATCGTCGCCTTGATCCATCATATCATGGTGTGCTTTGACTAGTCAACATAGTGTATCTTGATCTTTTGTCTTCTCAGTTGTCCCCATAGTACCCACCAAGATCCCCGAGGTCTTGTGTTACGCTAGCATCTTGTGTGCTTGTGGTTATCCCAATACCTGGCCCGACCAAGGTCACCATGACTTTGGGGTGTTGGGATAGCCTTCTTGTTTGTTATGTTTGTTTTATGCATTAGACACTAATCTGCCTTGGTTCTTCATACCTTGGCATCTTGTGCCTTATGCTATAGCAAAAATCAGTGCTCCGACGATGGCAAATTGCATTTAGATTGCATTTCATCCTTCATCACACTCCCCTCCCAATCTTCCATCGCATTGCATCATCTTCTTCAACTCCCCTTGCATCATCTCATCCATTTCGAGAGCCCACCCGTGTTCTATTGAACCCGCATGTCCTCTCGATGGGGCATCCTTCATCCCTAACTTTCATCTTTACCCCCATCATCTTCCTTCCTAGTCACTTCTTTGAATGACTGGGGCATCTTTCCCAATCTAACCATCTTCTTCTAGGTTCTATGTTTTAATATTCTTTGAAATGATGCTACTTCGTAACACCATCTCAAAGAGGGGCAAAATGTAGATGTCTAAATTTGGACACTTAATTTATCCAAATTCATCCCCTTCGTCGTCTTATTATTTGTTAATTAAGTAATACTACTATTATTTAATTAATATCTTTAATTCTGCCAATCCCTAAGGTATTTAATCAATAATACCTTATCTCTTTAATCCTCCTTCCATCAATTGAATTAAATAAATATTCCATTTATTTAATTCCCTTCATGTCACATCCTCCATCATTTTTATCTTATCTTAATCCTTCTTCTAATCCCATCATTAGGATGTGCACATGCCTAATCTTTGATTAGGAGGTGTCACATCCTCCAACTTTTGCAAGTTGGCCTCTAATCTCTCTTAGCCACTTAACCATCCTCTAATCCTTCACTAACTAGCCTAATCAACCTCTCAAGGAATTTTTAATTCCTTTTATCCTTCCAAGGAATATTAAATTTTTCTTCCCCATGTCCTTTATGACATGTGTCCTTAGTCAACCCTATTAAAGGCCTTCCCTTTGGACAAGGCACTCCACTTCCCCATGTGAATTTTTAATTCACCTTTTAATCCCCAAGGCACCCAAAAGGAATTTTTAATTCCTTCACTTCTCCCCACATGTCCTTCACTTATTCTTTATTCTTTCCCATCTCCCCATGAGAATATTTGAGGAATTTTTAATTCCTCACATGTCCTCTCACCCACATGGGGACAATTACCTCCTTTATGAAGAGATCTTGTCCAATCCCAAGGTACTTTGTACCCCTCTCCATGTCATGTCCTTCTCCTTCCACCTTATGTCCACTTCATCTTTTAGGGCTAAATCACATGCCACATGTCAAGATGTGAGGGCTTGTGAGTTCTCAACTCACCTTAGCCCTACATCTTGAAATTTGGTGGCTCAATCTTGACCCTCCATTTCTCCTAGGAATTCTCAAAAATCCTATAAATACCCCCTCTTTTCTCTCATTTTAGGGAGTTCATTTTGCTAGCCAAACTCTTGCAGTTTTGTTTCTCAACCTACACTTAGCCATTTTCTTGTTGTCACCCACGTGCATCCATCTTCACATCCTCACCTAGCTTGCATCTTGCCATCCAAGGAGCATACACATCAAAGATCGAAGGGCCAACCAAAGGATCGATTCGACGCAAGGTATAATGTTCCATTTTGTTGCTTTTACTTTGTGTTGTTTCCAACTTAGGCTAATCTTGAGGTGTAGGTTGTTTTAGTGTTTATTTGCACTCTTTTACTTGTTGCTTGTTTTCTAACGCTCACATTCGACCTATCACAGGATTTAATTGGGATTTGTGATGATAATTTGTGTCATTTGCTTTGCTGAAGGATTTGAAGGGGCTTGATTTTGAGTTGCCACTGTTGAGTCTTGCATTCAAACTGAGATTGTTTGCTTTGGTCAGATTTTTCTTGGTGATTATTTGTGTTTGCTTGAACTCCAGGATTTCATGCCAGTTGTTGCTATTTTGATTACTCATCACTCATGGTATGTTCATACAACCCTCTCCTTTAGTTGACAAGTTTGACTCGCTTCATGGTTTGTGTGAATTCCTTGAGTCGGTATTTTGAGATGACGAAGTTTGATAGCAGAGCTAGGGTTCTCATTTTAACTTTATGCCCTTCCATGTACTTTGTGTTGATTTTCCTTCTGCTTGATTGTGATTCAATATGGTTAATCATTGCGATGTTTGATTCTTAGTTTGATTTCATGCTTCCCTATGTTGAGCTCTGGTTTTATCTTGTGATTTCCCTAACCTTCGATGAAATCACGTCCTTGGGCAGGTCTGGATCAATTGATTATCATTCGTTTATGGTGATCGCCTTTTTCTTGAGGGAGGTTTTAGGGGAATTTGCGGGAGGTTTAGTTGGATGAAACGGTGAATCAAGGTCAAACTATGCTTTCATCACAATATCCTAGGGTTTCCCTTATTGAAATCATTTTTCACATTGATTGAATCTTATTTAGATCGATTGGAAACCTAGATTCTTCATCTTATACTTTAAATGACTAGAATCCAATGATGAATCCCCAAGATTGTGATTGTTTGATCAGATCAGGCAAAACCATGGAGAATCCAAATCATTTCGGGATTATGTGCCTTTCACATAATTTTTCTTCCATTGGAATTTCTTGATTTTCTATCGCCTCACATTTTTTCGAGTGCAAGTGAAGTTATGTTGAGCTTCGCAGATTTCTTTCCAAGGCAGAAATCCTCTAAAAGTTGGAAAAAATAGGAAACCAGGGAATTGCATGAATTGGTAGTGGATAATTGTGCTCCATATGATTGATTTGAACTATTTTATGATGTGCCATGTCATCCTTTAGGCCGTAATGTAGATTGAATGACTTATGAGTGAATATTGCTTATCCTTCACTAGAATCCACTTGGTTCGGATTTTCCTGAAATTCCCTTCTAGCCTTCATTCCGCGAAGGGGTGAAAATATTGAAGTATGAAGAAATGGGCTTTAATGATATTCTAGGGGGATTTTTTTTGTTGTTTGGATTTATCTAAATGGGTATGTGTAGGATCATCATGGAAAAAACAGGCCCTTAAGTGGCAAAAAAATTAGAAAAATTAGAGTTAGGGAACTTGACGTAAAAATTTGAATAAGTTATCTATATTATTTCAAAAATATGTAAGAATAGAATCTGTAGCAAATTGAAGGTATTTTCTAAACTACTAGGTTTTTTTTTTAAATCTATTTGGTGAAAATTTGAAATTTCAATGCAGTAGTACTTAAATTTGAGGGAAAAAATAAGAAGTAGGTGTCTGTCTGACCACCCTAACCACAATAAAATGATAATATTTTTTTATAATATTTTAGACATAAGTAGAGGACTCATGTCTAAATGTGATGCATATTTTTTTATAATTTTTTTCCAAGTAAATAATTAATTATGAATTTTTTATTACAACTTTTAAAAAATATAAAAAACTCGTACGTCTGACCACCTTAACTTGGTCAAAACTTCATGAAATTCATTTTTTCTTTTTTTAATCCTATAGTATGTGAAGCATAGAATGTGATGCATGTTTTGGATTTAAAAAATGTGATACCATTTGAAAGCTATAGATTTTTTTCAATCAGCACTTTAGTGATAATTCAAATAGAAAATGAATAGTAATTATTTATTAAATTCAAAGTAAAAGATAATTAAATATTGGTGGAAAGTTGAGAATATCCTTTAAAAACCCTTTTCATTTCATCAATCTTGGGTTAAAAAAATGTGATCAGCCACATACCCTACAAATACCCATCATATTGCCACTTTTTGGCCCATCGTGATCCTGCACATACCCAAATGATGAACATGATCTCTATGATGGACTATTTTGAATTCTCATGGTATAATATATCTTTATTTTTGTCTCTTTTCTAAATGAAAGTTGAATCAAGCAAGACCATTGCTAGAAGAACAAAGAGAAAATAGATGGATCCTGGTGCTGAAGGATCTTCAATCTTAGAGGCAGAAATAATCAAATTGGACATAAAGAGCAAGGTTCCTAAGAGCTAGTTGACTTCCATCTGGTCGGAGATCACTAATACAAATGTAGGAAAATGGGATTATGAGGAATTCAAGGCCAAAATGGCAGTGGAGGACCCCCCTCTATTGGTAAGAAGATTAGTGAGTTCTAGATTAGCTCATGTGGCTGGATTTCCTCCCACTGTGCAATGCTATGAGTTAGTTTTTGAGTGTGCTAGACACACAGAGAGTGATCAATCCACATGGCAGGGTGTTGGCTAACTTCTCCCCTATTTCGGTGGCACAAACTTTTGACACGCCCAATAGACCCCATGTAGTGAGTTTTGACCTTGGCGTCACCAAGAAGTATTATGCAGAAGACACTAACAAGTCTTTGCAGGTTATTAATTCTTGGTTAGAGAAACTTAAACCCCATATTTCAATATTTCCAAAACAATTATTCATGGAAATTTTTAAATCTGAGTACTATGATCTGCAATCACTCTTCTTAGTAGAGTGGTGGGTTTGAAGACTATAGGGATATTTGAGAGTTGGATTTTTTACATCATAGTGAGAATGGAGCAAGTTATTGACTATCATTGGTCAAGTATCATCAGTTCTATGATTCACCAACAATTGTGCAATGTACTACAGACCAAGAGCTTCACAATGACATCTTACTTGGTCTGTGCTTTGGCAAGATTCCATCCCTACAAGGGGCTAAGCACTAGAGGTGTATTTGGATAGGATGTGATATATGAGGTTTATCCACATTTTCATTTGGGTAGTTCTAGCTATAGAAGGGTGAATGATGCATTCACCATGTACATCACCAAATTGCTCCAAGGTGCGGAGCATATAAGGATTTCAGATGCTGCTAAGGAGTTGATAAGAAAGTTTGGAGCATGGTTCATACAGTTTCCTACCTTTTCCTACATAAGGATAGATGGTTGTCAAAGAGATCCATAAAGACTGCCAAGATACCCAACTGATCACATTATACTCTTAGAGGTCACCAAGAAAATGTGTGATTTTGATGCCATTGTGAAGAAGGATAAGCATAAGACTAGATTTGGAAATGACTTCCCTTTGAGAGTGGGGAGTAATGAGGCTTGTCCCTCTATCATCTCAGCACATTCCTCTGAAGAAGAAATGAGTGCATTGGGTTTTTCATTTCACTCAAAAAGGCCCATATTTGATAGGGCAGGCAAAGCACAAAAGAGAGCTAGCAGGGAATTTGGACACAAAGACGATATTGAGGACTATTAGGCCAATTGTAAAGATGAATTTGATGTCAAAAAGAAAAGGTTCTCAAGGTTACCTATTAACTTGATCAGGCTATATAACGTCAAGGTTGTCCTTGATCAAATTGAGGATGATGGGGATGTGATACAAAACCATGACTATGAGCCCATCAAGGACAAGATAGTAGGTGAGATTGACTGGTTAGAAGAAGAGAAAATAGAGATGGAACAAATCACTAATCATGTCCTCAAATATACTAAATTGTGGATCAAGCATAAGATTTGGGAATTGGATAGTAGGGGCATGCAATACACCTATGACTTGATGGGAGATTTGGAATCCCAATCCACCTCTGAAGAAAGTGAACAAGATCCAAAAGACAAAGGAAAGATGGACTCTCCCTTCAAAATTAAAATCAAGGGTGCTCAAGCGGAAGCAGAGGTAGAAAAGAAGAGAAATCCCATAGCTAAAAAGAGAAAAAATACTTCCAAGGAAAAGAAGTCTACTGTAGAGGAGGTACTTGATGAAGGAGAGAAGGAATATGATCCCGTGTCTAAGAGGAGAAAATTCACAAGAGCATCCAAGAAACAGAAGGGGCTTTCCAAGGAAGAAGGTGAAACAGACCCCAAAGTGGTGCATGTGGAGAGCTCTGGAGAGAAGACACAAGTATATACTAGGAGATCTAGGACCCCCTCTCCTAAGGAGAGTGCACTAAAAGAGAATGTTCCCATAGCCTCCACTGTAATGGAGCAACAAAGGGATACCTCTCCCTTTCCCGAGTCAAGTAATGCAGAGCATGGGTCCAAAGAGGTGGATTTTGGTGATTACCATGATGAAGATGTAGAAGGATTCAAGGATGGTGAACTCTACAGTGTTGAGGTAGAGATTGAGAGAATCTTGTAGTCCCCTTTGGTCTCATATGAAGACTCACCTATCAAGGATGTAGGAGATAATTCCTCAAAGAAAGAGGAAGTACCCACAAAGATCCTTTCCCCAAGGTCTAAAGAAGAAGAACATGACACGGAAAAGGATAAAAACCCAAGAAAAAATAAGAGAGATCAAGGGAAGGAAGAAAAAACTGAAGAGGCACATGTGGTCCAAGATTCAGGTATTGATTCCTCTACCAAACAACGGGAGGGCATCACTCAAGGTGAATAGTAGTAAAACTCTACCACTCATAGTTGGCTTGATGAGGAGTTAAGGAGTAAGAAAATAGTTACAGATGATACTCCTCTGAATTGGGATGATCTATTGGCTAATATTGGGAAGGGAAAATCCAAGAAGAAGGCCAAGATTATTTCTAGGATTGGTAAAGATGAGGCCAATAATAGGGTGATCCACATTGCTACCCCTACACCAGATAAAAATAAGGATGAGGTGACTCACCAAGACTATAGTGTTCAGACAATTAACACCAGGCCCACCTCCATGATACAAGAAGTAAAAGAATTTCAAGGATCCAGTGCTACAATCCTAGGAAGGTTGAACAAAGAGGTGCAAACTAAATAAGAATTGAAGAAGGAGAATGAAATGTTGAAAAGGTATTTGCAAGATCTCATGAAGCCTTTGTAGACTATTAGTCAGGTTATCTCTTCTTCATCTACAGGAGGTTTCCTACCCAAAGAAATGATTAATGAATTGGAAAGAATGAAGACCTCCACACAGGTCACACTTGATTGGTTGCATGGAGTGGGAACTAGAGAGATGATGTAATCAAAGAAATCTTGTCAACTGGTGGAGATTCCCACAAGTCAATGGAATGGTTGAAGAATGTGCTAGCCTAGGAAAAGGAAGATATTGATCTCCTATTGCAAAAAACAAAAGCCATCATGGAGTACACTGAAGAGAAATTGGTAAGTGATGGAATCCTTCCCTTTTCAAAGGTTGCAGAACCTTGGGAATGGTATGAGACCTTACAGATTAGACAGAAGGTGTTGAAGAATATTCACAAGCAGGGAAAACAAATAGAGGGCACCTAACAATATAACAAATGCATTTCATTTTTTGAATTCATCACCGGTAGAAAGAAGTTTGCACCAAGGAATCTCATCCTGGAGTAGTTAAGAAAGTGGTGGCATGATGTTTATGTCCCAATGGATGATGGACCAATCATAGTTCACCACTTGGATGATGCAGCCACATATATTGTGGTCATGGAAAAGCATCAAACCCTCAAGGTGGAATGGGATAAAATTATCAAGCAAACGATGGAAGATATTAAATTTGTTGAGAGAAAGTTTAAAATATTAATTATTCCACCTTTGGACAACTTGGAGAGGATTTTCTTGATGGTGCAAGATAAGGTGGCATGAGATAAAGACAAGGGGGAAGGCATTTAATGCAGGGCTACAGCAAAATTTGTGCTTCTCAATTATTCCTTCTTCATCTTCACATGCATTAGACCAAGCTACATTAGAGAACCTAGGCTGACATGGAAGAAGTTCAAGCATTTAATGCAAATATTGTTTTATTTTAGAACTTTCTTGGCTGACTTGTTTTGTGGCCGACCTTCTTGTAACCCTATTTGGGCTGACATAGCATGGGATTTCTATATGTATGGAATTTTTCCTCATTTTTAAGGGCTAGATGATTAGATTTTGAAGCGAGCTAAGTGAGAGATAAAAGCTAGTACTAGGAGTTAATTTTATTTTAAAGAAAGTGTTGTAACACAAAACACTGGAATTGTTGCTATTATTGGGTGATTCATTACAATTGAAGACATTGTGCTCTTGGTGAATTCCCTTGTATTGATTTATCTTGCATGGTTCTTGGTGTTCTATCTTTTAATATTTCTTAAAAAATATTGGATATATGTTAGATTTATAATTAGAGATGATTCAATGGTGTTTATGGTTCGATGCTTGAAGTGTTTGCAACAATCCTTGGTCAATACTTTTTGCAACTGGCTGATTGTGAGTTACTTTGTAATGTTAGCCTGGACCATATATTCATTGTGCTTAGTTCAATTGTGAAAGTTTATTCATTTCAATTGCAATAGATTTGTTCTGGATGAATGTTCATAATCTGAAAATCTTTAATGCCTTAGAAGATTGCACTATTTCTGTAAGATTGCAGGTTTCTCTAGGTTAAGTAGGAATTAGTTTTTTGCGGTTGGTCCATTTCAAGTATTTCATCATTTTCATTATTGATCTTAGGAGTAGTTTTAATATTAAGAATCTTCCTTAAACCCTCATCTTTTGCTATTTCTTTATTATCAATGTTAGATTTAGGGCTTGAAGTATCACCATATTGCAAGATCTGATAAGTTTTAGATTCCAACATTTGTTTGTAAGGTCCTTTTGTGATTACTAGAATTTTCACATCATCACTAAGATTTATTTTGCATTTCCAAGACTTGACATTAGAGACCTTGGGGTTATCTCTTGAGGCTTGCTGATATAGATTTACCTTTCAAGAGAGATAGGATACTTGTATCTTGTTTGAGTTTTTTTTTTGTGCAGAAAACACCATCAACATATCCACATATCCATCAAGGTCATTTTCATAAACTGCATAACCAAGAGGCACAATCCACATTGTTCTTGGCTCAACCACCTCAATTATACACTCATCAGTTGTAACAAGAAAAGTCATTTCCTTTGCATATTTATCTACAAGTTTGTGGGTAATTATCTCCCTTTCATGCATCTTCTTTTGAAAAATTGCAAAGAATGCATTCAAAGCATCATCCCAAGCTTGTAAGTTTCCTAAGCTATGCATATAATCTAGAATTTGATGTGCCACTGGTCTTCTTCTATCCCATATAACATATTTTTCTTCTAGGAAGCTCTCATGAAGTAAAACAGTAAACATACAACTAGAGTGCCAAACTTAAAGGCATACTTATTTTCCCTTGTTAGCTTCAGATTCTCAAGAAGTTGTTTCTAGAGCAACTCACATAGATCAAAATATTTTCCATTTACCACCATTTCATGTGTAACATAGATAGTTGTAGTCGGAACTAAATTTTCCCTATTTGTAAAGTAGATCTTATGACCTATCACCATAGAAGCATATTTCTCAACAAGGTTTCAGAAAGGTTTAGTTTTCAAAGATCTCTTATCATAGGTGGCACTGATTAGATCCATAACAACTTCATTCCTCACAGACTTAAGTACTAGTATGGGTCCAATATCACACAATCCTATAACTTAATCACTTCCTTGATTATTAGTCCAGGCATGTCGGTCCATAGGAATTTGTCATGAAGTCTACTCAATTCTATCCTTACATACTTGGCATCAACATCACTACTATAATTAGGAAACCAATTCCAAATATCTAGCTTCTTTCACACTAGGTTAACATATTTTGGTTTCACAAGGTGATTATCTCTAGTAAGCTCATTGGTCCAAAGTTTTGTGATTCTCGGGTGACTATATTCATCTAATTTCCCATGTATGCATTCCCTAGTATCTTTCATAGGTAAAAACCTATATGGAATTTTTGAGAAGGCACCGTCGAGGTCATTGTCAAATATTTTCATTGGATACCTCTTGAATTTTGGTCTAGGCCTCTCATAAATGTTAATAAAAATTGGGGTATCCATTTTAACTTTGAGTTGAGATCAAATGCTTAAGAAAACGATTATATTTCAAACCCATAGAGTATAGCAAGTTGTAAATACCTTTTTATGTGCACAATAGGATCTAGGGTTTGAGTACTCTACACCAAATTTGCTTTGAATTTCCTTTGAATCTCCTTCAACTCACTCTACTCTCTTCAAATGTGAAAATGTGATTGAAATTAACTTAGAAACTAACTTTAAACCTTTCTTGATCTTCCCTAATTCTGCATCAAATGCTTCAAATTCCATAAAGCTGATAAGCCCTTCACTGATACATTGTAAACCCTAAAACACTCTACATTTCTTCAAATTTGCATATTTTCTTTCGATTTCTTTTTCAAAAGCTTAAGAATGTCATTTTATACCATATATCTTCGTGTCACTCCTTAACACCTCATATTTCCAGGGGTTTGTTTTATTTTTTTGTTATTACTCCCACTAAGCCCATGCTTAGATTTAATTTTCAAGAGAATTATCTGCACCAGAGGGAGGTAAAAATTAATTTCTAGTTCTAAATTCTTCTTTGTTCTCAAGATCCTCTTTCGTTCTCCAAATATTTTTCATTTTCTTCTTTACTTTAGTAGGATCTTGTTTCTTCAAAGCTTCATTTCTCTTTGTCAAATTACTCTGTCTTACATTCTTACTTCTACAAAATCTTGAAATGTGTCTAGGTTTGTTGTAACTATAGCATACAACACTTTTATGACCAAACTAACCTCTATTCAATCTAGATCTACACCGGTTAGCCTTGTTTCCAAATACATTGTATGTATAATAGTAACCATTGAAAGATTGAACCATTCTACCAACATTATATCTATTCATCATCTAATTTTTGCACTCAATAGCTCTTTGTCCAGAGAAGGATCCAACATTCTGATTCATTCTACTTCTACAATCTATTACTTTATTTCCAAACTTATTCCATGAAAAACAAAAACCATTGAAAGATTGGTACCTTTCAGCATTTGGTTGTCTAATAGGGGGTCTTCTAGCATTGCTTCTTTGATTCTTGATTTGTTTCCCATTGCCTTGAGTCTTCTCTCAATTTTCAACCTTGTTTGGGTCTAATTAGCCTTTGATATTTCTCCCTCTTCAAGTCCCAAATGTCCTTTATTTTTAGATGGTATATGTCCTGCAATTAGTTCATCAAGCATTGTAGAACTTGTTTTGAATTTGTCCTCATGAACTTTTATTTTTCTAGATCTAATATCAGAGTTACCAAATCTTGTTCAAGTCTTATGCATTCATTAGTCTTGCTTCTCACCATTGCATTCAGACATTCCTCAATTCTTTTCTTTTCTTCCACTTGTACTTTCAGTTTGGTGATGTCTTCATTTGCTTGCTTCAATTGTTCATTGACTTCTCTATGTCTTTCTCTAAACTTCTTATTTTTTTCTCTCAAGTTTTTTATGTACTCATTTGCATCCTTGAGATTTTCCTTTAGATCTTTTTTTTGCCTTCAGCCTTATCAATATCTTCATGATCAGTTTTAAGTCCTTCTTTTTCAATCATGCAACCATCTTCTAAGTATTCAATTAAAAAAAAATTGAGAGGAGTAGGATACATTCTATCAACCATGTGTTCAACCTCCAAGATCTTTCTCAAGCTTTTAGGCTTCTTAAAAGGAACCAAGCTCTTATACCAATTGTTCAAAACCTAAAATACTGAGAAGGGGGGTGAATCAGAATTCCATCAAGCCATTTGATTACAATCTTTCCAATTAACAAAAGACATCTAACTACAACAAATAATGAAAATATGAAACACTCACAAGATCACATGACACATGAACACCAATATTTTTACATGAAAAAACCAAAAAGGGAAAACCATAATGAGGATTAGCTCACAATATATTATAACAGATTATAAGATATTACAGAGGCTCACTGCCAAGACACACTATCCCATAGGGCTCATAGCCACAAAAAGAATAATAGACAAAAGAAAGAATGGCCACACGACCAAGATTTGAACTAATACAAAATTCACCTTCCTTGTGTTGAATTTAGTTCCTTTGAAGCTGAATATACTAATTCTACGCACTTTATCAAATACAAAACACAAAACACTACTCTACTTTACATTTGCTCAATATTCACAACATCTCTGCTATAGATTTGATCATGTACATAAAAAAATCTCATATTCACATCATACACACATATGTCTCTCCTACAACTTCAAAAATTTCTTCCTTATATACCCAATTCATCTACATACATCAATTAGGTCGGCCTAATTAGATGTAGCTCAAAATTAAATCAAAATTGCCTTGACAGCTCCACACTTGTACCAAAAACATCTTTTCCCTTAGCCAAACTTGAAAAACTTGATTTAGGTTGGCATGGACCTAAAATACATCTCACTAACATCCACAATACATATTTAATCACCGCAACACACACCAAGCATTAGGTGGACGGGGAATTAGACCTAATCACAAAATATGCTAACTGATCAACACCAATGATCAATATGATCATATAACCATGTGCCATATGGAATATATAGTGTATTGATACCTATGAGAAATCTCCCAAAATTGCAAGTCTGATTCCTAACACCGGAGGAATGCAAACCAAATTACACATACCCAAATGTATTGTATATAGCCAATTTATACGTCGAACTACTGATGTTTATAACTTTCAAACCATACATGAAAAACCACTGAAATATTGAAAAAAGATGCATATAATAGTCAGAACAACATATTATCATTGTATAGGTAGATCTTATCATATGATCTAATGCAAACCAAATTAACAGATTAAGATATCTCCTATTCTTGAGATTAGTGTAGATATCAACAACCAATGTTGACATAAATGAAAACACATTAAGGGGTTCCTTCTTCATTCTTTCAACACAAACGGCAGCAATACATTCAAGAGAATCAAGACAATATGGCACCAATGAATATTATTAATAGCAGCAATAATAAACAACAAAGGCTATGGGACCAACTTCCTAAAAGGAAGTTTAATATTAAAATAAATAAAATTAATTATCATGATTTTGGCTTACCAATGAAGGAATGTAAAGCAGAAACACTATAGTTATTATTGTAGGCCAACCTTGTTGAGTAGTTGTAACTTTTGGTGAAGAGGTGCCTTATGGAAAGTATAAATAGGTGGTGGATTGAGTAAAAAATGCAAGTAGTAAAATGATTTAGTTTAGAACAAAATAGCAGATTAAAAAGAGATAAAAGGGAAGAAAAATGAAGTGTAACTCAGATTTATTTTTGAGTGAACATGTAGCCCATGTTTGAATAATAAATGTGAGTATATCTAACAAATATATATGAAGAGTAAGAGTGGATTGTGAAGTGATTTTGAGTAGATAGTAAGTAAAAATATATGTGAACATATTGCCATGATTATGATCAACTGTTTTAAAATAATTGATGCATAGATTAGGATAAGATGTGTGAGAGATATTGTGCAAAATAGTGATCAGATTTGAAAGAAACGTTGATATTGGATTGTGGATCATATTTTTGAAAGGAGAGATTACATTATTTGAATTTGACTTGAAATTGGATCAGATTTGTGTGGGTTGAAGCCTCCAATAGGTTAGATCCTATCAAATTAAGGTTGCATCATCTTGCTAGGTTGGAGCTCAGTTTGTGTGTGGGGGTTGGAGCCTATCAAGTTGAGGTTGGAGCCTCTTGTTGATTTGGAGTTCAATTTGTATAGAGATTTGAGACTTTGAAAGTAGGTTGGAGCCTACAAGAAGTAGAAGATTAAACTATAATACATATGCAATATTGTGTCAAGGTTTCTCCTAAAAGGGTTTTCACCCCCCTCTCAGTATCACTATGTGCTCAACAATTGGTATCAGAGTGGGTTCCTTCATAGATAGCCTAACTACTAGAAGGTGGATCATAAGAGCACATATGGGAAAAAGAAAAGGAAATAAGAGGAAAGGAAATACTAAGAAAAATGTTGATAAATATGCACCAAAAAAGCCAAATGAAATTGATGAGGTGGCACTTGGAATACACATGGAAATATAACCAAAGAATGATGATACATTTTAAAAAGAAGATAACCTTGTGAGTTAAAGAAAAGAAAAGTTAAAAAGGGAAGAAAATGTTGAAATGAATTTAGAAGAAGAAAATTATAATGAAAAGGTAGATATGGAGTTATAAAAAGAAAATTCATGTGAAGAAGGAATGTTTAAGGCATCAAAAGGGATGAAGAATTCAAAACATGAATCAAGTAATAGCTCGATAAATGAATCGAATGCAAAGGAAGCCCATATTAATTAAAGTCCTCAAGAAGAATTTGACATTTACAAAATGTAAGTATAAACATTTTAGTTGTGATAAAACTTATTACTGTATTTTTTAATGTATGCAGGTCAAAAGTGAAGAAAAAATAAAAGAAGAGAAAGATTTAAGAGAAGAAACACTTTTTATGGATATGAAAGCAAAAGGTGATAAAAATGAAAGAGATGAAAAACATGTTGGAGGTAAAAATAATGAGGTTGATGAAGAAGTGAATTTTGAGGAATAAATTTACCTTGCATATGATGAGATTCATTCACTTAAAAGAAGAAATACATGTCTAAAGTCAAAAGTTCAAGAAGAAAGTGAATCCAAGGAAAAAATGTCACAATCCCTTGAAGAAGAAAAAAGAATGGTCAAAGAACTAAAATTTAAAATTGAAGAAGAAAAAAGGATTGAGGAAGAAGTAAGAATTCAATTGAAGATAAAAGAAGAAGATTGTGAGAAGTATGAGTCTGAAATTAGTTGGGGAAGAATTAGAGAAAACAACAACCAAGCCAAACAGGATCCTTAAGGTTGATAAAAGTACCAAAACCTTGGACGATATTATAGATGAGAAAAATTCATCATACAGAAAGACAAGTCTTGTTCATGGTGCAAAGGAAGATCAATCTTCAAATGAGCAACAAAAGAAAGGAAATTAAGAAAAACCAAAAGGCTATACAAAAGCTCTAAAAGGATCAATCAATAATAAGGATAATAAGAGGAAAGAAAGCAAAGTCCCACAAAAAACTAATGTTCCTCGTAGAGACAACAAGGAGAAATTCGCAAGATCATTTCCTCCAAGACAAGCGCAGATGAACAAGTCTCAACATTCATTTTATGGTTATTGCTACTCTTGTCATAACTTTGGTCATAAAGTGATAGATTGTTGGACAGATGCAAGAAATAGTGATTAGATCAAGAATTCCAAAGAAAAAGGATGTCATATGTTATAAATACAACCATTTTAGTTATAAGACAAGATATTGCAAAACACAAGTGAGAAAGGATGAATGGAGCAAAGATGTTGATGAGTCTTCAAGAAGAAACTATAATTCCTTTGGTCATATGGTGGATTACAATGTTGTGTGCTACAAGAGAAACAACTATGGGCATATGAATTTTTTTTTTAGAAGTAACTTTGTGAAATACCCTAATCAGAACAAGAGTCTGGAAAGCATGAATAAGCAAAAGGAAGAATTTACAAAGGTATGGAGAAGGAAACAAGAGGAATATAATAAGAAAAATGAAGAATATATGTGTGTGCCTCATGCACAAGAGATATCACTAAGTCCTTAAGGATACGTACGAGTTCAATGAGAGCTAACCAATGCATTATCTCTTAGCTCCATGAATAAGACAATTCAAGATAAATTAGCTAAGGCATATTCTATATGAGTGTTCCAGTGTCATTAATCAAAAGGGAAGTATTAGTAGAGAAAGAAAAGATATGATTGAAGAAAAGAAAGAGAAACTAAAAAAATGAGATTGTTAAGTTATGTTCTTGGAATGATGAAGGTTAAATACATAAACATGTAATGTCCCCTTTTTGGGATAACCCTAAATCTTGGGACTTTACCTTCAATTTAATAGATAAAGGTGTCAAAATTATGCTAATAATCAATAAACTTAGGAGACAACAAAATGATGCACCTTTGGACAATTTAAAGTGTCTAATACTAGTTGGATTATTTGATATATTGTATTGATAAGGGTCAATAATAGGAGAGAATATGATGATGTGGCCTTAATAAGAATCTAGAAATGGAGTATGAATGGACAGGTCATTCAAGATTGGAGTATAGGTGAGATAATTGTTTTTGATTTTTCTTGTCCAACTCTGGAATTTGTATGTATGATAGACCAATACCTTGGTTGAACTGCTATGTCTAGTTGGATCCTTCTATTCATATGATTGTTCTATTTAAATATATGTGTATCTGCTAGAAGAAGATGTGATTGATGCCTTCAGATTTGGCTTTTATTCTCCTTATATATCTTATTATTTGTGATGGAGGGAGCGTCCCTTGGAAGGAGGTGCTTCTCAGTTTGTTTATTTATTTCTTAATTGTTTCCCCCAAAAACTAATCACAACCTTCAATAATTATTGATGTTAGTCACTACACCTTTAATCGTTGCACCCTAATTCTCTTAATCATTGATAATCTTTCTTATACTAAGGATTTATTTATATCATCTACGAAAACTATCAATTTGACCGCCTTGACTCTTATAGACCCGTAGAAAGGGATAACAATGGTCTCCATGTTGGCTTTATTCCACCAATTAAAGGCTCGATGATAGAAGATACCATGATGGAAGAAAACATCAAATAGGAAGTTGAATATTGTGATCTTCAGTTCTTCCAAGCTTCGACATTGAAGGCTGATAAAAATACCAAACTTGATAATAATAGGGATTGACGCCTTCTTCACCTATGGTTGACAACATTGATCCTTAGTGCTTCAAACTATCAACAACACATAAATTTGAGAAGTCACCCCATCATCCTACATGCTTCTTCATACAATATAACGACAAGATAAAATAGCCCAATTGATATTCTCATATGTTGTGATTAGGATTCGTCGCTAATGAATATACTGATGTCAAATCTCAACTTGACTGCTTTATATTGTAATCTACTTGTATACTTATATGTTTCTATTTATCCATTTATACGCATAATCGTAATTTCCATTATTGATGATTATAATATTATTGTTTGTATATTTCTTATTCTGAAATTATTTTATTGGTTTCTATTTTTAGTTCTTATTATATTATAATAATTAAATATATACAATAATCATAATATTATCTTTGTATACAATTTTTGTGGATGTGATAGTCCTCCCCTCCCAAATTTGCTTGTCCTCAAGCAATTTAAAATTTGGGAGATCAAACATCTTAGTTTCTGTTAATTAGGGATGCTTCCCAAATTTGTCCTAAACCTTCAATCTTAATAAACAAGTGATTAGAGAATATTTCCCACCTGATTGAAGTCATGATTGAGTGCTTACACACAACTAGAATCATTCACCCTCATTATACTTAGTTAGCACATCATGATTATTCACCTTATCAATACTAAGCAGTAGATATTTAGATGTTAGTACTTATGTAAAGTATCTTAATGTCCTTGGAGGGTTCAACCATAAGAGAGCATAGGAAGCATAACTTGATGGGGAGCCTAGGATCCATCATGCCAACTCTTTCCCTTTATTTTATGATTTAGCCTCTTAGGTTTTCTTAGTTCCCTCATAGAAAAAGTTCTCCATTATAGGATGCAATGTCCTCCATTATAGGTCACAATGACCTCCATTATCGGTCACAATGACCACCATTATTAGATACAATTTCAACCATTATCAGTCACAATGACCACCATCAGTCGCAATGACCGCCATTATTGGTTGCAATGACCACCATTATCAAACACAATGTCCACCATTATTAGTCGCAATGACTGCCATTATCGGACACAATGTCTACCATTATCGGTCACAATGACCGCCATTATCACTCGTGATGACCACCATTATCAATCACAATGACTGCCATTATCAAATGCAATGTATGTCATTATTAGTTGCAATGACCACCATATTTGAAGAGCTTCATTCCATAAGGGAGCCTCCTTATTTTGTTCCTCCTTCGCTGTACCTTCTTCTTTTATTTGGGCCTTCTTTTCCTTCCTGTCTTGCAACTTGATTAGAGTTTTCTTCCATGTTGAGGGCTTGTCTTCTTTTTTATCTGCATCGGTGTCTTGGTTCCCAAAATTTCCTACATCAACGACACATATTTTCTGGTTAGCTCCCTAAAGTATTTTTTTAGATGAGTTTGGTCAAATCTTTCAATGAGTCATTTCTTGAAGGTTTTATAGGCCTTGATATTTTTGTGATCTTGGGTGATTAGGCCATGATGCCACCAATCATGCGCCCCCCTCCTAGATGTAGTATGGAAAATGTAATGACATCTCTTTCTCTCATGGGGCAAAGAGTTAGGTATGTTTCTAGTTTTTGTACCCATGCACGGGCTGTAATTTTTCCTGAACCATCAAAGTTAGGGATGGACAGTTTTCCTATTTTACTTTGTATATATTTTTTTGTTTAGTTTTTTTTGCCCCTATGATCATTTTTCACGACCTCACAATATGTTTTGAATGGGATGCTTCTTCAAAATTCAAGATCAAGACTTGCATATTCTAAGGCAAGTTCACATGCATTTCACTAGTACATAAACAACAATAAACTACAAAAAAAACTACTAAAAACTGCTTATAAATGACTGAACATGGTCGTGTGACCAATAGTAGTTTATTGCCAATCATTTATAACGCAATCGAATTGATGACTAAAACATTTTGAGTCGTTCAGTTGATCAATTTGTTCATTAATTTAGTCGACCAATTGATCGATTTGGTCATCAGTTTAGTCGTCTGAGTGATCGACTTGCTCGCTAATTTAGTCATCTGATTGATCGATTTGGTCATTGGTGTAGTCGTTAATTTGATTGATTTGGAAATGTGTAATTTAGTTGTTAATTTAGTCATTGAATGTTTTAAACTAGTCACTTATTCAATCATTTTTTTATTCACTAGTGTATTTTTTTGTTAATTTAGTCATTGATTGATGTAAACTAGTCACTTAAATTTAGTCATTTTTATTCATTGATTTCCATCCATTGGTAGTGTATTTAGTCATTAATTTTAATCATCATTTTGATCAATTTGGTAGTTTATTTAATTGTTTTTTTCTCACTGATTTCTATCAACTAATAGGTATATTGATACATTGTTTATTAATTGCATAATCATTATATTTACTCATATTTATTAACACTAATTTCTTTTAGTTGGTAGTATATTTAGTTAATTGGTAGTTTATTTAATTTTTTTTTCACTAATTTTTTTCTATAAGTGCTAGAAATGAGACAATGCTTTAATTGAGGTTTAAACAGATAAAAACACAGAAAAACATAATCAATCATTCATTTCACATAATGAAATGCTATTAAGAAGGAAAAATATTGAAATTTTATTGAGAAAATGTGTTCTTACATCAGATACAAGACATAAATGTGTCTTTTCTTTGAAAAATGTACTATTACAAAGTGTGTTTGATGCCCCGCCATGAAACCCAAAAGGACAACACAGCTAACTAACAATTATGACACTTTTTTTTTAAGTGAATCAACATATAGATCATACTATCAACTAACATAGAATGTAAACTACACGTACATATGCTCTAACTATGTCCTTTAGGGTATCATGACTGCATTACGCACATACATTCCTAACAGGTTCTAATCCAACATCAAGATTAACCAACCCACAAAAGTTAATTATAAATCCATTTATTAAGTAAATGAACATCATATGTCCATACACCATATAAATAACCATCAATGATCAAATGTTAAACCCAAGGAGTACATACATCACTTTTATTACATAAAGGTACATCATTTCATGATTACATAATTACATCAATACTTCCCAACATACAACGGGAAGGATACATCTGATACATGATAAGATACAACTGAAATGATTACATTACATAACATCAACACTATCTAAAGTTTGGTACAAGATCTAGAATCTTTGCATAAGGTACAATATCCATGCTCATGAACATCAACTAGGAACCAATGGAGTGCATAACACGTTCCACCCGACCATGTGGAACCCTAAGGTCCACCCCCATGCTAGGAGATGACAATAGGGTCCCACCACCAAAGTAGTCAAGAAAACAATAGCACAATGTCAGTGCTAACATGAATCCATCATACAAAGTACACAAAACATCACATAACAATGACACCACTTCCAAAGGCATGCATCAACAAAGGGGAACACAAAACAAGGGAATGATAGGTTACATTAGGGAGGAGTTCCATCGCATAACTTGATATGGGTTATCCAATGCGAATCTTTCTAGACCCCGGCCCCCATCGTGGGTTATCTTGTTGACCTATATTGATCCTCGACCCCCATACAAACTCATGTGGGATCAACATACCTTTTGAGAAGACAAGGCATTTGATCTTTCCATTCCAGGCCTTCCCACTCATCTCAAGCCTAAATGAGCACTTGAGCCATGAGTGAGGCTTACCATTATCTTGATTA
>VDFB02000015.1:302199511-302220735 GCA_007258455.2 Sequoia sempervirens | reverse complement strand
ATAGCATTGATTTTATTTTGTAAGGATGCAACTTCATCATTTATTCGTGCTCTCAAGCGAGCCTCATCAGATGCCATAGGTGTTGGAGGTGGCATATTAGGTGGAGGGGGAGGGGAGGGGGAGGGGAAGGTGGAGGTGGAGGTGGAGGTGGAGGTGGAGGGGGGAGGGAGGCAGATTTGGCTGTGGCTGAGGTGGTGGATTGATGATATCATCAATGTTAAAATCATCCATGATATGTCACATATAAATGTAAAACCTGCATTAAATCATACAAAAATAGTCCATGTGTACATATATTAAGATCATATATTTAATTGAAATAGGATGAGCAACATATACATATAAGATCATATATTTAATTGAAATGCACATAAGCATATACATTGATTGTTCAACTCAAGAGCATAAACCATAAGCCAAAATTCAAAATTAAATGTATGTACACGTACATTTAAAAATATAAAAATATGATGCATAATTTCCATACATAAATCATTAAACAAACTATGTATATACATACAAATTTCAAAAAATTTAAGAACTATATATGAAATTTTTAATACATGCACATACATACTAAACAATAAACTTGGAAACATTCACAAAATCTCATTTTATGTCTTTAACACACACACAATTTTTCAGCAGGAGAAATCATAATCTAATAGATAGTCATTAAATATATACTATTATATACCATTCATTATAAGTTCATAAATTCCACCAACTTCACAAATCCATGTCACTAAAAAAACAATCCATCTAGAACCAAAATCATAAATTCATGTCACTAAAAATATCCATTTGGAACCACTTATAAATTCATCACACAAAATATCCATCAAGTTCTCACCCACTATAATTCATAACCATTTAAGACTATTAGGTTTTAATTTATAAACTATTATGGCTCTCTACTGCATAGATCTTCATTTCTTTGTGTTTTCCTTTTCAAAATCAGGAGTTCTCCTCTCCTCTAGCCATTGTCGATGCTCATCTATGATCCCATCCATAGCTCTGACAACATCAACAAGGGTTTGCATCCTAGATGCAAACATCCTCACAGGAGGTGCGACACATTCTTCATTTTGAATAATGTTGATTTGATCTTGGATGGTTCTAGCAGAAGCATTGATTTGTTCTTGCAAACGAGCATGTTCATTGATTTTAGGTGGTGGAGGTGGGGGGTTACGAGGTGGATTGGGTGGAGGTGGAGGTGAAGGTGTTGGAGATGGATGGGGTGGAGGTGGATTGCGAATATTATTGAATGGATCCATGTGATCTTTAAGATATGAGTGAACCTGCATTAGATTTGTAATTTCAAGATGTAAGATACATGTTTAGGAAATACCTTAAACCATTCAATATAAATGGCCTTAAATAATCGAATACAAATGATAAAATTATATGTAAGCCTCATTTATATGTCTAAGGCACATGTTACTTGAATGAAAATGCCAATTAACTATTGATATTGTATAATCTATGTGATCTTATTATTGTTAAATTTGGTTGGGCCTTGGGAAACTGATCACCAAATTTTAAGAACTTTTGGATCCTTTATGAAATGTCATACTGGAAACCCCCTTAAGAAAATTGAATTACGATTTAGGTGACGTGTGGATGGCTTAAGGGGATTTACGTCTAGTGAGGTCCTAGGAGAAAATGACATGGCTCAAGTGAATAAAATTTGGTGAAGCTGCCCAAGGCAACCAAATTTCATTAAGAGCCTTTAAAGAAAAAATGATGGCTTTAGGGTTTAGGGTTTAGACTTTAGAGTTTAGTGTTTAGGGTAATAGGATAGCTTAAGGGGATCTACATGTAGTAAGATCCTAGGAAAAAATTACATGGTATAAGGGAATGAAATTTGGTGGAGTTGCCTAAGGCAACCAAATTTCATTAAGAGCCTAAGAAAAAATGATGGCTTTAGGGTTTAGGGTTTAGAATTTAGAGTTTAGGGTTTAGGGTAATAGGATAACTTAAGGGGATATATGTAGTAAGATCCTAGGACAAAATTACATGGCATAAGGAAATGAAATTTGGTGGATTTTCCTAAGACAACCAAATTTCACTTTAAGAGCCTGAAAAAATGATGGCTTTAGGGTTTAGGGTACAGGATGTAACTTTAAGGGATATATATGTAGTAAGATCCTAGGACAAAATTACATGGCATAAGGGAATGAAATTTGCGGATTTTCCCAAGACAAACTTCAAATTTCACTTTATGATCCCTCAGGACAAAAATGAATGGTTTAGTTTTTAGTTTAGGGTTTAGAATTTGGAATATTTAATGAACTTGCAAGTTAGGTGAAGAACATTTTCTTGTTGGAATAGTTGATTGAGATCTACCTTGTTCAACCCACCAACCTAGATCATGATGGCAACTTTGATCACCAAATTTTAAGAACTTCTTTGATCCCCTTAAGAAAATTGAATTACGCATTTAGTGATAGGATGGCTTAAGGATTTCACGCCTAGTGAGGTCCTAGGAGAAAAATGACATGGCTCGCGAATAAAATTTGGTGAAGTTTCCCAATGAAACCAAATTCATTAAGAGCCTTAAGGACAAAAATGAATGGTTTAGTGTTTAGGGTTTAGATTTTAGAGTTTGGTTTAGGGTTTACAAAACTTAGGGTAAGTTTTGGTGCCCCTTGGAATATTTAATGAACTTTGCAAGTTAGTGAAGAACATTTTCTTGGTGGAATAGTTGATTGAGATCTACTCTTTGCTTCGAATCACCAACCTAGATCATGAAATCTCATTCATATAATATAATCTTGCACTCCATCTATATTATTGTTAAATTTGGTTGCCTTGGGAAATCCCCCACAAATTTTAAGAACTTCTTTGATCCCCTAAGAGATCGTAATTTTACTTCATTTAAGGTTAGGGATGGCTTAAGGGGATATAGATGTCTAGTGAGTCCAAATTTAGTCATACTCATAGCCTCATTGGTTCTATCTAGCTCGGGTCAAAAGTGTTTACCCTCTAATAAGTATCATGTTAAAAATGAATCAATCTATACATATCACAAAAATAAAAATAATCTTAAATGTAACCCATACTCTAACAATAATAGAATGCTAAATGATCCCCACCCCTAACCATATCCTAATTGAATTGCAAACCTAATTGAAACTTAATTAAACTATAACCTTTACCTAATATTAAATGTATTCCTATATTATACTATATTTAAATTAATTTATATTTGTATTATAATTATATTAATATTTATTATATATTCCTAATTGTAACCTAACTATTTACTACAAACCTAATTGAATCTTAAGCCTAATCCTCATTAAAACCCCAAGTAAATTGTAACATTACCTATCCCACTGTAATCCCATATTATATTTTATGATATTAAATATTTATATTATTTATCATAATATATTAAATATAATATATTAAATAATATAAATATTTTAAATTATATTTCTTTTATATGAATCCTCATCCCTCCTATCTCTTAAATTGTAATAATAGCATGTAAATTCTCCAAACCATCATCATCATGTACCTCCTCCTCCCTTTCCCATGTAATAGGTGTACCTCAGTAGGTGTTAAATGGTTCCATCTTGTCCTTTATTGATGCATTTCTATCCCTTCCACATAAATCTATATAGTATCAAAATATAGGTAATTTTATGGATATTGAATCTCTCTTAATTGATAAAGAATCCATTATGATTGAGGATGGGTGGATTATTATCTAGGATCACATCTTAAAAATCCTATAGAGGTCATGTGGTATGTTTTTCTTAATACATGTATTCCCATACAAACCTCTTTCCATATATTATCAACTCTCCTATATAATAGACACCTTCCTAGATTTAAATTTCATATGATATATATGTACCAAAGTGTTTCCAATTGGAATTGCTATAATTATACTTTTATGGCATTCTAGATATTCAAAATAGTTTTCATAAATCTACCAAATAGACCAATTCTTGACATTGAACCTACATAATTTTAGGTATGTCCAATGAAAGATTAGGATCTAGGGTTCATAAATTTCAAATGCTTTAGTGTTGAGGGTTTAGATTTTACAGTTTAGGGTTTGGGGTTTAGCAAACTTAGGGTGAAGTTTGGTGGCCCTTGGCATAATTTAGATTTGCAAGTTAGTATCAATTGGAATCGATTGTACGTGCTTAGATTTACAAATTTGCTAACTAAATTTGCAAACAAACATCAAGATAAACTTTATGAATTTTAACTATTCTTTAACATATTGATTTCTAATCTAATTATAATTTAACATTGAAACTAAAGTTTAATATATATCATTTTTTCCATACAAAGCAAATAAAATTTAAAACATTTAAGTAATGCAAATGAATTTTTTGAGCTCGAAATTACCTAGTTTTCAAAATCAAAATGATTTGTTCAATTCCAATTTAGGGTTTTAACAATTTCTTTGTTCCAATTCAATTTAGGGTTTCAATTTTAAACAATTAGGGTTTTTAATGCAATTTTTTCATTTCAATTCAAACTAAGGTTTTCAAATTCAATTTTTTTCGTTTGATTTTAATTCAGGGTTTCAAAAAGCTTGATTTGGATTTGTAAATGTAATGTTTTTATTTCATTTTGATTTCTAGGGTTTTGAAATGCAATTTTTTTGTTTTGTTTCAATTAGGGTTTTCTAACCAATTTTTGGTTTAATTGAACAATTTAGGTTTCAAAAGTTAAATTTTTTTCTAAAACACAATTCAAGGTTCATTTTTCATTTTATTAAAACCTTCAGGTTTCATTGTATTTTTCATCTATTTTTACAATTATTCATTTCTACTATAACATTTAAAAAAAATGCTTAAAACGTGAAATAAATTAAAAAAAAATGCTAAATTCATTTATTTTCTTCAAAATTTCAATTCAAAATACAAAAATGCAAAAAAATAGCATGTAGGGGGGTACTTGTAGCTGATTGTGGGGGTCGCTGTTGCCACTACTCAGGGTCCCATCCGCTATGCAGTGAAATCTATTTTTTTTAAAAATAAATAGCAATATAAAATGGGATCCCGATTTCTACAAAATGGGATCCCGATTTATATAAATCGGGATCCCATTTTTTAGTAATCGAGATCCCGTTTCGTGAGAATCAGGATCCCGTGCCTTTTCCATTTGTTCAGAATCTGATGGGAAACGAGATCTCAATTTTTAAAAAGTGGGATCTCGTTTCGTCTCAAGCTCGGGATCTCGAACCATAACGGGATCCCGATTTTTAAAAATCTGGATCCCGTTTATTAAAATTGGGATCCCGTTTCCTTAATGCCAATTTCAATTTTTTGGTTAAGGAAAAAACTTCCACGTTTCGTGGACTCAACTTTGTGCACTTACCATCAACTTAGAAACCAATCAACTCTTTCACACAGTAACATCAAATGTGCTCTGTTAAATCATATAGATTTAAATAACTTGAACATATCGCTTTGGAGACAACAAAGTAATAAATGAGCATTAAAATCAACACAGTAATTGAACACTGAAAATGAATTATGATTTATGAATAGTCTGCTCCATTTTATTACTTCAAAATATAAGCATTATAACAAAATTCTTTTAAATATGGTATGGATGGGTGAATTATGCAATTTATTTTCTTACTAATGCCTACTCGAATGGAATGGAATGTGATGATGATGATATGATATCTAAAAATCAGTCCTTGGTTTCCCTATTTGTATGGGAAGCAACAAGCTTCGGGCCTATTACAAAAAGTCACATTGTTTCATAACTAAAACATAATTAGAATAAACATAAAAATATTAAGAGTTTGCTTGTGGATGCACTGTAGTCAATTAATCTATAGCAAGCACCTGTGGTCATCTAAGACCTATTCAAGGCTTGTGCACCATGATTGTGTATCCAAAACTATCAAACTCTAGCCCCTATCACTCCTCTCTTACTTGGCCCATGAAATGAACAAGTTGACCTTTGACAAATGCTCCACATTTCCACTTTTAGCATGTTTGTCTACATTATGTATGATGTATTTCATAGCATACTCCAATTCAAAGATTCTCCCAAGTTGTTAGTGCGTCCTCTTAAGCACTTCCTCTTCATCATTAATCACATCAAGAATAATTGGTAGATAGTTGGAAATTTTGTCCTTCCATGTATCTTGATCTTTCAATTCTATTTCTTCAAAGAAATTGGGTAAGTCCACACTTAGTGGTTGAGTGAAATCACTCAAATCCTCTATCAGGATATTGTGGAAGTCCCTATGAGCTTTCATGAGTTCCTAGTATTCTTGTAGCATAGCAGAGTTATCTTCTTTCTTTGCAATGATCTTAGACTCTACCTCCTTATCCTATCACTCAATCTGGTGTTTTTCAGTATTGCTTATCATGAATTTTCCAAACTTGTTTAGCATGTTTGTACATGTCTTTGAATCTCATGCAGACTATTTTTGATTCCATCTCAAAGGTAGTGGTTTTGAGTTTTTTTTTTTTAACTCTTCCTATTCCTTCTGCACTTTCTCATGCCTTCTTTTCCAATATGTTGTTTTTGACATTGCCTCAAGCACTTTCCTTTCATGTTCAACCAATGGAGAATAGAGCCCTAAAGAAGAAGGTAGTCTATCCCTGTAGTTGATCAACTCTTGTTTCAACCTTTCATTTTCTTCTATCAACCCCTACTTATCCCTTACCAGTTGTTGAATCTGATCCTCTGTGAATTTGGCCACATTCACATTCAAATCGATAGTTTCGATGGGATATGTTTCTCCTAATCTCTACACCAAAAGATGTCCAAAAATCTGATCATGATCAACTAGGGAAGGATTTTTCCCTAGTGGATAGAGTGCCCATATCTGCAAGGTAGTATTGTTAGGATTAAATCCTTATCAAATGTAGATATTATCACCATCTTTGTCTATTAAGTGAAAGGTTTTATTTTTTATTTTCAGAAAACTATCAAATACAATGGTCAAGCTAATATCTCATCCTGGAAGGAGCATAACCCCGACCTCTTTCAACAATACCCTTCCTCTCTCAACAATCACATGTCTCATTTCTCTATCAATTTCATGTTGAAGTTTTTTTAAAGCATATGCTTCCTTCTCAGGGTCAATTTCCTTCAACCTTTCCCTTACCACCATTCCTTTATATTCATATAAGAAAGCTTTAAGTTTAGGAGTCTGGACAAAGGCATCATTTGCAATGAACTCTTGACTAGCTCAATGCCTCACATCATCAGATAGCTCATCAAAAGCTTCAAAGTTTACTACACTCCTTTCCAGTGGAATTTCATATGGAGGAATGATAGGATTATTGATTTGTGTGACTTCATCCTCCTCTTCAACATCATCTTCTACCATGATTGGTGTATTAACTAAAAATCTTACCTTTGGAGTAGGTTGAGGTGAAAAATGGTCTAATGGTGCTATATTTCCTACTTTCCTCCAAGAGCCAACATTTCTTCTTCTCTCAAATGCCACCAGAGGTGCATCCTTTATTATCTCTTCTTCATGCAGAAGCAACTATTCAACTCTCTCCATCGGGTCCTAAATTTCATAAAAAGCTTCTACATAAGATGGGTTAGTTTTCAATCTCTAGGCCTCAACCATAACAATCCTATTATATGTACTTTCTCTCATGATTGCTTGACTATCCTCACAATTCCTAAAAAAATCATCAACATCAAACTTATACTCATAGGCACTAAGTTTCTGAGAAATTTTGGCATAACTTATAAAGTTCTTAGGGTCAAAATTCTTCCTCTTATTTCCAACCGGAAAGCCATAATAATTTAACTTGCTTCCAACCAAGTCATACCCTGATTCAACAATAATAGTGAAATCACCAAAGAACATAGTAGAAGGCATGAATGTCTGACTTCCAAAGCTTTTCAAATGCATAAAGGCTGAATAAGACAATTGTATTATAATCTCAAGATAAGAAACTCTATCTGGCATAGTCTTAGGCAACAAATATGGTTCTGCCTCAAATCCATACACCCTAATGATAGTGTAATCTGAAAAAGAATACCAATCTCCCCAATTGTGGTTTATCTTTCCATCATGGCCTTTCTCCTTTGGTCAAAGAAACCTTTGTACTTCGGGGGATAGATTATAATCACATTTAAAACCAAGGAATTTATACAAGGGTTTAACAAAATTCTCCTTAAAGTACAACTAGTGGTATCTACCACATCTACTATCCCATATTGATGTCCACATTTTCGCTAGTCTTGAATTACCATCACTATCTAGATCTTTTACTCTTAATTCTTCTCCCTAGATTCCCATCACTCGGTCCTCGTACAGTATCATATGCATAAGAAGTGAATAGTGCTTGAAATTCATAGCTTCAGTGTTATTCTTAATAGCATTAAGAGAACTATTAATGGCCTCTAAAAGACACTCTGCATAATCATAGGGCCTGGCATCTTGACTCTGAATGTTCATGGCTAGAACCATGGGAGCTATAGTCATATTAGTAGGGGCCTCAATTCCCAACACTTGGCTAGCTGAATAGTATGTGTACTGATAATATTCTTCAAATAATTCTACAGAAATGGGGACTTTTCATTGCTAGCAAACCTCATAGGTTGATTTCTTGGACCCTCGGGTCTATGCAGAGTTAGCTTCCACCTCTTGTAACTTGTATCCATAGAGCGGTACTCCTCCAACAAGTCTCTCAGCCACAATTTCGTTTCCAAAGAAGTGTCCAATTGGAAAACCATGCAAATATAATCCCTCGTTATGATCATAAATTGTGACCCATCATGCAAATGAATTTCCCTTGTTTTGGGATTATAATTCTTTGCCAATGCTCTAATTAACTCTATGTTCACAAAAACATTTAACATTACTAGCTTCCCTAAGTTTAAATTCCATGGGTTTGAGACTGGGCTATATCTATATTTTTGCCTATAATGATATATAAACAAATTGTAGCCTCTATGTGGAGTCCATACATCTCCCAAATTCTTATGTTTTTCTTGTAGGGTCTCACATGATGGGTTTAACTAAGCAATTCTTCATGCTTTAGGCCTAGACCTGGGACACTGATCTATTAAATCTTGACTAAGAAGTCTACTTTTAGTTTTTTTTCCTTTTTTCTCTTGTATTTTTTGGGGTTTTATCCATTCTAACCCTAACAATGTTATACTTCAAGATACATTCAAAAATTTATGTTTAGCTGAGCCAAGGTGTACTTGAGTGAATGCTAGAATTTCTGAGCTGCTTTCTTTCGTCCAGCTCCATCCTTTAGATGCTTAGCCACAGTGTGTAGTGAATTTTTGTTTCTTAGAGGCTGATTTTATTGAATTTTAGCACGCTTAAACCAACTCTGGTTCATAAATGGTGCTCACGCCACCTTCCTATAAAAATTGTGTATTAATGGCAATTGTCTCTTCAATGACTTAATCCGTAAAATCAATTCAGTGACAATTATTTCATATTTTGTTGATGAGACTATGATCACAAGGTCTATATCTCTCTTCTATATCCTTGGCCATCTTTTGAGAAATGTCTAAGAGACATTTAGGCTTCTATCATTGATATCACAATGTCTCTTCGATATTTAATTCTTATTTTTCTCCCTAATGATTTTCTCTTTTGTCAATGAGATTGGTGGATTTCTCTTACTGACAAGCTTATGTCTTTTTGACATGTCTTTATTTCTTTCCTCGGCGGTAATAGTTGTTGATGATTCCTATGTGAATTTTTTATGTCAGGGAGACCTGAGGTCACCTCTCTTCGACGTCCCTTAGTCTCATCGATATTTTGTGCCATAATGGAAGGGAGACTTTTGATAATGCCTTCTCAATATCTTAGTGTCTCCTCAACATATCATTTTTAGGATGTCGATGAGACCTCATCCGATGTCTGTTTGATATTTTTGTGTCTTGTTGATAATTTTCTCCTTGAGTGTTGAAGAGACTTCTTTGCTTCTCTCCTTGACATGTCAATGTCTCTTTGACATTGTTGTTTCATCAATGCTTGTTTTGTCAATGATTTATTGTTTATTTTATGATAACCTCTCAATGTTTGAGAGATTTTTTTATGTTTCTTGAATGTTGACACTCGTATGATTTGTTGGTGAGACATGTTAGATTCTCTCCTCAACATGCCCAAGTCTCTTAAACATGTCCCTCTTTAGGATGGTAGGAAGACATTTGAATATGTCTCTTAGACATTCAGGAGTCTCATCTACATTTCTTATTAGCCCTTTCTGCTTGTGTCGAAGAGACTATGGTGAGACTCTCTACGATAAGGCATTGTCTTGGCAACATATTATGAGATACTAGGAGAACATTTCAGGCAAGGAATTCACTTCATTGCAACGATCAAGGGCCTTATTTTGGTACTTTATACTAATGTCAATTATTATGAAATGGAAATGGAGCACATGGTGGATATGGGAGGATAGTGAAAATGGAGGTGTGCAGTACAACCAATGTGGATTTTTTAGCTCCAACAACATCAACACATACTCTTCTAGGATATGGGAATTGCTATGGAAATTTTATCTCCTAAGGCTCTCACATTATGAGCTAGTAATATAAATAACATTATGTAATTTTAATTTTATCTAACACCACTTAGTGTAAATAAATGATATTTTTTTTTAGTTTTATTTGTTTCTTCATTCTTTCCATAAGAGGAGGCAAATCCACTTTGTGAACCTAGCCCATCTAGGTAAATGAAGAGAAGCAAAGGATCATTAATTTATGGCAAGTGATTGAGGGATCATTTTAAAGTTTTTTTTGTTGAAATTGTCTTCATTAATGCCCGTACTTATAAAAAATCCCTTATTTTATTTAATTTATTTGTAATTTGTCAAAAATAATTTCAAATAATCTCATATATATTATTTTCAAATAAAATTATAATGTAAAATAAATAATGTACATTATTATTCCCAATTACGAGAAAAACAATTCTCATAATTAAATAGTTTAAAAATAAAATTAAAAACTCAACTAATATAATATAAATAAAAATTATACTTACTAATTCTAAAGTTTAAAATGGAAAAGAAAATAAAAATAATACAAATCCTTATAATTAACTAAATACTAAACAAAAACAATATGTATATGCAAAAAGAATGTACATTATAATTTTCATTCTCATTATTTAAATAATTTTATTTTTTTTAAAAACTCAACTAATATTATCTAAAAAAAATATAATTACTAAATTTTTCAGTTTACCTATTCAAAATTTTAAAATGGAAAAGAAAATAAAAAGAAGACAAATCCTTATAATTAAATACCAAAAAAAAGTACAATCCTTATAATTAAATACTTAAAAAAGCAATATGCATATGCATAGAGTATTGTTTTTTTGGTCGGTAATAGGATTTTATTTTATTAATTCATAAAGTCAAATACATCATTTGTTTGTTTATCATACTTCCTTCGAACACCCCCGGACACCCTAAACTTCTACTACGATTTCAACCAAAAAACTCAGCATTGTTTTCAGCAAACCACTTGGCATTCAGCCATTAACCCATTACTTCCCTTACAGGGATAAACCCTAGCTTTAACAAACATGTACAAAGAGGATTCAAAAAAAAAATTATCACAAAAAATTGAAGCTCTCATATCATACTACCCAGGTCTGCGCTGCTCCCTGATGCACTCTTCACCTTCCTCTTCTGAGGACACAATTATTGTCTTTCCACCCTTGCAACTTCAACTTGTGCCTGGGAAATTAGCGCTTTGACCTCCATCAGCTCCACAAATAGCTTCAAGGCCTCCCACCCGTGCCTAGGATCTTCTCTCCAATAGGCTTTAAGGTTCCCTTTTGGCCATCTCACAAAGGGAATGCTTCCCTCAAATTCTTCTCCTTCTACCATCATCAATCCTTCACTCACATCCAACCCAACACCTAGAATAGCCCATTCCAAAATCTATTCCATTCCCTCCAAATAATCACTATGAACAATCGCTTCCATCACATTCCTCACTGTTTTCATTGATTCCCCTACATCCAACCCCCATGCCATGATCAAAGAATAGATGTCCATGTTTGTACGGTATCTATACCTGAGAATTCCAAACCCTGAGCCCAACATCAGCTACACACACTACACCAGCTGCTCATCACTAAATAAAAAAATTACTTTCAGTCTCTTCTCAGAGGTTTCACCATGAAATGGACAAAGTTGGTGCTTTGTTATGAGCATGAAATTTTCCTTCATTATAAATAGGTTATGCCAGTGCCAACACCAAAAACCAGAACGTTTCCTAATTTCTTTCCACCACTAGACTCGACTGAAGCATCGAGATTTGAGGATGTGGATAGTTTAGGACACCTTAAAACTGCACACTTCGCCCTTAATGTGGAATGTACCATCCCCACCACCACCCATCTCTTCAAAATTCCTTCATTCATTTTGAACTACAATCTACATTACTGCCTTCTCATTAAATGTCTGGTACATCCCTTCACATTAAATTTCCTCCTCAAGATCCAATTGTCATAAATCTTTGACTCTTAACTCACCAACTTCATCAAAAGTTAAAGCCCATTCAGATAAAGTGTCTGCTTTGCATTGCCAAACCTTCTTACGTGGTTAACCTTGAAATCCTCAAAAGAAGCTAACCCCTCCTTGGCATACGAAAAATTCACTAGTAGCAATTCACCAATGAAAAATTCACCACCAACAATTCACCGTGAGAAAATTCACTGCCATGACAATTCACCACGCGAAAAATTAATTGCATTAATTTTTGGTGGTTAATTTTCCATGGTAGTGAATTGCTGGTGGTGGTGAATTTTCCTGTAGTGAATTGTTGATGGTGAATTTTCCATTGGTGAATTGTTGACGATGAATTTTCCTAGAGCCCTCCTTAAATTTAACAATTAAATTCTGCAAATTTCATGCTTCAATTCTTCCTTTCATGATTGTCTGGATGATGATTTGAGAATCACCCTCTAGATGTAACTTTAAAGCCCCCAGTATTCTACCAAATCTGATTGTTGTTAATACTGCTATTTCTTCAACTACATTATTCACTCCTACCTCCAGCTTTTTCACCTCAAAATCCAATACATTCCCCTTCCAATCATGTACAATAAACCCTACCCCTCATGGTCTAGGGGTACCTTTGGAGGCACCATCAAAATTGACTTTCCACCACCCCTCCATTGGCTTCTCCCAAACAACCTCCATTGAACCCTTTGAAACTAGATTGACCCAACTAAGCCCCGTAACAGGCTATGCATAGAGTATTTTGTTAACCAAGTGGTTTGTAAATTACCAAGCAAGGAGTAAAATGATAGAATAGTCAATTTAGTAGAATGAAAAGTAATTTTTCTAGCACTTGGTAATTTAGGGCTCGCAAAACAAATAATATTTACACATGCCTATAAAAAGTAGAATAAAAAATACTTTAACCACACGCGATGGCAGATATTATGCAGCATGGGGTAGAAATAAATTATATGCAATCTGTATAAGATATTATGCAACACGAGGCATACTTTTGTAGGTAAAGTGTTATTATAATGTGATAAAATCAAGAAAAGGGTATCAATGGACCAAACAGTTTCAAGGGTCGACAATCTGATATCAACCATCAATTGGCAGTTTCAGGTTTGTCTTCTTCAAATAGGATATGCCTTCAGTGTAAAATATATAGTGCCAAAATTTTCAAAAAAATGGAGAAAAATAAATTAAACCCTTAATTAACTCTCAACCCTCTACCCTCTACCCTCTACCCTCTACCCTAGTTAAACCCTAATCCCTCATAACCCCTATTATACCCTCTACCCTATGCATTGGACCCTCAACCCTAATCCCTCAACCATATATGTACCCTCAACCCCTATACCCTCTATTGGCCTATACAATATTAGACCCTCAACCCTAATCCCTCAACCATATATACCCTCATCCCTCTACCCTCAACCCTCAACCTTAAACCCTCAATCCTCAACCCTTAAACCCTCTACCTTCTACCCTCTAATCTACCCTAGACATTAAACCCTCAACCCTCAATTCTCAACCCTCAACCCTTAATCCCTCAACCCTTAAACCCTTAACCCCTATACCCTCTACCCTCTACATTGGAACCTCAACCCTAATTGACCTTCAACCATATTATACCCTCAAATGTCCTAGCTATACCCTAAACCCTCTACCCTCAACCCTTTATAACGTCCCACAACCATAAACCCTTAACCCTAAACCAACATTAAACCTTCTACCCTCTTATACCCTAAACCAACGTTAAACCTTCTACGTCCCTCTACCCTCAACCTAATACCCTCTTATACGTCCCTCGACCCTAATCCCTCAACCCTCAACCCTTAATCCCTTAACCCTTAAACCCTCGACCCTCTACCCTCTAACCTCAAACCTCTGCAAGTACTATTAAACCCTAATCCCTCAACCCCTATGCCCTCTACCCTATACATTAATGGACCCTCAACCCTAATCCTTGAACCATATATACTTAACCCTCTACTCTCATCCTTAAACCCTCAACCCTCAACCCTTAAACCCTAAAGTACCCTTACAACCTCTACCCTCTAACCTCTACCCTATATATACATTGTACCCTAATTAACCCTAATCCTTGAACCATATTATGCCCTCAACCCTCGACCATAATCCCTCAACCCTAGTTAAACCCTTAAACCCAATTACTAAACCTTCCACCCTAATCCCTCAACCCTTAATTAACCCTCAACCCTCAACCCCAGTTAAACCCTAATTTGACCTCAACCCCTATACCCTCTACCCTATACATTGGACCCTAAATCCTAATCCATCAACCTGCATATACCCTTTGATCTACCCTATACATTAAACCCTCAACCCTCAACCCTTATACCCTCTACATTGGAACCTCAACCCCAATTGACCTTCAACCATATTATACCCTCAAATATCCTAGCTATACCCTAAACCCTCTACCCTTAACATCCCTCAACCCTAAACCCTTAAACCATAAATCGGCCTTAAACCTTCTACCCTCTACCCTCAACCGTAATCCCTCAACCCTATACCCTCAACCCAATACCATAAACCCAATTACTAAACTCTCTACCCTAATCCCTCAACCCTCAATCAACCCTTAACCAAACTCTACCCTCTACCCTCTACCCTCTACCCTCAACCCTAGTTAAACCCTAATCCCTCAAACCCTATATGCTCTACCCTATACATTGGACCCTCAACCCTAATCCCTCAACATACCATATACATAACCTCAACCCCTACAGTACCCTCTACCCTATACATGATTGGACCATCAACCCTAATCCCTCAAGCATATACCCTCAACCCTAGTCTACCCTCAACCTTAAACCCTCAAGCCTCAACACTTAAACCCACTACCCTCTACCCTCTAATCTACCCTATACATTAAACCCTCAACCCTCAATTATCAACCCTTAATCCCTTAACGTACCCCTCAACCCTTCAACCCTAAACTATAAACCCCTATACCCTCTACCCTCTACATTGGAACCTTAACCCTAATTGACCTTCAACCATATACCCTCAAATGTCCTAGCTATATCCTAAACCCTCAACCCTCAACCCTTAAAATCCCTCAACCCTAAACCCTTAAACCATAAACCAACCTTAAACCTTCTACCCTCTACCCTCAACCCTAATCCCTCAACCAGACTATACCCTCAACCCAATACCCTAAACCCTAAACCATTAAACCCTCTACGTCCCTCTACCCTCAACTGGCCAATACCCTCTTATACCCTCAACCCTAATCCCTTAACCCTAATCCCTCAACCCTTAAACCCTTAAACCCAAGTAAATTACTCTCTACCCTAATCCATCAACCCTCAACCCTTAATCCCTCAACCCTTAAACCCTCGACCCTCTACCTTGTACCCTCAACCCTCAAATACCCTTAATTAACCCTAATCCCTCAACCCTCTACTCTCAACCCTCAACCCTTAAACCCTAAACCCTTACACCCTCTAACAGCTCTACCCTCTACCCTAGTATACATTAAATTTTCCTCAACTCTCAATTCGCAACCCTCAACCCTTAATCCCTCCCTCCCTATCTACCCTAATCCCTCAGCTGTAATCCCTCAACCCTATACCCTCAACCCAATACCCGAAACCCTAAACCGTTAAACCCTCTAAATCCCTCTACCCTCAACGTCCCAATACCCTCTACCCTAGTCTACCCTAGTAATCCCTCAACCCTTAAACCCTTAAACCCAAGTAAACTCTCCACCTTAATCCCTCAACCCTTAAACCCTCAAGTACCCTCTACCCTCTACCCTCAACCCTCAACCCTCAACCCTCAAGTACCCTTAAACCCTGATCCCTCAACCCCTATACCCTCTACCCTATACATTGGACCCTCAACCCTAATCCTTGAACCATACACCCTCAACCCTCTACCCTCAGCCTTAAAACCTCAACCCTCAACCCTTAAACCCTCTACCCTCTACCATCTACCCTATACATTAAACCAGTCTTAACCCTCAATTCTCAACCCTCAACCCTTAATCTACATAAAGTATTGTGGTAAAGGCGAAATTTTCTTTGTTTATGATTATATGGAGGAATAAATGGGTATATACAAAGGGAATTCTAGTGATAGTATGGATCTTGTCACACAAATTGTTGCATTTCATGTTAAATACAATGAAAAATCAAAGGTAGCAGATCTTTTGATGCAAGTGAAATATAGGCAAGCAATTGAAGGCTAGTGAATATTGGGGAAGGATTTTTTGTTCTAACACTTTTTTTTTTTTTTTAGACTGCAGGAATCGGGTAGCACGACCCCCTATAAACTGCAGGTGCGCCTGGTAAACTTTTTAACGTGACCGGCGGCGCTGGTGCGACACGCCCTCCGGTACCACGGGGGTGGGGAAGACTAGAACTTGTGACCAACCTCCTGCTATAGGAAAGATTTAGCCAACCAAGCTAGGGCCCCAACCCTGTTCTAACACCCTTAATCCCTGCTAGATCAAAACAATTATTAGGTGTTAAATTAGGCACTAAAATAAGCTCTAAAGTAGGTGTTAAAATAGGCATTACATCAGGCGCTAATATGGTTTCTAATGTAGATGCCAATTATGTTGCTAATTTAGGCACTAATCTAGGAGTTACCATAGGCGTCATTTTTGGTGCTAATCTTGGCGTTAATCTAGGTGTTAACATGGGCACTACACTAGGCATTACTATCAACGTTGATCTTGGTGCTAATTTCAGCGCTAATTTTGGTGCTAATTTACGCCTAAATTAGCGCCCGGTTGTTCTTATTGGTGCAAAAAATGCCAAAAATAGTGCCATCCTGAAAAATAGTACCGAATTTTCCCAAAAATGGAGAAAAATACATTAAAATAGTGGGTGAAAGCAAAAAAAAAGAGCAAAAAAGGGAGCTAATCGTAAGGATTTTTGTAGTGTCTTCTTTGTTTACTCTGACTATGCCATCCCCAATTAGCTTCAATAATTAGACATTGAAATCTCCATTGTAATAGTCACTTGCATACCAATATTGAGAAAAGTGAGTCTTTTACAAGACTCAGTAAACGTCCTCCTACATCCCTTGAATTTATCCTCATTCCTTGCCTTCCAAATGTGCCACATAATTTCAATAGATAGAATATCCTAAAATATTTTACAATCATTATTTAAATTTCTTCCATTGCTAATTAAAACATCTTTCCATGCAATCTTACCATCTTGATCCTAAATCTTTTGATCATTAAAAAATATTTTCCAAATTTCCTTTGCATGGAAACAATAAAAAAATATGATTCATAGATTTTGGAATTCTACATATGTTACAAATATCTACATCATTATGCTTTATTTTATATGGAACTTTATGCAGAAGGATTAGACATATAAAAAAAGCCTTCTTAGGCTCTTTAACATTGTGCCAAATAGAGTTGAATATTTCATGTCATTCTTTATCTAAAAGTGAGACACTACCTTTTATCAACATGTTTAGAAATAGAAGCAGTGTTAATTAGAGATTTATAAATTGTTTTGGCTTTGATCCCTATTAGGGTAGAACCATCATTCCAATTGAGATAGTGAGATAGATCAATTTCCCCCTTTGTGCTAAGGGGTTAGTTAGCATCTTTATAGGCCTCTCTTGTAGGGTAGAATAAGTTCTTCAATTTGAGGGTGGAATATTGTATTCACTACATAGTATATTCAAGCTTTTTATATGTCCATTAGATAAAATGTCATTGAAGGTTTGAATTCCCTTTTATGCCCATCCTTTAGCTAAACACCCCTCTAGCAGAGCAAGGGGTTTGACATTATGTTCCAAGTTCCACCATATGGAACTGTAGGTTTGACACTTTAACTTGTTGTTTATGGTCACCCTCCATTGATTAAACACCACTTTGTGCTTAATCAGTTCCCAGGCCTTCCAAAGGGTTTTGAAGACCATAGAACCAACAGAGGATATTGGGTGTTTATTAATGATAATATCACTTAAAGGAAACATTTTATAGGCCTTATCTTACTTAGGGACAACAGGTTGAATGTTACTTCTCACCAAAACCTTCCAAGGCTCCTCACCTACCAGAACCTTAACAATCCACTTTGCAACTAGTGCAATTCCATGAAGCCTTAAATCCTTAGGCCTACTCCACCTCACACTTTTTCAAGACAACACCATTCCCATTTCACTACATGCTTCTTTATTTTACCCTTCCCATCAGACCGTAAGAAGATCCTTATCTTTTTCTGAATCTCATTGACCTAATAACTGTTAAAGAACCAAAAAAAGGTGAAATAAATTCTATATGAGAATAGGACCTTTTGAAAAATTTGTATCCTTCCTACGAGGGACAGGTATTGCTTGTTCCACCCATCAATTTTTTTTCTCAATTTTGGATTTGATCCACAATCATGCATTTCTTTTAGATTAGGACTAACAAAAATAGGTAGCCCAAGGTAGCTTGTTTCTGGCCCCCCCGTTGGAAATCAAACTTTTTAATCCACTCAAGTGGTGACTCTTCCCACCCTAAGATGATGGATTTAGAATTAGAGATCTTTGAACTAGATGCTTTGTAGAAGAAGGTAAGATTTTGCAACAAGCTTTCCATATTGCTTTCCTATAGCTCCAAAAAATTGCAGTGACATTTGCAAATGAATTGTGAGTAGTTCATTTTTATTTGGGAACCATAGGCCCCTAACTCTAGGAGAGATTGTGGATTCTCTCAATAAGTAGTCCAAAGCATCTTATTTAATAACAAAAAGAGTTGGTGCTAGGGGCAACCTTTCCTGATGGACCTTTCAAGTTTGAAATCCTCCAAAAGTGTATCATTCACCTCAACTTGAGAAATTGTATCCCTTAATAGCATGTCTACCATATTACAAAAATCAATAGGAAAACCAAAGGCCTCAAGTGTTGCTCTTAAAAAGGACCACTTTTCTCTATCATAAGCTTTTTCAAAGTCAGCAAGAGCATTGCCGAGTTTTGATTGGAGTATCTTGCCCACTCCATTGCTTCCTAGCTTGTAATTATGCTTTCCAAGATGTTCTGCCTTTGATGAAGCTAATTTGAGTGTTATTTATGAATTTTGGAAGGATGTTGACTAGCCTCAAGATAATCACTTTTGCTAGGATATTGTATGATACTTTCAATAAGGAAATTGGCCTCCAATTTTTTTTATCAATGTTGTATCCCCTCTTTGGGTAACAACTTTATAATTCCCTTATTAATATAGTTTACCAAAGATCCTCTTTTTGGACCTTCCAAGTATACTTGGAACAATTCATCACAAACCCAATCTACAAAAGTCCTATAAAATTCCACAGTCAATCCATCACTACTTAGTGGTTTATCATGGAGAGAATGGCATTTTTTATTCCCTGTTTTGATATATCAACAACCGACTTTGTAACATCCTCCTCAAATATTTTCTTGGGGATAATATTTTGGATATGAGCCTTGGAAATATGGTTGCTCTCATCCTCATCTTTAGATGAGAAGATGTTTTTAAAAAATAAGGTGAATTTTTTCAGAATGTCCTCCTAGGATGTGAAGATGTTTCCTTCATTCCAAATCTGATCAATTTTCTCTTTGAAGCTTTTTTCTTTTATGTATCTAAAGAAAAACTTGGAGCCCTTATCTCCACAATTTAGCTAGTTCAACTTGGCCCTCACTTTCAACCCCTACATTTAATGTGTTTGGATCCTTCTTAGATTGTTCTTGGCAAGAATAATTTCCTCACATAATCTATCATCCTTGGGATCCAATTGTACCCTAGATTCTGCTAAAAATAGCTTATCTTGGAGATCATTTTCTTCTCCCCTTCTATTTATTACTCTTTTTTTTACCAATGGTTTGAAACAATTTCCCTCATCCATTTATATTATTCTCCCATCTCTTAATGGCACTTAGGTCCTTTAGCATCCATTTATTTATTTCCTTGAGAGTGATGATGACTTCCTTGCAATCACTGCCATTTAGAAGTTGAGTGTTGAGAATGAATCCAACTTCTTTATATTCTCCTTGGACTGAAAAAATTTGGTGATTAGCCTTGCCCTTATGGGGTGCTGATTTAAGAGAGTGTATAGATATACACTCAATTTATGATCATCATTGTTAGGCATAAAATTAAAGAAATCCCTATTGGCATAGATTTTTTCCAACCTATAATAGATCCTTTTACCTCCTTTCTAGTTGTTGCACCAAGTAAACCAAATCCACTTGCTATCTTTCTTTACCCCTTCCATAAGATCAAACAAGTTTAGTTTAACCTTTAATTTTTTCCAAAAATACCTTTCATTACCTTTCCAACCCATGTGTAACACCCTGCCACACAACCCTAGGGGAAGTTGCAATTAACTACTCAAATGCAATAATTTTTTTTTTTTGTAAATGCAAATAACATGCAAGTTCACTACCCATTGCAACAACCTCTAAGGTTATGAGACTGAGATTACTTTAAAACCCAAACAAGAAACATGAATTGAAACCATAACATTTAATTACTTAACAAATTAAATACACATACATTCCATACATGATAAATTACACCAAAGCATAAGAGATACCACATGTTTTCAATTAATGATCATATACAATACAATTACAACACTCATTCCCCGAATGAGGTAAATCCAATAAACAAGGTTACAAATTACATCTTCCACCTCGATACAAATGAGGGGTATTACATTACAATAACTACTAAAATGAATAAAGCATGAAAGCAACATGATCCCACGAGCTCTCTAGCTGGAAATATCATCCACACGAACAAGAAGATGACCCAATGGATTAAGGTGCACG
>VDFB02000015.1:302158885-302199491 GCA_007258455.2 Sequoia sempervirens | reverse complement strand
GGCTTGGGAAGAGTGACTTGTCACTCTCAACCTCCCACTCCCCAAAAGTTTTTGGAATTGGCACAAGACTCACAAATGTGTGAGCACTTGTGGGAAAGAGTGTAGGTTTGGAGGATTCCTATATACCTCAAGAATATGGAAGATTTGGGCATTGCCCACTTCTCCTCTTGGAGAACTTGAGTGAAGATGGTAGAAAGAATGAGAAAAAGAGAGGAGTCCATCTCTTTGGCAAGAGAATGATGAAAATGGCTTGGTTTGGAGAGGAAGAAGAATAAAAGAGTTTAGTTCCCTCACTTGGAGAAAATAGATAAGTTCTCTCTTACTTCCATTTTCTCTTTTGTGTATGTTTCTTTTCTATAAGAAAGTGGTATGCTAAATGGATCATGGTTGAGAATAAAGAGTAGAGAAACTAGAAGCATGATATTTGGTGCTATGTTATATTTTATCACTTGTAAAATTTTGAAAAAACTCCATTCATCATATTGGAGTTAAAATAAAACCTTGCTTGGGGGTATGGCTAGAGCCCACGAGGCTCCATGACACCATTATGGTAGGGTGGAGAGCAAGACTTTGTTCATGTAAAAAAAAAAAAGAAACTGTAGAATTCCTCTGTGTGATTATGACAATATGGTAGATGCAGACTTTTGATAAATTTATGGTATGCTATGGGAAGGAATCATTTGAGTTTCATTTCAAAGTTCATGTTCAATAAATAATCTGATAATAGAGAAAACTGGTAGAAAACAGATTTGGAAAAGCCTATATTAGGTTTGTAAATTTATCTGCTCCACTTCAACCGTAGCAAAAGAGTTTATACTATCCTCCCGTAGACAATGGATTCCATAACTCATGGAAAATAAAAGAATAAAACTTGAGATAAATTATTATCGTGTATGCATATTTAAAGATGGAAATGATAGTCAATGCTAGAAGTCTGTGTAATGAAAACTTTTGAGATAGTTATCTATTATTTTGCACATGCACGCAAAAGGAATTTCTTGTGGGTACTTCTGAAACATGAGTAATTTGATTTCTCTAAGATTTTAATAATTACCAATCTATTCACCCATACAATTAATTCTCTCTTAAACCCCTATTATTTTCCTTATGTCTTCTTGAACCAATAGGGAATCAACAATGCTCTTGGGAGACTATGGGAATCATACAAGTGACCCCTGAGGTTGGGTATGTGGATCTTTGAGTCTCCCTATTTCTTTAGCCAAACTCTGTGGTAGATAGTGGAAAAGAAAAAAAAAAGAGCTAAACTGCATAATGATTAGCAAGCCTTGTGTGCCTTAACATTCCTGCAAGCTTTAAAAAAAAAATAGTAATATATATATATATATATATATATATATATATATATATATATAAGCTTAGAATAAAATAAAATCAAATCAAATTCTAACAAAGGGAAAAATAAAATTGTAAATGGGGGCCGTCTGTCAATGTGGGGTGCAATAGCTTTACTACTCTCTCGCTATTGTCACCCTCCTCACATTTTTAGTTTGGTGCCTAAATCTCTCTTCCATGGTTTCGCTGCCATGTTCCTCACTATCTTGCCTGCCAGAGATAAGAAAAGGAATGGTAAGTAGTGTGTGCGAGGCTGGTTTTGACAACTTTCAGCACTGTGTGTAAATAGCATGATTGTCGCTATTGATGAATAAGCAAGTGAAACAGTGATAATCTGTCCAACTTTTAATATTAAATGGCTACAGCTATCCATCATTTTTTTTTTAATTCTATAAAATAAACCCAAATAAAATGATTTAACTGTAATAAGGTGTTGCGTAGATGGAATTTAAGTCCACCATCAAATGGGTAAACGTTTATTTATAAACATATAAATGAATGAACATAGTTTGAATCTACTCTTGCGTAAGTATTATTACTATTTCTAGGGAGACTAATCAATAAGAAAAAAGAGAGAGAATAAAAATTAATGCACATGTCGTTATTATTAGAACTTCCTCTCTGTTCCTTCATGGCTGAATGATGTATGGCCCCTGACTTGTCTCATTCAAAAATAAAAAAAATAGAAATATACTTGTTGCCTGCTTCATAACTTAAACATTTCTCTTCCTTTCTTCCTTGTGTGTTTCGATATATAATTCACCACTTAAAATATTCCTATTAGTAACCTGCTATCTGGGATGCATTATTAGTGTGTAGCGTATTAAATATCTTTGGAATCAACCCAGTATTGGCAGTGGCTCGTGGGAGAGCTAGTCTGTAATTAGCACTCTTTTATAGCATAGTGAAATGCATTGTATCTTTTGGTAGAGTCAATGTCATCACAAAGTTGCATGTCAGTCTGTATTAATGCCAAATAAATAAAAAAACTGCCTCACATACTACCTAACTCTACGCTCACCTGGCGGTCAGTATTGTCAGCCATCCACCCGAGCAATGAATGAATTGATGGGATGAAGAGTAATTGTTGAGTGCAGGGGAGTCAATTATATCCAACATTAATAAAAGAAAAAAAAAATTAGCCTCAATGCCATATGTGACCAATAAAATTTATTCTCTTTCATCCCTCCTAACCTTTCAACCAGTCACTGTATTTCAGAGTATGAGTGTTAAAAAGAAAAAGAATATATATATATATATATATATATATATATATAGCCCTAAGTCACAATCATTGCAGCCAAGGTTATAAATTTATTTTTCCAGCAGTCCCCGATCTTATCCCACAGTGCTCAGATTTCAAATCATGAGTTATTCATACAATATAAATATGACTTGCCTATCACTCCAGTCGGGAAGTTTTTTTTATGAAACTAATATCTCTATTGAATAATATAATAAATATTTAAAGTTTATATTTAACTGTAATCCTTCTATTCTATGACAGCTTAAACCACGGTAACATCGAATAAGTATTGTTATTATTGGATTTTATATTGGTATTAATGCACAATATTCATCAGTGGCGCGTGTATAGGCTAAAACAAAAGAAAAAAAAAAGGAAAAATAAATAAATAAATAAATAGTTATAATTATTTTTCAGAGAAAATGGTTTGCATCTATGTTGGAGGGTACTCTCAATACTGGGGTCGTTTTTCTATAATGGCATCAAAACACCATTCTATCTTTCTTTCTATTAAATAAGAAAAAACGGTTGTACATGGTAAAAACTTTCTTGAGGAAATCGGCAAAAAAAATTATGTTTAGGGAAAACTTTCCTTAAAACTTAAACTATATGTTTTTAATACAAAAAAAAACAGCAACAAAATTTAATGTTCTTACCATTAGATACCCGAAGATTATGGGATTACCAATACTTGAAAATAGAGCTGAACTTAGCGTTAAAATCAAAGAAAATAAATAAATAAATTATTATAAGATGTGTTTTGCCCTACAATCATTATTTGCAATTTTTATGTTAACCTTATTCAACGTCATGATTCACTTAGGTACCGTGGAAGCATTTAAAATTATTTTCTTTAATCTCAATTTAAATATTTTTCCTTAGTCTTTTATATTAGAGGAAGGGAATCAATAAAATCATACGTGCCTTTAATAAAGGTTTTATTTTATGATTTTTAGGAAAAAAAAATAGTTTATCTTTAAAATAAAGTAAGTAATGAGTTACTTCATTTATGAAAAATTAGAAAGTAATGAATTATTTTATTTATTAAATATTTATAAAAAAATAGATAATAAAACTAAAGAAATATTAATAATGGAGCATGTAATAAAGAAATTTAGTTTATATTTTTAGATTCAAAATCTTTATATAAAATAAGTAAATTAAAAAAAAATTAATTTTCTTATTATACACATAATATTTATATACGATTATAACGTTGGAAATATCAATAATTTAATTTATATGATTTTACTATTAGATTAATTAATCTGAGATTAATAATTAAACATGTCTAATTGTTATATGATAAAATGACCTCAATTCTTTGTATTCCTATTTTCTCGATATTTACAAACTTGGAATATTTTAAGCTGTGATGAGTTGACAAACAATAGTATTTATATGTTATTGTTAAAAAAAAAAATTATTGTGTTTTTTCCCTTGGACCAAAATATAGGCATGACACTTTATATATATATATATATATATATATATATATATATATATATATATATATATATATATATATATATGTTTATCTATTCTGGTAATGGCTTATGGATGATTGTTTTTACCAGACTTGAATTATTTAAATTTAAAAGAATATCTGAATAAAGCTGAATATTATTTATATATATATAATAAATATAACGATATATTGTTTTATTTTGTGAAATTTAAATCTATGGTTGTTATGGTTATTGAAAGGGGAAATTGATTATCATTTTTATTTCAAAATTTCATTATGGAAATAGAGATTTAGTAATGGAATAAAATGAATTGCTTATCATAGTGGAAAAATTATTATGTTGATTTGAGTATTGAAATTTTGTGAATTTGTTGGGTTATCTTTTTACCATTGTGTTATTGTTTTGGTTTTTCGATGTGGGAACTCAGTTGATTTTATGAACCCGTTTATGGAGGATGTGAACCTTAAGCTTCCAGAGGCTTGATTTCATTGTTGGTCATTATCCTCGTTTTATGTGCTCTTGATGTAGCAAGTTATTTGGTATCATTATTGTGAAAGGGTTGTACGAGATTTTGTTGAGACTCTGATTATGTGTTTTAGTGAGATGGGTAATGCCTCGCATGTCATTTGTTGAGATTTAATGCTTTGTTCTTTATGGTACAACCCTTGATTGTTGTTTATGTTTTGGGGTCTCCTGGGAGAGTGGCTCTTCGTTGGGGCTGGTGCCTCAAATAGGAGGAAGGGCTTAGGATAACCCACATAAGAGTTAGATTAACAAGTGAAAACTTAATAATAGAATTTAGGGGGATGGGTAGTAATAACATAATAAGATAATCTTGGATACCTCATCTATCCATTACGGCTATCGCAGACTAATGGTAGACCGAGAAGGCTATGGTTGGCAAAGTTATTACCTCGTCCTCAGGAGAGGTTAACGGCTCCGCATGAGTCACCCTATGGGGTTGACACCTCAAGTAGGAGGAAGGGCTAGGATAACCATAGATGGGGGCCGACGCCTCATGTTGGAGGAAGGGCCAGGATAACCCATGTAGGCTATGCAATGACACTCTCCACTTGTTTCTCTTATGCTTGTTTTCTTGGTTGCCTTTGGAAGTGTGTTATAATTGTTGTCTTGGATTTACTTGGCAAGTGGTTATGGTTATTGCCTTTGAATTATTTTTAATGTGTTATATGGCTTGAGTTTATTGTGATTGAATCTTTGTCATCGTCATTTATGATCTATGTTATCCTTTGATGTTGTTATTGGAGTTATTGTATTATGATTTTCTTATTGGAGTTAGTTCTATGGCATTCATGGTCGTGGTTACTTCCTTGTCACCTCCGAGCACGGGGGTGGGTTTTTTTTAAAACCCACATGGTCGGGTGGAACATGCTCCGCACTCGTTGGGTTCCCCATTAACGTTCATTCTTCACAGTATTTTTCAAATGGAGCTTGTACCAAATATTCATCTTGTATTTCAGACATTATTTGTATAATGTATTTATCCCACATGTATGGGAGGTTTTATTGTATCTCATATTTTGTGAACATGTAATATATTAAAAGATGATGTATTGTAAATGTACCCTTGTAACCATTCATGATTTATGATATTTTTTATGGTTGTATCTTGTAATGTATTGATACTTATGCTTATGGATATATGGATGTTATCTTTTGTAAATGGTTATTTTAATGTTTATGATGGACGTTAGATTAGTTAAGTTACTTAGCCTTATGTGTATTTTTCGTTATGAGTTGGTTTTATGCGATGTGACCTCACATGTCCCAAAGGACTTGATGTTATGATGTTATTGTGTAATGTAATTATTTTTAATGGTTCATTATATGTGTACTTTGTATTATTTAAAAAAAAATGTGTGCATTGTTTTGTCCTTTGGGGTTTGCACGATGAGCGTTACAACCTTGATTTATATGAGCATGAATTTTATAGATATTTTGGCCACCACAAGGAGCTCAAGTTTGAAAAAATTATAAAAATCCAAAATGCCATAATTTCTAATTTAACTTCCTAGACATGCCTCATGTGGAGATTGTGGTTGTTGAATGATAAATTTGATAGATTGGAATTGAATTTTGAAATAATTAGGTAATTTGTGAAGTTTATTATGGATCTAGAGGGTTTGTTGTGCACAATTATATTCCACATAACAATAAAAATATAATTAAAATAATGCATGTTATTTATTTCACCTCGTGTTATCAATATTTTTAAAGTTGATTTAAATATTTCAAAAGTTCATTTCTCTAACTTGATTTCCAATCCACTATATTAAATAACATTTTTTTAAAGTTTTTAACTCTCTTTTTCTAATAAACATCTATTCCAATATAGTCTATCAAATTTATATTTTATGTTTGTCACCTACTATATAGAATTTTTTACACAACTCAACCAAATTGTAAACAAACTTGATTAGATAATTTGATATGGAAGATGCAAAATTATATAGGAGTAATACACCATTTCTATAAAATAATGATCTCAAAATTTTTTGACATAACCATTTCCCAACATTTTGAATTTATGTGAAAGATCCAAGCTGCATTAGATAACATAGTCCCATAGGTTTCTTGATCACATAAGTTATGTTGGATCTTGAAACCACTGCTTAGAACAAAATTTAAATTTTAAGGCCAAAGGTTGTCATCATGAAAGAAAAACCAAGGTTCATCCATGCATTTTGAGAGTGTGTAACCTTTCATACAATTTGAGCTTAGCTTAGACTCAAGAGGGTGTTCCTAAGGGTGTACTATAACATGTATTTAAATTAAACAAAATGAATAGGAAAAAATAACAAGCAACAACTATAACCAAATAAATACTTGACCACACATATTGTCATTAAATAAAGTGTAGCTAGCTACATAAGACATCTATATAGCTAATAAACATGTGCAAGAATAATCTAGTTAAGATGATTTATTGAAGGTTTATTTTAATGTTCCCTTGTTTATGATGCAAAATCATGAATGCAAAAAACTTAATTCTATTCTTAAATTATGGATTAAGGATTTTGATTATTTTGAGAGAATACAAAAGGCCAAATCTTCCCAACTGGTGCCTAACTAAGGGGTTATAAAGTCAGTTAAAAAAGAAAATTAGTGAATAAAAGTATAAAAGAACTATTTTTTCCATCAATTCCATCAAATTACATGTATAAGATACAAAAAATACTTAATCATCTAGAATTGAACTACATAAATCCATATTTAGAGAAAAAATGATTATTACAAAGTTTGTAATATCTTAAAAATGCTCATATTTATCAAATTGTCACAACATTCACATAAATAAGTGTAACAAGAGATAACCTTAGCAAGAAGTTAAAATTCCCCTTAATATACATAAATAACCTTGGAGACACTTGATAGAACTACTTACACCAAACTAGTTTTCTACACCTAGGAAGCAAAACAAGCAACCATGTGTTGTTTTTGAATCAAAGAGTCATGCTTTTCCTCCATGATTGAATCCCACTTAACAATACCTAATGCTTCATGAGATAACTATAGATTTGAAGCTATGACAATGTAGTAATACACAATACCTTGGTGTTATAATCAAGCCTTTTGTGTTTCCAAAGGGTCCCCAATAAAAGTGTAATATCCCAGATCATATACCTAAAAAATTACCACAATTTTTTTTTGTTTTTTAAAATATTTGTTACCAATTTTTCACTACAGCTCAATTGGTGGAGCTGATTAAGTATTGTTATATTTGAAAGTGAAAAGAACAGTTATTTTTGCATATGCTTAAGTGTTGTTTGCATCTTATTTATCATTTATCAGGTGACAATTATGCAAGTGTTTGAGAAAATTGAGATTCAGAAGTATTACTCATGTTTTTTGCAAATTCAAATGGAGTACAAAACTGAATATACAAATGATAAAGCATAACATAATGCTTTCGTTTATTTCATGAAATGATTCACATTACAATATGTTCATTTGATTGCAAGAATACAAATGACAAGTACAACATTGCATTTTAATGCTTTTCTTTCAGAATGGAAATGAAAGAACAAAAGTTAAATATCCACACAAGTCGTGGTTTTAGCTAATTCCATTAATTGCAGAAAGTAAACTATACAACTGAAGGTAAAAGAAATGAAAGTAGATAGCAGAAGACACATCCATCATTGCCTGATTCTTCATCTTCGGTTGAGACACTTGCTGCTTACTTCGTCCTGCTTCCACTCCTGGGTGTGCCTGCAAGAGATTGAGAGGGGTGTCAATTAAGAGCTTCAGATATGAGTTATACTACAAGCTCTACCAACAGACATATAATTCATTCTTCGTAATGCATGGAATCAATTAAAGGAAGGAACATAAACATGAACTGAAAAGAGAAAGAATCATCATCATACATTGTTTTTATGCTAACATTGTTTGTTTCCTTGTGCAGGTATAGGAAAAGTAATGTAGCTGATTATCTTTTGAAGACCAAGCATGTGGGAAAAACGAGCTCCCACAAGGGTAGAGCTCAGCATGCTTCCCCTTATACATTACAGATGGGGCTGAGAGAAGGAGTGCAATCATCATGTTCATCAAGAAAGGAACTATATAACTAAAAGAGTAAATAGTGTTCATTCATCTAAGTCATCAAGCTGACTGTTCACTCATAACAATCAAGTAGTGTGCTTCCTGAAAGCTACAGGTGGATAGTGGACTTAAATGAGCTCAATCAATTCAACTAAGTACATCATTTTCATGATTTAAATCTTAGATATTGCTGTACAGTTTGCATTTTTCTGCCATGGGTGTTGTTATGCATCTTGTTTCATGATATTACAACAATGTTATATCTTTAAGAAATGATAGTGAACATGCATACATAATGCCTCAACAAAGAGAGTTGTTTTAGATTTTCATTTTAGAAGAGAGCAAGGCATAAGACAATTTTTATTAAATGGAACATAAAAATGCATGAAGAGTGCCAGTTAGAAGAGCCTAAAATGAAATAATAGTCAAGCATGGAGACATGTGAAGAGCTCTAGTTTCTCATTTGAATGAAAGGGGACAAGTATCAAGTAATCCATTGTCACTATAATGCATGAGGGTAAATGTTGCATTAAGTAAAGTTTATGCATTACTGTGTTTGAAAAGGAAACAATAAAAAAATACAATATTTTGGAGACTTGTTCTGTCATTCAAAGTGTATTTTCAAAGAATAATTTGCATGGGTCTAGGCAGACAAATATGGACAGATCAAACAAGAATTACAATGTGAAGAAGTTATTTCCAGAATGAGTAGAACTTCACAAAACATGAAGGAGCTTTAAAAATTCAAGTTGAAACAATATGAAATGACATGAGAATCATAGTAATGTATAAGAGGCTAAAGAAGGCGAGCAATATGTAGGTGTGAATCAAGAAATTCCTGTGCGAAAGATGGTAACTTTTGTAAAAAGGAATGTGTTCCATATGTTGTTTTGAAAATATAGAGTTTTGAAAATACAGGATTTCTATTGTTTAGTTATTTTATGAGTTTTTGATCCTATAAACAACAAATGCCTTCATAAAATCCACCTGGGGTTATGTTATTTCTCTTCATGTGAAAATAGAAAAATGAAATCTACAAGGCCAAGCTAGGGTTTTCCATACAGTCAAAGGGAAAGCAATAAATTATAAAGAAAATGGAGCAAAGATTATATATGCTGATTCTTAGAAATGAAAAGAAAATAGACAGAGCCAAAATGAAGTTTGTACAGGAATTTCAAAATACCCATATGAGTATTTAAATCCAAATGTAGATTGCTTCAAAGGTAACATTTGCCGATATAAGGGTTTTTACAGAATTCAAAATGTAAACAAAAGCCATGGTGGGTCAATCCCAAATTTTGAATATATGACAAAACATATAGATTTTTATTTACCTTTTCAGAATACCCACATGCCATTTTTTATTCAATATAATATTTCTCATTATTTCCAGCATACCCATGTGAGGACTTGAGCTAAATGCAGATTTCTTTACCCACATTGGGGTTTTGAGTTTAAAATACAGATAGTACCATTTCCAGATTACCCACATGGAGATTTCTATAGGTAAACAAAATAAATGCTTTCTCTTATTTTCCAGATTACCCACATGGGGTTTTTTGAGAGAGCAACAAAGTACATAAGGGTAAACCCACAATAGTGGGTTACAATTTTTCGAACGAAGAATAATTATAAATGCTCATCAAAAAAATTGAAATGGTTTACCCCTTCTAATGAAGGGGGTTCGAATGAACCACCCCCCTTCTAATGAAACCCCCCCTTCTAATGAACCCTCCCCCCTTCTAATGAACCCCCCTCCCTTCTAATGAACCCCCTTTGCACCATATAAGGGGGGTTCGAATGAACCCCCTTTTTTTACCTTCCCCTCCACCATTTCAAAATTTATGCATGATTGTGACTATGAAGCTTGGGAAGGAGGTGCAAATGGTCAACTTGATAAAATTTTATTTAGTTTTACTGTACATAGGTTTCACCGAATGTCAAGTTTGATGAAAAATCATTGTGGAAAAATAGTAAATTTGAGGAAAAAAAATTTGAAAAATATATATCCACTAGGTATTGATGTCCTCGTTCTAACAAAAAAAGAAAAATTGAATTTCAATACATACCAAAAAAGTTATGCGTGCCGAAGTGCACCTATGTCTAAATTATAAATGTTTTGACTTCAAAACTTAATTAAAAGAAAATTATTGAACAAAATGCTATGAAACAAAATGAAAGCCCTAGATACTTGTGTTACCAACCTAAATTCAAAAGAATTATAGTTTTATCCTTTGTAGAAAAAAAGTTATGCTTGCCGAAGTACACACCACTTTTTAAAAATGTTGTTTACTATTAAAAACTAGTTATCAAGGGAGACACAAAAAAATTACAATTTAATTTCAATTTTTTTCAAAAAAAATACATTTAAAATCTATAGAAAAAATCTCACAAATCACTAGTTTACATCATTTTCAAATTCCTAATAGTTTACCTACTATAAGTGTCAGAAAGTGAAGTTTTCTCTAAAAATGTTGATTTCAATGTCAAGTTTGGCCAAAAAGTGTAACCCATTATTGTGGGATGACCATAAATGTCATGGTGGGTCATGCGGGTTTCTAACAGAAGAGTAAAGAAATGTATTTCCTTCATAATATCATTTACCCATGAAGGGTTTTATAAGAAAACAACAGAAAGAAGTAGAAAATCATGGTGGGTCGAGCTCCGGAGGAAGTAAAAATTTTTCTTCTAAGTCACAGATTAGCCATATAGGGTTTGTTTTGAAAACTCATAATTTCTTCATTTTTACAAGTACCCATGTGAGGGTTTTTCAACAAAAAGGAAAAAGAAATGTGTTTTCTCTAAAATATCATGTACCCATGTGGAGTTTTGATAAAATACAAAGATTTATATAATGCTTTCATGGTTGAGCTTGAAAAATTTAGAATAGGCAGCATTTTCTTCAAATACAGTTTACCCACATCAAGTTTTTGTCTCAAAATCAAAGAGAGGTAAAATGTAATCGTGGGTCAAGCCCATAAAAGTTCCCAAATGCCCAGTTTGAACATGAGTGGCCGCGGCCTGGAGGAAGCTTTTGGCTCCTTTAAAAGTCCACCATTTCAAAAAACAAGGAAAACCCATGTTAAGTTTCCATCAAATCTTAGAAATACCTGAAGCAAAGCAACTACAGTGCAAGGAATTCTTTACATAATTCGTATTAAGAGTCTACATGGCATGGCCTGTGTATGGCCATGAAACTATAAGTAAAAATTGACCTTTCTTGCAGAGTATGAAGCTTTTATAAGCTTTTTGATTTGAGGAAAAAATGTTCTCAGAAGTACAAAAGAAGCAATAAACTTACCATGCGTGCCTATGGAGCAAAGTATGCCGCGGCCAGAATTTCTTGAAGAGCTCTCAAGCATAGAGAGGAGGTCGACCAAGTTGGAGGCAAATGTCAAAAGTTTCCAAGTTCTCAAGCTGAAACCCTAGCTCACATGGCGGCGGCTCATGTAGAGCTCTTATTCTCAAAAGTCATTTTTGCAAATGATGTGAAATATGAGGGATCTCTTTGTTTTGTCTTTAGGGTTTCACTTTTCCCTATTTCGACTTAAGAATTTTGTCAATGTTATTTAAAATATGAAGCTCAAAATTAATGCCATGGTCACTCATTCCTTAGGTCAAGCCTTTCCAACATTTCTATTGATATGTTTACCTAGGTTTTGGAATAGGCACTTGGTATGGTGTTTCAAAGCCTAAAGCCCTAGTTTTTGTTTTTTTGCCTTAGTGAAATAATGTTCCTATAATGACTTAGGCTTTATTTTTTAATTGATTTTATAGAAATCAATTGTAAATGAATGTGCCTTGGCTTTGGTTTTTAATTGATTTTAAACAAATCAATTAGGGTATTGATGAGAAGAGATATGCCTTGTTATTTTTATGATTTTTTTTGAGAAAAATCAAGATTTGTTTTGGAGAGATAAGTTTGTATTTTGCAAAAGATTTCAAAAAAATCTTTAGTTGCAAAAAATAAGTTAAATTGAGAGAATTTTAAATCTGCAAGCTATGTAAAGCAGCGATAAAACAAATTGTTTTATTCTTTGCTATTTTTAGCAGATTGTTATTGCTTTTCTTCCTTGGTCAGATTTGAGGTTCCTGTTGGAGAGATAAGGTGTTTTTTTTCTTTAAAAGAAGATTTAGCCTATTTTGAGAGGCTTTTCAGTATGTATTTGCAAAAGGTGTTTTTTTTTTGCTTTTGTGCAAAATTTTGAGATAGTTTTTGATACTTTTCCTTGAGCTTTCTTCTTGAGCTTGGATTGGGGTTTTGGAGGTATATCTTGTGAAAAACTTAGTGTTTTTCCAGTTCAGATTCTAGTTTCTTGCTCTTACACATTTTTGAGCTTGTAAACTTCTTTGTACTCAGGTTTTGAGAGTTTTCACTCCTTCATCCAATAAAAGCAACATTCCTATCTCCAATTTTTGTCTCTTTGTAGTTTTAGTATGATGTTCATATTGTGATTCTATTTTATAGATCCTTTTTATATCCTACTATTGCAAATTATTGATATAGAAAGTTCATTTAATGCAAGTTGCATGCTGTGTTTAGGTTCAGACCTTCATGCAAATCAATTTTTTACTGGTGTTCATGAGAGATTGTGAATTCATTGTTGTTTTTCTGAAGACTATTTGTGGGTGAAATATCAAAGTCATTTTTGAGTTTGAGGATCACAAATAGATAGGATTTCATTTCAGTCATATTCTCTATCCTTTTTCTCAGAAAATCACTTAGAATAGGATCCATCATTTGGAGAACCAACTCACTTTGGAGATTCGTTCTCACAAAGAGTTACCCACAACTTGAGAACGTTTCCATGTGTTAATAGATTGTTGAACTTTCAGTTTCAACAGGGTGAAAATCTTATTGATAACAATATTAAATGTGTTCCATTCATCTGTATACTCAAGCATTTATCAAGATGAGATAAAATCCATATAAGATAGACATCCAACCATATGGGTTGGGCATCCGGTCCATAAATGATAGGTATTTATCTATTCATTTGGGATAGACATCTATCTAGAAAGGAAATGTAACCTATGGTATCCTCCATTTAAGAGTACCTAAATACACCTTCTATTTTATCACAATTCCTCAATAAGCACCACTTCTTCTCATCTTTGTTTTCGCACCTCCTATAATATTGTGCATTCTTCCACCTATGTCTAGTTATCATCACATTATACATAATTTATGCTAGATTCTTAGTTACACTTGTTGTAGTTATGGTCAATATTTGTGGTGGTAGTTTCCTTATTATGCAAATAATTTCTTAGTGGCCCCACCTTCCCATCCAACTTCAGTGATTAAACCAAAAGAAGATTTTGAAATATAGTAAATCATAGAACATATTTTCATTAGTTCAATTAATTTAAATCATGTTAGTCTTATGAGAAATTTATAAAGTTCATAATGGTAATTATAGTTATTATTATTATTATCAACTTATTAAAATGCTTTAGTAATTTCAAATTAATTATATATAACCCAAAATTTACATTTGTTCTATTTTATTTTAGTTTTATTTATATTATATTTATTTATTATTAAATTTTAGTGTTAAATATAGATAAAATACATATTTATGGGAGCGAGAGTTGTGACATCATTCCCCCTAAGATTATGCATCGTCTCGATGCATATACATTTCATATTTAAACATCAAGTAATATTAGTAGAAACTTAACATATACAAAGTTAATGTCACTTCAAATGCAAGGTTAGTAAGTTTTCATACCTAGGTTTTGTTGCTGGTGGTTTTAGCACAATGAAATGTAAGTAAATGATATATCACTTACTCTTCTTGAAAAGAAAGGAATTATTCTCCAAGCTTCCTTTTTAGTCATATCTTGACCATGTGGATAATCAAGTGGTCTATGTGATTGATTTTAATGAGGGGAATTCATTTGTTCGATCTAGATATAACCGGATAATGATGTTCCATCAAAAGATTCATATCTACTTTTACATGTATAGTTTAATCTTTAAAACATAGATCTGTAAATAATTCTTCACACATGTACTAAAAAATAAATGAATTTAATAAATCTATTTCTTGAAAGATCCCAAGAACTATCGTAAATGATTTTGTAATTAAAGAAAGATGAAAAGATAATAAAAATAAGAGATAAGACCCGAATTAAATGTACAATGATAAATTTTATTTCATTTTCTAGATCTGAACGGTTAGATGAGGTCAAGAAACCAATATTGTAATGATCAATATTTCACACAACCACTTACAACATTGATGTAATCATTTAAGGAAATATAACATAATATTTTTCAAGCCACATGCATCAAACCACCATTTTCATTCATACAATAGAGACATAACTTTATGTAAAAACACATTAAATCACATATCTCACCAGATTATTTAATTTAGGTAAAAGAAATAAATCATATCATCACCAAGATCAGAACATCATTTTCAAACAACATGTGTGATCCTTTCATTTCAAAATTTAGAAAAATCATAAAATTCTAGTAGAGTATTCACATTGAAAATGTATAATTTTGTTGTAATGAAAATGATTCCTAACCCCTAAAGGAGTCTTAGAAAGAGATATAAATAACCAAGTGGGAGCCCAAAAATTGTGGATCTAAAAAGAGTCTAATTGAAACTAATCTTGGACAACTTGATCTAACTAAGAACTAATTGTCAATTACCAGTTGAGTGGGGAAATCCAATACTGCCTCAATAAATATGAAAGTTGAAGTTGATTTATTACAAAATGTTTGAAAGAATAAATGAATAAATAAAATAAACACCTATCTATTAAATCATCATCTAGAGTATAAGAAAATAAGAAAATATTTCAATGGCTTAGCCACTTTTATTTTTTATTTTTAAAAAACTTCATTCAAGTCATTCATTTTAGGGCCCTTATGATATTTTAACTTTATTCTTTGAGAGAAAGTTGAATCTTCTATATTTTCCTACAATTCTCCAAAGTCCACCAACTACTCTTTTAATTTATGAAATGCTAGCTTATTCTTAATCATCTTGTCAATTACTTCCTCAAACATTGGTTGGTGAAGCAAATTTGAAAACTATTTGATTATTTTGGAAGTTGGTTGTGTAAATGATGGAGTTTTCTAAAATGCACAGGAGAGGTCCTTAATATTTTTTTCAATAATCGCCATGGATTAATCCACTAAGGTTCTACTTTGGTTCAAATTTACCTTGCACTTTTTGAGTGGTTTTACTCTCAATTGACTTGCTTTTAGCCATTCCCTAGGTTTATCATGATTTTCATCTTCAAAAATAGCTACCTTAACAAGCTCATTAATTCTTTTCAAAATTGGAATATATTATTTCCAAACAAAAAGATCTTTTATTTTTTATTTCCATTTGGTGAGCCAATCTAGCTTCATCACTAATATTGTGATAAGCTTTTATTTCCTTGTTAATTACCCCAATACCAAATGTCTACAAATTTTCTCTCCATTTCAAAGTTGTTGAGAGAATGCCTTCTAGGTCTAGATGTTGATCATCCTTATTCAACGCTTCTTGTAAAATTGGTGTTGGTGCAATAGGATCAATATGTCCTACTAGGTGATTTGTGTAAGAGGAAAATTTTGAAACTTTAGCTTTGACTTCCTCTTTGGTATTTTCATCTTTCTTTGTGTGCTCAAGTATTGTAGAAATAACAAGTTGCATGGATTGTTTCTTATCTTCTTGTTTTGGGTACCTAAATTTCCCTGTTGTAAAGAATAGTCCCTAAGTGTCATTTCTACTAGGCTTCTCCACCACAGGGGTAGAAAATTGTGCTATTATGTCTCCTTGATCATACCCTATAATCAAGAAAATCCTTCTAGCCCTCTTCTTTTGTCTAGGCTATGTCTTGAACACTCCTAAAAAATAAAAATCCTCCTCTTCTTGGAAATATATCTTAGTCCTTATTTGCACACTATGGTTGAGCCATATTGGGAAACTTGATGTTCCTACCTATAATTATTGAGAATGGGGAGGAGTCGTTTGCACAATATCAAAGGGGGTATCCATGGGAGTTTGTTGAAATAAATTCACAAAAAAAAGGAGTTATTAAATATTTTCAATATTCAAATCCTTCCCTACGTTGTGCTCATGCCTATCACCTCTTGCACATTGGTCTATTTTTTCTTGGTGGGGTGGTGATGATGAAGAAAAATCATGTGAAGGTGAAGGAAATTGAGTCAAAATTTTAGCTCTAGTTGTATCTTTGGAATCTTTGACAATATCTTCTTCTTGCCTCTCTATATCATACTTCATTCTCTCAAGGTTCTCAACATCTTTTCCTTGCACATTCCCCGTAGATTGCCCATCATTACCACCTAGTCGATCAATATGTTTAATGTGTGGGGAGAATGAATTAGAGCCTCATGTGGAGGGCTAGGTATATGAGGTGGAGATGGAGGAGGTGGAGGAATAGAAGATTGAGATGGAGGTGGTTGATGTGGAGGAGGAGGTCATTGAGGCATATCCTCATTTTGGGGAGCATATTTTCTAGGTGGAAATGTAGATGGAGATGGAATGAGAGACTCATGAGGTGGAGATGAAGATGGGGATATAAAGGGAGTGTTGAGATTTTTCTAAAAGAGGAGCCTTGAAATGAGTCCTTTTCCTCCTTTTGAGAGGAAATTCTTCTTCTTCTTCCTTTTCTTTGCTAGTCTCTTTGATTATTCTTCTTTCCACCTATTTTCTTTTCTTCATAGTTTCTTTGGATGATGCCTTATCTTTTTTTTTCTTTTTTACAACATGAGAGGATTCCTCAAATTTATTTTCTAGTTTCTCCTAGTTCCTAGTGTGTGGTAACTCCAACATTGGGAACGGTGTATCCAACATAGTTTAGACATATCCACCATATTTATTGCCCTGCTATTCATAGAAGGGTATTTTAAAATCAAACAATATACATTGTGAATAGGTTGATTAAAATTTTTTTGTGTATTTTAGTTTTGATGTAACACCTCACTTTCTCCAACTTTTTTGGGATTTTCCTAAATTACATTTCCTAAAAAATTCCATGATCAATATGTAATAATTCTTCAATTTGAACCCATGCTCATCTATGAAATTGGCCCAATGGTACTCCAAGGCTGGCTCATGTTTGTAATTATCCCCTATAAAATTGTTTTTGATAAGTAAAAATAGGTTTTGAAGGGGCCCCGAAACCCTTTACAATGAAGAAAAGCTGTAAAAAAGACTAAGTTAATAAAACCCATAGCCCAAAAAACCAAAATACTGACAATAGATAAAACCAAAGAAACCCGTTAGTAAACCAACAACAAAAAACATTGGCACCCAGGCTGATCAAGCAAAAGAGTCAACAACAACTACAACATCTTTTTTAGAACATTGAATGAGGCCATATTTTCCTCAATGACCCCCTCATGCATCTGCATAACATCTTTGAGCTCATCAAATGATACAACAACTTGCTTCTTGGTCTTACTCCTTGTCCTTAAACATGATCCAACATCCACATCCTTTTCCATAGCTGGAGCAAAATCCACATTTTTGTCCACTAGGTTTGAGCAATTCACATCATCAACCACTTTCTCAATTTCCCCCAACTCTAGGGGTTTACCAGTCCATTTCAAGGCTTTCTCATTTAAAACCGAAAGACCCTTAGCAGTTGATTTCGAGGAATTGTTGCTTATGCTCACTACAGTCTTCAAATCCTCTAACAACTTACCAATTCTATCCTTAATGCTAACAAATATTTCCTCCAAAGTCTTATTAACCATCATTTCCAAAGAGTAAATCCTCTCCTCATGAGTAATACCTAGGCAATCAACATCAACAACTAATTTATCCAGCATTACATTCATAGATTTAGCCGTACCTTTAATCACCCATTCTTTTTTATTGCAACAGACCATTGCCACACAAACATCTTGCCAGTTCTTAAATTGGACATTGATCTCCTTCACTTTTGAGAATAGTCATTTCACTAGAGAAAGAATTTTTTTGTGTTCCATCCTCAGCCATATTGCAAAACATACCCATATTCACCTCATCCCAATTGATAGGAGGCACGACCTTTGGCTCAAATTTATGACCAGGGATTTCCCTGCGCTCCTCTTTCTACCCCTCTTCCTCCTCAATAGGGGAATCCTAAACCTCGAAAACCTCCACCTTAATCCTTTGCTTATCTAGAAAGTTTTCCAAATTAGCCAAAGCTTCCAACCACTCCATCTTCATAGTCTTCTCTTTTACCTACAAGGAGTTAACATGAGAGATAAGGGACCCTGGTTGGGGTCAACATCCTTAGTACACTGGACACTCCAATCCCTTGAAAATCCATAGGCATGGACCCGAGAAGAAATTCACCAGGACCATTATCCCCAATAGGGGCACTATCCACAACCCCCACATTTTCAAGACCCTTAGCACCAATCATAGGGGAAATATCCACCATGCCAACCTTCCCGAGACTCAGAGTAGGCTTCACACCCGAACCAGGATTTTTCACATCTTTCACCAAATCCACCTTTCTCTTAGCAGATGACTTATCTTTCCTAGGAAATTTGGATTTCCCCTTAGTATTCTTCTTCCCAGACTACACCATGGCTTCCCTCAATTCAATGTTCATTTCATAACCCTTTGAGCACACTTCAAAAGCTTTAGACCCCTCCTCAAACAAACCATCTTCCATTGACATTTCATCAAAATCCAAGTCTTCGTGCTCATAACTCCCTTCCCACTCTGTAGCAGAATCCCCTATCTCATAACCTGAATTCTTAACCCCCCTTTTTGTGAGCTAGGGTTTTAGGAGAAATAGGGATTAATTTAAGCTTAATATGAGAAAAAAAAATATTCATAAGGCCTTCATGCAGAATGACCTTCTTAGGGTTTTTTCGGTGATCCTCAATACTGTTTTCCATCGACAATAATAGATAAAAAGGAGAAGAGACCAACACCTTATGATGGAAGTGATTCAAAAGCATAAAGTGGTAACTATACACAATAGAGAACCTACCTTCCAATGTGAAATAATGCATTATAGCCAACACCAGATCCCTCCAAAATAGTTTAAGAGACTTACATGCATACCCACCACTCCCAACATCCCAAAGCTTCTTCTTCTCATCAAATTTGAAGAAATTAGCAAGGTATTTCTTAGCAGTTGCTTTGTATCTGTAGAATTTCCTCCCAGAAGATGAAATCCCTATGACTTTCACTATGAATTCCTCATCAATATTGAAGTCCACACCTTTATAATGCAGAGTCCTACCATTCCACCCTTTTACAAAAAACTCCATAGCTTCAAGATTAGGGCCTTGGATTCTTTGCATATACTGGGTAACCCCACCCATTTCTAAATGATCCCACATAGTTTCATTTCTCTAGAACTCCTCATACGAGCTTGGTTCCACTCTGCAGTGAGCTCCACCCATGGTGGCATGTAAAGAGTAGGAACCCAAGAGCACCAAAAAAAATTGCAAAAAAAAAAAACCTAGCTATCTGCAAAATCACACAAATAATACCCACAAAATGTGTGAGCTTGTCATTCAATGTACTTCCCATCCTACACAACCAGGCCATAATTTTACAAAACTCAAAGTTGTAATTATGAAACAAGCAGGGCCAAGGTTCAATGTGCATAAACCAACTTAAAATAATAATGAAGAACCTTTCCCCTATATCGACCACCTTAAATACATGCCACTTGGTCATCATTGGAAATAGTTTTAAGATTGAGTGGTAATGATTCAAATACATCCCAATCATATTTAGCCACCACTCCCAAATTGGCTAATTTGTTAGCCAACATGCTAGCTTCTCTAAACACATGAGAGATTCTAATCTCTTCAAAAGAATTAATGATGGAGATTGAATCATTAATTAGATGAGCGATAGACCATGATGGTAGACACTTCATCAAAATATAGTTTATAATATTAAGTGAGTCCCTTTCCAACCAAAGTTTAGAGAGCCCTAGATTCTTTGCCAAAATGAGGCCATGATAGGCTACAACTGCCTCTACAAAGTGGTTTGTCTGGATTCCCAAAGGGAGCGCCACCATAGAGACAAACCTACCATTCTCATCCAGTAACACTCCCCCACAACCAACAGGACTTGGATTTCCCTTAGAAGCTCCATAAAAATTAACTTTAAACCAACCAAAAGAAGGAGCCTTCCACTAAATCCCCTCCCTGGGTTTTTTTAACTTCTTCACTAGATTAGAAAGGTCACAAGAAAGATTGGAAATATTTTTCTCACAAGTAGATCATAAGGAGAAATATTCACCTTTAGGTTAAATGAAGGGATCACCAAGAATTCAGAAAGGAAATTTTCCTTGATAGCTTCACAAATTTTAAAGGCTAGCCTAGAAAGCGACAGTTCTAGCTAACAGAAAAAATGATTGCTATGTTCCTTCCAAACTCCCCACGCTACATGTGACAAGATAAGAGACCACAACAAAGAAAGGGTTGGGTTAAGAGAAGGAGCGACCCATTGAGACCACAAGTCAGTGAAGGAGGTCAGGAACACCCACACAATATCCCACAATTGAAAAATATGAGCCCAAACTTCCCAAGTATAGCTACAACTAGTCACCAAATGTAAACAATCCTCTGTAGCTTCTTTACATAAGAAACACCTATTTGGTAGAGACATTCCCATTTTCAAGAGATTATTTAGAGTTAGAATCTTGTCTTGACAAAGAATCCAAAAGAAAATATTGATTTTAGGTAGGATCTTCCCATTCCACAAACAACCCCAAAAAAGAGGGGGACCAACCATTTGAGTCTGAAAAGAAAAGGCCGAAGATACAAAAAAATTCCATTGGGAGCTAATTGCCAAATTACCGAATCCTCAAGAGCATCCACCAGGATATGAATCATGGAAAGAAACACAAATAGGGGCTTCAAATCCCTATTAACCACATCAAGTCTAATCCAGCTACCTTACAATATATAATCAACAACAAAAACACCCCATTCTCTTTGATATAGCATTGTCTTGGCGACATGCCATGTGCTGCTATGCGAACACTTCAGACAGGGAATTCACTTTAGTGTTATGACCAAGGGCCTTATTTGGTGGTTAATTTATATTAGTGTCAGCCATTATGAAATGGAGATGGGACATATGGTGAGTGTGGGAAGATGGGTGAAAATGGAAGTATACAAAATAACCAAGGTGAATTTTTGGCTCCAATAGAAACTTTAATATTATGAAACATTAGTGGTACTTAGTTATCAAATTTCATTAAATGATAAGTTTTATTAATTTTAATCATTATGTATGTAAATAATGTTATGGATATTTTGGTCAAATAATGTTGTTCCTATTTTTAGTTAATGACATATGTTAGGTCTCAAAAGTGCAGGTTTTTAAACCATAAGGGGGTGACAATCCCTTAATACACATTTGGCCCACAAACAAGGTAAACAAGACCGATTATCTTTTGCTCTTCAGGCTCTGCTAGACCTAGGCAGGTATACCTGAACAATAAGGAAGATTTGCAATTGGATATAGTTCCTAGATTGAGAAACCTACTCGCTATGGCACGTGAAGGTGGAGTAGATGTAGAGCTTTGATATCTAATTCCTATTGAAACCAGTTGAAAATTCAAGATTTTGAGTTGTATTTTGTATGCAATATCCTAAGTATGACCTGTGCCTACTCCTATTGGGTGAACGAAGTGGATGAGTGAATGGTGATTAATGGAATGGATATAGAGTTGTCAAATAGGTAATCCTATTATTCAATTTAACTCGAATTACTGGGCACTTGAGATGTCTACACCTTGTGCAAATGTGCAAGTATGTTTATCACAGTGTTCTTCTTTAATAATCCTATTGATATCTCCTCAAGCTATTGTGAAAGTATGAAAGTATTTTTAATTCTTGTGTTAATGGAAACAAATCAAAACAACTTATTTAAAAGGATTTTAACCCTAGGAAGAGACCAATTAAAGTAAACTATCGGAAAGGATTTTAATTCACATCAACTTAGAAACCAATCAACTCTTTCACATAGTAACATAAAATGTGCTCTATTAAATCATACAAATTTAAATAACTTGAACATACCACTTTGGAGACAACAAAGTAATAAATGAGAATTAAAATCAACACAGTAATTGAACACTAAAAATGAATTACGATTTATGAATAGTCTGCTCCATTTTATTACTTCAAAATATAAGCATTATAACAAAATTCTTTTAAATATGGTATGGATGGGTGAATTATGCAATCTATTTTCTTACTAATGCCTACTCGAATGGAATGGAATGTGATGATGATGATATGATATCTAAAAATCAGTCCTTGGTTTCCCTATTTGTATGGGAAGCAACAAGCTTCGGGCCTGTTACAAAAAGTCACATTGTTTCATAACTAAAACATAATTATAATAAACATAAAAATATTAAGAGTTTGCTAGTGGATGCACTGTAGTCAATTAATCTCTAGCAAGCACCTGTGGTCATCTAAGACCTATTCAAGGCTCGTGCACCATGATTGTGTATCCAAAACTATCAAACTCTAGCCCTTGTCACTCCTCTCTTACTTGGCCCATGAAATGAACAAGTTGACCTTTGACAAATGCTCCACCTTTCCAATTTTAGCATGTTTGTCTGCATTATGTATGATGTCTTTCATAGCATACTCCAATTTGAAGATTCTCCCAAGTTGTTGGTGCGTCCTCTTAAGCACTTCCTCTTCATCATTAATCACATCAAGAATAATTGGTAGATAGTTGGCAATATCATCCTTCCATGTATCCTGATCTTTCAATTCTATTTCTTCAAAGAAATTGGGAAATTCCTTACTCAGTGGTTGAGTGAAATCACTCAAATCCTCTATCAGGATATTGTGGAAGTCCCTATGAGCTTTCATGAGTTCCTAGTATTCTTGTAGCATAGCAGAGTTATCTTCTTTCTTTGCAATGATCTTAGACTCTACCTCCTTATCCTATCACTCAATCTGGTGTTTTCCAGTATTGCTTATCATGAATTTTCCAAACTTGTTTAGCATGTTTGTACATGTCTTTGAATCTCATGCAGACTATTTTTGATTCCATCTCAAAGGTAGTGGTTTTGAGTTTTTTTTTTAACTCTTCCTATTCCTTCTACACTTTCTCATGCCTTCTTTTCCAATATGTTGTTTCTGACATTGCCTCAAGCACTTTCCTTTCATGTTCAACCAATGGAGAATAGAGCCCTAAAGAAGAAGAAGGTAGTCTATCCCTGTAGTTGATCAACTCTCGTTTCAACCTTTCATTTTCTTCTATCAACCCCTGCTTATCCCTTACCAGTTGTTGAATCTGATCCTTTGTAAATTTGGCCATATTCACATTCAAATCGATAGTTTCGATGGGATATGTTTCTCCTACTCTCTACACGAAAAGATGTCCAAAAATATGATCATGATCAACTAGGGAAGGCTTTTTCCCTGGTGGATAGAGTGCCCATATCTGCAAGGTAGTATTGTCAAGATTAAATCCTTATCAAATGTAGATATTGTCACCATCTTTGTCTATTAAGTGAAAGGTTTTATTTTTTCTTTTCAAAAAACTATCAAATACAATGGTCAAGCTAATATCTCATCCTGGAAGGAGCATAACCCTGACCTCTTTCAACAATACCCTTCCTCTCTCAACAATCACATGTTTCATTTCTCTATCAATTTCATGTTGAAGTTTTTTTAAAGCATATGCCTCCTTCTTAGGGTCAATTTCCTTCAACCTTTCCCTTACCACCTTTCCTTTATATTCATATAAGAAAGCTTTAAGTTTAGGAGTCTAGACAAAGGCATCATTTGCAATGAACTCTTGACTAGCTCGATGCCTCACATCATCAGATAGCTCATCAAAAGCTTCAAAGTTTACTACACTCCTTTCCAGTGGAATTTCATATGGAAGAATGATAGGATTATTGATCTATGTGACTTCATCCTCCTCTTCAACATCATCTTCTACCATGATTGGTGTATTAACTGAAAATATTACCTTTGGAGTAGGTTGAGGTGAAAAATGGTCTAATGGTGCTACATTTCCTACTTTCCTCCAAGAGCCAACATTTCTTCTTCTCTCAAATGCCACTAGAGGTACATCCTTTATTATCTCTTCTTCATGCAAAAGCAACTATTCAACTCTCTCCATCGGGTCCTTAATTTCATAACAAGCTTCTACATAAGATGGGTTAGTTTTCAATCTCTAGGCCTCAACCATAACAATCCTATTATATGTACTTGCTCTCATGATCGCCTGACTATCCTCACAATTCTTGAAAAAATCATCAACATCAAACTTATGCTCATAGGCGCTAAGTTTCTGAGAAATTTTGGCATCACTTATCAAGTTCTTAGGGTCAAAATTCTTCCTCTTATTTCCAATTGGCAAGCCATAATAATTTAACTTGCTTCCAACCAAGTCATACCCTAATTCAACAATAATAGTGAAATCACTAAAGCACATAGTAGAAGGCATGAATGTCGGACTTCCAAAGCTTTTCAAATGCATAAAGGCTGAATAAGACAATTGTATTATAATCTCAAGATAAGCAACTCTATCTGGCATAGTCTTAGGAAAAAAATATGGTTCTGCCTCAAATCCATACACCCTAATGATAGTGTAATCTGAAAAAGAATACCAATCTCCCCAATTGTGGTTTATCTTTCCATCATGGCCTTTCTCCTTTGGTCAAAGAAATCTCTATACTTCGGGGGATAGATTATAATCACATTTACAACCAATCAATTTATACAAGGGTTTAACAAAATTCTCCTTAAAGTACAAGTAGTGGTATCTACCACATTTTCACTAGTCTTGAATTACCATCACTATCCAGATCTTTTACTCTTAATTCTTCTCCCTAGATTCCCATCACCCGGTCCTCATAGAGTATCATATGCATAAGAAGTGAATAGTGCTTGAAATTGATAGCTTCAGTGTTATTCTTAATAGCATTAAGAGAACTATTAATGGCCTCTGAAAGACACTCTACATAATCATAGGGCCTGGCATCTTGACTCTGAATGTTCGTGACTAGAACCATGGGAGCTATAGTCATATTGGTAGGGGCCTCAATTCCCAACACTTGGCTAGCTGAATAGTATGTGTACTGATAATATTCTTCAAACAATTCTACAGAAATGGGGGCTTTTCATTGCTAGCAAACCTCATAGGTTGATTTCTTGGACCCTTGGGTCTATGCAGAGGTAGCTTCCACCTCTTGTAACTCGTATCCATAGAGCGGTACTCCTCCAACAAGTCTCTCAGCCACAATTTCGTTTCCAAAGAAGTGTCCAATTGGAAAACCATGCAAATATAATCCCTTGTTATGATCATAAATTGTGACCCATCATGCAAATGAATTTCCCTTGTTTTGGGATTATAATTCTTTCCCAATGCTCTAATTAACTCTATGTTCACAAAAACATTTGGCATTACTAGCTTCTCTAAGTTTAAATTCCATGGGTTTGAGACTAGGCTATATCTATATTTTTGCCTATAATGATATATAAACAAATTGTAGCCTCTATGTGGAGTCCATACATCTCCCAAATTCTTATGCTTGTCTTTTAGGGTCTCACATGATGGGTTTAACTAAGCAATTCTTCATGCTTTAGGCCTAGACTCAGGACACTGATCAATTAAGTCTTGACTAAGAAGTCTACTTTTAGTTTTTTTCCTTTTTTCTCTTGTCTTTTTTGGGGTTTTATCCATTCTAACCCTAACAATGTTATACTTCAAGATATATTCAAAAATTTATGTTTAGCTGAGCCAAGGTGTACTTGAGTGAATGCTATAATTTATGAGCTTCTTGCTTTCGTCCAACTCCATCCTCTAGATGCTTAGCCACAATGTGTAGTGAATTTTTGTTTCTTAGAGGCTAATTTTATTTAATTTTAGCATGCTTAAACCAACTCTGGTTCATAAATGGTGCTCACACCACCTTCCTATAAAAATTGTGTATTAGTGGCAATTGTCTCTTCAATGATTTAATCCGTAAAATCAATTCGGTGACAATTATTTCATATTTTGTTGATGAGACTATGATCACAATGTCTATATCTCTCTTTGATATCCTTGGCCATCTTTTGAGAAATGTCTAAGAGACATTCAGGCTTCTCTCATCGATATCACAATGTCTCTTCGATATTTAATTCTTAGTTTTCTCCCTGATGATTTTCTCTTTTGTCAATGAGATTGGTGGATTTCTCTTACTGACAAGTTTATGTCTTCTCGACATTTCTTTATTTCTTTCCTCGGTGGTAATAGTTGTTGATGATGTCTATGTGACTTTTTTATGTTGGGGAGACCTGAGGTCACCTCTCTCCGATGTCCCTTAGTCTCATCGATATTTTGTGCCATAATGGCGGGGAGACTTTTGATAATGTCTTCTCGATATCTTAGTGTCTCCTCAACAGATCATTTTTAGGATGTCGATGAGACCTCATCCAATGTTTGTTTGATATTTTTGTGTCTTGTTGATAATTTTCTCCTTGAGTGTTGAAGAGACTTCTTTGCTTCTCTCCTTGACATGTCGATGTCTCTTTGACATTGTTGTTTCATCAATGCTTGTTTTGTCAATGATTTATTGTTTATTTTATGATAACCTCTCAGTGTCTGAGAGATGTTTTTATGTTTCCTGAATGTTGACACTTGTATGATTTGTTGGTGAGACATGTTAGATTCTCTCCTCAACATGCCCAAGTCTCTTAGACATGTCCCTCTTTAGGATGGTAGGAAGAAATTTGAATATGTCTCTTAGACATTCAGGAGTCTCATCTACATTTCTTATTAGCCCTTTCTACTTGTGTTGAAGAGACTATGGTGAGACTCTCTACGATAAGGCATTGTCTTGGAAACATGTTATCAGATGCTAGGAGAACATTTCAGGCAAGGAATTCACTTTATTACAATGATCAAGGGCCTTATTTTGGTACTTTATACTAATGTCAATTATTATGAAATGGAAATGGAGCACATGGTGGATATGGGAGGATAAGTGAAAATGGAGGTGTGCAGTACAACCAATGTGGATTTTTTAGCTCCAACAACATCAACAAATACTCTTCTAGGATATGGGAATTGCTATGGAAATTTTATCTCCTAAGGCTCTGACATTATGAGCTAGTAATATAAATAACATTATGTAATTTTAATTTTATCTAACACCACTTAGTGTAAATAAATGATATTTATTTTTAGTTTGATTTGTTTCTTCATTCTTTCCATAAGAGGAGGCAACTCCACTTTGTGAACCTAGCCCATCTAGGTAAATGAAGAGAAGCAGAGGATCATTAATTTATGGCAAGTGATTGAGGGATCATTTTAAAGTTTTTTCTTGTTGAAATTGTCTTCATTAATGCTCGTACTTATAAAAAATCCCTTATTTTATTTAATTTATTTGTAATTTGTCAAAAATAATTTCAAATAATCTCATATATATTATTTTCAAATAAAATTATAATGTAAAATAAACAATGTACATTATTATTCCCAATTACGGGAAAAACAATTCTCATAATTAAATAGTTTAAAAATAAAATTAAAAACTTAACTAATATAATATAAATAAAAATTATACTTACTAATTCTAAAGTTTAAAATGGAAAAGAAAATAAAAATAATACAAATCCTTATAATTAATTAAATACTAAACAAAAACAATATGTATATGCAAAAAGAATGTACATTATAATTTTCATTCTCATTATTTAAATAATTTTAATTTTTTTAAAAAACTTAACTAATATTATCTAAAAAAAATATAATTACTAAATTTTCAGTTTACCTGTTCAAAATTTTAAAATGGAAAAGAAAATAAAAGAAGACAAATCCTTATAATTAAATACCAAAAAAAAGTACAACCCTTATAATTAAATACTTAAAAAAAGCAATATGCATATGCATAGAGTATTGTTTTTTTGGTCGGTAATAAGATTTTATTTTATTAATTCATAAAGTCAAATACATCATTTGTTTGTTTATCATACTTCCTTCTAACACCCCCGGACACCCTGAACTTCTACTACAATTTCAACCAAAAAACTCAGCATTGTTTTCAGCAAACCACTTGGCATTCAGCCATTAACCCATTACTTCCCTTATAGGGATAAACCCTAGCTTTAACAAACATGTACAAAGAGGATTCAAAAAAAAAAATTATCACAAAAAATTGAAACTCTCATGTTGTACTACCCGGGTCTGCGCTGCTCCCTGATGCACTCTTCACCTTCCTCTTCTGAGGACACAATTATTGTCTTTCCACCCTTGCAACTTCAGCTTGTGCCTGGGAAATCAACACTTTGACCTCCATCAGCTCCACAAATAGCTTCAAGTCCTCCCACCCGTGCCTAGGATCTTCTCTCCAACAGGCTTTAAGGTTCCCTTTCGGCCATCTCACAAAGGGAATGCTTCCCTCAAATTCTTCTCCTTCTACCATCATCAATCCTTCACTCACATCCAACCCAACACCTAGAATAGCCCATTCCAAAATCTATTCCATTCCCTCCAAATAATCACTATGAACAATCGCTTCCATCACCTTCCTCACTATTTTCATTGATTCCCCTACATCCAACCCCCATGCCATGATCAAAGAATAGATGTCCATGTTTGTGCAGTATCTGTACCTGAGAATTCCAAACCCCAAGCCCAACATCAACTGCACACACTACACCAACCTCTCGTCACTAAATAAAAAAATTCCTTTCAGTCTCTTCTCAGAGGCTTCACCATGAAATGGACAAAGTTGGTGCTTTGTTATGAGCATGAAATTTTCCTTCATTATAAATAGGTTATGCTAGCGCCAACACCAAAAACCAGAATGTTTCCTAATTTCTTTCCACCACTAGACTCGACTGAAGCATCAAGATTTGAGGATGTGGATAGTTTAGGACACATTAAAACTGCACACTCCGCCATTAATGTGGAATGTACCATCCCCACCACCACCCATCTCTTCAAAATTCCTTCATTCATTTTGAACTACAATCTACATTACTGCCTTCTCATTAAATGTTTGGTACATCCCTTCACATTAAATTGCCTCCTCAAGATCCAATTGTCATAAATCTTTGACTCTTAACTCACCAGCTTCATCTAAAGTTAAAGCCCATTTAGATAAAGTGTTTGCTTTGCATTGCCAAACCTTCTTACGTGGTTAACCTTGAAATCCTCAAAAGAAGCTAACTCCTCCTTGGCATACGAAAAATTCACTAGTAGCAATTCACCAATGAAAAATTCACCATGAGAAAATTCACCGCCATGACAATTCACCACGCGAAAAATTAATTGCATTAATTTTTGGTGGTTAATTTTCCATGGTAGTGAATTGCTGGTGGCGGTGAATTTTCCTGTAGTGAATTGTTGATGGTGAATTTTCCATTAGTGAATTGTTGACGGTGAAATTTCCTAGAGCCCTCCTCCTTAAATTTAACAATTAAATTCTACAAATTTCATGCTTCAATTCTTCCTTTCATGATTGTCTGGATGATGATTTGAGAATCACCCTCTAGATGTAACTTTAAAGCCCCCAGTATTCTACCAAATCTGATTGTTGTTAATACTGCTATTGCTTCAACTACATTATTCGCTCCTACCTCTAGCTTTTTCACCTCAAAATCCAATACATTCCCCTTCCAATCACGTACAATAAACCCTACCCCTCATGGTATAGGGTTACCTTTGGAGGCACCATCAAAATTGACTTTCCACCACCCCTCCATTGGCTTCTCCCAAACAACCTCCATTGAACCCTTTGAAACTAGATTGACCCAACTAAGCCCCATAACAGGCTATGCATAGAGTATTTTGTTAACCAAGTGGTTTGTAAATTACCAAGCAAGGAGTAAAATGATAGAATAGTCAATTTAGTAGAATGAAAAGTAATTTGTCTAGCACTTGGTAATTTAGGGCTCGCAAAACAAATAATATTTACACATGCCTATAAAAAAGTAGAATAAAAAATACTTTAACCACACGCCGGTAGCAGATATTATGCAGCATGGGGTAGAAATAAATTATATGCAATCTGTATAAGATATTATGCAGCACGAGGCAGACTTTTGTAGGTAAAGTGTTATTATAATGTGATAAAATCAAGAAAAGGGTATCAATGGACCAAACAGTTTCAAGGGTCGGCAATCTGATAACAACCATCGATTGGCAGTTTCAGGTTTGTCTTCTTCAAATAGGATATGCCTTCAGTGTAAAATATATAGTGCCAAAATTTTCAAAAAAATGGAGAAAAATACATTAAACCCTTAATTAACCCTCAACCCTCTACCCTCTACCCTCTACCCTCTACCCTCTACCCTCTACCCTCTACCCTCAACCCTAGTTAAACCCTAATCCCTCATAACCCCTATTATACCCTCTACCCTATGCATTGGACCCTCAACCCTAATCCCTCAACCATATACGTACCCTCAACCCCTATACCCTCTACTAGCCTATACAATATTAGACCCTCAACCCTAATCCCTCAACCATATATACCCTCATCCCTCTACCCTCAACCCTCAACCTTAAACCCTCAATCCTCAACCCTTAAACCCTCTACCTTCTACCCTCTAATCTACCCTAGACATTAAACCCTCAACCCTCAATTCTCAACCCTCAACCCTCAACCCTTAAACCCTTAAACCCTTAACCCCTATACCCTTTACCCTCTACATTGGAACCTCAACCCTAATTGACCTTCAACCATATTATACCCTCAAATGTCCTAGCTATACCCTAAACCCTCTACCCTCAACCCTTTATAATGTCCCACAACCCTATACCCTTAACCCTAAACCAGCATTAAACCTTCTACCCTCTTATACCCTAAACCCTAAACCAACGTTAAACCTTCTACATCCCTCTCCCTCAACCTAATACCCTCTTATACGTCCCTCAACCCTAATCCCTCAACCCTCAACCCTTAATCCCTTAACCCTTAAACCCTCGACCCTCTACCCTCTACCCTCAAACCTATGCAAGTACTATTAAACCCTAATCCCTCAACCCCTATGCCCTCTACCCGATACATTAATGGACCCTCAACCCTAATCCTTGAACCATATATACTCAACCCTCTACTCTCAACCTTAAACCCTCAACCCTCAACCCTTAAACCCTAAAGTACCCTTACAACCTCTACCCTCTAACCTCTACCCTATATATACATCGTACCCTAATTAACCCTAATCCTTGAACCATATTATGCCCTCGACCCTCAACCCTAATCCATCAACCCTAGTTAAACCCTTAAACCCAATTACTAAACTCTCCACCCTAATCCCTCAACCCTTAATTAACCCTCTACCCTCAACCCTAGTTAAACCCTAATCTGACCTCAACCCCTATACCCTCTACCCTATACATTGGACCCTCAATCCTAATCCCTCAACCTACATATACCCTTTGATCTACCCTATACATTAAACTTTCAACCCTCAAACCTTATACCCTCTACATTGGAACCTCAACCCTAATTGACCTTCAACCATATTATACCCTCAAATATCCTAGCTATACCCTAAACCCTCTACCCTTAACGTCCCTCAACCCTAAACCCTTAAACCATAAATCGGCCTTAAACCTTCTACCCTCTACCCTCAACCGTAATCCCTCAACCCTATACCCTCAACCCAATACCATAAACCCAATTACTAAACTCTCTACCCTAATCCCTCAACCCTCAACCCTTAATCCCTCAACCCTCAATCAACCCTTAACCGGACTCTACCCTCTACCCTCTACCCTCTACCCTCAACCCTAGTCAAACCCTAATCCCTCAAACCCTATATGCTCTACCCTATACATTGGACCCTCAACCCTAATCCCTGAACATACCATATACATAACCTCAACCCCTACAATACCCTCTACCCTATACATGATTGGACCGTCAACCCTAATCCCTCAACCATATACCCTCAACCCTAGTCTACCCTCAACCTTAAACCCTCAAGCCTCAACCCTTAAACCCACTACCCTCTACCCTCTAATCTACCCTATACATTAAACCCTCAACCCTCAATTCTCAACCCTCAACCCTTAATCCCTTAATGTACCCCTCAACCCTTCAACCCTAAACTATAAACCCCTATACCCTCTACCCTCTACATTGGAACCTTAACCCTAGTCGACCTTTAACCATATACCCTCAAATGTCCTAGCTATATCCTAAACCCTCAACCCTCAATCCTTAAAATCCCTCAACCCTAAACCCTTAAACCATAAACCAACCTTAAACCTTCTACCCTCTACCCTCAACCCTAATCCATTAACCGGACTATACCCTCAACCCAATACCCTAAACCCTAAACCATTAAACCCTCTACATCCCTCTACCCTCAACTGGCCAATACCCTCTTATACCCTCAACCCTAATCCCTTAACCCTAATCCCTCAAACCTTAAACCCTTAAACCCAAGTAAATTACTCTCTACCCTAATCCATCAACCCTCAACCCTTAATCCCTCAACCCTTAAACCCTCGACCCTCTACCTTGTACCCTCAACCCTCAAATACCCTAACCCTAACCCTCAACCCATATACCCTCTACCCTATACATTGGACCCTCAACCCTAATACTTCCCTCAACCCTCTACTCTCAACCCTCAACCCTTAAACCCTAAACCCTTACACCCTCTAACAGCTCTACCTTCTACCCTAGTATACATTAAATTTTCCTCAACTCTCAATTCACAACCCTCAACCCTTAATCCCTCCCTCCCTCTCTACCCTAATCCCTCAGCAATAATCCCTCAACCCTATACCCGAAACCCAATACCCGAAACCCTAAACCGTTAAACCCTCTAAATCCCTCTACCCTCAACGTCCCAATACCCTCTACCCTAGTCGACCCTAGTAATCCCTCAACCCTTAAACCCTTAAACCCAAGTAAACTCTCTACCTTAATCCCTCAACCCTTAAACCCTCAAGTACCCTCTACCCTCTACCCTCAACCCTCAACCCTCAACCCTCAACCCTCAAGTACCCTTAAACCCTGATCCCTCAACCCCTATACCCTCTACCCTATACATTGGACCCTCAACCCTAATCCTTGAACCATACACCCTCAACCCTCTACCCTCAGCCTTAAAACCTCAACCCTCAACCCTTAAACCCTCTACCCTCTACCATCTACCCTATACATTAAACCAGTCTTAACCCTCAATTCTCAACCCTCAACCCTTAATCTACATAAAGTATTGTGGTAAAGGCAAAATTTTCTTTGTTTATGATTATATGGAGGAATAAATGGGTATATACAAAGGGAATTCTAGTGATAGTATGGATCTTGTCACACAAATTGTTGCATTTCATGTTAAATACAATGAAAAATCAAAGGTAGCAGATCTTTTGATGCAAGTGAAATATAGGCAAGCAATTGAAGGCTAGTGAATATTGGGGAAGGATTTTTTGTTCTAACACCCTTAATCCTTGCTAGATCAAAACAATTATTAGGTGCTAAATTAGGCACTAAAATAAGCTCTAAAGTAGGCGCTAAAATAGGCATTACATCAGGCACTAATATGGGTTCTAATGTAGATGCTAATTATGTTGCTAATGTAGGCACTAATCTAGGAGTTACCATAGGTGTCATTTTTGGTGCTAATCTTGGTGTTAATCTAGGTGTTAACATGGGCGCTACACTAGGCATTACTATCAACGTTGATCTTGGTGCTAATTTCAGCTCTAATTTTGGTGCTAATTTATGCCTAAATTAGTGCCCGGTTGTTCTTGTTGGCACAAAAAATGCCAAAAATAGTGCCATCCTAAAAAATAGTGCCAAATTTTCCCAAAAATGGAGAAAAATACATTAAAATAGTGGGTGAAAGCAAAAAAGGGAGCTAATCATAAGGATTTTTGTAGTGTCTTCTTTGTTTACTCTGACTATGCCATCCCCAATTAGCTTCAATAATTAGACATTGAGATCTCCATTGTAACAGTCACTTGCATAGCAATATTGAGAAAAGCGAGTCTTTTACAAGACTCAGTAAGCGTCCTCCTACATCCCTTGAATTTATCCTCATTCCTTGCCTTCCAAATGTGCCACATAATTTCAATAGATAGACTATCCCAAAATATTTTACAATCATTATTTAAATTTCTTCCATTGCTAATTAAAACATCTTTCCATGCAATCTTACCATCTTGATCCTAAATCTTTAGATCATTAAAAAATATTTTCCAAATTTCCTTTGCATGGAAACAATAAAAAAATATGATTCATAGATTCTGGAATTCTACATATGTTACAAATATCTACATCATTATGCTTTATTTTATATGGAACTTTATGCAAAAGTATTAGACATAAAAAAAGCCTTCTTAGGCTCTTTAACATTGTGCCAAATAGAGTTGAATATTTCATGTCATTCTTTATCTAAAAGTGAGACACTAGCTTTTATCAACATGTTTAGAAATAGAAGTGGTGTTAATTAGAGATTTATAAATTGTTTTGGCTTTGAACCCTATTAGGGTAGAACCATCATGCCAATTGAGATAGTGAGATAGATCAATGTCCCCCTTTGTGCTAAGCGGTAAGTTAGCATCTTTACAGGCCTCTCTTGTAGGGTAGAATAAGTTCTCCAATTTGAGGGTGGAATATTGTATTCACTACATAGTATATTCAAGCTTTTAAAAAGTCCATTGGATAAAATGTCATTGAAGGTTTGAATTCCTTTTTATGCCCATCCTTTAGCTAAACACCCCTCTAGCAGTGCAAGGGGTTTGACATTATGTTCCAAGTTCCACCATATGGAACTGTAGGTTTGACACTTTAACTTGTTGTTTATGGTCACCCTCCATTGATTAAACACCACTTTGTGCTTAATCAGTTCCCAGGCCTTCCAAAGGGTTTTGAAGACCATATAACCAATAGAGGATATTGGGTGTTTATTAATGATAATATCACTTAAAGGAAACATTTTATAGGCCTTATCTTACTTAGGGACAACAGGTTGGATGTTACTTCTCACCAAAACCTTCCAAGGCTCCTCACCTACCAGAACCTTAACAATCCACTTTGCAACTAGTGCAATTCCATGAAGCCTTAAATCCTTAGGCCTACTCCACCTCACACTTTTTCAAGACAACACCATTCCCATTTCACTACATGCTTCTTTATTTTACCCTTCCCATCAGACTGTAAGAAGATCCTTATCTTTTTCTGAATCTCATTGACCTAATAACTGTTAAAGAACCAAACAAAGGTGAGATAAATTCTATATGAGAATAGGACCTTTTGAAAAATTTGTATCCTTCCTACGAGGGACAGGTATTGCTTGTTCCACCCATCAATTTTTTTTCTCAATTTTGGATTTGATTCACAATCGTGCATTTCTTTTAGATTAGGACTAACAAAAATAGGTAGCCAAAGGTAGCTTGTTTCTAGGCCCCCCATTGGAAATCAAAATTTTTAATCCACTCAAGTGGTGACTCTTCCCACCCTAAGATGATGGATTTAGAATTAGAGATCTTTGCACTAGATGCTTTGTAGAAGAAGGTAAGATTTTGCAACAAGCTTTCCATATTGCTTTCCTATAGCTCCAAAAAAATTGCAGTGACATTTGCAAATTAATTTTGAGTAGTTCATTTTTATTTGGGAACCTTAGGCCCCTAACTCTAGGAGAGATTGTGGATTCTCTCAATAAGTAGTCTAAAGCATCTGATTTAATAACAAAAAGAGTTGGTGCTAGGGGAAACCTTTCCTAATGGACCTTTCAAGTTTGAAATCCTCCAAAAGTGTATCATTCACCTCAACTTGAGAAATTGTATCCCTTAATAGCATGTCTACCATATTACAAAAATCAATAGGAAAACCAAAGGCCTCAAGTGCTGCTCTTAAAAAGGACCACTTTTCTCTATCATAAGCTTTTTCAAAGTCAGCAAGAGCATTGCCGAGTTTTGATTGGAGTATCTTGCCCACTCCATTGCTTCCTAGCTTGTAATCATGCTTTCCAAGATGTTCTGCCTTTGATGAAGCTAATTTGAGTGTTATTTATGAATTTTGGAAGGATGTTGACTAGCCTCAAGACAATCACTTTTGCTAGGATATTGTATGATACTTTCAATAAGGAAATTGGCCTCCAATTTTTTTTATCAATGTTGTATCCCCTCTTTGGGTAACAAATTTATAATGCCCTTGTTAATGTAGTTTACCAAAGATCCTCTTTTTGGACCTTCCAAGTATACTTGGAACAATTCATCACAAACCCAATCTGCAAAAGTCCTATAAAATTCCACAGTCAATCCATCACTACTTAGTGGTTTATCATGGAGAGAATGACATTTTTTATTCCTTGTTTGGATATATCAACAACCGACTTTGCAACATCCTCCTCAAATATTTTCTTGGGGATAATATTTTGGATATGAGCCTTGGAAATATGGTTGCTCTCATCCTCATCTTTAGATGAGAAGATGTTTTTAAAAAATAAGGTGAATTGTTTCAGAATGTCCTCCTAGGATGTGAAGATGTTTCCTTCATTCCAAATCTGATCAATTTTCTCTTTGAAGCTTTTTTCTTTTATGTATCTAAAGAAAAACTTGGAGCCCTTATCTCCACAATTTAGCTAGTTCAACTTGGCCCTCACTTTCAACCCCTAGATTTAATGTGTTTGGATCCTTCTTAGATTGTTCTTGGCAAGAATAATTTCCTCACATAATCTATCATCCTTGGGTTCCAATTGTACCCTAGATTCTGCTAAAAATAGCTTATCTTGGAGATCATTTTCTTCTCCCCTTCTATTTATTACTCTTTTTTTTACCAATGGTTTGAAACAATTTCCTTCATCCATTTATATTATTCTCCCATCTCTTAATGGCACTTAGGTCCTTTAGCATCCATTTATTTATTTCCTTGAGAGTGATGATGACTTCCTTGCAATCACTATCATTTAGAAGTTGAGTGTTGAGAATGAATCCAACTTCTTTATATTCTCCTTGGACTGAAAAAATTTGGTGATTAGCCTTGCCCTTATAGGGTGCTGATTTGAGAGAGTGTATAGATATACACTCAATTTATGATCATCATTGTTAGGCATAAAATTAAAGAAATCCCTATTGGCATAGATTTTTTCCAGCCTATAATAGATCCTTTTACCTCCTTTCTAGTTGTTGCACCAAGTAAACCAAATCCACTTGCTATCTTTCTTTACCCCTTCCATAAGATCAAACAAGTTTAGTTTAACCATCAATTTTTTCCAAAAATACCTGTCATTACCTTTCCAACCCATGTGTAACGCCTTGCCACGCAACCCTAGGGGAAGTTGCAATTAACTACTCAAACGCAATAATTTTTTTTTGTTTAAATGCAAATAACATGCAAGTTCACTACCCATTGCAACAACCTCTAAGGTTATGAGATTGAGATTACTTTAAAGCCCAAACAAGAAACATGAATTGAAACCATAACATTTAATTACTTAACAAATTAAATACACATACATTCCATACATGATAAATTACACCAAAGCATAAGAGATACAACATGTTTTCAATTAACGATCATATACAATACGATTACAACACTCATTCCCCGAATGAGGTAAATCCAATAAACAAGGTTACAAATTACATCTTCCACCTTGATACAAATGAGGGGTATTAAATTACAATAACTACTAAAATGAATAAAGCATGAAAGCAATAGGATCCCACGAGCTCTCTAGCTGGAAATCTCATCCACACGAACAAGAAGATGACCCAATGGATTAAGGTGCATGTTCCACCCAACCATGTGATACTTGAAGGCTCACCCCCCATGCTAGGAGATAGTAACAAGGAATCCTATACAAGACCATCAACCCCTAGACACAGGCTAACTCATACTGACACAACCAATCACATAAACCACACAACCAATCACATGAACCACACAACCATACGGATTAACACAAGTACAACTCTAACATCACTAACATAAGTCACATTACTTCGAGAAATAAAACAAATCAAGTATGATAAGAAGACCATACACATAAAATCACGTACCAATTGTTGTCGTAGAAAGAGTGTCATCACATAGCTTAACATGGGATCTCCTCTGGGAATCTTCATAGGCTCTGACCCCCACTATGGGTTATCCTAGTGGCCTCTATCGAATCCTGACACCATACTCACTCATGCAAAATCAAATACCTCTCGTAAGTACAAGATAGATGACCTTGCCATTCCAGGCCTTCCCGTCCCATCCCAAGTCTATACAAGCCCTTGTGTCCATGAGTGAGGCTCAACTATCTTAATTAATGTGAAATACTACCTAACTTCTAAGTACATTAATTTAGTTATCACTTGATTAAACCACTTTTGAAGGTTTCCCAGTTTACCTCTTTGGGCTCTGGCCCCTAACAGAAGCCACTCTTCTACTTGACAACAAACCAACACGAAACCAATCACCAAGGGAATCCAAAGTACATACCAACAAGATAAAACCACTCCAACTCTAGGAGGAACACATAATGAAACTCACTCCAAACACTGGAGGCAACAAAAGTAAAAATCCATTCCTTCCAAAGGAGGCACAAATCACATAACCCACTCCTAATCCAAGGAGGCACAACCCATCCCCGTTCGTGAAAACCAAGTAACACAACAAGATACAACTATATGCCCTACCCAAGGCAATACAATAGTTGACTAACAAAATACAACAACCCCAAAAGTTAAACCCCTTCTGGAAGACTTAACAACCCTTCAAATCAACTTCCCCAAAGCGAAAACAGAAGAAGGGTACATTTAAGAAGGGCAATCAAACATGAATTAAATCTATATTTGGATTTCTTAAATCCACTTCCTTCATTAACATTCAGTAATTTATTGCCTTAATAGAACTAACTTAATAACGTCTCTTCCAGACAAAAGATGAAATTTAAACCATATATTTAATTCCCTAATTGCTCTTAAATAATAATAAAATAAACATTTAATTCTTTGATTTAGAACAAATCAATAAATCATTTCTTCTTTTCAAATAATAATAATAATAATAATAATAATAATAATAATATCCATTTCTTCTTTTCAAGATAAATCATTTCAAAAAAACAATTAATTCATTTTTCCCAACATCAAGAATGAACAAGAACATCACTAAAACGCATTTCAGGAAATTAAATAAACTAATGTTAGGATTTACTAAATCCAATCGACTTAATCAAAGTTACTTGCATTTATCTAAAGATAAATAAGATTTAATTCACAATGTTGAGAAATTTAAAACCAATTATGTAACTCTGTGTTTCTCAATCATACAAAATAATCAAATCAACTTGCTAGATAAAATCATTTGATTAAAAAAACAAAACAATTTTTATGTCAACTTCCATAATGAATATAATCAACTTAAAATTAACTATATTTAAATACACATGTATATTAAATATATATATAAAAATATATACTTAATGTATATACAAATTTATATATATTTAAATATATAATTATCATTTAAATATATCCATTTAAACTCAACTAATTCAATTATTTAAAAATACATAAAGTATATATATACATTATATATATATACACACAATAAATGCATATTATATATATACATAAATATATATATATATATATATATATATATATATATATATATATATAAAATATATATGTATTATAATATATATATATAATATAAAATATATATAAATATAATATATATATAATATATAATATTTAAATAAAAAAAATTAATTTAATTTAAAAAAAACAAACATTAATGAGGGTCAGCTGGCCCCTCCCTAAAAGGGGAGAGGCCAGGCTGCCATGCAGCCTCCCCCATATGGGGGTGCGCTATGTGGGCAGCGCTGCTGCCTTGGAGGCAGCGGCGCTGCCTCCAGAACACCTCCCCATGGGGGGCGACTGTGGGGGTAGGCCCTCCCCCCCCTTCAACACTAAAAATATATATATTTTTTTCTTAATACATATTTTTTAAAAATACACAGACCCAAAAAAAAAATAGAGAATAGAGGGCAAAAACTGTTTTCTGGTTTTTTCTTCAATAGAAAATAAATAAATAA
>VDFB02000015.1:302064154-302158865 GCA_007258455.2 Sequoia sempervirens | reverse complement strand
TATATATATATATATATATATATATATATATATATATATATAACATATATATTTGTATATATATATATACAAATTTTCATTGTTTAACAGTGAAGTGCAAATTTTTTTCTCCAAACAAAATACACAACAAACTAATTTGTAAGCACAATTTCTCAATTTCTAGATCATAATAGAGATTCTTTTTGCTCATTTTTCTATTTTCTATGGTTTGATTCTTGCTTTGTTTTCTTTTCCATGATTTCAACAGAGTTTTTGCAAGTTTTGAAACAAATTTGACATGGGTTTTCCTTGAAACTCAAACAGAATTTAAAATTTTCCAACAGTGTAATAAAATTTGAAAACTCTTTCAAAATGAAAACAAAATCATAGAGAGAAACCTGGTTTTTTCTCCAAAGCTTGAAGGATTCCAATGGTGCTTCCAAATCTTATTTTGTTTTCCAGCTCACCCAAGAAATCCAAGCTTCTTCTTCAAACCCCAAACAAAGCCACAACAAATCCTTTCTCCCACAAATTGAAAATTAAATTCCAAATGAAATTGCATTTTCTCTCACAGAGTTTCCCCAAATTTAGTCAAACCCCTAAAATATCCTATCCACCAAATTTATTGCAAATTTGGGGATATTTTCATTTAAAAAAAAAAAAATTTAAAACAAAATTGCTTTCCAAATGGAATTTTATGCATTTAAAAAATTCTTTTACAAAAGAATTCAAAATTTTGTAAAAAAATTCTTTTACATATTAATTTTCAAAAAGTGCAATTTAAAACATATTTTTATTTTTTTTAATTTAAATCAAAATATCTATTAATGCCAAAACAATTAACTTAAATTAAATTCATCCCCATTAATTTAATTAGTCAATAAAATAAATCTAACCAAACATTAGATTATTTTATTAATTAAATTAAATTAATCAATAAATAACTACATTTCCAACATTACAACCAGATAAATTTAATCAACAATTTAACTACACAAGCTATTTATTTACCTTTATAATTTTGAAATTAAATAATAACCAAGGTGAAAAAGGACAACATTAAAATGACTAAACCTGACTACAACTCGATGACACACTATGACTAGGGTGATGACTTGGCACGGAAAACCTAGCTACTATCTCCCAATCGATTATCGTTGGTCAATGGACATGCTCAAACCTATGAACTAGGTGAAGTCAATGTCCTGTACCTATCAACCTGTGAACAAAGAGTATATTGAACATGCATATATATGAAATAATAAAACACACTGTGAAGAGGAAATCTCGAAATAATAGTGCGCTCGCAAGCGAGTGATACAATCCCGTCCCCTTCACCAATACATACTTTCTAACTAACGATTCTAACATCAACAATATAATCAAAAGCATAAGCATCATTAATTACATATTTGCTAAGCTAATTCAAAACATGCCATAATGATAACATCAGAGTAAAATTCCATCACATCAAAATATAACATACACATCACTTAACCGTTGCGATCAAATAGAACCAAGTGCCATAGTCAAAATGCTAACAGAAATAAAGCATACATAGAAGAACATTGTTCGATCAAAAGAGAAAAATGGATGGGTGCTACACAATGTCTATGCCTCCCCACTTATCTTCAATTTGTTCAATCATGTTGAAGTCTCCACCCATGATCCAAGGAATGTCTAGCAGGTTGGCAAGCCACTTCTAGAGTTTTATCCTATCTTTATGATCATTGAGGGTATAAATAGAACAAATTCCAAAATTTTCCACACCTTTTTCGATTGAAATCCAAACTTTCGTTGTTGTAGGGGGAGGTACCATGGTTTGTAATATATTGTGCCTAGATATTGGATATGAGGATGACAACACCCCCCCTCCCCTTTTCATGATTAGTGTTAAAATGAGAGGATCTGTTCCAAATAAACCTCAAGTGGGTTTCCAGTGTGAAACCAGTATCTTTGGTTTCTTGGAGGAGAACCACATATTTTTGTTTTTCAAGGTTAAGAAACCTTCTCATGATGTAATTTTTGTTAGAGGACTCCAAGCCCCTAATATTCCATGAAATGCAACTAAGATTGGGGAGGCATCTTTTTCATCCTTGAAGTGCTCAAAGCACTTTTACATCCTCTCATCAACTTCTAATCTTTTTGAATTAGGCAACTGAATAACTATACTTGTTTTATTTCTTTTGTTCTTGGCTATCTACACACCTCCTCTACCCATAGATAATGATTTTCCACTTTTCCTAGGCCTTCTTGGGCTGGCTCAAGGCTTGGGAGTTTTCTCTTGTTGCAGTTCATGGATATTCTCACTGTCTAAATTGTCATGCCCAAAATTTTACACAACCACCAATTTTCTTTTGAATAATCACACATAAACACTAATAATTGTCAACCACACATGAACATAGCAACATACTAATGAGAAGATGAACATTAAATATCCCTAATCATAATGATTTTAATAATACTTATATCAGTATCATGATTACCACTATTCTTTAACATTCCCTTTTAATATTTATATTCATTGGCATTACTAATATTGACACTATTGTTTTCTTGATAAGTAATGATTATAGTAAGGTTACCTTTAACATTCAATGTTAATATTTTATTTCTTAATACCACCTTTATTAAGAATCCAATTTAATGTTAATACCTCTCTCAATATTTATATTTAATACTAACCTTGCTTATATTACTAAATATATTATTACTATGTAAGGGGAAAATAGATCAATGAAATTACAACAATGAAGTCAACTGAATGAAATCAAAAAAAGTTAAATCCAAACCTACTCATGAAATGCAATTGTAAAGAAATGAATTCAATAAACAATGTTAGCATAAACGAATATAAACGAATTCAAAGATTACGATTTTACCATCCCATGTTGGAGTGTGTTTGTATTGATAATGGATGTTGGGTTGCTTGATCAATATGAAGCCTCCATTGTTGTTGAAAGCTTCAAAGGTAGTTGTACTAGTGATTTTGAATGCAAGAATGTGCTAAATTTTATTCAATGGCCAATTTAACATGACCTCTCCACAAATTATCTAGATTATCCAATCATTTTTGAGAATCAAGAAGGTTGTTTTATATATTTTCAGGTTTTAGATGAATGATCAAGATTCAATAATGAAATATCATGATCAACAATTGAGAACCACTGAGAGGAAATAGATTGATTAGTTAACTCCTATGATTGATCCAATTAAGGGATTTAATTGGATAATTAGTGGGCTTCGAAGAAATCAAGATATGTGAGGATTTATTAATTAATAATTAATTAATATTTGAGAGGAACACACAAGTTGCATTTGACTTTTACTAAATCAAGATATATTTATTTGTTGACCATGTTGAGTGATTTTGGGGAAATTGAATAATTGATTTAATTATTCAATTTTGAAGTAGGGGAAGTAGCTTAATTAAATTATTAAATGATAACAATTTAATTTATTTAGATGAATAAGGTATATTAGTTACATAATTAAATAATTTGCATTTTTTTTTTTTGATTCGTAAGACGCAACCGATGTTGCATGCATTATATTGACATCAAAAATTATTACATCATGTTCATACCCAATATTCAAGGGTATAATGACTAGACTTTTATGCACAAAAATACAAACTATGGAGACTCAAGAAACATAGATAGTAAAAAAGTAGCACCAGCAACCATACACTAGTTACCATCCTCATAAAACTTCCCATCCTCCACCAACACAATGAAATCTCTGAACCACACCAAATCTTTGACTTCAATCACCCTGAGATGACAACAAAGGAAGTCATATCCAATCCTCACCCAGTGAAAGTGACGATTCAAACCAGGGCCATCCATGTTGAGAATGAATGGCTTTTGCTCCACATCAATGCCCTAGTGGAATATTTTGTCTATGTCATCGGGCCAAGGAATCCTGACACCCAATTCCGCCACTGTGGCAATGTCGAGGTCATCCAAAAGGATTGACGGCTTGAACACCAGCCTCAAGAGTAACTGACATCTAACCTTAGGTAGCTCTAGGTCAAGCAATGAGGCAAGAAACCGAGATGAAATGTTTTTGTTTTTCCGACACCTATTAGATGAAAAGGAGAATTTTTTGTCGAGCAACATCCACACCGCCTTCATTGTGAACAGGTCAATCTTTAAGAAAATATTCTTCAACATGCAATCTATTATGAATCCTAAAAATTTTGACTAATATTTTTAGCACCATCCAATCCCTGACACAACATGCTCAAAACATACCTAGTGTAGCATGGTATTGCTAAAGTGTATCTTACTTTTGATCATGTGTACACCATAAGGAGAGGGTCGTCATCCAAACTACTTCCGTCGTAGTACTTCACGCATCACCACCAACCCATACTCCATGTTTATTGACACCTTCGCACGTTTTAGATTAGATGAGGTTGTAGACCATTATACACATTAATGATGCCTCAATCCTACCTTATGCTGCCAATTTGCTTGGTTAGACTCAGATTTTTTGTGCCAAATCTAGCCAACTTGGATTAGACTATAGAACCTGAGGGAACATGTGCCCAAATACTACACACTTTTCAAACCTTTATTTGCTAATGCATCAACCCCTATATTGCCTTCTCTATAGATATGGTTTATAGTGTACAGCTCAAAGTATGGCAACAGTTTTAACACCTTGTCAAGAAACACACATAACTTCAAACTTGGCATGGTCCCACGTCTAATGGAATTGACTACGATTGTAGAATCTCCTTCAATGGAAACTTGCCTTACGCCCAAATTTTTGCATAAGGATAACCCATGTATGACTACCAAAAATTCAACTTCATTGTTTGTTCCCTCAAGGAGATTTCTTGCTGAGGTTAGGACCACCTTTCCATTCTAATCCCTAATGACACAACCAGAACTAGACAACCTAGGGTTTCCCTTGGAGGAACCATCAAAATTTAGTTTTTCCCATCCCATTAGAGGGGGGGACCAGGCCACCTTTTCCCTATTCTATTTAGTCATTGATCCACCATTTCCAACCTAAGGGGGAACACGGATCGAGGGCCAAGCAACCTTCAGCTAAGAATCTCACTCTGAGAAATGTTTATCCCTCACAACCTTGTATGCAGGTTTAGTGCATTTAATGTCTCTACCAAGATTGATTCAATCTTATTGATAAGAGATGGAACATCCATTTTTTTCTCCTAAAAAAATCTTTGATTCCTTTCCTTCCAAAGCTCCCACACTACGATGGAAGGGCTGATCATCCATACATAACAAAATACTGATGTTTTCTTAAGCATTTGGCTAGGATTGAAACAAATCACAAATATTGTCAGGCATGGCACTAGACCAACCCAATATGGCCCACAACCATTTCCAACATACCTAAGCATATGTGCAAGTTAATAGAATATGATCCCCGAACTCTTCAACATTTTTGCATAGAGAACATCTGGAAGGTCCCTGAAAACCCATCTTCTAAAATCTATCTATCATAAGAATATTCTTTTGGATTGTAGCCCATGCAAAGGTCCCTGCCTTGGGGAGGAACATACCATTCTAACATAGGTGTATTGGGAGCTTATCTGGGGCAGTGCGCCTCTAGTTGTAGAGAGTTTTATCCATGTCCTTTATGTTTTATTGTCCAGATTTCAAGTTGGACCAAAGCAAAGTATCCACCCCATCATGGAGCACTAAGGACATATGTTTCAAAGTTTCTAATAGCTGTTGTGACTCACATTGAGGGAGATCAAACATACTGAAATCTTTCCATTTCCACTTGAGTACTGAGTTTTCCCCATCCTTCTCCACATAGTCTTAGACAAGTACTCCCTAACGACATGTTAGTGTAGTATTTACCATATCCACTCATATTATGTTTTCTATGCTTGGATATCCAGGCCACGAATCCTCCCAAAACTTGGCTTTTCTTCCATCACAAATGTCCCAGGTCAAATGTTCAAAAACAATGCTTTTGCACTTCTACATAAAATTCCATACCCTTAAGCCTGAAGGAGGGTTAATAGTATTCAAAATGTCTCTATCCTCATCTTCATCCAAATACTTTTGCTTTAGAATTCTAGCCCATTTTCTCCTTGGCTCATGGTGCATTCACCAAACCAATTTCACACCAAGGGCTCTATTTTTCAAGTCCAAGAGTTTAATCCCAAGGCCACTATCCACCTTGGTGTGACACAATTTGTCCCAAGAAATAAATGCAATCTTCCTTTTCTCATCATTGCCCTACCAGAAAAAAATTTCAGAATTGCTTCATCATATCCGAACTCATACCAGTAGGTAAGGCCATCACTAACATAAGGTAAATAGAAAGAGTACAAAATACTAACTTCACCATTGTGATTCTACTAGCCCATGATAGCCATTTACTTTTCTAGGAATTTAGTCTCTCCCCAATCTTAATATTTAGGGGATCCCACAGACCCATGGATCTCAGTCCTTTTTTTAGTAGTATCCCAAGGTAAGTACAAGGCAACTCACCTTTCCCAAAGTTCAGAATACCAAGAATCTCCTGTTCTTTTCATGTGATAGTATTAAAGAAAAATATTTTTGATTTGTTCTATTCACAACCTATCTTGAGGCCTTGGATTTTTTCTCTAAGATCACTTTCAATAATAGAGCATCATATCATCAGTGAATTACTGATGAGATGTAATGCCCGTCATGCAAACCCCAAAGGAAAAAATAATGCACACATTTTTTTAAATAATACAAAGTAAATATATAACGAAACATTAAAACATATTTACATTGCACATTAACATCATAACGTCAAGTCCGCCGGGGCACGCGAGGTCACATCGCATAAACAAACTCATAACAAAAGATTACACATAAGGATAAAACTTAACTAATCTCACATCCATCATAATCATTACAAAATTCATTTACAAGGTAACATCCATGTATCCAAAAGTATAAGTCTAAATATGTTACATGATACAATGATAATGAATCTCATAAAATGAATGGTTACAAAGGTTCATAATTAATACATCATCGTTTATTACATTACATGTTCTCAATAATGAATACAATGAAATCTCTCATACATGTGGGATAAATACATAGTACAAATAATGTCTAAATTACAAAACGAACATTAGGTACAAGCTCCAACTGAAGAATGTTGAGAAGAAAAAATGTTGATGGGGAACCCAACAGGTGTGGAGCACATTCCACCCAACCACGTGGGTTATAAATAACCCACCCCTCGTGCTCAGAGGTGACGAGGAAGTAATCACGACCATGAAAGCCACAAGACAACTCCAATAAATAATAACATAGTATGATAACTCCAAAGCAACATCAAAGATAACATAGAACATAAACGACAACATCCATGAGTCAAGCATAATTAACATAAAGCCATAAAACTCATCACAAATAAAACAAGGCAATAACCATTAACCAAGTGAACCAAAGAGACAATCATGATACACTTTCAAATGAATCTGAAACAACAATCAGAACACACTTCCAGAGGCATCCAAGAAAGCAAAGCATACAGGCATCAAGTGGAGAGTGTCATCGCATAGCCTACATATGTTATCTTGGCCCTTCCTCCAACATGAGGCGTCGGCCCCCATCTATGGTTATCCTGGCCCTTCCTCCTACTTGAGGCGTCGGCCCCATAGGGTGACTCATGCAGAGCCGTTAACCTCTCCTAAGGATGAGGTTACGACTTTGCCGACCACGGCCTTCTCAGTCTACCATTAGTCTGCGATAGCCCTAATGAATAGACGAGGTATCCAAGATTATCTTATATGTTCTTACTACCCATCCCCCTAAGTTCTATTATTAGGTTTTCACTTGTTAATCTACTCTTATGTGGGTTATCCTGAGCCCTTCCTCCTTTTGAGGCGCTGGCCCACACGAAGAGCCAATCTCCCTGAGACCCCAAACATAACAAAATCAAGCAAGGGTTGTACCTTAGGACAAAGCATATATCTCAACCAAAGACATGCAAGGAATTACCCATCTCACTAAAACACATAATCAAAATCTCAACAAAACTCGTACAACCCTTCCAAAATAATAATACTAATAGCTTGCAACATCAAGAGCACATAAAATGAAGGTAAACATCCAACAATATAAACACGCCTTTGGAAATCTAAGGACCACAACATCCAAATCGGGTTTCTAAACCAAACTGGGTTCCCACATCGATAACACTAAAACAATAAAATAACAATACAAGAAATAATCAAACCAATTTTACTAGATTCCACGATTTGATTTATTTCATTCACAATTAAACCATGAGATTTATTTTCCAATTCATTAATCATTATAGCCATAAGTTTAAATTTCAAACCATAAAACAATATAACATTGTGCTTATCTATTTTCTATATATATATATATTAATATATATATATAAGTATAACTTTCAGCTAATTTAAATTAATCTGACAAATTCTTTTAAAAATAATACATTATGGTCTGTGTATCAACCCATACCCATGCTAGTATAAAGATTCTAAATATATATATATATATATATAAATATAAATATATAATAAAAATTATTAAACAAATTAAAAACTAACAAACAAAAAGAAACCCAAGTCGTGGCCCTGTCGTACGTGGACTATGCACAATAGTCCTACGGCTGTTGTACGCAGCAGCCCATATGGACTGATGCGCAAAACATTCCGTATGGACTACTGTGAGCAGCCCGCGCAACCCATAGGGGAAGGGTGGGTATGACCCAATCGTCCCCCACCTGACCCCCAATAAACTTAATTTTTTTTTATTTAAAAAAAAAAACTTTTACATTAAATAAAAATTGCCAACCAAGTACTGGTTCAGCTCGGAAATCAAGAATTTTTGAACATAGCTTCATTAAAATATAACATATAAATGTTTTTATATATATTTATATATATACATATTTCCATAAGAATATATATATATATCCATCAAGACTTCTTCTGTAAGAGTAAGAGAACTGGTAATATATTTAAATGTATATATATCATATATATATATATACTCCAAAGGTGAATATATATATATATATATGTGAGTATATATCAAAAGAAAACCCATTTGTTCCAGAGGGAATACAATTTTTCTTCCATATCTAATCATAGGAATACTGTGCATTTTCATAAGATGAATTTTGTTCTCAGTTATTTCCTAAAAGAATTTTCTAAAACCTCATATAGTTTCATTTCTCACAGAAATCATATTTATTTTAAAAGGAGGATTGATTTTTTTTTCTTTCACAATAGAATAATAAAGATGTAGAACATTTACAAACAAAATTTCAAAAGCATTTCTTCTATTTATTTGCAACCCAGAAAATTTCTAAAACTCCAAAAGAATTTTCTTTCACAGAAATCCTATTTATTTATTTATTTCAATTTTATTTTTAAAAGTGAAAACTAGAGAAATAAGAAAATGGACCTAGAGTCCTGCACTATTGGAAATCTAATGAACCTTTGCTTGATCCAGATAGCCTTTTTGAAGAGCTCTCGTTCCTGCTTCAGAATTCCTCCACCTGATTTCCTTGTTCAAATTTCTATCTAATAGTCAATTCAGAAGAACCTCCCCAGTATAATGAAAGAAAATGAAACAATTCCCCAGAAAACCCCAGAAGATCCAATATTTCAGAACTATTATTTTTGTGTAACTTCTATCAAAATTTTCCCGTGCATCAAAAAGCTCCCAAATTTGTTATTAAATAAAAATATATCTTCTTCTTTTTCGAAAACTCTAAAAATCCAAATTAAAAGGATTTTTCTAATTTTATTCCCAGCTTTACAGCCAAACTCAACACCCATTGGTCCTTTTCATCTTTTCTTTCTTTTATTGATTTTTTTCCCATTTAACAATACTTTTTGTTTTAATTTTGATTTTGCAAGCTTTACTTGTAATTCACACAATTTAATATCTTTAATTAATTTATTTCATAATTATCCTCAACATGCTCATTTAATTAAATTATCAAAATACTAATTTTAAATAATTTAATTTACACTTTAAATAAATCACATGACTTTTAATAAAAGACTTTTATATTTTAATTACAAATTATGCCAACACTATTATAAACATTTATTAACATCATTTAATTATATAAACAACATCATACAAAACATCAACGTAAAATAAATACCAAAATACACTCATACAAATTACTATAATAAATTACAAAAATGACAAAAACAAGGACACACAATACCACTCAATCATGACAGTTTGACAAACATGGGATGGGGTGACTTCCTTGTCATCTTTGTTTTCAACATCATGCCCATTGGGTTAAATTGATGCTCGCCCTATCCTGCTGAAGCAGGTGGAATCAAGACTCTGTACCTGCAATTCCTACATACAAACAGGGTCGTGTACATGTATATATATATAATCAAAACATCACATTGTGAGAAGGAATTGCAAAGTAGCAGGGCACTCACGAACGAGTGGTGCTACACTGTCCTCTCACCAAAACTATTCTAACAATTACAACATTAAATATAAAGTAACATTTCTAAACTAACTGATCACATCATAAAATAATTACTAAACCACTGCATCACAATGTATTACTGAAATCAAATTAACATCACCAACCAAATGAAACCATAATGTCATATCAATTATCCATGTCATCAAATGAAGTAGCATAATCATCAATCAATCTAAACTAACCAATCCACCAAACCAACCAATAAATAGTACTATCACCTTCTCAAAGTATCAAACAAAAGCATAGAAAAATAACAAGTCCAAACAGTAACAGGAGGGGTATTACATGGGATATTGGTTGAAGGTTACTTGTCACCACAACACCTTCAATCAAGCCTGAATTTACCACAGAGGAGATGGAACAACCTAAGGATTCAAACATTAGAATATATAAGAATGGAGAGATTGGATCTCTTTGACACAACCCCTTTGAAACTTTGAAGAAACCTTCAGGTGTTCTGTTTAAAAGTACCGAAAACCTTGGCATGGAAATGCAATTGAATACCCAATCAATCCATCGCTTGTTGAATTTGAAAGCCTCCATGACTTTGATTAAAAATATCCAGTCCATCATGGCATATGCTTTCCTTATGTATAATTTAATTAGCATACTAGCCTGACCTGAGTACTGAATCAAATGAATTATTTCTTGTGCAACAATTATCCCATCCAGAATGGATCTAGCTGGAACAAAGCCAATATGTTCTTCTAGAATCACCTCCCAGAGAATTAGTTTTAGTTTGTTTTGCATCACCTTTTTCATTACCTTGTATATCGTATTACATAGGGAAATCGACGTATAGTCATCCAAGTGGTGAGAGGCTTCCTTCTTGGGAATTGGTGCAATGAAGTATTGTTCACCTCTCTAAATAGGAAACCAGATTCCAAGATCCTTCAATGGCCTCCACCAATTCATCACCTAGCAAACTCCAGAATTTCTGAAAGAAACTAGTTGGGAGCCTGTCCAACCTCAGGGCCTTGTCTGGGTGTAATTGGAAGAAGGACACCCTTATTTCCTCCAAAAAAAATCTATTTGGAATCTTATTTTGCACCTTTTAGAAAAAAATTGGGATGTTCTTGAGTAGTTTTGATTGATATTTTAAATTTGACCCTACTACATTGTTCAATAAGTTGCTAAAGTACTTCACCATGGCCTCAACAATGAGACTAGGATCTTCCACCAATGTGCCATATACAAGGTTGATGCTAGTTATCTTGTTCACACTCCAATTCTACTTGGTACTATTATGAAAAAATATTGTGTTCCTATCCCCTTCTTTGAGCCAAACTTCTTTGGATTTCTGCCTCTAGAAGATCTCCTCTTTTACTAGTATTTCTTCATATTTAATCATCAACTCTTTTTCTTTGAGGTAGCCTTGCTGATCTATCCCCTTCTAAATTATTTCCTCTTCCAGCATCTCAATCTCTTCTTCAATGGCTTCCTTTGTATCAAAAATGTGTTTAAAATGCTTCTAGTTCCATTCTTTGATCTTTTGCTTCAACCACTTTAGTTTTGTAATGAGGAAAAACATTTTGGAACCGCTGACCTGAAAGCCTTTCCACCATCTTTCCACTAAATTTATAAAAATTGGATCTTTGAGCCACATGTTTTCAAATTTGAATGGTGATCTAATCAAACTTCTATCTTCAATAATATCCAGCTAAATTGGGAAATGGTTCGAGCTAGCACTAAGGACAATGTTGGCCTCCCAAAGGAAAGGAGAATCCTCCAAATGGCCATTAAATAAAAACCTATCTAGTTTTTCTGCTATCAAACAACCACCCAACCACCTATTAGGCCATGTATAAGTACCATTTTTGAACTCAATGTTAAGGAGTTGATTCTTGGCTATCCATTCACCAAAATCCTTCTAAGACTGATTCTCTTTATGAATTCCACCAAATTTATCACACTCAGAAAAATATTGCATTGTAATCTCCAGCTGATGAAGTTCACCCCTTGGTGAAGTTCTAAAAAGATCTTAATTTCTTACCATAGAGCTCGCTTTAGGATACATGAGTTCAACCCATAGAGATTTACTAGTCCAAAGTCCAATTTTGAGTGAATACTTTGTACCCAACAATCTTTCCAATTCACCCCCTCAGCTAATGTTTCTATTTGCATAGAGTTTTTCTTCCAAAATAACACTATGCCCCTGAAAGTGACATTTTCCTGTACCCCAACACCATTCCATCCTCTTGTTTTCTTCTTAAATGTATCTAGATCAGCATTTTTCATCTTCGTCTGTTGTATTAAAAAGATGTCTTCTTTGGTCACGGCCATTCTTCGCTTGAACAAACATTTCCTGTTAGGGGCATTCATGCCCCTAACATTCCATTATATGAGACTCATGGCAACTCGGGAAGGGGGCCTCCCTTCCCTAACCTCAAAATAATTGTTATCTTCGATTGGCCTACAACCTCTCCATCCATGGCTCTCAAAGCTTGGTGTGACTTTCTCCCTTGAGTCTTCTTTGCTCCACATTCTGGTTTAGCTTTCTTCACAATTTTTTGTTGAATTCACAAGCCTCCATCTTTCTTTGTTTCTTCTTGTTCATCCTTTGTCTCAATAGTGACATCGAGTAACATCAGTTGTTATTCCTTTGGCAGATCACCACTCAACATGTCCTTCATTTCCTCATATCTGTCATCCAGAGGAAATACAAGAACAAATTCCTCCCTTTCCAACCACTCTCCATTGGCTTCCATAGCCATTCTCATTAGACTATCATTTAGATCCTACCTAGGGATGGTATTCAAGGGTTCCTCCATCAGGATCTCATCTCTTAGTTGCACTTCCATAACCATGATGGAATTTTCTATAGCTACATCTACCTTTGAAACCTCCTATTCTATTATCATCTCATCTCCCAATTACGGTTCCACAACCATGATGGCATTTTGTATAGCTACATATACCTTTGAAACTGTCTGTTCAATTATCGACCCTTCTTCTTGTGGGGATACTTTCCTCTTTTTGGATGTCTCTATTGGCATAAATGTAGTTATGGGTTCTTTCCCTTTTTCATTCATTTCCAACCCAAAATCTTTCCCTTTCATGTTCATTGCTTGTTCGTATGCAGGATTCTGCCCATCCGGGTAAGCTATGTTCTGGGAGGAAGGACATTCTTGTCCATTCTTTGATCCCCCAACCACTATCTTCTTTTTTTGGTAGAAATTTATAGTCCTCTATTGTGTGTTCCACAATCACCTTATGTCACCAATGCCCATTTTTTTTCATCAACACTACTTCATCCATAATTCTGACCTTCAAGTCTTCCATTATCACAATTTTGGGCTTCGTTCTTGGCACACTGTTTAAGAAATTTTCATCCACACCAAGGAAGGACCCTAGGGCACCTCTGATGGCCATTAGGGCATCCCCATTCTAATCTTCTATCAACAACCCCTCCAAACACAACCATGTTGGAATTGTTGTGATTCTATGCTCTGATGGATCAAAATTTGTAACCCATTCCATACAATAGAAGCTAAAGTTATCAAAAAACAAGGGCTCCCCATACAAAATTTCATTTTTCAAATTTGAATCAAGGCATTCAACCAGAAATTAATCCAGAGTCAAGGAACAAAGACTTACTTTGTTCTTGAATTTGTTCATCCACCACTACCATATTTGGCTCTCTGTTGCACCTTGGCTACTCCATTTCACAATTAGGGCTCGATCCTTCAAGTGCTCCATATAAGATTTTAAAATTTGTGATGGGATCACAATCGCTTGACTCCGGCCCACCCTTGATTTGTTGCCTTCTCTGACTGTGGTTACCCCTTTTTTCCAGTACCCCCCATTCCTATTAGGATATATTTTTTCTCCTTCACCCACTCGGCCTCTTGCCTGATTGAAGTAGCGTCCACCCTTGCCACCATGAGTCTCCCTCACAAGAAAGGCATTCATACTTGGTCTTTGTCTATATTGTTTGGAAGGAAAATTACTCTACCTCCATCCTTGCACCTACCTATGATGTGTGTGTCTTGTGAATCCCTCCTAACAAAGCTCATCAACCTTTCAGAAGCCATCCTGCTAACGTATGCAGATTTGCGCCATATTAACTATATAACCTACGTGATCTTAATATCAATCAAGTCTTTAATAATTTGCATTTATTTAATTAATCAAGAGGAATAAGGTTAAATTAGATGATGACATAGTGAATTAATTAAAAAATTTGAGATTATTTAATTAATAGAGGAAAATAGGGTTGTAAATGATGTTAAATAATGCCGATAATGGAAAAATGTAGTTTAGGATATGTGATGCGTTAGGTCATTTTTACATGTCTACATTTTGCCCCTCTTTGACACAATGTACTAGTTACATTGTTTCAAAGAATCAAATGTTTAGATCAATATTTGAAAATTCTAATATGCCCCATTGTGCCCTGACGATCAGTAGAAGGATGATAAGATGTTGGGTTGCCCCCTTGAGAGGTTGGTCAAAAAAATTACTTTTCTAGTTAGGCACTCAACTAGGTTCCAGAGTAGTTTTGATGTGTAGAGAATGAAAAATTAAGGCCTAGGGCTTGTGTTCAAGGTTCCAGATGGTCATAGGTGTTCCTAAAATTGACCTAGAAGGGGTTCTTAAGGTAAAAATTAGGGTTTCAAGAGGGATTAAAATGGAAATTAGGGTGAAATTAACCCTCATTTGCACACCTTGCTTTGAAAAATTCTTGCCTCTAGAGCTTTTTGTGATATTTTCTACTGCAAACAATGATTCACAATTCCTTGAGTTCCAAGAGTACCATACAAAGCAGAGGCACTCAAGAAATACTAGCAGCTAGTAGGTGTAGGGGCTCTGGTATGTATATCTTTAATTTTCACTTTTGTCAAATTTTTTCTTGTGTAATTAATGCGCAAACTTTAGACTAGGCGATAGTGGTAGTTTAGGAAAAAGTGTGCTATAACCACAATACGAATGTTATTGTTGCTTTAGGATGGTCGCTTTTGACAAAGATGGTCACTTTTACAAAATTTGGTCGCTATTGCTAAGGAAGGCTACTTTTGAATGGCCGCTTTTGACAATTTTGATCGTGTGATAGGATTTTTAGGAAGATGGCCGCTATTGAGAAATTTGGCTGCTATTACGTTTAAACAGGTCGCTATCACCATGGATAGTTTCTATTAAGAAACATGGCTACTATCACCCTAGAAGCATGTGTTATTGCTTAAATTGACTCAATGTCACTTTTTCCTGAAATTTTTAGTATTTCAAAATTTTGAGTTCTACATTTCATTAGTTTACATAATTTTGAAATTCAAAACATAAAAACCTCTTTTATGTGGTCAAAGTTGAGAATTTTTGTTTGTGTTGGCCAATTCCTTTATAAAGAGTGACACATGTTTGTGCTTTTATCCAACTGGTGTGGTGTCTTGACATGTAAGCTTTACCTTGCATGGAAAATAAGAACCTCAATCCTCAATGATCTACCTTAAAATTTTTGATAACTTTCAGTCATTAGTAATTGGGCTTCCCTCTTAATGTTTATAAGTCTTTCCACAAAGAATAATGGTATTCCCAAACCTCGACCCTCAATGGTTTGCCTTAACGTTTTTGATAAATTTTGGTCATTGTTGATCGAGCTTGCCTCTAAACAACTACAAGTCTTTTTAGAAAAGGATAAGTGTTACTCTTGGCACCCAAACCCTAATGTCATATTTTAAATTTATTAAGTACTTTGGGTATTGGTAATCCAACTTGTTTTACAATGCTTATTAATAGGGTACTATTTAAGGAATATTCTCAAAGCTTTCCTCCTGACAGGATGCAATTCGTGCTAAGTGTAAATCTAAATATTTCCACTGTAATTGACATGGCTTATTGATAAGTCTCAAAGCCTAATAGTGAAGTTTATTCAAATTTTGACTAAAAATTTACTTGGAATTGAAGTTTTTTAAAATTTCATGAAGACTAATATGATGATTGTGAACTTTACAGGAAGGATATAAGGATGACCAACAAAGATGGAGTATGATTTCAAAGGGTATCACCCTCCATCAAATATTTCTTCCCCTTACAATGATGTACGAGTTCAAAGTATGAATTACACTTCTCAATAGGGTATAGGGATACCCCAAAGAAAAATATTTTCATCCTTCAATGTGTTATTTCATATTAAAGGTAGATACTGCAAAAAGGATTGATTGAGCATCCATCATCAATGATAATTTACATGATCAACTGATGGATGTATTGAAAAGCACTAAATTTCATATAATTTTCTACTTGGTGTACTTGCTCACATACCAAGCTACTTTCCCAAGATTAAGGAAAGTGGGTTCCCTCGAAATGGGAGAAATAAAATTATACCACCACTATCCCTAATTAGAGTTATAAGAAAGTCAAAAAATTATTGCTTGGTGAATGATGCTTTTGTCCTTGCAATAATCGAAGGACTGGAGAATTTTTTTCTAAAACAATATCAATGGAGGAAACCTCTAACATAAATTATTGGGGTAGATAGTACATAAAATTCAAACCTCACGTACATTAAGGTAGTAGGCTTCCATAAAGCACCATAAAAATTGCTTAAATACCTAAGTGATAAGTTAATCATGTTAGAGTTTTGTAAACAAGTGGCAAAAATCCACAAGATGATAGCCAACAAGCACAAGTCTACATATTCTTTTCCCATTAATATTGGAGTATATTTTTATGTAAACAAAAAAAATAACTAAATTTGAGATGGCTTCATTGATGGTGTACCTAATGGGTGATATAAGGAATAAATTTGAACTCATTGGTAAAATTAGCAATGTTGTAGGGGATAATTATAGACATGAGCCAGCCTTGGAGTACCATTTGACCGATTTTATAGATGAGCATGGGTTCAAATTGAAGGATTATTACATGTTGATCATATAATTGATGAGAGAATGCAATTTGGGAAAAATCCCAAAAGAGCTAGAGAAAGATGAGAAGGTGTTACATCAAAACTAGAATAAACAAAGGTTTTTTAATCAACCTATTCACAATTTATATTGTTTGATTTTAGAAGACCCTTCTATGAATAGCGAGGAAAAAAATGTGGTTGATATGTCTAAACTGTGTTGGCTACACCATAACTAATGTTGGAGTTACCTCACACTAGGACCCAGTAGCAACTAGAAAAGAAAGTTGAGGAATCCTCTAGTCTTGCAATAAATAAAATAAAAGATAAGTTAGCATCCAAAGCAACCGTGAAGAAGAGAAAATAGGTGGAAAGGAGAATAATCAGAGAGATTTGCAAAGAAAAGGAAGAAGAAGATCCTCTCAAAAGGAGGAAAAGGACTCATTCCAAGGCTCCTCTTTTAGAAAAACCTCAACTCTCCCCTTCTATTTCCATCTTCATCTCTACCTAATGATTCTATCATTACATCTCCATCTTCATTTCCACCTAGGCAATCCACTCTCCAAATTGAGGATATGCCTCAACAACCTCCTCCTCCACATCAACCACCTTCATCTCAATCTTCTATTCCTCCACCTCCTCTATCTCCACCTCATATCCCTAGCCCTCCACATGAGTCTCTAATTTCTTCTCCTCCACACATTAAACATATTGATCAACTAGGTGCTAATGATGAGAAATTTGAGGGGAATTTGCAAGGAAAAGATGTTGAGAACCTTGAGAGCATGAAGCATCATATAGAGAGGCAAGAAGGAGAGATTATCAAAGATTCCAAAGATAAAAATAGGGCTAAAATTTTGACTCATTGTCCTTCACCTTCACATCAAATTTCTACATAATCACCACCCCACCAAGAAAAAATAGACCAATGTGCAAGAGATGATAGGCATGAACACAATGTAGGGAAGGAGCTAAATATTGAAAATATTTAATAAATCCTTTTGTTCATGAATTTATTTCAACAAAATCCCATGGATACCCCCTTTGATATTGTGCAAACAACTCCTCCTCCCCATTCTCAAAAGTTACAGGTAGGAACATCAAGTTTCCCAATATGGCTCAACCATAGTGTGCAAAAAGCACTAAGATATATTTCCAAGAAGAGGAGGATTTTTCTTTTTTGGAAGGAGTGTTCAAGACTTAGCCTAGAAAAAAGAAGAGGGCTAGAAGGATCTCTATTATTATAGGGTATGATCAAGGAGACATAATAGCACAATTTTCTACCCCTATGGTGGACAAGCCTGAAGCAGAAATGGAACTTAGGGACTATTCCTTAAAACAAGTAAATTTAGGTTCCCAAACCAAGAAGATGAGAAAAAATCCATGCAACTTGTGATTTCTATAATACTTGAGCGCATGAAGAAGGATGAAAATACCAAATAGGAACTCAAATCTCAAGTTGCATAGTTTTCCTCTTACATATATTACCTAGTAGGACATATTGATTCTACTGCACCAACACCAATTTTAAAAGAACAATTGAATAAGGATGGTCAACATCTAGACCTAGAAGGAATTCTCCTAGTAGCTTTGAAATGGAGAGAAAAATTGTACACTTGGTAGTAGGGTAATTAAGAAGGCAATAAAAGCTTATCACAATATTAGTGATGAAGCTAGCTTGTCTCACCAAATAGACATAGAAATAGAAGATATTATTGTTTGGGAAGATTATATTCCAATTTTGTAGAGAATTAAGGCTACTTCTCTTGATGAGCTTGCTAAGGCAACTATTTTTGAAGATAAAAATCAAGATAAACCTAGGAAATGGCTGAAATCAAGTTAGTTGAGAGTAAAACCACTCAACAAGTGCAATGGAAATTTGAACCAAATTAGAACCTTAGTGGATTAAGCCATGGTAATTATTGAGAAATGTATTGAGGGCATCTCTTGTGCATTTTGGGAAACTCCATCATTTTCACAACCAACTTCCAAAATAATCAAAGAGTTTGAAAATTTGTTTCACCAAAAAATGTTTGGGGAAGTAATTGACAAGATGATTAAGAAAAAGCTAGCATTTCATAAATTCAAAGAGGAGTTGGTGGAATTTGAAGAATTATAGGAAAATATAAAAGAATCAACTTTCTCTCAAAGAATAAAGTTGAAATATCATAAGGGTCCTAAAATGAATGACATGAATGAAGTCATTATTATTTTTCATAAATTTTCTTATACTCTAAATGATGATTTCATAGATAGGTGTTTATCTTATTTATTCATTTATTCTTTTAAACATTGTAATAATTCAACTTCAACTTTGATATTTTTTGAGGTGGTGTTGGATTTCCCCACTCAATTGGTAGCTGGCAATTAGTTCTTAGTTAGATTAGGTTGTCCAAGATTAGTTTTAGTTAGACTCTTTTCATATCCACAATTTTGGGGCCCCCACTTGGTTGTTTATCTCTCTTTCTGAGGCTCCTTTAGGGGTTAGGAATCATTTCCATTACAACAAACTTATACATTTTCAATGTGAAGACTCTACTAAAATTTTGTGATTTTTCTAAATTTTGAAATCAAAAGATCATGCATGTTGTTTGCAAATGATGTTCTGATCTTGGTGACAATAGGATTTTTTTTTTTTTACACCTAAATTAAATAATCTCGTGAGATATATGATTTAATGTGTTTTTACATAAAGTTATGTCTCTAATCTACAAATGAAAATGGTAGTTTAATGTATGTTGCTTGAAAACTCTTATGTTATATTTCCTCAAATGATTGCATCAATGTTGTAAGTGGTTGTGTGAAATATTCATCATTAAAATATTGGTTTCTTGACCTCATCTAATTGTTCAAATATAGAAAATGAAATAAAATTTATCATTGTAGATTTAATTCAAGTCTTATCTCTTATCTTTATTATCTTTTGATCTTTAATTACAAATAGTTCTGGGATCTTTAAAGCGATAGATTTATTAAATTCATTTAATTTTTAGTACATGTATGAAGAATTTTGTATAGATCTATGTTTTAATGATTAAACTATACATGCAAAACTAGATCTGAATCTTTTGATTCAACATCATTACCTAGTTATATCTAGATCGAACCAACTAATTCCCCTTGTTAAAATTGATCATATAGACCACTCAGTTATCCACATGGTCAAGATCTGACTAAAAAGGAATCTTGGAGAATAATTATTGGCAAGAGACACTGCAAATGTTATCTGGTGTTGTCATTGATGGCAACCCTAGTCAGTGATTTGATCTACACATCATCAATTGCTCATACTGAAAGACAGATTGAAGACAGTCAAGGTAGAATAGAGCATCCAACAGTTTTGTGTTCATCAACTCACGTGCATATTTTTTGTTGTTATTTTGAGTTATGGATCTCATGGGAGCCTGATCAATGCATGTCTTGTGTTATCCAAAAATCTCAATGCCTCATATCAAGTTATGTGCAAGTCTGGAGATTTGGTTGGATATTTTTCTGTTCATCTATGTTTGGAGACCGATCCAGTTGATATAACATGTCACGGATGTTCAAGGAGTGTTTTCTCAAAAAAAATTGTGTGTTGTGCATTTTAATTTTGGTCTGAGCTAAGTTGTGGCCAACCATTGCGGATGTGCATTGAATATTATTCATGATTTGAGCCGATAGTTGCAAATATTTTTCTATTTTGTTGGAGTTGACTTGTAGCGATTAAATCTTTTGTCACGGATATATATAAGCACTTGATCAATTATATCATTTTGATGTGTATAGAAGGTGTGTTGATGTGTATAGAAGGTTTTTTGATGTGTATTATGAATATCAGAAGGGTGATTGAGCGATTATGCACAATTTCACTTGTGCATTAAAGTTTTTATGGTGCGAGTCAGAGCAGAGCAAAGAAGAAGTGCAAAATCAGTTTGAAGGACAAAAGATTGACTACTGAGCCTAACTAGAACCTTAATCAAGCATTTGTAGATGCTATTCTCTTAGTTCATTCTCTTGGATCTAATCCAAAACTTTGTAAGGCAGTGTGCTTTTCTATTTTGAGCAGTGAACTCTAGGTAGTGCGCCTGAATGCAAGTGCATTCCCATATTGTAATCTTTCTTTTGGGTATACTCATATCATATTGTGGATTGTCCATATACCGTGGTTTTTCCCTTAACAGTTTTTCCACGTAAAAATCTTTGTGTTATGGTGTTGTGGTTGTTTGCTTTCTGTTTTTGCATATTACTCTTGGTTGAATGTTATAAGTGGATTAAAGATTAGAATAATAAAGTTAATTTTTGTAGAACATTGATTCACCCCCCCTCCCCTCAGTGTTTCTTGTTTCCAACAATAATTCATTTCTTTTTCAAGAGGATTAAGTGTAGTGCCCCAATTACTATTCTCTGATAGACTAACAGTGGATTTGTTTTAGGATGATACATTATGATACAATATTGAAGTTGGACTTATTGATATGATAATGCTTGTGATGACATTTCTATTATTTGAGTTTTATGCACATGTTATGATTAGTATGTGGTTTTATTTGATTATGAGGACTAATCCTATCATGAGCATTATGTGATTATTTTATCATGACTATTGTGCTATTATCTTGTGACTGATCTTATCCTGATTGTTATATGAGTTGATGAGATTATTTGGTGGTCTTACTTATGTGTTTGAGTGAAGGGGACAGTGTCATATCACTCACTTGTGAGTACCCTACAACGTTGTGATTCCCTTTCACAGTGTGCCTGGTTATATGTATATATATATATGCATGACTGTTTTGTGTGTTGTAGGTTGCAGGAACTAGGCATCAACTCCACCTGAATTGGCAGGTCTAAGCGTGCCTCGAAACCCAATGGATCAGTTGATCGGAGATAGCACTTGGTCCCCTAACCTAGCCATCATCCTTTAAGAGGATGAGTATTTGGTTTGGCACCCTATCAGTGTTGTCAGTATGGTGGTTATGGTCAGTTAGTGTTGTTTGTGGTCTTACTTTTAGACCTTGGATAGTGGTCAGGTATTGTTTGGAATTTGGTTTATTTAATTTAAAATTGTTTGGTAAATGATTTTGATTATTTGTCGAATTAAAATAAAATTATTAAGTTAAAAAGGTACTTTTGATAAGTATATATAATCATAGTTTATGATAAAATAAATTATAGTGTAAAGTTGAAGTTAATAAATAATAATGACGAGGTAAATAAATAAGATACTATAAAGTTGAGTTATAAAGTTAATTATTAAATGTAAATAAGTTGGGGTATGTTTTGGTAAATAAATATATAAATAAATAATCATAGTGAATAATAAAATAAAATTATTGTGGGATGTTATAATTAATAATAAAATGCTAATTTAATAAATTTAAAGTTAATTTTAAATTGGGAAAAGTTGGTTGGTCTTCCGGAAATGAACAACCTCTTTCTTCTTAAATATTTTGGGATTTTAGAAATTAGATTCAGTTTTGTTTTGGGAGAAATAAAATTGTTTATGAAAAGATTATACTATGGTGGATTTTGGGGAGAATAGTATGAAAAAAAAAAAATCTATTGTTGATTTTTTCCTGGAGATTGGGGGTTGAAATTTTGGGGTCACGAAATCGGAGAAGTGGGAATTTAGAGTGAAAGATTGAGCTCGACATCAAACTCTCATTCCTGCCTATGTTGGATTTAGGTTGGCCTTGATATTTTGTTTTTGTTCTCTAGGTGTCTGATTAATGCGGTTGTCCTCTTTCTCTCTGCTTCTGAAAATGAATAATTGATTGTCTTGTTCTACTTGGAGCCAAGACATTTATTTATTTATTTTCTTATTCCTGAATGTAAACAATTGATAATTGCATTAGAATACCTTGTCCATGTTTTGCAATCTGCATATTTTCCTGCTAGGAGTTTGGTTTATGCCTATATGAAAATCCATTTGTGCATACCCTACAATCATTGCATTCCATGGCATCATTTACCTTGTCGATTGCATTCTTGAAGTTTCAGTAAATATTTTTTGTGTGTATCTTGCACCCATTGTATTCCATGATTTGACATCTCTTTGAGTCATTTTGTCCATGTGTGGCACGCCTTCTCCATGTCACCATTTACTACATAGTACACCAGCCAATTACATTTTCTTGAAAGTTTCTAAAGCCTTTTCATCAATCTAAATTGTGTGTACCTTGCTATCGCTTCATCCCATGTGATGAGACCTCATTGAGGTCTTCTGTCAAACTGATGATTCCTAATTTTTTGAGATAGAAAGGTGAAGATGCATTTAATTAAGTGTATTGCGAATCTATGTGGTTTTATCTACAAATTTTAAAGGAATTTCTGGTAGTTTTTCTAGGGATCTTTAGTTATAACCTGCAATAGCTTTATATATATATATAAAGTTATAACCCGCAATAGATTTATATATAAATATATATAAATATATATAAATATATATATATTTTAAACCAAACACCTTCGTAATCACTACTTGCCTCAACTCTAGTTCTTGTCTTCTGCAATTGACAGAAGAAGGCGACGAGGGTTCAATTAGGAAGCTTTGGAAACTTCTAAACTGTTAGAACCAAACTAGATAGTTGGGATTCGGTTATCGCTTATAGGGGCATGTTTGGAAATCAACATTTTAAATTGACTCCATATTAAGCATTAATAATATCGGTAAAATTATATTAAAAAAAAAGGAAGCATACAAGTGCTGCAATGTATTAAGTAGATTGTAGAAGGTTAAGGTAAGTCAAGGAAAAGAAACAGTAACTGTACATAAATGGATTATGAAAGGAATCTTAACTACAGATTTGAAATAATTATTAGTAGCTGGAAAATGTAAATTAAAAGATTGAAATCAAGAAGAAACCATGAATGAAATATCGAGAAGATTAATCAAAATTTGGTTTGGAAGTTGTAGTTGCAACCCTTGACCTGCAAAATAAATAAATAAATAATTATTATAAACTAAATATTTTCTCAAGAATGAGGAAACGAAGTAGTTTGAGGTCTGTAGTTTGTTAAAAGAAGAGATTTACATAGTAGCACATTAAGGTATAAATTAAAATTCCAAATTGAATTTAGATTGAGAGTTGATCCTACATAGGTTAAATGAATAGTTGCATGCCTGTAAATTGATAGTGGAAAAAAGCTAACTAAATCTAAGAAGGAATGTATTAATGGTGAATGAATATTAAAACAAGATATAATTGATTAACATTATCCCAATCTGCTCTATGTCTAGCCTTTAATCTAACAAAACTCTCTAGTTGATGCTTGTAATCCCATAGTATAAATAAAATCCTTTGTTTGGAATGGTGGTTGTTGTGCACGAACAAACTGGAATTTAAAACAAAACTAATAAGAATGAAATAATAAAACTCTGGGAAGTCGATCTGTTGAAGCTCCATGCAACAAAAAAATTAATCTAGAAATTAGTAGCTACCCTTGAGTAATGAAGCGCAAGAGCCGAGTGAGGAAGGAAGGATTAGTTAAAATTCAGTTACCGTTGTTAAGCAATAGTCTATTAAAATTTGATCTAAAAGTGAACTTAAGTTAAATAGGAAAAAGTTAGCAATTAAATCTACTAAGAATATAATGAGTAAAATGTATAAAATAATTAGATAGAAGTAGAGTAAATAATGGTAGTTAAGGAAAATGAAAATTATTATCATATGAGAATCTTTATAAAATACTTAGTTGAGAATTGTACAAAGGTTTAAATTATTTATTTGATATGGAGTTAATATTAATAATTACAAGATTGTGAAAATAAATATAAATCTTACATTTTGTTGATATTGATCTATTGTTTCATTCAACTTGCAAAATAAAACAAATTTCTCATCTGAAAAAAACATCTACAAATTGAATAATGTAATTAAGTCGAGAGGCATCTTACACTCACATCAACGAGTATGTGTACATTTTTATTCTCCCCATTTAAATTGATGCCTACTAACCCGTCACAAAGTAAAGTATTTATCAATCAATTTATGCTTTTAAATCAGATTTTAAAGTAGTTTACATACTGCAAAAATTTCCTTGTTTTAGACAAGATAATCTTGAATATTTTCTTAATATCAATTTAGAATTTTATTTAATTGTAATATTATAGTTAAGATTTTTTTATATGTAAGCTTTAAAAACATGCATTATCATCATCTTTTTATAGTTTTACTATATATGACATTTTTAAGGAAATATAATATACTATTCTAATTTATAATAGTAATATGTATCATTTTATAATATTTGTTATGGAAATACATATTAATTTACAATATTTTCAGGCTTTTATAATTTTTAGAAGATTTTTAACAAGATTATCTTGAATATCTAATAAAAAAATTAAATAAATACAGGATGATAATAATGAATACTTTTAAAGCTTACACATAAATAAAATCTTGAATTTAATATTATAATAAAATGACAATTACTAAATTGATATTAAAAAATTCAAGATAATCTTGTTAAAAATATTTTAATTAAAAATTATTACGATAATCTTGTTAAAATCTTGATAAGCTATTATTTTTAGTTTTAAAGCTATTTTAAAACAGTATTGCCAACATTTCATTTTGTACATAAACTTATGTGAACACTACCCTTCAACTATATAATGCACAAAGAGCTTAGAGTGCATGTACACTATTTAGCAAACAAATTTGTTAAGAGTGTATGTTGTATGAATTGTACGGAGCTTCACTTGGTAATGCAAGCTTTAGTTGTGGTTTTCTTTATGCATATTGGATTGATGATTTACTTGGTTGCATGTTACTGCAGATAGGATATGGATCTTGTTTCATTTTGTTCAAAGTTGCCTCAATCAATAATAAATGGTTTTAATTACACAAGTTTTGTATGTAGGTGGAGTTAAAAAAGAGATTTAACATTGAACCAGAGGCAACCATCTTCAAAAAGGGAGAGATAAAAGTCTAGATTGTGATTGGGAGAGGGCAACGATTGTGGATTGTGCAGATATCTACATTTCTTATTTTACTTATAATCAATTATTTGTTAATTGTAATACAAAACATAATGATTTGTTTTTCCTTCTTGATATCGATTTGACTTTTTGGATTTCAAATTTTTTATTTAAGTTTTTGGATTTGAATTATTTTTCTCTTTCAAAATTTTGCTTTTTGTTTTTTGTACCATCTTCTAGCAAAGTGTTGCCAGTATAATCTCTGATATATATAATATCACTGTTGTCTTCATGATTTTTATTTAATTTCTTAACTTCTTATGATTTTCAAAGATATCAATGCTCTCATCCTACAAATTTGAATCATTTTCTTCATTCATACTAGAGTGATCTACTATATCAAATTCAAAACAACTCCTACATTTCTGTAAAACTCTAAATTGACCTTCAACTTGCTTGGTTTTTGCATCTGCATTTGGTTGCCCTGGATGAGTAGTAGCACTGATTCATGTTGTCTTCAGGATTTTTATCAAGAAACAAATACTAGGGATCAAAGTACATACCTCCAATTCTATAACAAAACTCTTCAATCTAACTTGTTTATCTGCTTATTTAGCCTTAAAAGCTTTGCAATATAGGTTCATGGAGAACAAATGTGGCTCTAGAATAGAAAAGGCAACCGAAACGTGAACCCCTATATGACCCAACTTAATAGTAAATGACTTCAATTATTTTTTGTAACATTCATACAAATATTAGCAAAGAAGATAACAAATGCATGAAGAACATTTTCATCTTTATGCCCTTTTGATTTGTCACAACACAATCCAAAGATGGGATATAATTAGAGAAATAAAAAAAATAGTTTATAATATGCATTTTTGGGTGGGAATGAACTTTTAGAAACTTTTGGACATAAGATTTAAAGGTCAAAAGGAAAATATTTAGATTACCCTCCCACATCATTATATATATCTCTATTCAAGCAAAGGAATTAATGGTTGGGCTATTTTTTAGAGTTTAGATGTATTTGATTTTTGCCGAAATGACATTTTCATTTTTAAAGATCACTACATTTCTTAAGCATGTAATATATTGATGTTGATTTTTTTTTACTTTTTGATAAAAGTGGTTGAGCCACTGAAATTTTATTGATTTAAAAGAGTTACAACAGTTTACTATGAAACTCAATCCTAGAGCCAAGAGAGACCAGAGTTAACAAAAGAATAAGAGAGCATACATCAGAGAAACCAAAAAGTAGATCTTTAATTAAATAAATATCATTATTATTATATAATTTTTTGGTAATTACTGGACACACATCATACAACCCACTACAAATATGCATAAATTGACATTTAAATCATTCTTACTTCTCAGCCATTAAAATAAAAAACCGAATCTAACTAGTAAAGAATACCATTACTTGAATATAAGTAGTTTTTTTTTTTAATGTATTTTATTTTTTACAAACTAGAATATATATACTTCAATATTTTTGGATGCAAGTCTACAAGGACAGTTGCAACTACATCAGACAAAATCATGATGCATGTGGGCTGAAAACATGATTGTTGAGAGCGTGGGGGAAGGCGTGAAAGATCTCAAGGAGGGAGATCATGTGTTGCCATTATTTACAAGCGAGTGTGGAGAGTGAATATATTGCAAATCACCAAAGACTAATCTGTGTAAAAAATTCAGAATCAATCCCACCAGGGCGGTCATGTTGAACGATCCTTCAAGAATTAAAAAATATTATTTTTTTGTTTAATGGATTCAATCAGGTTACATAGATATTGGCATCCTTATGTATCAAAACATCAAATACTTTTCTTTCCATTCTAGCCCTGCCATGCTTGTCCTCCTAAATCTTTCAACATTGCAATGGTCAATTAAATAACTGATAAATCTTGAAGATTATAATTATCCATGTAATAATGGATAAATGTTCCTGATTATAATGGTTTGGTAGAATAAGGCAAGATTTTATACCTTTTTCCTTAATATAGCTCCTACTTGTAGTGCTACGGTGGCTCCATGAATTTTTTTTATATTAAATTTTAATAATAGCTTATGAAATGTGATACAAAAATATTGATTGAAAATTAATTAACAAAATTATATATAAGTTCTTATTTTTATTTTTGATGATTTTTTATAAAATTATGTCAAAATTATTTACTATTTTTTAAAATCATTTTGAATTGAAAGCAGTTTTTTTTATAACTATAGAATTTAGGAAAAATAGGCGCCTCGAGAAGGATAACTCTTGGCGTATTTTATATATATATATATATATTAATTATATGTATGCTAGTTTGATAATAACTCATATAGAATAGATAACTCTCTCATCAATTCATTAATAATTAAAAATCAAGATTAAATCATAAAATATTGTGACAAAATATTTTAGATATATATTTATGATATAGTTCTAGTTACAAGTAAAAATCAATGGAAGATTTAGTAAAAATAAATAAAAGCTAAGGAGAAAATCTAGCTAATGATTTTAGAAGTTTCTTTATTATATTTATATTTAATAATCTTCAAAAAGTTTCTAATTAGAAACGCAATATTTAAAAACCTTGTAAAGAAAAATTTAAGTAAATGCCCATATGTTGAATTAAAATTATTTCCCCTTTGAAATAAATAGATAAAATAATAGTCATTGTAGATAAAATTAGTATTATTTAAATTAAACCATTAGAAAGTATAAAATAATTAAAATTATTGTCATAAGAGTAACACTCATTTAAATATGGCAAGAAGGTTTCATTTGTGCAAATTCATTTTTATACAGGATTTTAGAGTTTAACTTGAATAAAACATTAAATTGTTTAAAATAAATATTTGTGGTTGCGTATGTTAAATGGTTAGATTACTCTCTACATGAAGGTTAGATATTTTTATAATTATTTAATAGTTGATTTGTAAAATTGCTATTTAAATTAATTAATTAGAATATTGTATTATAGTTTTTCAAATATAATTATTTGTGGCAAATAATCTATTAGGTGAATTAAGTGGTTAAGTTAATAAGTAATATGAAATGTGGAAATAATGTCTTATTTAAGGAGTATTTCATGGTTGTATTGTATGATTGAATGCTTGTATTGAATATTGTATTTGATTATTGGGATTGGTGCAATTTTGGTAATTGTTTACAAGTGGCTGTCATTGTGTAAAATTGTGAAGGTTGGCTTCCAAAGGCCTAGGAGTGAGTATTTGTGTATGAATGGTCCTTATGATTATTTTACTTTGGAAGAGGTTTGTAAATGTTCTAGGTTATGTGATTTGTGTGAAATGTAAACCCTAAGAGTGATGCCTTCCTATCTTTGTATGGATTCATGTGATTATGATAGATGTGCAAGATGGTCAATGCCTTGCATTGTGTATAGATTCATGTGATTATGATAAGTGTGCAAGATGGTCAATACCTTGCACTGTATATGGATTCATGTGATTGTGATAAGTGTGCAAGATGGTAAATTCATGCTTGATGTGTAGGGTTTACTAGTTGCAAGTAGGGGGAGTGGCTCTCAATGGGGGCCAAAACCCAAAGTGGTGTCTAGGATAACCCATTGGAGAGTTTCTTAATCCAGTGATAAACTTAATAATGAATTAGGAAGATGGGTATATTTCATATTAATCGAGATAATGATATGCCTCACTCATGGCTCAAGTCCTCGTTTAGGCTTGAGATGAGATGGGAAGGCCTGGAATAGCAAGATCAATTTCCTTGTCCTCATCAAAGGTATGTTGATTCCGCATAAGTTTTTATGGGGGCCGGGGATCAGAAGAGGCTACCAAGATAACCTAGGATGGGGGTCGGTGCCTAGCAAGATCTACCAGGATAACCCATATCAAGCTATGTGATGACACTCCTCCCTATTGCAGTCTAGCATTCCCTAGTTGTATTTTCTCCTTATGTTGTGTGAGTGCCTCTAGAAGTGAAATAAGTGTTTTATGTGATGTTGATATTGTTAGCAGTGTTGTGTTGGAGTCATGTATAGCCCTTGTTTATGTTAGCATGTTGTCTTCTTGATTGTTTGTATGATATGGGTCCTTGTGTTATCTCCTAGCACAGGGGGTGGACCTCAGGGTTCCACATGGTAGGGAGGTTGGTGCTTTTTCCTCCATTGGGTATTCTTGCTACATGTTCGTGTGTGTGGAGATTTGTTCTTGGTGTTGTGGACTGTAGTTCCAGTTCCTGTTCTAGTTTGAGAAGACACCCTTTTTTATGTATTTGTATTGGATTGTCTATCAATTGTATCTCTTATTGTAATCTAATGTATTCTTCCCACATGTTTTAAGGGAAGCATTGTTGTAAATATTGTAATGATGTAATAGATATTAGTGAACTCTCTTGTAATGAATATTGTAAAGTGATGTATCTTGCATATGTTAGTTAGCTTGAATTGATCTTTAATGTAGATTATCAGATGACATGTGAAGGAAGTAAGTAATGTAAAACATTTAATGTGGTGCTATAAAATGAACCTTGCATATTAGATAAATTATGTTATCTTAGTAGTTGATGATTTGATTCTAGTTATCTTGATTATTAGTTTTGTGAGTAGCACAGTCATGGAACCTTAGAGGACCTAGGTTTAGATTATATGTTATGTTACGTTATGCATTCTATTTTTATTTCTTTTAGAAAAAAAAATTGTTCCATTAATGTGGCATAGTTGGTGTTGTCCTCTAGGGTTCCTTGGCGGGGTGTTACATTAAGTGATATATAATTTACTTACATTTGGTTGTGCTAAAACCACCAGCAACAAGACCTAGGTATGAAAACTTGCTAACCTTGCATTTGAAGTGACGTTGACTTAGTATATGTTATGTTTCTACTAATATTAATTGATGTTTAAATATGAAACTTATATGCATTGAGATAATGCATAGTCTTAGGGGGAAGGATGTCACAATTCTCTCTCCCATAAATATGCATTTTATCTATATTTATGAATAAAATTTAATAATAAATATAATATAATATAAATAAAATAAAATAAAATAGAACAAATGTAAATTTTGGGTTATATATATAAGTAATTTAAAATTACTAAATAATTTTAATAAGTAGATAATAATAATAATAATAAATATCATTACCATTATGAACTTTATAAATTTCTCATAAGACTAACGTGATTTAAATTAATTGAACCAATGAAAATATGTTCTATGATTTAACATATTTTAAAATCTTCTTTTGGTAATCATTGGAGGTGGATGGGAGGATGGAGCCACTAAGAAATGATTTTCATGATAGGGACACTACCACCACAAATATTGACCATAACTATAACAAGTGTAACTAAGAATCTAGCACAAATTATGTATAATGTGATGATAACTAGACATAGGTGGAAGAATGCACAATATTATAGGAGGTGTCGCAACAAAGACAAGAAGAAGTGGTGTTTACTAGGGAATTATGAGAAAATACAAGGTGTATTTACCTCTTAAATAGAGCATATCATAGTGTACCTATCCTTTATGGATAGATGTCTATCCCAAATGAATAGATAAATACATATTATGTATGGGAAGATGCCTAACCCATATGGTTGGATGCCTATCAAGTATATGGATCTGATCTCATATGGATAGATGCCTAAGTATACAGATGAATGAAACACATTTAAAATTTTAAAAAACAAAAAAAAATTGCAGTAATTTTTGAGGTATATGATTTGGGATATTACATTCTTATTGGGGATCCTTTGGACATAGAAAAGGCTTGATCATAGCACCAAGATATTATGTATTAATACATTGTCATAGATTCAAATCTATAGTCATCTCATGAAGCATAGGTATTGTTGAGTGGGATTCAACAATGGAGGAAGAGTATGACTCTTTGATTCAAAACAACACATGGTTGCTTGTTTCACTTCCTAGGGGTAGAAAACTAGTTTGGTGTAAGTGGATCTATCAAGTGTCTCCAAGGTTGTTTATGTATCTTAAGGGGAATTTTAACTTCTTGCTAAGGTTATCTCTTGTTACACTTATTGATGTGAATGTTGTGACTATTTGATAAATATCAGCATTTTCAAGATATTACAAACATTGTAATAATCATTTGTTCTCTAAATATGGATTTATGTAGTTCAATTCTAGATGATTAAGTATGATTTGTTTTTTATACATGCAATTTGATGGAATTGATGCCAAAATTAGTTCTTTTATACTTTTATTCACTAATTTTATTTTTTAAACCATGACTTTATAACCCCTCAGTTAGGCACCAGCTGGGAAGATTTGGCCTTTTGTATTCTCTCAAAACAATCAAAATCCTTAATCCATAGTTTAAGAATAGAAATAAGTTTTTTGCATTCATGACTCTGCATTATAAACAAGGGAACATTAAAATAAACCTTCAATAATTCATCTTAACTAGATCATTAATCTTGCACATGTTTATTAGCTATATAGATGTCTTATGCAGCTAGCTATACTTTATTTAATGACATTATGTGTGGTCAAGTATTTATTTGGTTATAGGTGTTTCTTGTTATTTTTTTCTATTCATTTTGTTTAATTTAAATACATGTTACGGTACACCTATAGGAACACCCTCTTGAGTCTAAGCTAAGCTCAAATTGTATGAGAGATTACACACTCTCATAATACACGAATGAACCTTGATTTTTCTTTCATGATGACAACCCTTGGCCTTGAAATTTAATTTTTGTTCTAAGATTTTAAAGCAATGGTTTTCGGATCCAACATAATTTATGTAATCAAGAAACCTATGGGACTATGTTATCTAATGGAGCTTTGAGATTTCACATGAATTCAAATGTTGGAAAATGGTTATGTTCAAATTTCTTAAAATCGTTACTTTATAGAAATGATGTATTACTCCTATATAATTTTGCATCTTCCATATCAAATTATCTAATCAAGTTTGTTTACAATTTGGTAAAGTTGTGTAAAAAATTTCATATTCTGGGAGACAAACATAAAATATAAATTTGATAGACTATATTGGAATATGTGTTTATTAGACAAAGATAATTAAATAAATAAAAATTGTTAGTTATTATAGAGGATTGGAAATCAAGTTAGATAAATCAACTTTTAAAATATTGATAACACAAGGTGAAATAAATAGCATGCATTAAGACTCAAAGGAAAAAATGGCGCGAGCGATCGAGGATGAGCGAAGATCTACAGACGGGTTGTGTATCCGATGGGTGATTCTAAACTAGTGAAAGGAGTCGAGCCTTTCAGGAAGGATGGTGATGCAGTGAATCAACTGACTCTAGGTCACACCCCTCAGTTGGTTTTTGAAAATGGAGGTTGGGTGGATGAATTTCATCCACATTACAGGTAGAACCATGTCTGTAAGGATCCTCATGGATCCCTTCAGCCAAAGATTGGACATGACAGACCTTCAAAGCAAATGCAAAATCCCTCGAGCAACAATTAGAACTCATAAAAAAGATCAGCATATAGGAGTAGGCGTGGGTGGATTCGGGAATGGGACCCAAAAGGTAATCAACCAGCCACCAATTGGAAGTCCAAAGGAGGAAACCTTCAGAATCAAATCAGCAAAGTATGGCAAAAGAAAGGCCCGCTCAATCCCGGACAATTTTTTTTTGTGAAGACAACTCAATCTATGGGAAAGGAGTTCGAATTTGGTAGAAGAATGAATAAGAGAGACCAAGACCTACTCCAAAGGAAGTTAAATCACAAAAACTCCCAATCCCGAACATATGAGTGCACAAAGATGCAACCTAGAGGACATAAATTATTTCAGACGCCAGCGTAATTGATAGAAAAAAGAGTGGCGAGGCTATCAAAACATTCCCTTTTTGCGAAGTCGACTGGCCCAACCAGCTCAAATGAGGAGATCAAAGCTTGGTGGGTGAATAAATATCTAGATCGGGTAAGTGTGGCCCCTCTTACGAATTCCTTCTTTTTGATAGAATGTATAGATTTAAATTTGAAACTAGAAATATTAGGAGACCCTTTGTTTATGAATGGACACTGGTTTCACTGCACAAATTGGCAAGCTAGTTTTGACGCATGGAATTACCGGCTGACCCAAATTCTAACCTGGATTAAACTAATAGAATTACCATTAGAATTTTGGAATATCGACGCCATGACAAGATTGGGTGATTCCCTAGGAGTATGTATTGGAGTGGATGAAGACTTCGTCAATGGAATAGGTGGATTCGAACCCTGTGTGTTGGTTGAAATAGATGTAGGGGTTGTAATATATAAAAAAGTTGAGATACTAACAAAATTTGGAAGCTGACAGCAAGAAATCAAAATTTGGGAGGGTTCAGGAACAAAAAAATTCCTCTTTAGGAAATCACTCCAGGAGAGCACCTCAAAAAAGCCACCAATAGGAAATACAATCAATCACATTCAAGATGACCCAATGGATGTGCCCTCATTGAACACTAGCTATGAGGGTAGGATAGATATGTGGATAACTGGGTTAGCTAGAGAAGAAATCGATGCTCGTCCAGAGGATCACCTATCTTCCTTATAAAAGGAAATTGGAATTCCCTCTAAAGAGAACAACCAAGTTGAGCAAGCCCTCATTTCCCTCCTGGATGACACTCAAATCCTCCAGAAAGATATTCAAAACAAACTAAAGGAATTATCTACTAGTGGTGCTAGTAGAGATCGGCCCCTTCACCCTCCTGTCCCTCCACCACAAATGATTTCCCAAAGCTTGCTAGCAAATTCTGGTGCCCCTCTTAATGAAGTGGAAGAAAAGGGCCAACAATCAGATGAGGAAGAAAGTGAACGATTCTCAGATGGGGAAGGTGATCTTTGGGAGGTTGCTGAGGAAGGAGAATTATTGGAAGTTAGGTAGTTGTAGTAGTCAGAATCAAAGCTTAAAGCCCCTAACATTAAGAAAAATTCAAGCAAGGGAAGAATGTCAAATAAGGCCAAACTAGTGTTGGCTAGTAACGCCTTCGGGAAAAAGAAACTGATAATAGGAAAGGAGAGTATCCTTCCCTCGACAGAATGAGGCTCATAACTTGGAATGTCAGGGGCATTAACGCCCCTGACAAATGGCGTATGGTTAAGCACCAAATTGACCAGTCAAGCACAAATGTTGTGCTCTTGCAAGAGACAAAGTGGAATAAGGAGGAAGGTAGAAGAAGGTTGGACAGATGGAAACAGTGGAAAGGGCATATCTTGGAGGCCACAAGGGCTTCTGGGGGTCTGGGGGTTATATGGAACCCTCTCTCAATTGTAGGGGAAGTAGATGTTGAATCTAAGAATTGGAAAACAATCAGGATTAAAGACATAAGAAAAAACCTTTCTTTCTTCTACATTAATATCTATGGCCAAGTTACCACAGAAGCAAAAAAGAGACTATGGGAAAAAAATTCTAGAATAGTTGAAAGAAAAAGGGCAGAGAAAGGAATTATAGCAGGGGACTTCAACGCCACTCTAAACAACACATAAAAACAAGGGGGGTTAGGAAGAACTTCAGCTATTCAAAGAGATTTTCAGGAATTTTTGGATAAAAGTATGCTCTTGGATATTCAAAAAAGGAATGGAATATATACTTGGTCCAATAGGAGGAAGGGCTTCACTAATATTGCAGAAAGATTTGACATATTTCTCTTATGGGGTGATTGGGGAGCATTGGAGGGATCCCATGATGCCCAAATCCTTCCCTTCACTGGTTTTGATCATTTCCCAGTCCAATTATCTTTTGGTCTTGCTGAAGCTCCAAAAGATTGTCCGTTCAAATTTGAATATATGTGGCTAAGATACAATCGGTTACCATATTTAATTAAACTCTGGTGGAATGAAGTGAACCTCAGCGGAGAAACAAAACTTTTCAAAATAAGCAAAAAACTGAGTTACATAAAAGTGAAGTTGAAAGAATGGAACAGAAGCCAATTCAAGAATATCTTCCAAGAGAAAGATATAATAGAACAAGAAATCCACACTCTAAACGATCATGAGATAGCCAGGGATATGGATGTTGTAGACTTTGAGAATGAAAAAAGTCTAAAAGAAGAACTGGGTGAAGTTCTCAAATGGGAGGAATGCTACTAGCGCCAAAAATTAAGGGAAGTTTGGCTAAAAGAAGGGGACATAAACACAAAGTTTTTTCATAAGTCAACAATACAAAATAACAACAAAAAAAGGATCATAGAAATTAAAAAAATAATGGTGATACAACTCAATCAACTGAAGAAGTCAACAAAGAGGCTATCAGTTTCTTTGAATCCCTACTAAATAAGGAAAACCACGTTAACAGGGTCGACAGGGACTATTTACTGGGTGCAATCCCATCCATTATCACAGAGGATCAAAACAAACTTCTCTATCAAAAAGTATCCCTAGTAGAAGTTAAAGAGGCAAATTTTCAAATGAATCCAGACAAAGCCCAAGGCCCAGATGGCTTTCCTACTGGTTTCTTTCAAACCTTCTGAGATATAGTTGGGGAAGACCTTGGTACAACTATTGAAGAATCTCAAAAGAAAATGGCAATGTTAGGGGCAATAAACCACACCTTCATGGCATTAATCCCTAAAAAGAAAGCCCCTCAAACTATGAGTGATTTTAGGCCTATTTCCCTTTGCAAAACAGTGTACAAAGTGGTAACAAAGATAATTGCTAACAGACTTAAAAAGGTGCCACAGGAAGTTATCTTTGAGGAACAAAGCATCTTTTCTCTAGGTCGATCCATAGTAGAAGGCATCATCATAGATCATGAAACTATTCACACGGCCAGGAAAAAAAAGGAAGCATGCATGCTTCTAAAGTTGGATATTCTCAAAGCATATGATATGGTAGACATGGGATTCCTTTTGGAAGTATTAGAAAATTTGGTTTTGGCACAAACTGGATTAATTGGGTCAGCAGCTACATCTCAACTCTAAAATTCTTGGTCCTGGTTAATGGCACAACAAATGGCTTCTTCTCATCCTCTAGGGGACTAAGGTAGGGACATCCATTGTCCCCATTCCTGTTCATAATTATGGTAGAAGTACTAAGGAGGGGGTTCAAAAGGCTCAGCGAGGAAGGTAAATGGAAAGGAATTCATGTTGCAAATGGTATGGACCCTTCAACCCACCTATAATTTGTCGATGAAACAGTACAAATGGGTGAAGCAAGTCAAAGGGAAGCAAGAATGATCAAAAAATTCCTAGATACCTACTACAGAGCATCAACTCAAAACATCAATTGGGGCAAGTCAAAGATCTTCTTCTTAAATACACAGCCAAGTTTACAAAGAGATATTGCAAGGATCTTGAACTTGAAAGTTTCCTCCCTACCAGGTCTCTATTTGGGAATCCCATTGTTTTCAGGTATTAACAAAAATTGCTACTGGGAGAATTTAATCAATAGATGCAAGAACAAGTTGAGCACTTGGAAAGGTAAATGGCTCTCATCAGCCGGTAGACTCTTGTTGGTTAAATCTGTATTATCTACAATTCCAATATACTCAATGTCTCTTCTCAAGCTTCCCAAAGCTACTAAAGATGCTCTCACTCAAATCTTCAAAAGGTTCTTTTGGAGTGGTATGGGGGAGCAAAATAAATTTCCTCTTTTGGCATGGGACAAGATTTGTCTGCCCAGGAAAACTAGAGGTGCAGGGCTGTGTCAACTTCCCCTTATGAATCAAGCCATGGGATCCAAATTAGTTTGGGATATCCATAATAAAGGAAATCAAAGATGGGTTAGAATACTAAAAAGGAAGTATCTTGACTCAGATGATCCAACAGGGATCCTCACAATATTGGACCCCCTGAGAGGTTCTGTAGTCTGGAACTTCCTGTTGGAGTGTAGAGACATCATATCAGATCATGTCACATGGGAAGTCAGAGATGGCAATAGTGCATCCTTTTGGAATGAATCATGGGGTGGGAAATCACCAATTGGTGACATTCAGGGCTTGGAGGAGATAAAAGAGGAAACCACTAGAATTTGAGGCAAGAAGGTTTCCAATTATGGTATGAAGATCCTGAATCAAGGAAGCACTTGTTGGGTTTGGAATGACTTACAACCCCTCAATATGCCACAGTCCCAGAAGGTAGCTTTGTCCAAAATCCTCAAGGAAAGATTCTTTGTCCCATCTAATGGTAAGGACCAAATCAGGTGGTGTGGGTCTGCTATTGGGACCTATAAGGTGAAGCTAGGATATAAGGTTAAGGAAATAGCATTAGCCCCATCAAGTTTGGCCAAGCAAACTATTCTAGGGAAAAAAATGTCTTCCAAAGGCAGGAGTTTTTGCTTGGTTGGCAGTCCAAAAAAGAATCCTCACAGAGGATAGATTAGCCAAATTCGGAATACAAGGCCTGGGAAGGTGTTGTCTTTGTAAAGCTCACTTGGAAATGGAAAATCACTTGTTGTTGTCCTATCCTTATGCATTGCAATGTTGGAATCCTGTGAGAACCAAGCTAAATCTTCAATTGCCAATGCCTGACAATCTTGCAACTTGGTTCAAGATGTGGCCTCAAAAAGTAGCAAAGCAGTGTTTAGCAGCATTTGGAAAATCTCCCCGTCCATAGTAATCTGGGAACTATGGAAGGAAAGGAACCAAAGAATCTTCCAAGGAAAGGAATTGAATAAGGACAGACTATGGGATAAAATTGAGAGAGAAATTGTGGAACTAGTCAATGAAGTTGCTAGGTGTAAGGAAGAAAAGCACAAAGCTTTCAATAGTTGGGATGACACTTTGATCAAATGCTTCCCAGGTCTTAAGCCACCCATCCTAAATGGGATGAGCTCCCCTCAATCCAAAAAAGCACTAAGATAGAAGACAAGTTTCCAAGCCCTTGATCCAGGGTGGATCAAAATCAATTTTGATGGTGTCGCGCAAGGCAACCCAGGCCCAGGAGGGGCTGGTTGCATTGCACATGACTCTGAAAGCAAGATTTTAGCAGCGAGATCAATATCATTGGGTAGGTGCACAAACAATGAGGCAAAATTCAGAGTGGAAACAATTGGTTTGCAGCTAGGTAGAGAGCTGAAATTCAGTTAGATCCACTTGGAAGGAGACTCACTAATTACTATCAATGCAATTCGCAAAGGATCTACGCCTAACTGGAAATTAAATCATTTGCTATAGTAGGTCAAGGAATTGTCAGACAGGTTTGCAGCCTTCAAATTTAGTCATATATACAGGGAGGGTAACACCAAAGAAAATGAGCTAGAAAAAGTAGCCTCATAATCGACCAGCTAGGACTTTAGAGGATTAAAGGATAAGAAAAGCCTTCCTAGAAATTTTTGGCATCGGTCTTGGTATTGGCGGCGCCCAAAAGCTCGTGGGAGGAAAGGATGCATTCTCTCATCATTCTTGACAAGACATGGGTTGTCATCGCAATCATAAATCAAAAATTAAATAAGGAAAAATCATTCCCCCACAAGATCGCCGGTTTTCACTTTAATGCTCATTCCTAGGAATGAGTACACTCCATAAGCAAAGTAGTAGTTTGTCACGTATGAAGGCAGCGACCGGTACTTTATTTTTCATTAGCAATTAAGCATGTGGCTTACAAAGGCAATCCCAACATATTCCTTCATAACTACTTCTAAGCAACATAGCATAGAAACTTCCAAAAGGCATGGGAAAGGAGATCAATGGAGACGCCATTGGCATTCGAGAGTGATAAGAAAATGTTGCATTTTCAAGGGGGAATCTCAGACAAACGGTTGTAGGGTCTGCTACAATTCTCCCATCCACTCATCTTAAAGGAAACTAAGTGAGTGTTGGGTCCAGAATTCCTAAGTTCCTATCACAGAGCAAGAGGCAACACAAATATACTGGCAATGTTTCTAGTAATTCTCCTGCACATGGGAGTTTCCAAGGCATTGGGAAAAAAACTTACCCAGATGGTTTTTTAGCATGCCTGGCTGGGTGAAATTGACGCAACATTGGACAATGTGGATGATGAAAGGAAAAATCCTATGCCACATAATTACTATATGTCACGCATGAGAGGCTGTGAGGTTATGAAATTCCCTCTGATATGCACTATTGATCCAGAAGGCTTTGAAAAACTGTGGGCAGAAAGGGATAGAAATATTTTCTTCCTCCTCAAAGCTACGAAATTAACTACAAACCTTCCCAAGGGCTGGGTCAGAAGGTATATGGTAGATGAGGAGATAGAGGATGAGCTAGATGCAGATGATGACCAGGAATGGGGGTTGGGTGAAGGGGAAGAATGGCTGGAAAATGACCAACGAGACCCATAAGAAAAAGCCAAAGGCCCGACACACAGGAACTACAGTCCAGATTGTCCCATAATCTCTAGCTACAAGGCATACATGAAGAGGTGCGAGTCTGAAGATGAAGGTGAGGATTTGTGAGCCTCGGGTGTCTGCAAAAGACTGAAGTTTTTCAGGGTGAGTGTTCCTTTCATTGTTTTAATGTGATTGTTTCCTTTAGTAGCACATGGTTAGTTTCTTTTTGTGTCAGTCTTGGGTGTGCAGTATGGATAGCATAGATCAAAGTGTTTTGTATAGGTCATACTCTTGGTTTTCCATGAATACAGAAATGGCAACCAAATTCTGTTGTGTGTATCATGAATGGGTAGCTTGGTGGGCTGGTAGGTCAATACTATAGAAAAGACCTACCAGTAATTTTTGATAAAATGCATGTAATATTTTTTGGAAATATAATATAGGGTGTTTCCCCTTGCAGCGTTTACCAACCAATAAATAAATAAATAAATAGCATGCATTAATTTAATTATATTGTTCTTGTTATGTGGAATATAATTGTGCACAACAAACCCTCTAGATCCACAAAAAAAACTTCATAAATTACCTAATTATTTGAAATTTCAATTCCAATCTATCAAATTTATCATTCAACAACCAGAACCTCCACATGAGGCATGTCTAGGAAGTTAAATTAGAAATTATGGAATTTTGGATTTTTATAATTTTTTCAAACTTGAGCTCCTTGTGGTGGCCAAAATATCTGTAAAATTTATGCTCATATAAATCAAGGTTCTTATGGATTTCATCTAAACCATTTCCTATTGTATTAAAATTAGATTCTAACTCTGAATACCAAGAACCTTTGTTGAAGATGACATCTCTTAGGGAAACATTGGGAACCCTACAACTAAAATCAAATGATTTTTTCCTATCACTCCCTACATGTTTGAGCGCCTATAGAACTTAGGTCAGTGAGAGTTTTGGTGTGGATCTATATTCATGCATTTTTCCTACTTCTCAACTCAATAAGGGTTTTGGTGTGGATCCTTATTCACATTATTTTCCTATTACTGTAATTTCGGCTCGCTTTCTAGGTCATGACATTTTTGTAATGGTATCCCCTCACAACTCAACTTCCCCTTCTATTGTGGCATCTCCTCGAGTATCATTTATTGTTGTGGTTGGTACAAGGTCCCTTCTTTTTTCTTGATGCATTGTAAGACACTTTTTCCCTATTCAAAATTGCCACATGTCCTCATCTGTGGACATGATGTAATTGAAGATGAAATCAATTTTATTTTCTTGGCTTAGTCAAAAAATACAACCAATTGTGGCATTCTTTCCTTGAACTGAAGTAGTGGGTGTTAAATTATTGGAGGCCTCTTATGAAGGAAAAAATTGAGTTATATCCTTACACAAGGTTTTTTTCAATGAAATTTTCAATCTATTGAGGATAAAGTAGTTTTTTATGGTAAGTTGTGGATGTGGGGTTAACAATCCCTTTTGTTCAAAACCTAATTCCCCTCTTTCAACCATCTTTATAAGCCTCTCAATGTCATGTTAGTTTGGGATAGATTGCTTAATCTTCCTCTTCATTCTTCAGGAATTTCTTACCTTGAAGATATTGGCAATGTGATTGGTCATTTTCTCAAAGTTGATGTTACCTCTTCAAAATTTGATCACACAACTTATAAATGTATTTTGGTCAACATTGAAATTTCCAAGGATCTTCCCAGGAAAATTGTGCTTATGGTGGAGGATAGGCTTTGCACTCATATGTTGGGTTATGATGGTATTTCCTTATGTTGTAAAAGATGCTTCTCTACTAGAAACCTTGCTTTTGAATGTTTCTACTCTTGTTGTAAGTTGGTTACCTCAACTACTTGTTGGTAAAATATTCACCCCACACTTAACTATCAATAAGTTTTTTGAATCTAAGGATTTCAAGGCTCTCAAGGCCCCTACAATTTTTTACAGTATTGCTATGGGGGATGTTCCCTAATTAGTTGGTGTTGAGTGAGTGCCTTTTTCTCATCTTAATGAATTTGACCCTTCTAATGATCTTGGTTTCTCTTAGGATTGTGTAATTTTTTTTCCTTCAACACCTTTGGATTCAATCTATATTTTTTCCTCTTCGGTTAGATGCCCTTCGTCTCAATAGATAGTAGAATAGATTGAGGTTCTAGTACGAGATTCTCCTATTCTTTCCTCCTAATCTGAGGATTTGAAAAATGGTGTGTCCTATTCTATTGTACAAAGAAGGAAGAGAGGTCTTCCTAAACATGGATCTATTTCTAATACACATATTTTGGGTGTGTGTTGTCAAGCAAAGTCTAGGTGTTGTTTAGCTAATTAGCTAGTGTGAACACCAAACCTGCAACAAGCTAACACAAGATCAACAAACACTTGTTAAACATGTTAGAAAGCCAAATTTAGCATTCCCTATGAAATTCTAAGCTAAAAGAAGAAGAAAACATGATAATGAGCATATACCAAACAAAGATATCATGTAATCTAGATTGAAATAGCTAAACCTTCATCCCATAGAGGGAGTTGTGCTCCTTTGATGTGGAAAGAATCCCTTTCCCAATCCCTTTGATAAGCTTTGATGATTGAAGATTGTTCCAAGAATAAAATTGATGCTAAAAGATGAAGTTATACTCAAAAGTGATGAAAATGGTAATAGCTATGAGTTGAAATGCCAATAGTAAGAATACTTAAAGTTGTGGATCCATATTCTGAAGAGAATACTTCTATTTATAGAACTCAAGGGTTGAAGAATGAGAGGATTTGGTGAATGTGGGATAAAATGGGAGTAGATGAGAATGTAACACTTGTCACAATTCTATTGGAGGAAGGTGGATCACATTTTGGGAAATGTGTTGAGAAAAGGGGGATGTACGAGGAATAAATGAGAATGTAAGAGGATTTGAAAGGTTATAAGAAGAATTTATTGAATGTGGTTGGAGATTTGAAAGGATGTAAGAGAAGTTATTGAAAATGTAAGAGAAGTTATTGAGGATGTGAGAGGTTTTTGAAACCTTTAAAGGGAAATTGAATGAGAGGTGGTTGGGAGGAATATTCCTTGGAATATGTCATTACGAGGATAAATAGAGGAATTAGTTAATTAAAAGAAATTAATTTCATGTGCAACCTGGTTAGTTGACCATGGGTTGATTTAATTCTTGAGGAGTTAAAAGTTGGAGGATTTATTAGTGTTGATTAGAAAGTGATTAAAACATTAATTAATTCATAATTAATTAATTTGAATGGGTTAGGGGATTGTGACATTTGATTTGATTTATTTAATCAAATGAGAGGATTTAGGGGGGTTTAATTAAATATGATGAATATTAGGTGAATTAATCCAATAAAATTTATTATTTGATTAATAGCTAAATTTGTTGATTTTAACTAAATAATGTTGATTATTTAATTAATTGGTTAGTTTGAGGTGATTTAGGAAGAAATGATGTTAATTTATTAGAATCGGATGCATAGTATCAATTAGGAAATTTTAAGTGTCTACATTTTGCCCCTCTTTGAAGCAAGGTACCTGCTACGTTGGTTCAAAAAATAACATTTCCATGAGCAAAATTAAAAAAAAATCTGATTTTTTAGATGCCCCACTACTGCCCCAATGGATGAAAGTACGTTGCTACACTTCCCCCTTGAGAGATTGGGCGAAGATTACAAAATTAGGTCTAGCTCACAAAAAAGGTTCAACAAGGATTCAGGCACAAAAAATAGCCCATGGGATGTGAAAACAAGCTTACAGTAATGAAAACGGGTCAAAACAGGCTTCATTTGGCAAAAAAAGGATTAATGAGCTTAAAAAATCTAAAAAATATCAAAAAACCCTAAAAGTTTTGCATAAATAAGGTTGAAAGGGTCATTTTCAAATCATTTGCGCACCTAACCTTCTAGAATTATGACAATTTTGCTCTGAGGTGCTGATGGAATGGCGGCTTGTGTGCTCCCCAGACATCAGATGGATCGAGTTCGTGAGTTCCAGCAGCCTCAGGATGCAAGACCCCCGATACGCCTTTCAAAAAATGTCTCTTTTTTGTCTTTTTGATTCATTTATTAGGGTCCAAATAGGTCAGCTAAAAGCAGATTTGTAGGGTGTCGTAATTGTTACGGTCGGCATCGCTTTTGTCCATGCCGACCCACGTTTGCAGTATAGCATTGCGCGGCACTAGACGGTCCAGAGTCACGCAAAAAATTGTTGACTCGCCTTTGCAAGATGGTGTCGTGCGGTCCCAAAAGAGTCTAGTGTCATCCAGGAATGTTGATTCGCCTTTGATATATAGCGTCACTTTTTATTATAGCATCTCTTTTGTGAAATCATAGAGCATCGCGCTTGGAAATACCAGCTCACTTTTTCTTTTGTAGAATTTTAATTTTGAAAAACATGCCAAGTTGATGAATTTTAAGGTCGTGGGAATTTTGGATGCAGGAGGTCCTTCGAGTGCTCAACTTGAAGGAGCATAGAGACTAGATTCCATGTCGAGTGAGGCATCTATCAGATGAGGCATTATTTTTCCTTGGCTTGATTGGATTCAGACACATGGCCCAAATGCCCAAGGTACAGACACATTTAGCTATGATGACAACATTGGTGGAGAGATGGCAGAGCGAGACTTCATCATTCTATCATTCGACTGGAGAGGCCATGGTGACCTTGGAGGACGTATGGCAGATCCTGTGGATCCCCATACATGGCGAGTGTATTATATATGATGTGGAGGCTGATGGCGATTCCATTTTCCAGTTGTTTAGCGTCGACCAGTATGAGACAGATAGTGGTCAGATTGACCTTTCTAGATATGAGGGGATTGCCCCTGATTTGATCCTTTTTGTCGATACATTGATCTCAGGAATCCTCATTCTTAATGGGCAAGCTAGAGGCTGCAGTGTTGGGTGGGGTATTTTTTGGTCCAAGATGATGGAGGAGATGACAATCTATGCTTGGGTGCCAGTTGTCCTGGCATTGCTATATCATGATATGCACCAGATTGTGTATTGTAGGGCCTACTGCATTGGAGCGGGAATTACACTTCTTCATGTCTGGGCATATGAGCACATAGCCATCTTAAGGCCCACCATAGCAGATGTTCAGACAGACCACGATGATCCTATGGTTTATAAGTATGGAGGAATTACCACCCTCCACTATACAGGTATTACAACATCTCGTACTAGAGGCGGGTTATTTATGAGATGAATGGATTCTGATGGAGACCCTAACTCCATTTCCATAGATAGCATGATGATGATACCCAACTTTTCTACTACCGCCAGACCATATATATGTAGGGATAGGAGAACCACATGATAGAGTGATACCTTTCAGATAGGGTTGCTCACTAGTTTGGAGAGGTGCAGGATACACCCGATGATGCCTACAGAGCCATCTTTGCACAAAGATCACAAGAGACAGCCTGGGGATAGAGGATCTAGCCCCGGCTAGTGATTGATGATTTCAGGTAGTTAGTGATGCAATCGTGGGTATACTTTGATGGTATTGTAGATGTAGGCACTACATAGTCCTACGATGCATATTGGTAGGCCCATGCCTCGATTAGATTGACATTACCAGTTGTGCTAGTGGTAGGCAGAGGACCCCAAATTGGACAAGTGCCACAATAGCCAAGTCATCAATTGCAGGATGGTTAGGGTAGAGGCACAAGGCATGATGGTTAGGTACCACCATTTGTGCAGCCTATTGGTCAGAGGGAACCACAACATCAACCACAACAGGCACAATCGGGTCCCAATGCTACAGACGGAAAGATAGCAACACTACAGGCACAGATACAACTTTTGACAGGGCAGTTGTAGTAGGCACATGCTCAGATCCAGACCCTGAACCAGGAAATAGATCAAGTGAGATAGGAGGTGGTGTAGGAGGGCCAGATGAGGCAGGATGTCGATCTTGGTCTATCCCTAGAGACAAAATGGAGGTAGTAGTTGGAGGCTATAGTGCAGCAGGTGTAGGGATATGCTACAGTCCCTACAGAGATGTATGGGTGAGCGATGCAGGAGGCATCATACTATAGGAATTTGTATTACAGAGTCATGGCACAGTAGCGATGGGAGCCAGATTACTCCCATATTAGCCAGGTTGCTCCAAGTAGGACTCATACAGGGACATCAGGAAGACCATCAGGGTTGCATCACCAAAGTCAAGGCAGTAACCATGGTGACATACAGAGCGAGGGTAGCTCAGGGAATTGATAGTGTTCCAGACACTTTTTTGATTGTACAACCTGATTTATGATGTGTATGCATTCATTGGCTAAGTTTTGATTAGCCTCTTGTATATTCGATGACAATACTATATATTTGATTCCAATTGTATCGTGACATTCAACTTTTTTGACATATATACATGAGATGACTTTGATGCAATTATATGATGTGACATTTAATGTTCATGCTACGATACTTTGTTTTATGATGTGATGTGATATTATCGATGTATAATATGAATGCACATGGATCTATATGGATGTACTTTTATGTGATGGATGTAAATATTATGCTCTGATGGATGTTTAACTTCTTTTTCAGTATGTTTTTTCTATGCACGACCTATGTATGTATGATACAAAATGTGATGATTTTGATAATGCTTATATGGTTATGCAATGAATGATTATGCAAATGTGTTGTTTATGAGATGCTTAGAATAACCAATCTATATTATGATGGATAATGTTTTCTATTATGATGATATGTATGATATGCAGTATGCTGACATTTAATGGATGCAGGATGGATGCAAATAGATTTTTATTTTGAATGTTATGATACCATGTTAGTATTAGTATATGGAAAAGATAGAAGAAAGAGGGATCAACCCTTAAGTTTGAGATGATGTAGAAGTCCAACAAGTCTATGAGTCATTGAGACTTTATTAGATATGATGATGAATGATGATGTATGATGATGTATTGCTTATTAGCGATTGGGGACGTAAAGAGCATTACAAAACCTAGCATACAAAACCTTATTAGGATGTATTTTAGATATTTCAAACATCTCATACCAAAATATAAAGAGGCCAAAACCTCCTAATGCAATAGTCAACAAGATATCCAAAACATCCTCCCTACACACCGAACAAAATTAACATGACCAAGGTTATATTACAAGCATATCCAAAAAGCACAGGAAAAAAAAGATGATGATCAATGCCCCATTCCTTTATCTCTAAATTTTTTTTATTAGACATCATTGAGAGGTCATTAGAATGAACACAATAAGATATATCAACAAGAAAAAGATAAAGTAAACAAACAAGCTAATGTTCTTCATACCTCTAGCCAAGACTAAACTATGATGGTGTATGATGTTGATGTCCATTGTAGGAAGGATGCATCCTAGGACATGGTGTTATTAGATGATTTTGAAATTAACAGGATGATGGGCTATTGATACCAAGAGTTGACCAACTTGTTTACCTATTGACCTAGACTTAAGACCATGACGTTTTGAGTTTTCACTTTTAAATTTTCTATACTTGTTTCTAATTGTTTTTCCAAAGGTTGAAGGTGATGATTGATTTATTTTGAATGGATGTTTATTGTGGGTGAATTTGAAATGGGATTGGATGATTTTGGGTTTTTTGAATGTTTTTGGTATTTTGAAATATTTTGTGGTTGTTTTGGGATTTTCAAGATGTTTTACAAATGTTTTTATTTTCAAATTTTCCAATATTTTTGTGTTTTCTAAGACTTTGACCAAGAACCTAACCTAAGGACCTATACTAGGGGCCTCAAGGACTAATCAAAGATTAACCTTTCCTATGTTATACACATAGAGACCATGTAGTTTGACTGACACAGACTCATTTATTGATGAATTATGAAGACATGCAGATTTCTAGTTTATTATGATGGACTCTTAAGGATTAACCTAATACCTCAAGGGTTGATCAATGATTAGCCTTGCCTACGTTCAAGCTTAGAGATAATGTAGTTCGACATGACAACTATGTTTTTGACTTTTTCTATTTTTGACCTATTTTTGGAATTTTTTCAAATGTTTTGGATGTTTTTGGGTTTTTTGATTTTATGAATGTTTTTGAATTTTTTGGTTTTAAGGAATCTTTCAAGGATATACAGGAATCTGATCCAATGTAGGTATGAGAACATGCCCTCAGTGTGATGTGATAGACTACTTCGATATAGGAAAGACAAACTGACCTTAGGAATGTGCCAAGTAGTACTAGGATGGAACATGATACCAACATAGGATCAAGCTATGATGTAGATGTGGATGGGTAATAGAAGGATCAATGGAATGTGATGGGTGAATGTGATGGAAAGTGATGGTAGGTGATGCAGAGCAAGCCAAAGGATTGATGGTGGATGGAAAGTGCTTATTTACACGAGGTGCCTATTTTCCAGGTTTTCACAAAGGTATTTGCCCAAAGCACCACCGAGGTGGTTTTCACTAGAGGATGATTGTTTTATTTACTGTTTTCAATCCTTTTTTTTATATTTTTTGGATTTTTAATAGTTTTTGATTTTTTTGTATTTTTGATTTATACCTTGCAAGCTTAGGCATAATTTTTTTTGAGATGGGAGCTATTGATGGGCTCAGAGTTTCACCTTCGGGTGTGGATAGATAATATGCTCCTAATTTATAACTTGGTGTGACAATAAAGGGTCCCAACCAGTTGGGTTCAAATTTCCCCTTGTTGTTTGGATTTGGTACATTCTTCTAATTTTTTTCAACACGAGCTCTCCAACTTGAAATGATCGACTCTTGATCTTCTTATTATAGCTCCTTTTGGGACGGTTCTGATAGACCTGCAGGTGGTTCAAAGCATCCATACACTGTTCATCCATCAGTTCTAGATTTTTCAATCATGACATCTAATATTCTTCATCAATAATGAGATTCTATAGTGATATTCTTAAGGATGGGAGCTCTATCTCAATAGGAAAGATGGATTCTGATCTATAGACTAGGGAGAAAGGTGTTGCACCTATAGGCATGTGAATACTTGTTCAGTAGGCCCATAAGGTGGGATTTAGCTATAGGTGCTAGTCGCAACCAACTTCATTGACTATTTTCTTGAGGATTTTTAGGATGGTTTTATTAGAAGCCTCAACTTGGTCGTTACCTTGGGGGTAGTATGGAGTGGATAAGCGATGTTGGATATTGAATTTTTGGCATAGCTCATGGACATCCTAGTTCTTAAAAGGTGTCCTATTATCTAAGATAAGGGCTTGTGGAACACTGCAATGACAAATGAGGTAGTTCAAGATGAATTTGGAGATTTGCTTTCCTGTGATGTAGGTCATTAGGATGGCCTCCACCCACTTTGTGAAGTATTCGGTGGTGATAATAATGAACTTATGTCCATTAGATGAGGTGGGTATAATTTTTCCAATGAGATCGAGCCCCCATTGTGAAAAGGGCCAAGGTGTTATAATTAGTTGTAGCCCTTGAGATGGTGCATGGATGAGGTCCCCATGTTGTTGACATTGCAAACATTTTTGGACATAGTCATGAGCTTCCTTCTCCACTGTAGGCCAGTAATACCCAGTCCTTAGCAGTTTCTTGGCCAAGGTCATACCACGAGAATGTGAACCAAAAATACCATCATGTACCTTGGTTAGAGAATTCAAAGCTTCCATGGGGTTAAGGCATTGCAAAAGGGTTCCTTCAATACTTCTACAGTACAGGGTGTCACCTAAGATAACGAAATGAGATGACTTCTTAATAAAGGTTCTTTTGAGGTTTGGGGTGATGTCAGCAGGGAGGACTCCTATTTTTCAGGTAGATGAATGTGTCATGGTACTAAGGATCATCGAGACCAACGATTTCACACATGAAATCAGAATTTGGTACCTCGAAAGTTGGTACGAGAAGCTGTTCAACCAAGAATTCATGCTTAGGGACATTTTGTGGGATATCCAACAATGATATGATTGTAGCCATATCATCAACTTCTCTATTGTTTACCCTTGGTATTTGTTCAAATTTGATGTCAATGAAGAATTCCTTGAGATCCTCCACCAGTTTCTTGTACGAGGTAAGTTTTTCATCCTTTCTTTGGTATTCATCATTGACCTAGTTGATAATTAGCTATGAGTCCCCATAAACCTTAAGTGCCATGATTTACCACTGTACTACAATTCAGAGTGTTATGACAAGGGCCTCGTACTCGGCAATATTGTTGGTGCACGGTAAAGACAACCTATATTATTTTTGGATATAGTCCCCTTGCGGTGTGATGAAGAGGACTCCTACTCCTAATCCATGTTGTATGTATGATCCATAAAAATATACCTTCCAATGATCTACTGCACTAAGGTTGAAAATGGACTCATCTACAAATTCTGATACTAGTAGGTTCTTTGAATATATAGGTTCCTCTACCAATTGATATGCAATTACCTATCCCTTGATGGCTTTTTGTTCCACATATTCAATGTCATATTCTGTTAGGATCATGACCCACTTAGTCATTCATCTTGTGAGTGTTGCTTTAGAAAGTAGATACTTGAGGGGATCTATCTTTGTGATGAGCTTTATCTGATGAGCCAACATGTAGTGCCTATTTTTTTGTGAGGAAAACACTACTACTATACAAGCTTTCACAATGAATGTGTAATTCAGCTCATGTCCCACCAAGGTCCTACTAATATAATAAATGACCCTCTCTTTCCCTATTTCAACATGCTGAGCTAGGAGAGCACCAAGGGTTGTTGTTGTAGTTGATATGTAGAGGATGAGTGGTTTGTTCTGGATCAGTGGCATGAGGACTAGAGGTGTTAGCAAATATTCCTTGATTTGATTGAATTCATGATCACACTTCTCATCCCATTTGTATGCTACCCCCTTGTGGAATAGATGAGAATATGAGACAGTTTTATCTGATAACTGTGTTATGAATCTATGAATAGATTGGAGCCTTCCCTGCAAACCCTTTAATTTCTTTAATGTCTATGGTGCTTCAATTTCAAGGATTGATTTGAATTTTGTAGGGTCTTTCTTGATTCCCCTCATTGATACAATATATCCTACAAGCTTTCCTGATTGTATGCTGAAGACACATTTATTAGGATTGAATCTTACCTTATATTATTCTAGTTTGTCAAAGATAGCGCCTAGTGTTGCTATGTGGTCTTGACACTTTCTTGATTTGGCTAGTATGTCATCCACATAATCCTCTATAGATTTTTGGATCATGTCATGGAAAATCAGAGTCATAGCCCTTTGGTATGTGGCTCCAACATTCTTTAATCCAAATGGCATCATATTACAGTAGTAAGTGCCCCATGGACAGGTGAAAGTTGTCTTGTGGTGGTCATCCTTTGTGATCATGATTTGGTTATATCTTGAAAACTCATCCATCAATTATAAGATCTCATGCCCTATCGTCTACAATCATGTCTATGTTACGAAGTGGGAAATCATCCTTAGGGCATGCTTTGTCCAGGTCCCTGAAGTCGGTATAGATATGGATGCCCCCGGTGGGCATAGAAATAGGTACATGATTGGAAACCTATTCGGGATACTCGATGGGTCGTATGAAGCCAACTTTAACAAGTTTATGCAATTCAAGTTTGACCAATAATGCAATCTGCAAATGCATCTTTCTTAATTTTTGTCTTCCTAGTTTAGCCTCTGGATAGACAGCTAGATGATGGACTAAAACCTATGGATCAAGGCTTGTCATGTTGGCATAGGTCCACGTGAAATTTACCTTCCTTTCTTTTAGAAATGTAGCTATATTTTCTTGTTCTTTGGTCAAAAGTGACTCAACATAGAAAGTGATGTGTGGTGTCTCTTTAGTTCCTAGATTGACTGGGTTGCATTTTTCTACCAGTACTACTAATTTTTCCTAATGAATGGCACTAAGGGGATGATTGAATCCCTCATCCTTTAGGGCCTTAGAGAGGTTTTCACCATTGGATAGGTCCTTTATTTTTAGTGTTTTTGAGTCAAAAAGTGCCACATTGTGGTTTTCACTTAGAGACCTAGACATTACTCTTAGATTTTTTATTTTGCGACTAACAAATTCAATCATTTCCTCATAGTACACATGTGTGTCCATCTCAATATCAAACCCTGCTTTGTGATATCCATATAGTAGCATATCCCTTAGTCCCATGAATTCTAAGAGAGCCTCATTATTTTTGAGTGTGTCTAAGATTGGTGGTCCTCGTTGGTCACAGTCTATTAGTTGGGGGTAAACAAGTTTCAGTTCAGTGGTTTGGTTACTTGACTCAAAAGACATGTTAGTGATCATAAAAAGGGAGGAGTCCTCAAATAGCATGGGTAAACCAAAGATGGGGTCCTTAAAAGGATAAGTAATTGATATGGGTACCAACGGGGAAGCTTTGAGTATTTTAACCATAGCACCCTTGCCAAGTATGGTTAACTTCATAGGGGTACATCCAAGGCAAAGATTCTTAGGGCGCTTCTTAGGAACAATGGGTTCAAATAAACCATTGTCATTTTTCCCAAGTTTCTCATTTTTTTATAGCCCCAAGCAACTATTAATTGAAGAGCTTTGTTACTTTCCTCCATGGGGAGATCTGGCACATGCCTTTCATCTTGATATAATAGGCTTGATACATCTTTCTCATCTACCACCTCTTTGCTTAGGTCTCCCCACTTTTTGAAGGTGGTATCTTCTTCTTTGAAGGTCTGAGATGTTGTGTCGATTGGTTATGGTTTCCCATGAGATTTAGGAGATTGAGGTAACTCTCCTATCACAAAGGCACTCTTTTTCATTTTATAGTCTCCACACCCATTATCTTGGATTATGACCTTGACATTTGGGATGTTCTAAATGGTGAGGGCTAGAGTGGATGGGTCAATATATAGAGATGTGGGTCCTTCATCATTTTTCAGGACTTGGGAGACCTTGTAATACTTGGCCTCGAGATTTTTGCAATAATAGAATGTTTCAAGGTCACCATGGATCATGACTTCTTGATTCTAGTAAGGGAATTTGACACATTGGTGGAAAGTGGAAGTGACACTTGCATCCCATAGATCCATGGGAACCCTAGGAGGATATTATATGGGAGTTCAAGGTCAAGGAACTAGCAAGTAGTCTCCATGATTGTTGGCCCTACTTGGATAGCGAGTTGAATGGTGCCTTGAGATACCCGTTCTTTATCATCATAAGCCCTAATAGTGATACCTTTTCCTTTCTCAATGACATCTTCAGAGAATCCTAGATTATTTATTAGCTGTAGAGTACAAATATTCAAACCCGTACCTCCATCCAACAGGACTCGTTTGAATTTATTCTTGTGGACTAGGACTTCAAGATGGAGTTCACGGTTGTGAGATGGTTGGGTTGGGAGATCTTGATAAGAGACTTTGAGGAGATGTGGTGTAGTGATATGTCCAACCATAGCTTGAAACTGGTTTGCATCAAGATCCATGGAGATGGAGGATGCAACCAATGCCTTCTCTAGGATGTCCCTATGTGCGGGTGAGATTTTTAGAAACTCCATGATGGAGATCTGGGCGGGGGTCTTTTCTAGTTGATCTAGGACATTACAACCATTAGGGATTAATTTCGGATTGGCGGTGGGTGCCTTGGGTGGTGGTGAAGTTCTTGGAAGGGAAATTTTGTTGCTACGTGTGGTGACTCCACACTCAGCTCTAGGTACTTTGATATTGACAACTATTATCCATTCATCCAAGGATGCAACAACATGGTCATAAATATGGTTCACATTATGGTAGCTCTTTCCTTTACCATTATTGTTTCCTTTATTGTGATCCGACATCGGATTCATGTATATTTTGAGGTCTTGATTCTCGGCTGGTTGGTCAATGTCTATAACCTTATCATCAATGAGATCTTGGATCAGATTCTTGAGTCTCATACAACTGGTTGTCATATGTCCCTTTATTTTGTGAAAATTGTAGAGATATTTCATGTCATACCATGGTAGTTTAACTTGAGGCTCTTGATAATTTTCATAAATAGGGATTTTGATGAGATTTGCTTGTACCAGTTGTTGCATGATAGATTCGATTGGTTCCACAAGTGGTGTGTATTTTAATTTAGGGGGATATCTATTATTTGGGGGTGGTCCCCCTTGAGCATTTAGGTTGTTGACAGTTTGATTGTTGGGTTATTATTGTGATGATGGGTTGATTTGTGGTTATTAGTACATTTGCTATTGTGTATTCTACCTTGGAACACTGATAACAACTTTGGAGTCAATGCACCATCATTGGTGACATTCTTGTTCTTTTCCCACATGTGAGGTTTGTCATTGTAACTTGTTGATGGTCGATTGTCTTGGTATGTGGGTGTACCCCCTTGTGCTATGAGGGCTCTTTCAATGTTGAGTGCCTTGGGGATCAATTGGTTGTATCTTGTTATGCATTGCATTTTCAAATGAAAGGACAGGGTCCCTTCAAGGTTGGAGATGATAGTCTATATTTGTTATTCTTCTGGCATAGACCATTTTCTCTCGTTGGCCTTGGATCACCATCATTACAACAAGGTTGTGAATGTTTCTCCCTTGGCTTGTTTTAGGTTGGATAATTCTTCCAAGCTCACTTCCATGCCTATGTTAAATGAATAATTCCCAGAGAAAGGCGAGAGAACCGTTCCATTGTTGGACCAGCCAAACTTCAAGGGAAAATTCACATCAAATAAGAACTATCATATGCAACTTCCATACAGTGTACATGGAATTCCTTGATGTGATCTTCAGGATTTCCATTTCCACGGTGTTTTTTGAATTTTGGTATCTCAAATACTTGTGGAAATGGAACCATAGCAATGTTTCTATCAAATGGATAGGGGCACAAGTTTCCCTGCATGTGTGATCTCTTCACCTTCCCAGATTGGATGTCCTATATCTTTTGTGAGAGAAATTTGACCTATGTGGGGAGGTCATTTTGTGGGTCTGGTGGTGGGATGTGCATATTTTGAGGTGGCATTCTTGGTTAGATGAAAGATGGGGTGTCTTGTGTGTTTGTGTTCAAGGAATTTGGTTGTGTGTTCGTGAAAGGTTGTTGTAAGTTTTGTTGTGTGAGCAATGCTTGTTGGTATGCATGTAGTTGTTGTTGTGCCAATAATGCTTGTTGTTGGTCTTGTTGTTGTTGTTGTTGTTGGAAAGCTTGTTGTTGCACTTGATGTTGTTGTAAGACCTATTGATAGGCGTGTTGTTGTAACAAGGCTTGTGCTTGGACTTGTTGCACTTGGTATTCAGCTTGTGCTTGATCTTGAGCTTGTTGAGTGGCTTGTGTAGCTTGTGCAGCTTTCTGATGTTGTAGCAAAGCTTGTGCTTGTGCTTGGGAAGCTTGATGTTCTTGAGCTTTTTGTGCAGCTTGTTGAGCTTGGAATTGTTGAAGTTCCTTTTGGTGTGCTTATAATGTGATGTTGTATTGATTTGATATGTTTGGATTTGGTGGAGGTGGAGGATTTGGTGGAATGGTGTGAGATGAGGTGGTAAGATTTTGTTGAGGTGGTTGTTGTGGTATTTGTTGAGCGATGACAAGGGATTGTGTGGTAGATGGTATGGTTGATGTGCTAGGTCCTTGGGAGACCACATTTTGGAGCATTTAAGGTGTTGTAGATGGTGTAATGATTGGTTGAGATGTTTGGATGGATTCCACTTGGTGTTACAATATTAGTGGTGTGCTTGGAGGATTTGGTATGATTGACATGCTGATTTGATTTGTGATTAGGGGATTGATTTGATTTGATTGGTTTTGGATTGGTATGTTGGATAAAGGGGGTTTCCCTAAACCTTGGATTGGTGCGGATGTCAATGTTAAAAGAGGGAATGATGGGAAGATTGGTGGTGTGTTCCCTTGAAAAAGTGAGGATGATGCATTAAAAGTTCCCACTTGACCAAATAAATCCACTTGTCCTTGTGATATCATGGGGAAAGAGACTTGGCTATTAAGAGGATATGTCGGTGTTGTGGAAAAGGTGGAGGGATCATTGGTATCATGGAAAGTGGGTGGAACATATGCATGTTTTGGGTCTTGTGGGATGGTGCTAAGCATACCCAAGATCGTGTTTTCATCCAAGTTTTGGTTGTTGACAAGTGGATGTGTTTGAAGAGCTTGGAGTAATGAACTTCCCTTGGTGATCATGGGTTGACTTGGAGCATGAGATGATGTTGGTTGTATGATGGGTTGGATGGATTTGGGAATGAAGGAATGAATGGTGCTTGAGGTATGTTCCCAAAAGTTTGTTCAACAATAGTGCTCACATCAAAATCATAAGGGAGTTTAGCCCCTTCCTTTGCTAAATCCAACATGTATTATGTGGGATTGAGACTCATGACTGTATTGACAATCTTGTGTGTTTCTGTATTTTGGACTAGCTCAACTATTTCATCTTGGGACATTCCTTGAAAGTTGTTGGTGACATCCTCCACTTGGAAACCTCCCTATTGAAGATATTGTGGTAGTTGAGGGGGGTTAAGTGGAGGGTTGATTTATTCCCTAGGGTTGAATTTTGATGCAGTTGGACTTAAATCACTTGAAGTGGATGTTTCTTTGTTTTTCTCCATGATCTTCTTGTGTTGTGATCTTGTTTGGACCATAAAATTGGGATCAAATTTTGGGAATATAGGAGGTAAACCTCTAACTCATTGGGTTGGTCTAAACTTTAGGTACAAAAAAGAAAATCTAGGATGCTAAGGATCAAATGATGGTGGTGTGATAAATGAATGGTGAATGATATGGATGTTTGAACTTTTGAGAACTTTGGAGAAATACTAGAATTTAGGATTTAGGATTTTGATTTGGATAATGGACTTACAGATACCAAGTTGTTAGATGTTATCTTGGGATAAACTTGTCCACAAGGGTGATAATTTAACTAAATGTGTGAGGAAGGATTCATCCACACACACTTAGCCAAACAAAGTGACTTTGATTTTGATTGAAGGGTTTACCAAAAGTCTAGTATAAATGATTTTTTCCAAAGTTCCAAAAGTTATTTGTGAGATGGGATTTGATTGATGATGTGACAAATGAAAGTGTTGATTTGATCCTAGATGAACCTAAAATTACTTTGTTTACAAGACCAAGGTATTGAAGAACATGCTATACCTCCAAAAAAATTATTCAAATGTTATTACCCAAGAAGTGGTTCATATTGAGCATACATATCTGGATTTTTCAATGTAATGAGTCTACAAAACCTTGTCACCTTCTTGCTTATCTTGCAATGTTGTCTTAGGTTGCACTTCCTAATGTACTTCTTGATAGCTTTTGGAGTATGACACCTAAACTTGAAGTTTTTTCATAAATACTTTTGCTTTGGAATCTTGACTTTGTGGGAAATCATGAGAACAAACACATATGTGGGGTTCGATTGTCTTCTATCTTTATTAAATGGATTATTTTTACCACATCAACACTTCTTGCTTAACTTTCAAACTAAATGTCTATGTCTTAACTCATTTTAACTCCACAAGGTATATTATGTGAAAATCAAAGAATCAAGGCCATAGTTTTCCTAGGTTTACTTTGGAGAGAAAAAATTGAGATAGGGGCCCAAATATTTAGAAGCCTCTAAGAATAAAATCCCTAGGAACATGTAGTAATATGTGGACTCTTCAAGAATATTTTCTCTTTCCAAAGGGTTTGAAATCTTGATGACTTGTTTAATGTTTGTCTCAAAGTTTGAGATCCAAGCAATGTATTTGACTGACTCACAAATTGCACAACCCTAGGATAGAAATGGCTAGAGTTATTGAGTCTCCACTCGGATTTCTCCAAGCGTTAAGACACAAAAAATAGTTAGAGATTTGGAAACACTAGTTCCCCTCCACGGCACACACTTCTCAGGACCACCAAATCTCAAAATCCTAAAGATCCGAAGACCTTAAGGATTTTTTTGTTTCTACTTTGAATAGTACAAATATGGAGCAACTTTAGAATGATTGTTCTTGCACCAACAAGTATTAAGGATTTTGGCTTTTAAACAAAGGGTTGTAGTAAGGACATCTGGTTCAGAGGATATAATGATAAACATTTTCAAGAGGTCACCCAACCCTTAGAACAAGGGCTTTATGCATCATAAATATATTGGGGGAGAGTTATCATGTACCGCTTCCCATTGATTACAAACTTTCCTTGCAATCACAAATTTGTATAGTGGTTCAGAAGACCTTGGCATTAGCTCATTATTGCTTGGGTCATTCCCTCCTTTCAAAACAGGGAGGCAGGCCCTCTAAAGATAAAAAAGCAAAGAAGTACATTTGTTATTCGACCGCCTAGATTGCGTAAAGCACTAGGAGGGAGCACACACAATTCCTTTCCTTCTCACTCGCATGATTGTTCAATTTTAGCTCCAAATTAAAATGTGTGGGTGATTTTAGACAACCAATGTCAATGGAATGCTTTTGATTCTCAAGATCACCGAGTAGCGTGAGAGAAGTGCATATGCATTCAAATGACACAAACTGCAAAAAATCACAAGACAAATGAAGGCACAAGTTCTTTTTAAACCCAAAGTAAAGATGAGTTTTTTTTAAAGCACCAAGATTAAATGTGAATTTGTCTTGTTCAATTTTAACCTAAAATCAAAGTCTAGTAAGCTCCTAGTGTCCAATTTTAATCCAACTTTGACAAAGCTTGAGTTTTTCGTTAATTTTAAGCCCTAAATAACTCTAGTTGGTCCTAAACTAGAAAATGAAAAGCAAAATTGGAAAGCCTAAGCTATTACAATGAGCATTAAAAAATGTTTTTAGGTCTCGAAGCTAATTTTCCTCCCTTTCCTACAAAGTTGATGTTGGGCAACAAAGGCAACACTTTGCAACTTGCAAACATGACACTAAAAACTAAGGCGACACTCTCTTGAAAAGAAAAAGTGATTCTTTTCAAAGGTTAGAGAAAGCATATGCGGCACGATATCAGAAGTGGTGCTCTGTTAGAAGTAGAATTTAGACGAAAAACATAATAGATAGAAGCGGCGTTGTAGCAGATGTGACGCAACAACAACGAGAAAAGGCATCACAACATGGAAAAGGTGACACTATAGATGAAAGAAACACTCTACAAGTAAGTGAATATGACGTTGTAAGAAAAGGTGGAGCTATATCATTCAAACATGGTGTCACTTCCCTGTAGGTACAAAAAGTGAAAATTTCAAGAAAAATTCATCAAAATAAATTGGTTAGCCCTCCCTCTAGCGCCAAAATGTGAACACAAAACCTAAAACAAGCTAACACAAGATCAAAAAACACTTGTTAAACATGTTAGAAAGCCAAATCTAGCATTCCCTATGAAATTCTTAGCTAAAACAAGAAGAAAACATGATAATGAGCATATACCAAACAAAGATAGCATGTAATCTATACTGAAATAGCTAAACCTTCATCCCATAGGGGTAGTGGTGCTCCTTTGATGTGGAAAGAAACCCTTTACCAATCCATTTGATAAGATTTGATGATTGAATATGATTCCAAGTATGGAATTGATGCTAAATGATGAAATTATGCTCAAAAGTGATGAAAATAGTGATAGTTGTGAGTTGAAATGCCTATAGTAAGAATGCTTGAAGTTGTGGATCCATATTGTGAAGAGAATGCTTCTATTTATAGAAATCAAGGGTTGAAGAATGAGAGGATTTGGTGAATTTGGGATAAAATGGGAGCCATTGAGAATGTGACACTTGTCACAATTCTATTAGAGGAAGGTGGAGCACATTTTGGGAAATGTGTTGAGGAAAGGGGGGATGTAAGAGGAATAAATGAGAATGTAAGAGGATTTGAAAGGTTGTAAGAAGAATTTATTGAATGTGGTTGGAGATTTGGAAGGATGTAAGAGAAGTTATTGAAAATGTAAGAGAATTTATTGAGGATGTGAGAGGTTTTTGAAACCTTTGGAGAGAAATTGAATGAGAGGTGGTTGGGAGGAATATTCCTTGGAATATGCCATTGTGAGGACAAATAGAGGAATTAGTTAATTAAAAGAAATGAATTTCATGTGCAACCTGGTTAGTTAACCATAGGTTGATTTAACTCTTGAGGAGTTAAAAGCTGGAGGATTTACTAATGCTAATTAGAAAATGATTAAAGGATTAATTAATTCAAAATTAATTAATTTGAATGGGTTAGGGGATTGTGACATTTGATTTAATTTATTTAATCAAATGAGAGGATTTAGGGGGATTTAATTAAATGATTTGATTTAATTAAATATGATGAATATTAGGTAAATTAGTCTAATAAAATTAATTATTTGATTAATAGCTGAATTTGTTGATTATAACTAAATAATGTTGATTATTTAATTAATTGGTTAGTTCGAGGTGATTTAGGAAGAAATGGTTTTAATTTATTAGAATAAGATGCATAGTATTAGTTAGGACATTTTAATTTTCTATAACTAGTTTTGTTAAGTGTTGTAATGGGACAGTTTCACTATTTTTTGGCTTTTGTGATTTTTTCTAGATTTTGTGCTAGTTAACATTTGTTGTAAATGATTCCTATGCCTCTTCAAAACCTATTCTACCTATATAATAAAAAAAAAAGAATACTATTATATTATAGAAAAATAAATAATAAAAATAATAATTATAGTATGCAAGGCAAGGGAGTTTCCAACGGGGAAACAAAAATAGGGGTAAAAAATTTATTCAAAACATACCTCTTAGTAGTTGATACGAAATTTTTTAAAGTGTTTTCTAATGGTAACATAAACAATCACAAGATCCTTGACTTGTAGCGAAAAGATCGGCAATAAACAAGAGGGTGATAGTTGGCCAGAGGTATTAATTTTAATTACCATACATAAATTGTAAAACATGATATTCTTTTTTGGCCTAACATTCTTACATAGTAATGTTTTATGATTCACTTTCATAAAGTTCTTTTCTTATTCACATTTAAAGAATTTGTAATAGTCATAGTCTATTCAATTCAAAGTAACTACAACACACTCTTAGCTTAATAATCACACATGACAAACAAAAAATATGGAAAGGTTTGATAGATAAAATAGTGTTGAAGATAGGGTCCACATGCCACATCAACAAGTAAAAGGTTAGAGTGTGTTAAATAATATGGGACATACATATTAACAAATAAATATATTAACAATATAAAGAGACCCCCTTATGTTGATCTCATATCTTAAATCATTTTCCAAAACTTGAGCAAATGAAGATAATCAAGGTATTCATTGAATGCATAAGAAGGGAAAGCCTTCTTATATAGGATTAGAAGTACAAGAGACAACCCACATTATGAATGTAGGAAATAAAGAATAGCATTACATCCTAAAGTTGGAATAACTTAATTAAACCCTACATCCAATAATTAATTGATCATTAAATTTAATATATACTTTTAACACACTCCATAAATGGTCAATCTACAAATACACTAAGCTTATCTTAAAATTTTACAATTTTTTAATATCTAAAGACATTGTAAGAATGTTTATAATTTGTCCTTTGTTGGACAATACTACAACATAATAGATTCACCTCTACAAGTTCCATAATGAAGTGACAATATATTTCAACATGCTTGGTATGCTCATGGAATATTGAACTCTTGCAAGTTTGAGCAACCCTTGATTTTCAACAATTAATGGTGCAAGCTTTGTCTACATATTCAAATATGAAAGCATCCTCTTGAGCCAAACTACCTCCCATGTTCCTTCCACTACTACTTAATATTTTTCTTAAGGAAAGAGCTACTACATGCTTCTTATTTCTTGTCCATATGAGTGCATTCATGCCAAGGCTAGAAACATATTCAAAATTGGTATTTTCATCATTCACAAAACTTTCTCAATTTAAATTTGTAATCCTACATGACCTTTGATATTTTATTCTACTATATAGAATACCAAATTCAAGTGTTTGTTTCACATATATCAGCATCCACACCCTCTTCATTACTATATAATATTCAATTTTTGGTGCTATCATGAATCTAGATATGAAACAACATAGCTCAAATAAGGTCTAGTTGTTGTAATATATATCAAGTTCCTCACTAGTTTCCTATAGGATAACCCATTAACCATTTAAGAGTCATTGTTGGCTTAAAGCTTCAACCCTTTCTCTATTGGTGTAGATAATATTTTGTAATTTTTCATTATAAATCTATTGGAAAATTTATGCCATTTTTTTGTGAGATAAATATGTTTCCACCTATTTTTCGATAGGCAATAATATAGGAAGCCTAAATTAGTCATGTCAAAAAATTTACTCATTAGATTTGATATCTTCAATAGCATGTCTTACTCACTATAATAATGATGTCATTTACATATATGACCAATAAAATGAGATCATTACCTATATTTTTTATGTACTAATTAGAATCTAAAGGACTCTACTAGAACCTCTATTCATCCAAGTAAATATCAATTTTGAATTATCATGCCATGGGTGCTGTTGGAAATAGGATGCCATTTACTTGCAATCCTAAACATTATTTCATGTATCTTCTAAGTCCTTGGAAAGTGTTCCCTAACACTAGGATTAGAAAGAGATTAAATTAGAATGAAATGAACATGTAAATTGACATTTGTAATTAATTCTAAATGATAAGAACATATGGGGATGCCCAAGAAGAGCTCCTACAAAATAGGAGCACATGGGGCACCCACATGGAAGGTGCAACTCACCTTGAGTTAAGTTACCTTGTTTGGAGAAAGATAATACTTTGGTAATGCATGTAAAGATCCTAGAAGTTAGGGATTGATATTTGCATGCATTAAGTTCAGTTTAGTTTAGTTTAGTTTAGTTCAGTTCAATCCGATTCAATTTAGTTATGGTTCAGTTATCTTCAATCGCATATAGTTAGTTTCAATTGAATGCTAGTTGACTTATGTTGACTTGGAATGCATGACTAATGGTTTGAGTTGCATGACAGATAATAGGTGATACATTCAGTTAAGTGGGGATGATCAATCATGCATGATATTTGCATGAATGGTGGAAAAATATGTTTTAGTTAACAGAGATTGACTTGGTCCCACCTTGGGCACCCAAGTTGGTATCTTGGAGTTAACACTTTTGCATGATAAGATATTTTATAAGGCTGAGTTAAGCGGGCCCATTCTTGAGCGCCAACTTTGAGGAGAAGCTTACAAGATATCTTTGTAATCAACGTTGAGTAAGGACTTTAGTTTTGGATGCCCAAATTGATGAAGGACTTGGTTTGACATTGTTTTTCATGGAATAACTCTACTTGCAAAGAATATGTGTAGGATTTTTGAGATAAGCTTTGTGCTTTGTAATTGTAAACTCTTTGGAGTTTACAAGGATCATTATTGTCTATAAATTGCAGCAAGTTGAAGAGAGTTTGATCAGATTTTATTGCAGGTTGTGAAGAAGAATTATTGAAGGAAAAAGAAGCATCTCAAGCAAGGATTGATAAAGAATTATTGTAATCTTGTTCTAAGTTTAAATAATACAAGCACTATTGATTCTGGTGGTGGAGTTTTTTCCCAAAAGGGTGTCTCCACGATATATGTTGTGTTATTTCTATCTTCTGGTCTTATTCTTCTACAATATTATGTCTATTTCTATAAATGTTAAAATGAATCTAAACAGATAATCATCCACAAGAATTTGTAATAAAGAACACTTATTTAGATCTATAGTATAATATTTTTACAAGTTTTAAAGCTACAGAATTTATCTTTAATTTTCAACATTTGGTATCAAAGCTAACAGTTGGGGTAGAGTTTGGGATGCCTTTCTCTTAAAATTTTGAAGGTTTTTTGGCTGTAGTGGGAGATTTTACTATTGTGTTATTGATGATTTTGGAAAATAAGTTTGTTACAATGAGTTTTAATTCTTATTTAGATATTGAAAGATTCAATGGATCTAATTAAGAGATATGGAAACTAAAAATGGAGGATCTCCTTGAAGAGATAGATCGGTGGTTAGTTGTTGGTAATGAGACAAAGTCACCTACAATGATGTTAGATGAGGATTGGGCTAAGCTTGATAAGAAGGAAAGAGGGACCATAATATTATGTCTTGTTGATGTTGTTCTCTTGAATGTTTCGGATGAAACTACTGCATATAAGTTGTGGAAGAGATAGGTGATATCTATCAAGCCAAGAGTCTTACTAATAAGTTGTATCTGAAAAGATAGATGTATTCTTTAAAGATGAAAGATGACGATTCTGTTGAAAATCATTTGAATGATTTTAATTTGATTCTAAATCAGTTAGCATATGTAGATGTAAAGCTAGAAGATGAAGATAAATGCATTTCGTTACTTTGTTCTTTACCAGATTCTTGGGAAAATCTAATTGTTGCTATTAGTGGTAGTAGTGTAGATCTGAAGATGGACAATATAATTCCTACTCTCCTATCAAAGGAGATGAGGAGGAAGTCTAAAACAGAAATCCAAGATACCTTGTTTGTAAAAGGTAGGCCTGAGAAAAAGGAACTTAAGGGAAACAAGGAAGGGAAGGGTAAGTCAGAAGGACAGAGTAAGGTAAAGTGTTGGAACTGTGGGAAAATGGGACATGTGAAGAAGGATTGTAAGAACAAGTCAAAGAGTTTTTATTCTTCTACAGAGGAATCCTCAGATGACGGTAATCATGCATTGATCATTTTATGTAAAAAATTTAGTGATGACTGTTTCCTTGATGTTAAAGAGTGATCTTCCTGAAGAGATGGTAGTCATGATGCCATGTGTAGCTCATACCATGGTTCAGTGGGAGTTGTTGGAAGTGACATGGATGCATCATTGGTAAGGTTATCTTCATGTGATTGGGGATATGTTTTTTTTTCTTGGTTTAGAGTGGTTGCTATTATGTCATGGTTTACTCTTGATACATGTTTATAGTTTTGCATGATACTTGTTCTCTTGAGACTATGATGTTTATGTATGTTATGATGCATGTGATCTCCTTGGAGGAGATGGTTAGATCATGTTTTCATGTTTATTTTTTGATTCATGATTGGAGCTTTGACATTGATCTTGTGTAGTTCTCTTATGTATTGGGTACATTAATCATTTTCTTGATTACTTCATGATAGTGCTATGATTGCATTTGGAGTTTGGCATGGATTGGTTGGTTACAGGTCCTCATGGATAATTGGAGAAATAGGAGAGGCTTGAGTTCTCTTATGGTAAGAGATGTATGTTGGAATGGTTACTTGTAAGAAAATATTTTTCAACAGTTAAGACCAAGAAGCCTACACCTTGGTTGGACGTGAGTTCAACACACTCGGCAGTTTCACATGCCTCCAAAGAGGAAATTTGGTTACAAATACTTGGGAAAGGTATTGGTTTTAATTGCAAGTAAGTTAAACTTGAATGTGATTGTCAAAGTGTTATTTGTTTAGCCAAAAATCCTATGTATCATGCTCGTACTAAGCATGTTGATGTTCAGTATCACTTTGTGCTAGAAATGGTTGAGAGTGGGAAGGTATTAATTGAGAAAGTTGAAACTTTAATTAATGTTGCAGATTATCTTACAAAACCAGTTCCTACAGATAAGGTCTCTTGGTTTTGAGTATTAATCATTTTCTTGGAGCTTCATGATTATGTAGGTTGCATTTGAAGTTGGCATGGATTGATTAGTTGTTGTAGGAAGGCCATTGGTCTTGAGTCTTGTACTTGATTTATAATAATGATTCCTTGTTTAGAATAATTGCAATGTATAATGTCAAGTGAGAGAATGTTGGAAATAGGATGCCATTTAATTGCAATCCTAAACATTATTTCATGTATCTTCTAAGTCCTTGGAAAGTGTTCCCCAACACTAGGATTAGAAAGAGATTAAATTCAAATGAAATGAACATGTAAATTGACATTTGTAATTAATTCTAAATGATAGGAACATGTGGGGATGCCCAAGAAGAGATCCTACAAAATAGGAGAACATGGGGCACCCACATGGAAGGTGGAACTCACCTTGAGTTAAGTTAACTATTTGGAGAAAGATAACACTTCAGTAATGCATGTAAAGATCCTAGAAGTTAGGTATTTATGTTTACATGCATGAAGTTTAGTTTAGTTCAGTTTAGTTCAATTCAATCCAATTCAGTTCAATTATCTTCAGTTGCATGTAGTTAGTTTCAGTTGAATTCCAGTTGACTTCAGTTGACATGGAATGCATGACTAATGACTTGAGTTGCATGACAGATAACAAGTGATACATTCAGTTAAGTGGGGATGGTCAATCATGCATGATAGTTGCATGAATGGTGGAGAGATATGTTTCAATTAATAGAGATTGACTTGGACCCACCTTGGGCACCCAAGTTGGCATCTTGGAGTTAACACTTTTGCATGATAAGATATTTTATAAGGTTGAGTTAAGTGGGCCCATTCTTGGGCGCCAACTTTGAGGAGAAGCTTACAAGATATCTTTGTAATCAACGTTGAGTTAGGACTTCAGTTTTGGATTCCCAAATTGATGAAGGACTTGGTTTGACTTTTTTTTTCACGGAATAACTCTACTTGCAAAGAATATGTGTAGGTTTTGTGAGATAAGCTTTGTGCTTTGTAATTTTAAACTCTTTGGAGTTTACAAGGCTCATTATTATCTATAAATTGCAGCAAGGTGAAGAGAGTTTGATCAAATTTTATTGTAGGTTGTGAAAAATAATTGTTGAAGGCAAAAGAAGCATCTCAAGCAAGGATTGATAAAGAATTACTGTAATTTTTTTCTAAGGTTAAATAATACAAGCACTATTGATTCTGGTGGTGGAGTTTTTTCCCGAAAGGGTTTCTCCACGGTATATGTTGTGTCACTTCTATCTTCTAGTCTTATTCTTCTACATTCTTCTATCTATTTATACAAATGGTAAAATGAATCTAAATAGATAATCATCCAGAAAAAAATTGTAACAAAGAACACTTATTTAGATCTACAGTATAATAGTTTTACAAGTTTTAAAGCTACATAATTTATCTTCAATTTTCAATAGGTGCGTACTTTAGGCTATATAAAGCTTTCTTCAATTAACACATAAGATGTTCCTTGGATAGAAGGCTAACTCACTTAGAGTACATTAAGCTCATTTTTCAACATATTGTACACATTGAGAAAATCCAACATTTTCCCTCTAAAGCATATATGTAATTTCCCCTTGCCTACTATTGTGTAACCCTCCCCAACACATAAGATCACTGCACCTTTAGAATAATTGCAAGTAATGTACTCCATGAACCAATCATGCATATAGGTGAAGTTGCATGATGCTCTAAAATTTATGTACTAAGAAATTTCCTTAAACTAATATGCTAGTCTTTTGGCATTGGATGCATAAAAAGGCTAACTCCTCATTATGTTATGTCATGTGAACCTACTATTGAGGCCCTCCTTGGTTGGATTTCTAATCGGCCAACTTTTTTTGTAGCTCTTTTTCATAGCCCATCTTATCACAATAATGATGTGATGTTCTTCAAGATTCTTTGTTGCATCATTATTGTTCCCTTTCCCTTTGTTTTATGATCATTCACCTATATCTTTCTCTTTGCTTGCAAAGTTATGTTCTACACCCTCTACCTCACTACTACTATAGAACTATCCCTTCCATCTATCATGTTGTAGCAATTTTGTGTACAACTCTTCAAACATTAGGTCAAAATTCATAGAGGTGATGTTCAGGGTATTAATTGTTCATAAGAACATGGTAAATTTTTCAATGCTATGATCACTATGCCCTCTTCCATTTCTTGAATAACGGTTATCAACTAATGTTTGATGTCCTTGATCTTAAGTAAATACCCTTGCACTGAATTTTCTCTTATTATGTTGTTACTTGATTTTTCTGAAGTAAATAAGCAATGATCTCTTAAATAAGAATTTACAACATTTCTAATTGTAGAATTGAATTCTAAAAAAATGACATGTAGTTTGATTGACTTAAGATGATTTTGAGTTTCCCATAATGGATTTCTTCATACATTGGTTGAATTTGTATTTTACCCTTGTTCCCTAATGGTTCTTGGGTTTCCTTATTCTCTCCATCACAAATTATTTTAATCTAATTGTTAATTCTAGGTTGATTGAAATAGAGTCACCAATACCACCCTTCACTAGGAAGAGAAAATTAAAAAAAAATCTAGCATTTGAAATTCAATGTACCAAAAAAGGATTGTTTCCCTATTACGAGTTGTAAAGGTCTTCAAGATACTTCCAATAATTTCCTAAGACCCGACAACAATGTCATTCTATTGGCATAAGTTGATGAGATGTCAACTTCAACACATTAACAAAATATAAATCGTATACTACTACCAACAACAATAAAGCATTTTTAGATCATCCCCGACAATGGCATCATTATGTTGAGTCCCAAAACCACTCCACTTCCAACAACATATTTACATTTTCCAAGCTAGGGTTGTCATCATGAAAGTGAAATGTGCTCATCCACAAACCATGGAGGATTAAAGGCCAACTCTACGAGAGTGGATTTTCTCTCCCAATCTTCAAGTTCAACTTAGATTTAAGAGGATGTTCCTAGAGGTTTGATAAACAAAATGAACAACCAAAAATGGAGATAGCTAAACCTAATCTATTATCTTGACTCCAAAGATTGTCATCGAGAATAGTTATCTTAACACCTTTGTCTAGTTGGTTTCATCACTACTACAATGAGTGTAAGGTGGGGGAAATGAACATGATGCACAAAGTAAGCTAATGATAATGGTTCACACAAGTCTTTAACCTATTTTTTTGTGGAAACATGAAATACCAGAAAGTTGGAATTGAACTAGAATTACTAGTGTCATAATTTGTTCTTTTAAATATTTAATTTGTTTGTTTGATTGGATCAAATACAAGCCAAACCAATGTCAATCCATGGGCTAGATCATCACAACTAATAGGGAGAAATTTGCAAGAGAAAGTAACAAACACCAATTGATCTAGGCATCTAGCTGCATCAAAATATAGTGTTACCAATTTCACATACTTGGTTATCCATCAACTAGTTACACAAATTCATATGTAAACATGAAATGATCCATCACGAATAGTTGTAACATGTTTATAATTTTGTTTGCATTCATCAAGTGACATTTGCATTCACAACAAGTGTGTTGAAGATACATTTCAAAATTTGTTTATACATTAATGGAGAAATGAAAATGAGAACGCATACACACATAACCTCCTTATTAGTTTGATATGATTTTTCTATTTGTAGTTGGACGAAATATGGTCTTTTCCCTTCAAAATAAACCTCTAAGTTATCCTTTTTCTCTACCTATAGGTTTGCATTGACCAATGCTTAAAAATGAGCCTAAAACCACATTAAGCCATGATGGGTGCCTACCCTAAAAAGATACTTTAGCATCATGAATCTAATAGTATAGATGCCTCCTAGTCCAAAGGGAACATCCTAGATTGAAGGGCAACTGCTTGAAGTACAATGGGTAGTTGGTGAGAGACAACCACTATAGAAATCAAGTTGAAAGATAGACTCGACACCATTTTATTTAGAAATCTTAAAAGTTTTTTAAAATTGAAACAAGCTACACTTGCATATCACATCCATTTTAAAATGTTAAAATGAGTTCTTTTAATATATTAGCCTTGTAGCAAGCCACACCACATTAAAATTAGAAAATATGTGCACTAGAGGCATTTTGTTAGGCACATGACATCCACTAAGCTCATTAGATTCATCATCATATGTTGAATCCAGTGCATATTGACAATTAGAGTGTCATTTGAGAATTTTGAGCAAGTTAGGAACTAAATTAAAAATGTTGATTCACATAAAATTCACACTTAAAATTCCTATATCCATTCTAATTGCATTTAAAACCATGTTGAGGCTTGGAGGTGGTTTTGGAGCCACCCCAAACCTATGACATACAAAGCATCCTTAGCTTGTCCTTTTTGTTGGCACAAATGATGGAACTGTGAAACCAATTATTACATGCCTATGGAATGCCCCCTTTTCTTTTTGTTTTTTGGCTTTCATGGTGACGATAATGTTGGAAATGTTGTCATTGATGTCAAAGGTGGACAAGGTCGCCATTGATGCCAAAGAGTTTAATGTGGAGGTCGATGGAAATATTGTCATTGATGTCAAAGGTGTATGGCACATTAATTGATGTTATTGCTACAATCAAAGAAGAAATGTATACCTTGATAAATAATTATGGATAGAAAATGATTTGTATTTTTCTAAGATAAAAATTATTGACATAAAATGATGAGGGGGAAAACTTATTAAGAAAAAGGATAGTAAATGTGTTAAAAAGGAAAGCAATGATTAATATTCTCTATGAGTAATATCCAAAAGGTAGCAATACATTCAAGAGAATCAAGACAATATGGCACAAATGAAGATTATTAGCAGCAACAACAAACAACAAAGACTATGGGGTCGACTTCCTAAAAGGAAGTTTAAGATTAAAATAAATAAAATTAATTATCATGATGTTGGCCAACCAATGAAGGAATGTAAGGCAGAAACACTTTAGTTATTATTGAAGGCTGACCTTATTGAGTAGTTGTAACTTTTGGTGAAGAGGTGCCTTATGAAAAGTATAAATAGGTGATGGATTGAGTAAAAAATGAAAGCAATATTTTGATTTATTTTTGAAGAAAATAGCAAATTGAAAAGAGATAAAAGCACAAAAAAATGAAGTGTAACTCAGATTTATTTTGAGTGAATATGTAGCCCATGTTTGAATAATAAATGCAAGTATATCTAACGAATATATATAAAGAATAAGAGCATATTGTGAAGTGATTTTGAGCCAATGGTAAGGAAAAAAATTATGTTAACATATTTCCATTATTATGATCAATTGTGTGAAAATAATTGGTGGATAGATTAGGATCAGATGTGTGAGAGATATTGTGCAAAATAGTGATCATGTTTGAAAGAAACGTTGATATTGGTGTGGATTAGATTTTTGAAAGGAGATATTGCATGATTTGAGTCAGATTTGAAATTGGATCAGATTCGTGATTGGTTATTAGATTTATAAGGAAGAAATTTTGGATCAGATTTGTGGGGTTTGAAGCCTCTAATAGGTTAGAGCCTATCAAATTAAGGTAGGAGCCTCTTGCTAGGTTGGATCTCAATTTGTGTGTGGGGGTTGGAGCCTTCAATAGGTTGGATCCTATCAAGTTGAGGTTGGAGCCTCTTGTTGATTTGAAGCTCAGTTTGTATAGAGATTTGAGACTTTGAAAGTAGGTTGGAGCCTACAAGAAGCAAAAGATTAAACTATAATATATGTAGATATATACTGTAGTCAAACTAATCCACACTGTACACTATCCCTGATAATGTGATATTTGTTGTCAATATGCTTTGACCTATCATGAAACATAGGATTCTCAAAGAGTTTTATGCAACTCTAATTATCACAGTGAATGATGGTTGATTCTAGCTCCTGACCAAACAATGCCACTAACAACTTCCGAAGCCATATGGCCTCACATGTTTCCATTCTCGCTACCATGTACTCTGCTTCCACAGAGCTTAATGCAACAAACTTTTGTTTCCTACTATACCAAGAGACAACCCTTGATCCCATGTTAAAATAAAACCCCGAAGTGCTTTTCCTGTCTACTGCATTGCATGCCCATTCTGCATCAGTGTAGCCAATCAACCTGACACCATCACCCCGAGTATATCTCAACCCATACTCAATTGTACCACGTAGATACCTCAACACATGCTTTTTTGTTGTCCAATGTACTCTCTTTGGTTCTACCATGAATTGACTAAGAGAGTTGACTACAAAACAAATGTTTGGTCTTGTATTGACCAGATAAATCAATGAACCAATAAGTTGTCTATACAAGGTGGGGTCTACTGCCTCCTACTTTGATGCATTGATCTTCTGCCAATTTGTAGCCATCAGTGTAGACATGAGTCTACAGTCCAACATTCTAAATCACTTCAAGATTTCCATAGTATATTTCCCTTGACCAAGGAAAATATCTTCCTCTATCTACCACACCTCTAGTCCTAGAAAATAGTGCATCAACCCCAAATACTTCATCTCGAACTCTACTACTAGGTCCCTCTTGCAATCCTCTATGAGCCTTGGTGAACTAGTCACAAATAAATCATTCACATACAAAACTAGAATGAGTGGTTCACCTCCCACCATGAGATAATAAAGGTTGGAGTCCACCACAGTCTTCATGAATCCCATGCTTTGCAAGTGGTTGTCTATGTGCTCATACCATGCTCTGGGTTCCTGCTTAAGTCTGTATAGTGCTTTCTTTAACCTACAAACATGAGAGTCACTCCCATTCACCACAAAACCTTTTGACTATTCGATGTACACCTCCTCCTCTATGATTCCATTTAGGAAAGTCATCTTGACATCCATCTGATGGATCTTCCATCCCATTTGTGTTGTTAATGAGATCACAGCTCGTGTGGAGGTATATCTAGCCACTGGAGCAAATGTCTCGTCATAATCGATTCCCTCCTTCTGAGAGAACCCCTTGGCCATGAACCTGGCTTTGTATTTCTCTTTGCTACCATATGCAACATGCTTGATCTTATAGATCCAATGAGAACCAACCATTTCCTTATCTATAGGCCTTGGCACTACCTACCAGACATCGTTCTTCATGATGGAGTTGTACTCCACCACCATGACATCCTTCCAATTCTACTATTGTACAACATCCTGATAACTAGAAGGCTCACTGTCAATGAGCTCACTTATTAATGCCACATAATTTGAATATTTAGCTGGTGGTCTCCTCTCCCCACCACTCATTCTAGGAGCTCCCATAAACTCCTGAGCATCTCATGCAATCTAATTTTCCACTCAGCTAGTCCTTCTCCCACTGATAGGAGATACACCAATAGATGGAGATTTTCGTTCCTTATTTTGCTACTCCTAATCCTATGGACTCAACTCACCCAAGGTACCTGTATCTGCATTTTTTCCTGTCACAATGCCATGTACCTGAGACTCTTGATCCACTTTTGGAGCTTCTATTTGCTGACTCTGCTCAACTGCTGCAAATCTTGATATTTTTTGAAGGCTTTCTCCTCTAGAAACTTCACATCACGTCTCACTATGATCCTCCTCGTCCCTAGAATAAAGATCCTATATGCCTTGGAGGTTTCATTGTATCCAACAAAGAAACCTTTCTCTGTGGTCCAATCTAGCTTGGTTCATTTCTTTGATGGTACACGACAGTATGCTATACTGCCAAAGATCCTAAAATTCCCAACCTCAAGCTTCTTCCCTGTAAAGGCTTATTCTGGTGTCATTTTCCCCAAAATATTATGAGGTACTCTATTCTGAATATAGATTGTTGTGCTGCAAACCTTTTCCCAAAGATACTTAGGTGGATCATGATCAAACAACGTGGCCCTAGATGCTTCAACAATTGCCCTGTTCTTATGCTCAACAATCTTGTTTTGTTGTGGGTTGTAGGGAACAGTCGACTCTCTCTTTCAATTTCTTCTCTAGTACAAAACTCCTGGAAGGATTTTCTTTTATAGTTCACCCCCATTGTATGTCTGAAGAACCTTGATCTTCCTGCCTATCATATTCTCCACAAGAGCCTTGAATTCTTGGAAGTGATTGAAGACCTCATCTTTGGCCTTCAAGAAATATATCTAGGTCTTCCTTGAGAAATCATCAATGAAGGTTACGTAATACTCATAACCCCTCAAAGACTAAGTAGACATGGAACCACAAATATCAGAATGTATCAAATCAAGAACACCTTTACTTCTACTGTCACTTCTAGGAAGGTTGCCTTAGAAAATTTTCTGAGTGCACATCCTTTACATGCATCACCGTGCCCTGCACTCAACAATGGAATTCCTATCATGGTTTCTATGATAAATTTCAATGTTGAATGGTATATATGTCCCATCTGTCTATGCAATAGCTCTCCTATTTCCCTATTGATGTCATTGCTCACTAGTGCCTTTGGAGTTTCAAACTGCAACATGTATAAATTATCTCTTCTAACCCCAATCTGATTTTCCTTCTTCTAGTCCTTGTGTTTTAAATAGACCTTTTGTCCCTGAAAGAGTACATTATACCCTTTGTCTTCAAGGGCAGATACTGAAATTAGATTCATGCACTTCCCTGGCACATGCAATACATCTGTGATCTTAATATCACTACTTGACTCCCTCTGAAATGAAATAGTCCCTCTCCCAACTGGAGTGCATGTGGACTTGTTTCCCACTTTTATCTAGAATCCTATCTCTTATGCGTTGTAGTTGGAGAATTTTTCTCTAACTCCTATCATATGGCATGATGCACCACTGTCAATATACTAGACCCTTATAGTGTTTGAGTTAGATAAGCAGTTTAGAAGAGAAAACTCATTTTCTAGTCTAGAGGATAGCTCATCAACATCTGTTGAAGTTGTTATCTGCTTCTTCTTCTTATCTCCTTTCTTCCAATTCAGACATTGACTGACATAATGTCCTAGCTCATCACAACCATAACATTTAATTTTTCTCAGCTTTTTCTTTTTCTTCTTGTCCCATTTTGAGGTAGACTCATTGTTTGATCCTTTCTTGGCTTTTCCTTTGCTGGAAAGAGTAACATTCTCTTCTACCTCACCCTTATGACCATTGTTGTTGCCTCCATTAACATAACTCATTCGTAACTCTTCCTGAGTGAAATCAGTTCACAAACGATCACAATTAGGAATATCTTGTCCGTTTGGATACAACTTTGACAAAGATATCCCATTCTTTTGTGAATCCTACCAATGTAATCCTAACAACCTCATCATTTGGTATTGCTACTCTGAAACTTACCAGCTCATCTTTTATTGTTCTTATTTTGGTAAGGTAGTCCACAACGCTCTCCCCTTTCTTCATTCTAGTGTTTCTCAGCTTATCCCTGAGAATCAGTTGCCTGTTCAAATTTGAACTCTGGTATAGGTTGAGTATGGCAACATACATCTTTTTGCAGGTGTCTAAATCTGCAATATGAGGAACAAGGTGATCCTTGACCCCATCCATAATGATGCATCTAGCTTTGGAATCTTCTTTTCAGTAGGTTGCCAGTAGTGTAGCATCTATTGGAACAAAAACACTAGTGGTTGTGTATTCCTTCAGACCATTCTCCTCCAATAATAGAAGAATTTTTGCTTTCCACATGCCAAAGTTTAAAGCCCCCTCAAGTTTGTCTGAATCTCTTAATCCAGTTGATTACATTGTTGAAACCCTTGAACTTAACCTTCCTGAACACAAAAAAGAAAATCAAAACATGCACCTGTATGATTAAGCCTTAGTTTTCTCTTTCAAAGTATTAGCTTTGATACCATGTGAAAAATACGTCTCCTTTATTGGTGTTGTGAAACCCAACAATAAATTCACTATTGTTTAAACTCAGAAATTTGAATAACAAAAATCAAATTAGTAGTACAAAGAATTAAAGCATGCACAACACCATTCACAAAAAAATATTGAATGCAGCAAAAATTTAGAGAAAACCAATCACACTTTGACACAATGATTTACCATAGAAAACCCCTAACTATGGGGAAAAATTAGCATTCAATGAGAGAGATTTTATTACTACAGAAAAGAAGAAATTTACAACAACTACCAGAACTTGGCATCCATAGCAATACTGCAATCTTGGATAATGTTTCAACTCCTACTTCTGTTCACTGCAATCTCCCTTTCTTCTTGTGTCATTTCCTACAAAAACCTTCAATCTATATCTCTACAATACACATCAATTCCTTTTTATAATCTCTTATTCACCATTGGTAGAATAAAGTAGAGATTAACTTAGCAAGAAAACATAGTTGTTTCTAAAAAGAAATTTCCAAACTGGCAAGTGCATAGGAGATAAGAAGGAGAAAAATCAGGAAACTGGAGATATCTATCTCCACAATTTCTCTATCCTGGGTGACACGGACTTAGGAAGGAAAAAATTTCGAGCTATTATTTTTAACATCATAAGGTTTGAAAACTAAGTGCAAGACACCAAATGTTGTCAGCGTAAAATCAAGCATAACAAGGTCAAAATGAGAACACTGACAGCGAACGCAAACAAGAATGACGAGTGACCAATTGGATACTCATCCTCATTGAGGATGATGGAAAGGGTGGGGGACTTTTCGTTATCTCCATTTTCAACAATTTTCCATTGGGTTTAAGGTACGCTTAGACCTAACAACTCAGGTGGATTCAATGCCTGGTACCTATAGCCTGCATCAAACAAAATGGTCAAACAACATATATATACAATAAAACAGTTAGACACACCATGAGAGAAAGTCATAGCGTAGCAGGGTGCTCACGAATGAGTAATGCAACACTGTCCCTCCCACCAAAACACATCAAACAAGTGACCACATCATTTTACAACAACAGTTACATAGTAAACAACATCGAACAATCACCAGATAATCATATAGTAACCATGATCAGATAACCACATAATGCACATAACTAAATCAATCCCCATAAACCAATAGGCCCATGAAACTGTCATAGCATATGCATAACTCAAATAGTAGCAAAAACATCAAAGTGTCATCAAATGTCATCCAGTATCATCAAAGCAAGAAATCTAACATCACAAAGTGTCATAATGTCTATCCTAATAGAATAATCATCAGTCCACTAGGGAACAACATGAGGGGCACTGCATTATCCACTAATTTTTAATTTGTAATAATTGCAAACCAAATCAGCCCCTTAGTTGGCATGTTTCCAATATAACTTCTTACTAATTTGCTCAACATAATAAACATTACTAAATTTAAAGTAGGTTGCAAATGAAAATAAAAGAAAAACTAATTAGCAAACAAAAAGTGAAAAGAAATCAGAAAAATAAATGGAAAAAATGAAGATAATTAATCTTTCTCTTATTTTCTTTTATAATTTCCAAATATTATCATGTGGAGAAAATTAGTAAGAAGTTATGCTGGAAACATGCCAACCAAGGGGCTGACAAATGGTAGTCGATTTGTAATTATTACAAATTAAATATTAGTGGAGAAGACATTATACATCTCAAATTCCAATTTGCACAAATGGTTGGCCAAACCACTTCTTTGAGCACACAAGTGCTACTTATGTTGTTCATGAGGCCCAAAATTAATTCAAGTCCTTTGAGGAGAAAATAGACCTCAAAAAGGGGCATAGAGAAGAGATGGCATAAGTCAAGGACAATAAGACCATATAGTTCTAGCCTTTCTCCATTTCATTCAACTTCCAACACTAGTGGTAGTTTCAGGCTTAGAGTTTGCAACTCAAGATTGGATTCACATATTGTATTGTATCACACATTGCTCCTAAATCTCAACCATCATGAGAGAGCATAGGTTAGAATATAGATAAGAATCAAGCAACATGGATTATAATTAGAGACTTTTGGTTCTATTGTTTGAATTTGTTTTCCCAGCCAAGTAATCAGTTCTTATTTTTGTTTTAAAATATGTTTCTTGATTTATTTATCTCTCTTGAACTTCAAATTTATTTTGGAATATTCTAGTTTTTCTATTGGATCTTTGTGTTTGCAAAACATACATGTTATTTAGTTTTTGGGGTGAGTTCAATGCTGCCTCCAGTAATGAGCTAGCATTCCCAACTTTATGTGAAACAATGGAAGATGTAAAAGCCATATGATGAATAATGTGAATATGATGGAAGAAGAATTGCAACATCATATCCTCTCCAAATCCATTGATGTTTTAGGGAAGGTGAAATGAATCAAGTTGTGGTTGGAGATGTATGAGGAAAATTTTGTATAGATCAATACAAATAAATCAACAAACTATATTGATATAGGTAGACATCTCATTGAAAAAAACACATCTATATTCTAGACTCTTAATATTCCACTCATTGTCTTTATCTTATATCAACATATATTGGAAAACATTTATAAATCAAACTAGTTGTGGACCATGATTAAATTATTTGCAAATACATACACAATCATGCTTAATTCTTTGACTTAATGGGGAAATACATAGAATGAGTTGTCTTATCCTAGTGTAATTTAATTTGCAACAAATATTATCATGTTGAATATTTGCTTCAATTGAAGGTTGCTTTGAAGCACATGTTTGATAATGAGGAGTAGTCTCAATCTTTATATTCAAAGACAATAAAGGAATTGGCATTGTTGGTCAGATCTTCAATGAGCTCAATTTTTGGCTTTTAATGAAGATCAAACATGTATGTACTTATTTCTTCTCTTTTGTGCATTTCACGAGTTTAACATTTTTTATTTGTAGAATTTTTATTTGCTTATAACTTTATGTTCTCTTATTCAATTCAATTACTTATTTATGTTTTCTATAGTTCAAAAAGCCTCTTGTTACCCTCTTTCATGTTACTAATGGGAAAAAACTATAAAGGGTTGTATGTGTACAAAGGCAAGGATAGGGCAAAGGAAGCCATTATAACCATCTATGGTGGGGTTGAGAACAAATATTGTCCCATATGAGAAATCATCAATTGAAAATGACACCACTAGCTTCGTAAGCATTCAAATGGAATTGGTTATTTCGTGAATCCATTTTGAGGAGGTTTTTAGTAGATCCTACATGATTGTAGCATGGATGATCTCCAAGATTGGCATCATCATATTTGCACAATATATATGCAAGATAATTTGAATAACATTGCAACCACATAAAAGTTGATTTAGATTGCACTACATTTCTTACATTAATTAATGTTGAACAATAATATTGAGTTTCTTTTCATTTTTCTCTGTCATTTCAAATGCATCATGAGAGAAGTTTGGTACCAAGCTGTCAAATCTTCAAAGGATTTCCATAGATGTGTTGAGCCAACCAAGCAACACCTTATAATGCAAATGCATTTGGAATATGTTTGAAGAGGCACATTGGATTGTCAATAAAAATGTTGAATGAATTTTTCTATGTTCATTACATCCTTCACCTTCAAGAGAAGAAAATCCTATGTTATATTTTATCCACCATTATTTGCAAGAAGTTGATCTGAGGTTGAGGATTCCATCTTCACTTAGGAAAACCACAGATTGGGATCAAGTTGAACTTGAGGAAAAGTTAGGAGACATGGCTAAGGAAAAAGCACAAGTATATTCCTTGTATATTGTAGACACACATGGTTGCAACAACATCAAGGACCTAAGACATAAGCGCAAAAATTGTTGTAGAGCTATCCATGTTGAGCGACGTGATTCATCTTCATCTCAACAATAATTTCCACTAATTAATTTTATTTTTTCTTCCATAGATATCATAATTCATGAGCTTTGTACACCTATACAATTTATAATATTTATGTTTTCTATATAATGTAAGTTCTTTCGATTCAAATCCATTTTTGTACACATTTGTTCCACATATATTTGCCTATGTGATCAAATTAGCTTGTAATTGATACGTTTATTATGTATTTCAAGATGATTTAATAAAGGGTGCAATAAGAAAGTTTTAAATACTTAAAAATCCCTATATATTTCATGGTTTTCTCAATTTTATTGAGTTTATGTTGAATCCAAGTCCAAATCAAAATCAACATGCCAAGTCTATGCCAAGTCCAAATCTAGTAGTATGAAAAGTATAAGTGAATAACTGAAGAACTAAAAGATTCCACAAAACATGGAAAGCACAAGCATGTGCAAGTGCAAGCATATAGAGTCATGAGAAATGTCTCCCAAATAGGGAGCAAAAGAAACCTTGAGTACAAATAAGATGTACATAATAATGTGCAAAGAAACCTTGAGTACAAATAAGATGTACATAATAATATGCATGTTGGCTACTTATGCACTACCTAAACATCGTCCCCAACACAACCATAATGTTTATACTAACAATAAAATGAAAAGAGCATTACCCAAAAATCCTCACTAATGATTAATACATAGAGGCTTCCTTCTAGATATCAATAATTTAGTCCTTTTTTCTATAATATTGAAGATGAATACAAAGATGATGGATTTTGATATATTGGGACCATGCATGAAAACAAAATTCTTATCTAATTGGATAGCACTCTAATTGATACACTGAAACATAGTGGATTGTCACAAACCCAACTTTTCAACCATCTAACAGATTCAAACTACCTTTTCGCGCCATTAACAATTCTATAGTTAACTTTAAAAGTAAAAAGAGTGATAATCGATTGCTTCTTATACTACCAAGCAATCATCCCACAACCAAAATGATTGAAAAATCCCAAAATAGATTCATATCATCCATGTTATCCACCCTATATAATTTGTTGTACATAATCAATGAATTGTGATATTTTACCTTAGTCAATGGTAAAAAAAAATACACATTGACACACCTTAAAATTTAGTTGTCTTCTAATGAAGTTTCTTGGGATTTGAGATGTCGCCTCCTACCTTGAAAAAAATAGTTGAAAAAACTTACAGCCTCGCAATGCCTTCTTCTACCTCAAAACTTTTAACTGCTACAAACCCTTCAGCTCTACAAACTATAACCCTAAGCAATTCCCAAAACCCTAAAACACAATATCGCTACTCCATGCATGCAGACTCTGGCGCCAAGATTTTTAAGGACGCGAGATTAGTGATAATAGCGACCCAACACAGCTTTGGTGGGCTTATTTATAGGGATGGAAGATCATTATGGTTTGGCAATCTTCTATATTTTTAGATTTGACGGTTGTGTCCCCATCGACCTCCTTTTTTGTGCTGGCTTTTTCTAAATTTAGAGATAGGGGAGAAGACCCAGTAGCCGCCCCCCATTGAATAACCACCACCTCCATGTTCACTTAACCCCCCAAAAAAAATTCACTTTGATCCATTAAAAAACTTTATTTTATTGAATAACTAATTACAAAAACACCAATAGCGGCTCATTAAGTGCTAAAGTGACTGATTTAAGTGGATTTTAAGTGCTAAAATAGCTATAATTGATTGAAATTATAGCAAGCGGCTACTGGGATAGCCCTCTAAAAGGTGAATTTTTTACCTCCGCGCGCATATCCAACGCTCCCGCACTCAATCGAATTGCCCAGAAGCTGAAACCTTAGTTATAAGCACTTAACTCATGTGCGAAAAAAACCCATAAATTTTTTTTCCGATTCGACATACGGTTTGAATTCTACGGTTGCGCGAAGTTAGCCCTGGCGACTACTGGGTCTTCTCCCCTATTCTTTTTTATTTGTTTTCAAACTCTTGCTTGAGAAGACAAAAAGCTCCCTCCTCTCATTATCACTAAGAGATTTATCTAGGTTAAATGTACATCATATAACTGTCAAATTTGTATATCCAAACTAATACGTGTCATTCTTTTCCTCCTTATCTTTTAATTTAATTTATATAAATAACATTGAGATATATTATTTATTATTTAACAATAATATAATATTAATATTAATAATGATAATGTAATATAATAATATAATATAAAATTTAATAAAAATCATGTCGAAATATTAATAATGATATTTAATAAATATAATATTATTTTATTAAATTTTGTATTATATTATTGATATTAGTATTATTAGTGTTACTATAAATAAACTAAATACAGTTTACTTTTCAATTAGAGTGAATGGTAAGTATTCAATTTGGGTTAAAATTAATAAAGGTTAGGGTTATGATTAGATTTGGGTTACATTTAGAGTTAAGATTGGAGATCAAATAGGATTAGAGTAAGGGTTATGATTATAGTATCTAATGTTCACTTAGGTTATATTTATGTTTAGACTTATAATTAGTGTTAGTTTTAGGATTGGAGTGAGGTTTAGGATTAAATTTAACCTAAAATATATCATTTGGTGCTATGATGTTCCTCATGTTATCTTTACAAACAATGAAAAATATTTTAAAAATTGAGATGTTTGTGATCTTTGTTATTAATTTCATATTCAACATCATTTTTTCACTTCTTATTATCCACGGGGTAACAATCAAGTTGAGGCCTCAAACAAGACTATATTGAAAATCCTTAAGTGTTACACCCTGTTGTGCGTTTACTTATTTACTATTACTATGATAGGTTAAAATATTGAATAAATGAATGTGTTTGTATTTTTTATTAAGAAAAATGTGTGTTTTCACTTTGGTTACATGCATTATTTGAAAAGTGAAAGAAAAGAAGTTCAATTGATTTAATGATTATGATTAAATGTTATGAACAATGAATTGGTTTGATATTTTTCTTATGAAAAGAATATATATATATATGCAAATGATCATTTTATGAACAACTAACTACCATTGCAATGTTCTAAGTTGGATGCAGATACAAGGATCAAGCGTCTGGAAGGAGGGGAAGTATCACTCAAGAGAAGTGATTGGTCGGTTAACCCTTAAACAAAGCCTAACTAGGCTTTTCACACACACACACACACACATATAGATTGGTCCAGTTGAGTCGAAGTTTGGGAAACTGGTAAGCCATTCCTTAGTGGTTATTGTGCTCGAATTGTGATTCTGTGAGAATAACCTTGTTTGTGATGATGTTGAGTTCCTTTGTACATGTGAGTTCTTTCTTATATGTTCTTGTTTAAATTGATAAGATATATATACATATATGTATACATGTACATTCTGATGATAAACCCATACACGTGAGTTAATACGTACATGAGTACACATAGGTAGACATACCTACATATGCTCATGGATGGATTGCTCATGGGCATGAGAATATCGAGTGGATAATAGGACATGTATATACATGTATATCGTATGTATATATTTATCAATGAGTTAAATTATATACTATTATTTGTATAAGTGAATGAATATATGGATATATGCATATATACAGATATACACACATATTGATCATATCGATATATGTATGTATATACATATATATGTATATAAATATATATACAAATGGCTTTATTTGTAAAATGATAAACTAGATATATGCATTTGAAATATTGAATGATACATATTTATATATTGTGAAAGTTGATATATATATATATATATAATATTTATATATATATGAATGGATATATATATATAAATCTATATTGATAAAGTGTAATATTTAAACACAAAGTGCGGGTTTTAAACAAATTGTTGTTTATAATGTGAATAAAGCACATACAATATATAGCGCACTATGAATAAATGTTATTGTAGCATGTAATATGCTCTATGTGCAGGGCTAGAAGTTATCAATAAAGAGTCAACCAACCTACTATTATAACACATTATGTATAAAAGATATTTTGAATGGATTTAAGTCGTTGACTTAGTCTATGAAACTGTAACACCAAAATGCACAATGAAAGAAAGAAGTGGTGCCAAATATGAATTTGCTTTATGAATAAGAAGTCTAGAATTATTGTGCAATCTCCAACAAAGATAGACCAAGTAAAAGGTAGAAAAAGTAATGTTTTTGTTGGCAAAATAGAAGTTTACTTTTTTTCCTTTCACCTTACATTTCTCAGATGAACTCTTGTTGTCTCTAATTTAGTCAATTTGTTGTTATAATCTTATGAGTATTGTTTTAGAATTTTGCCACCAATTGAAGTAAAATGTTGAGTCGAACCTTGCATTTGAGAAGTGTCAATACATTTAGCTTGTTAATAGGCAAAGAAGTTTCACAATTATGTATAAATACGGGTGTAGATCACTTTATTTGGGACACACTATCTAATTTCATTTTGCTATTTTTATTTTGAGATATTCTTGAGTGAGCTGAGAGTTATTTGAAAAGAAAGCTTAGTGAGAATTTGTGAGCATTTTTTTGTGTGGTTTGGGTGATTTGTTGAGGATTCTTGGAGTGGGTTGAGCTTGCAAGTTAGTTTTATACTTTTGGGATTAAGCATTTTAAGGCATGTTATTCTGTCGTCTTACATTTTATGTGTTTTTTGAATAGATTGAAAGTTTTTGATGTATTGTGTAGAAATAGCATTTATTTACTAGTTAGAAAAGAGTATGTTATTGAAAAGGTATTTTTATATTCTTTATTGAGTGTTTGTACATACTCCATAATAAGGAGTGATTGTATACTTAGTTTATATACTAGGGAAAGACAAAGCTAGAACAACTTTTGTTGTTATTCAAGTTAAGTTATTATGTATGATGAGTTATAGAGAGTTCAAGGGATATCTTAGAACTAGATTGTTCTTTGATGAAAGTAGCATTATGTGTTACATTTACTTTATAGGATTGTTATAAATGTAGGTCATTCTTGGAGTTAAAGATTAACTTAAGAAGGGAATTGTTTGTATATAGTATATTGTGAAAAGATAGGTTGTTCTTGGGGTTAAATATTACCTTAAGAAGGGAATTGCCTATGCATAGTACATAAATGGTCATTTTCCAAATCGAGCTAGATAGTGGATGAAGAGATGACTTTTATATGAAACTTTGGCCAAAGTAGTGTAAGTAGCCATTGTTTACACTGTCAAGGTTCACTATGTCCAGTATAGACATTCTAGTTCGGGATTTTCATACTTGTAGGTGTACCTACCATATGATTAGGTTCTAGATTGTAAGGCGCAACACTAGGCTCAGTAAGGCTATTTGTTATGGGGTTTTACCAACCAATCTCTTCATCGAAGGGTAGGACCATCTTTCCATATGTGGCAGATGTACATGGGACCGCATTTGAGTCTGTGGTTGGCGGAAAATCACTTGAGTGATGCTTCTCCTCATCAATTAGCGGTTGAGATTTGTAGGGGATTTCCTAGTTTGTTACTAGTGCTTATAAAGCTTGTGAAGCTATGTATGTTATCTTATATCCATTTCTATGGAAGTTGTAATGAAAGAAATATTATCTTGAGATTTGAAATGTAATGAAAAGATTGTAATTTTCAATTATAATGAAAATGGAAAGTTGAAATATGTTCAATTTCAAATGTGCATTTAGTCTTTGAAATAGAAGAACTTTTTTATTGCTATGAGTTTGAACATAGTTACATGAAAGTTAAACTTAGTGAATTTACTTTCATTGAACAATCAACATGTTACATTAAGAAAAAATTTAATGAAGTTGGTCCTGACGGGCATCCGCATCTTAATCCTACTTTATAGGCCTATTGCACTTGTAAATTCGCACACCTACATGAGCCACTTTGTATTCCCTAGTCTTTGGAACTAAAGTCATTTTGCTTACTGAGATTGAGCTCCCCCCCTTTAAGGGTATCTTTAAATCATGTCATTAGTGATGAAGAGTGTCAATTATCTAGATTACATGAGCTTGAATTATTGGATGAAAGGTGTCTTGATGCATTAAATCACTTACAAGATTATCAAAATTACCTTCGTTGTAGCTATAACAAAAGAATCAAATGTCGAAGGTTTGAGATTGGAGACATGGTCTTAAAAGAGAATAAAAAAATCAACAAGATAGAGACAAGAAAGAAAATTTTGAATCTAACTAGTTAGGACGCTTCATTATTATGGCAAACTATGCTTCTGGAGCTTATAAACTTGCTACACCTAAAGGAGAACCTTTGGAAGAGCCTACTAACAACATTCATCTTAATAAATTCTATGCATGACTCTTAGGGTATTCTAGTAGTTTGTAAATACAAGTCTCGTCATTGCATATGCATTCCATTTTATCCCCTATTTTGTATATCGTTCACATATCATTAGCCATTTGCATGTCCTTTTTCCTTATCCACCATGGCTTGGTTCTTCATATCTATTATTGTCATGTCTTTTACCCATGTCATTTTTTCTTTACTTAGATGGGGGCACTTTGTGCCTAGACGTTGGTTTTGGGTTGGATTCTTGTATCTTGAGATCATATGCAAATATTAAAATAATTGAGCTTTAATGAAAATCATGAGCAAAACGAGTTTCAATTGTTGAGCTAAATTTTTGGTTTGCATAACTTGTTGCCTATCTTTCGGTATAACTATCAAAACATTTTCATGTCCTAACGGAATTATCTTTCCTATGATGGGAATTATCAAAACAAAACTAAGGCCCTAACAAATATATCCTTCCTATAATGGACCTTATCTATCAAACTGAGTTTATCTTTTCAAAAGAGATATGTTGGTTGTTGATTTTTTTCTTAGTTGTCTTTCTTTTACTTTGTTGGTTTTATCTTTTCTATCTCATTTTCTCAATGAAAGCCTATCTTAATATGCTTATATCAGCTTGGATCATAGCATGGGTGTCTTGTTTGGCATGTTTAACTTTTCTTTGTCTCTAATTTGCTCGATAAAGGCTTATATCTTAATGTGCTTAGACTAGTGTGGGTTTAGACATGAGTTTCTTTATTTTCATGTTTGCATGTGTTTTGTGTGTATGCAAGCTAGGTAAATGACAAGCAATATCCACTTGCTAAGGTTCCTCTTCAAAGTAGCAACATGTCTTGTTTTTTTTGTTGTCATTCATTTTGCATATTATCTTTTGCTGCATCTTCTCTTTATAGGTTTCATTTTGATATTTGATCCTTAGAGGAGATTGAATTCAATACATTCACAAGTGTTAGTATGTATCATAGTATCATAATCATAACATGTGTATCATAATCATATATCATAAATCATAACAGTCATCATCATATATATATGCATGGTTATAATAAAACATCATCATAAATATCATAAATAATTCTTCATATTGTGAGATTGATCTAAGACCTATTTTCTAGTTAGTCTCTCGAGGGGGCATCATATCCTCCACCCCATGGTCCACTAAGGCACACTAAGGCATGTTATCAATCTTTTTCTTTGAAACAACGTTATAATAGATATTGTATCAAAGAGGGCCAAAATGTAGACACCTAAAAATGACTAATGCATTTTCATCTTGTTATTTCATCATTATCACCATTAAGCTAATATTTTCCTCTTTTCATCCTTAATAATTATCTTAATATTTTTATTATATCTATATTAATTAAATAATTTTTAATTATTTTATTAACTCATCTCTTATCATTTCTCCTCCAACATTAATGAAAATTAAATTCAATTTATCTTTGGTGCTCTATAATTAAATAATTTTCAAGCTAACACTCCTCTTTTAAATAAATTATTTAAATTAAATATTTTCCTCTATAATTAAATAATTTTCAAAAATTATTTAATTAGCTAACACTCCTCTTTTAAATAAATTATAAATAATTTATTTAAATTAAAAAAAAATCCTCTATAATTAAATAATTTTCACCCCTCTTTTAAATAAATCAAAATAATTTATTTAAATTAAATATTTTCTTCTAACTCTCCATACTTCATCAAATTCAAATTTTAGGTCCTACCCTATCTCGAATTTTCCTATCCATTGATCTTGCAAATCTATCTCCACCATTGATCAAATGTTAAGTGAAGTATATAAAAAAGGAGATTTCATTTCATTTAAATGCCCTGGCATTTTTATTATCAAAAATATCTTTAGCACTCTTATCACTATCAAGTATTCAAATGTTCAAGCATTCAAGTGCTATCAAATATTATCAAGCACTGTCAAGCATTTATCATTGTCATTTATCAAGCATGCATACCATTTATCTTCAAATGATAATTTATCATTATCATTGCATCATATCATTATTGTTCTTTCACGGTTTGTTACTTTGAAAAGCAAGCAATAATGGAGCAAATCAAAGTCTTAGCTATGATGACTTTGATTGTTATCTAAATTCCATATTTTGAGCCAAGATCTTGAACTTTCTTGTGTGATTGTTAAGGTGTGATTTTTGCATTGTTGTTATTTATGATTCATATTTTCATAATTCACAATTATATATAATATATTAAATATTAATTTAATATATAAATATATTTATTAAATATATAAATGTATATTAATAATATATAATATTTTATATTCAATTATCATATATAATAATTAATATATATTATATCATTATTCCCCTTAATAATGTTTTTTTTATACGTAAATATTTTGTATTGATAGCAAAAAAGAAGTTACACAACACCCTTTCAATGGCAGATTTAGACCAGAGAAGCCCCACCCAAAATTACAAATCGACACCCACCACCATTACAAACACTTAGAAACATGATGCTTGACCCCATCTGACCAACCCTACACAACCATACCCACCCACCACAGAGAGACCGAAACCCAAACATGCCACCTTGAAGCCCTTGACACGCCATGAATGAACTAATTGCACCACCCAAAATAGACTGCACCACTAGCCACAACTGAAACACCTATCTAACCAAAAAACCATCCATTAACACACCCATTACTCCTCCACCTCCACACCACTGGCCAACAGATACTCCCTGAAGAACCCACGCCAATCCACACCACCCAAAGGTTCAAGAAACAGACGGTGTTTCAAAAAAATCAACCCGCACCTCACGCGATCACGGTGTTGATGTAGATCCTCACCTTTGATATCCAAAATAAAAGTATATTGTTTTACCCTTACCCCCAACAATAATGCTTGATGCATATCTCTTGGGTGTGGAAGCCTAACACCCAACTCTGTAATGATAACTACATCCACCACCTCATCTAGCAAGTTCTCCCAAACCAATTTTTGCACTATCAACAACGTCATAGCCTTTGGAAACTCTAGGTCCAAAAGTGTCGCAACGAAGCAGGTCGCAATATCCACATTTTTTCACCAACACTCAGCAGTAGACATGAATTTCTCCCCCAATAGAAGTTGAACCACTTCCAGAACTAGGCAATCCCAATCCTTAAAAATAGATTTGAGTCTTCCATAGCCTATCTTTCCAAAGAAGGCCCAAAGCTTCCACGATGATTGCAAGCAAACAAGCATCTCCATTGCAACCAATTAGAAAACAATGAAACACGTACCACATAAAAATCCACTTACTCCCCAAAATCCGTGCGGTAATTCCATCTTCATTAACTCCACCGTTACCATCCATCCTCCCTTCCCACCATAGATTGGACATGATAACCCAACCAAATATATAGACATCCTTGGAGAATTAATCCCCATGCCTCATTAATTCCTAATGTCGTCGTTCCCCAGGGCCGTGCCAGCCATGAAGCATGTCATTCACAATATGTCCTAACAGCACCAAAATCAATCCCACCCACCTGGCAGCCACATGTATTCCCCTTAATAATGTTATTGTATATATTAAATTTATTTATATTATTATTATATATAATAAATATATTAAATATATATCTTTAATGTGTTTTATTTAGATATATATTACAAACTCTAATAACACTATAATAGTTTCTTTAATTTGCAATATTAATGCCCTCCCTTAATGTGTGAAATATTTTTCTATACAATGTTATAAGGTATCTGAAAGGAAATGTGTCCACCCAAGATATTTTCCACATAATCCAAATAGAGAATTCTATGCAAACAAGTATTCAAAATCCATATGCAAAATAATAGATAACATACCATCAAATATGACACAAGATATACCCTGAGAAAACCCTTAAAAGGAAGAAAACCTAGCCTCCAAAAGCATCCATCACTCATGTATTATTCAACAATAAATATTATAATACATCTTCAAAGTCCTCCATGAACACCTTTGAAATATCAAGCCATTTTAAAGCATTCCGTGTGAACAAGCATGCAACCACATATCCCATGCCATGCTTCAACCCTCACAAATGCTAACAAGAAATGCTCTCAACCAGCAAACCGTAGACATCTACCCTTGTGTTTATTTTTATAGAAACAAACTCACACAAAACCACCAAGTGGTATTACATAGAAACCTTGTGACTAATACCATGAGCTTACAGAACCATTAACCCCTCATTTAATAGGTACAAATTTTTCTCAATATTAAATATTATTCCAACGTGCTAACCCACATTAAATATTTAATCCAGGGTGAACCCACAAAAGTGGGTTACAATTTTTTTTATGAATAAAAGTTGGAGGCTGCCCAAAAAAATATTAGAAATGTCTTCGAATGAACTGGAGCCTTTGAATGAACATGCTTCAATCAAACATATGTGCCTTCGGTCGAATATACGCCTTCGAACGTAGCCTAAACCTTCGTTTGAAGGTGTTTAATGAAATGTTCTGTAGTGCCCCTCAATTTTCTTTATATCACTGAGAGTTACTTGTTTGTATTTGGACATTTATGATACATTGCTCAATGTTGGATTCATTACTATCATGATAGTTGATGCTGCTTTTATCACTGATGTTTATGTTTATGTCATGACTAGTGTGTGCAGTGTGTTTTCTAACCTAGAATAATGAAAAATGAATGAAATGCAAAGGAAGAAAAGCACAAAACAACACCTCAAGATTGGCCTAGTTAAACTTGAACAAAGAAAAGATGAAAACAAATTGTTTACCTTGCCCAAGTCGATTGGTTGGTTGACCATGTTGAATCAATCGTTTGTGTGCTCCTTTGGATGACAAATCACATGAAACTAGATGCAAAACGATGTAGATGCAATGGGGGATGCAATGGTGAAGGTGGGTATTTGGATAAGTGCACAAAATGGATGAAAAGTGAGCTTGAAAGTTGCAGCAATGGAGGATGCAAAAGTTGAGTGCTTGATAACTTAGTTGTTTGAATGCTTGAATGTGTGAATGAATGAAAATGAGGTCAAAATCCTCTATTTTTAGGGGAAATTCCTTTAAGGAATGGAGGGCTATGGCGAGTTAAGGACTCACAAGCCCTCACATCTTGCCATGTGGCAATGAGGTGTAAAGGGGGAAGGTGATGTGGAGGTACTTGAAAGTACCTTGAGATTAGGAAAAGATCTCCTCATAAAAGAGGTCCTTGTCCCCATGTGGTAGATGTGACACATGAAGAATTTAAAATTCCTCAATAATCCACATGGGAAAGAGAAAGGCCTTGGAGGAATAAATGTGAATTTTTAATTCACATGATGTGAAGGTACTTGGAAGTACCCTGGGATTGGGACAAGGTCTCCTCATAAAGGAGGTCCTTGTCCCCATGTGGGAGATGTGACACATGAGGAATTTAAAATTCTTCAATAACCCACATGGGGAAGAGGAAAGCCTTGGAGGAATAAATGTGAATTTTTAATTCACATGGGGAAGAGGTTGCCTTGGCTAAATCAAGAAAGCATTTATGATGGTTGACTTGGAGGTATGCCATAAATGGCATGGGGATTAGGTTCACATAATCATATGATTAAGGTTGTGCAAACAGGTGATTAAGGGGACTAATGAAGGATTAGGGGCAAGTTGCAAGTTATGGAGGATGTGACATTAATCTTGATTAAAGGTGTGCACATCCTAATCATGGATTAATTAAACTAATCAAGATTAAAGGGAGATTATGGAGGATGGGACAAGGAGAGAGAAAAAGATGAATTTAAAATTGATTGAAATCCAAAAGGCCAAATGACTAAATTAAATAAATTAATGTATTTATTTAATTTAGAGAGGAAGGGATAAAAGGTAAAGTATTTAATTATTAAATTAAATACCTTAAGAACCTTAGGAAAAGAAGGAATATTAATTAAATAAATCATCTAATTAATATCGATGGAGGAATGTGAAATAGACGAATAAAAGGGGATGAATTTGACCATACGAGAGTGGTCAAATTTAGATGTCTACATTTTTCCCCTCTTCGAAATACTATTAGAATAGCAGTGTTTCGAAGAAAAATAAAATGCAAATGAATCGATAGAGGAAATGACTAGGAGGTGGTGCCCCAGCATGGGAGAAGTTGCGTAATGGAGGGAAATGCCCTAGTATTGCAAGAGAATGACCATGATGGAGAAACGGAAGTGAATGATAGAGTATGCCCCCTCGAGAGGGCGAATGGGGAAGAAAAAGGGGCCCCGGGCGACTTCTCAATATGAGGAAACAGAGGATACCATGGGATGAAGTTCAAAAAACCATGAAGATTGGATTTTGAATAGAGGCAAACACACGGTGATCTAGAGAGATGGAGGAGACTGGACGATTTACAGGAGGATCAGATAGTATGGAGGCCATACATGATGCAACAGTTTTCCAGATGGAGGGAGGATGAGGCGAGGAATAGAGGATACTTCTACATAATATCCTATTTGGTTGGGAGGGACCTAGACATTATGGAGCTCCATGGGGCAGATAGAGTACTGAGACAGTTTAGAGTACAACAGGACATTCCCCCAAGACCTCAGAGGTTCAGATGGATCATCTGAGAGCAGTTATGGGGTAATTTGATCCCGACAGATTTTTCCAAATTGCAACAAGTGGAGCTATAGTAGGTACCTTACCCAAGCAGGAGAGGAGGAGAGGCAGATTCAGGTGTGACAGTGAGATATTCTGCATGGTGGGGACGTCACTGACCACTATGGATTACGACAGTGTATCAGATCAAAGAGGCATTGGGCTATAGTTCAAAGGATGAGAGGAGGTTGGGAGGACAACAGAGAGTCGGGAGGAGGCTGAGGTAGAGGAGGAGAGAGAGGACTGACAAAGAGTGGGACAGGAGGAGGCGATGGAGGTAGATGTTGTAAATGTGGATCCACTAGCAATAGTTCTGTACATACCACCACCACTGGAGGACCCAGCTGTACTATTGAGAGGGGCACTAGCAAGGCTACGGATTACATAGCAGAGACTCAAGGATTCAGAGGCAGAGAGGAGTAGGTTGTTGGTTGAGGTGTATAGGGTGCATATAGAGGGAGAGAGGATTTATAGGACCTTGGCACATGGGGTAGGACAACATGTGTATGAGGTAGAGACAGAGAGAGGTGGATTGTGAGCTGAGGTGGGCAGGTTATGAGAAGAGGTGACTCGATTGGAGGTAGAGGTGTCCAGACTGGAGAGAGAGGGACAAAGATACTATGGGGAGCTAGAAAATCAGACTGCCCTACAGGTAGAGGAGGCGGACAGGGATGTGGAGGATTTGAGGAGGCAGCTAGGAGAGTTGCGGTGGGAGAGGAGCGAGTTGGTGGCAGTGAGGGACAGATTGCAGGCCGAGGTCACCAGACTACAGGCAGGGGGACAAAGGGACCATGGAGAGTTGATGGACCAGGTATCTATACAAGTCCTGGAGGAGGCAGAGAGAGATATGGAGGATCTGAGGAGACAAGTGGAAAATATGATGAGGGAGAGGATTGAGCCGAGGCGAGAGCGGGATGAGCTCTATGACAGAGCAGAGGCGGAAAAGTAGACAATTAGGGATGCAGGGTTGGTGTTGGAGAGAGAGGAGGCTACGATGGCACATATACGGACCTTGCAGGGTGAGAGAGATGCAACAAAGGCACAAGTGTAGACTTTGCAAGGCAAGAGGGATACGATAGTAGGACAAATGCAGAAACTACAATGTGAGAGGGATGCAGCAGAGGCATAGGTACAAACCCTATAGGGTGAGAGGAACACAGTGGTGGATGAAAGGTTGGTGACATAGATGCAGGTGTAGATTGACTAGTTGACGCTAGCACAGAATGCCTGGGAGCAGGAGAGGAGACAAGTGATCGGTTTACAGGATAGGTACAAGATGGAGCGAGATGCGACCAGGATACAGGTGTTAGAGAGGGATGAGTACATGTGAGAGGCGAGTTATTATATGGTGGCCTACTTCATGGCGATTCTAGATCAGGCACAATGTGTACCTCCCTATGTCAGAGCGGTGCCACAAATGCCAACGCCATCATGGTCACTAGGGACGCACACACGAGGATATAGCAGCTATCGAGAGACACCCCCATGCAGGGGGGAGTGCCAGACTCACCATAGAGTTCGGATGCAAGCAACTCAGGGTAGGTATGATAGAGGATAAATGATAGGATACACATTTTTGATAGGTACATGATGGATGTATAGTATAGAGTGGCAGAGATCGCATTTGATTCAGATCCTTGTACTTGTATTTTATTCAATGACTACTGATGTATATGGTGGATATGTATTTTGATGATATGATGGACTATATTATTGGTCATGTGATGGACATTATATTTTGATATTTATATGATATGCTATAGACCTTATTGACACTATGTTGTGCTTATGTGATGGATGATTTATTTATGCACATGTGTACGTATGTGATTTTATCATGGATGACTATGATGATAATGTGATATATATTTATGTTGATGACGATTTACATGTATACATATATGACTGATTTTATTATGGATGATGTTGATGATGATTTATGTTTATGTGTATGTGAATCACATGGATGATATGTATGATTCCTAACATTTGTGATGCAAGATGTGATGAATTATTTATGACATTACATACTATGGATATGATCCTAATGATTTGTGATGTAGTTGGCGATGTATGTTATATATTAATGAAATGAATTGATGATAAAATGAACCTAAGATGTTTAGAATAACCAATTAAGATTAATCTAAACAATTTAAAATGAATATGAGATGATAATGCACATGAGAAGAAATGCAAAGTATGTAATGAATTGATAAGAAAATAATCATAAGATGCTTAGAATAACAAATGAAGATTAATATAAACAACTTAAAATGAATATGATACACCAATGCACATGGGATGAAATGCAAAGTATGCAATGAATTGATAAGAAAATAATCATAAGATGC
>VDFB02000015.1:302016491-302064054 GCA_007258455.2 Sequoia sempervirens | reverse complement strand
CTACTTAATCATGGACAACTAATTGATGATCTAGGATAGATTAAAATGCTCTTAAATATGCTTCTCAAGCTCCAATAAAGTTCAGTGTCTACAACAAAGATTCATAAACTTGATGATGAACATACATGAAGGTCGGCCTCAAGATATGAAAGATGAATCCACGTAAAAAGAAATAAATCTCTAGGATAGGTCCCAACGAACCTAATGTTTGTATGATGTCTCATTAGACTTCGCATGATCTAGAATAGGTCCACACTAAGAAATATGGACCGAGTCAACCTTGAATGCTTTGACTAGTAAACACAGTGAAATTCTAAGAGTGATAACTTTTAGTAGATAAATGAAAATGATGTGTAGATGCTATATCCTACTCTGTGAGATGAGTTAAATGAAACTGTAGTAAAATGTAGAATGAAATATTGAAACTACTACTAAATGCAAGAAAAGAAAAGAACTTATTTTGGTTGACACATGATTTCCTTACAATAAGGGATGCTCCTGCATTAGTCATTTTGATCATTTTTGTGTCCCCCAAATGTTAAAAGTGGAATGTCTAATTTAGTTTAGGTATTAGCCCTAGATCCCATTTCCCCGCCTTTCAACAACTATCCCAATAGCTTGCAAGTAGTTTATTTATGGAGAAAACACATACGAAGCACATATAAATAGTAGATTATAGGTTAGGTAAAGTACAAGTTTTGTGTGAGGTTTGAAATGAGTAGCTAAGAGGTGAAAGAACACAAAAAACCATCAACTTAAGGTAGTTGAGAATAAGGAAACTATGGACACATCTTCCAATATGATGAAGATTGGGTAGAAGGTGTTGAATGGGTTTGTTCCAAAGAAAATGGCTCAATAGAGGGCTAAGCTAAAGGCTGATCATAAGTTTTAATTAGTGGAAAAAGCCATAAAGATGATAGACAAATTGGATGCACTCTAGAGAGGAGACCAATACAAATTAAGGTGAAGAGAGCTAAACTAACAGAACAGTTTGGCACAAATACAACCATATTCTCAAGTAAGAAGGCTAGAGGATTTGATAGAATAGATGTTGGAGATGGAGCATAAATTTTCTGAAGGAGGAATTACAAACCCTAAAATTTCAAAGTTTGTAGAGAGGGAGACGATGCAACAAAAGGTTGGAGAGATTTCTAGGAGTGCATATAGTTTCAAGGAAAGACAAAAGTGTGCCTCAATGGTCTCCAAAATGAACATGTATAAGGTTGCACACCCAAGAGTGGAATCAGAGCATTTCTAGAGGATTGAAGCTAGGAGGTTTATGAATATGCAAGAGAAGAAACTAAAGGAATTAGGAAAAGGAGAAACATTTCTTCCCTTAGTACAAGGTAATCATCCCAACTTTGGGAGGGAGTGTACATACATTACATGTGAGCTTGTAAAAGCTAGAAGTATAAAGACATGGAGGATTGATATAAATTAGAGTGGAAAACAAATTACCTTCCCATTACAAGAAATTCTAAACCTCTTTTCTTCCCACAAAACTCAATCTAAGCTTATTTTCAACTTTTGACCTTGTCTCCCTAGTAGGTCTATAGACCTATTTTCCCCTACTTAACTCTCAGAAGTCCTTAACAACCTCTACAAGAAACCACCATTTTAAGCACCCATTTCAGTCTTCTTCAACATACATCAACCCCATATAGGACTCCTTTGGACTAACCTTCACAAAACAAGCAAACTACGCTACTCAACATGGCCAAATAGGCCTAATTTACCAAGCAACCACCTTAGAAATGCCTCACAAACCCTAAAAATCAATGGTGAAGCACTCACCAGCCTCCAAAACCACCAATTTCACCATTTTTTTGCAGAGAAACACCTTCCCAAACACCTATTCAAGAAACCCTTATTTTAGGCCATTCATATGAGGGTTTATTGAAAAACTATATCACAGACCTTCCTAGACCTTGGAACTAGTTCAAAAACCTTACATTATGCCTGCATATGCTTAAAAATTCAATAAAAATCACTTCCCTCAAAGATTTCATCAAACCCTAGTCAAAAACCACCATTTTCATGTTCTTTCCTACTCAATTTCATCAGGGACAACAACTCAAACCCCACTAATCCTTCCTACCTTCACAAAAAAATCATCCTAACATCTACACCTAACCTACAAGACTCATTCCTCTAAGAAAAAAATTTTACAATAGGATGAATGAGTCAGATTGCCATTGAGGACTTCAAAACCCTTAAATCTGCAAATTTAGACTATCCTTTGTAACTTAGCAATAAAATGAGTTTTATCCAATGAGAATCCTCCTAAATATATTAAAATTAAATATACAACAGTCTTCCACAAGTTTCTAATAAATTTAAAGCATGGTGCAATAGTATGGGTCCGTATAGACCTGGAAATGACAAGAAAACATAGAAAATTGATAAAAATAGGGGAAATTCTTATTGTTATTCCTTCACAATCCTCCAACCAACATGTACATCGATGGATTTCACATATTTAACCATTTCCCATCATGAATAAACCTAATTAACAACATTCAACCAACTTTCAAACTCCCCATGACCGTTGGCGTTCAAAAATTGCACTTTTCTTTGCATTTTTGTTGACAACATTTAGCACTTTTTGCATTATTTGCAAATTAACTCTCCTAATCACCTAAAACATTATAAATGGTCTATTTAGACCTTATTCAACCTAGGAAAATTACCTTACACAAGAAAAATGAAATTTTACCCTCCTTGACAATTATTGTCAAAATTGACAACTTTTTAACATGATTTGCAACATTTACAATATAGACCCAAAAGACACCAAAATTTTCCAATTACATCAAAATGGTCTCATTAGACCTTATTTGAACTCAAACATTCAAAGCTACCTAGACCCAAACAACCTAGACTCAACTCTTCATGAGATAACTAGAGAAAAATCATTGAAATGGATTGGTGCCCCTGCACCAAGGAACTATCATGTAAAGTGTAGGAGGGAATGAAGGGCGAGTTAGCATAGGAACTAGCCAAAGATGAAGGAATTGTAAGGGTGTTGAAATACAATGACAAGAATTGGCCATAATCTATGAAAGGAGAAGATATCCTCATAGAGGATGAGGAAGAGAAGACAATGTGGGCATAATTTCACTATAGGCATTGGAGGAAGCATGAGATAGTGCATGTTTAGGAGTTGACTACACCAATACAAAGGATAAGACTCAAATTATGTTATAGGAGAAAGATGAGAAGATAAGACCTATGATTTCTCATAGTCTTGTGTGCTATAGAAGGAAACAAGTGGAGCTAAGAGGAGAGAAGAAGATAAAGTAGTAGTACTTTGTAGACATGTCTCATTGGAGACATGTGATATAGAAAAGAGGCACAATATTATTGCATAGAGGTACCTCAAGGAAGGCACAAAAAATGACGAAGCACAAGTGAATTGTATACCTTAGAGGAAGAAGGACAAGTTTGAGAGAAGGATGGTTCATTAACCAATCAAGAATAAGAACTTAAGACGATAAGATCAGGCATCTAAAAAATGTAAGTGCCTAGGGAAGGCTAAGATCATTTATCTAAATGGTCTAAGGGTGGTGCTACCACTTGTTCTTACTTATCAAGGACTCATATTCTTTGGTAGCTAGAGAGATTTATGTAGGGGCATCCCAAGTTAGAACAAGATCATGTAGTAGCCATATACTAGAGCATGCATTTATGGGTTCTTAGAGCCTTGACACTTAGAAGGGTTGCACTAGGGAAGCCTCATTCCAAGGAATAAAGTGCATCGTTGAAATCACATAGAGATGGATAGGCATGATAGCCATGTAGGATCATAAAGAAGATGTACAAGCGATGGCATACAAATGTGCAAATATGTGCACATTAGATGGAGATTGTACAATGGGCACAAATATGGAGATCACACGCATGGAGTATGGCATGAAGAAAGATGAGTGTGCAATTATATGCATGAGGATATAAGGTAAAATGGTCACTAGATTTGTGATAACGGTGTAGTTGTGCATGGTGGCAGGATTGAAAGGATGAAACAACAAGCCTAGACAATTAGTAGCCTTCGGCTACAAACCAATAAGATGGGTTAATAGCTACAAGAATTAGATCTTTGGGATTGTGATGTTAGAAGTGTCAACAAGATTGATAGACTATGTAGAGCCATAGGACAATTCTTGCAAGCTATAGGTTGTCGATTTAAAGAAAAAGGTGTTTGGGTGCTAGACAAATTGAGAGTGGGATTTTTGAAATCTTTAGTGGCACCCATATAATTCAAGGCAAAGAGTGGAGATTAAATTTTTGGGTCTGGAGACTCTAAGCTCCTTATCGGGGGAAGGCTCCCATAGTAGGTAGGTAATAGAAGACATAGAGAGAGGAGGGAATATTATTGAAAGGCTACCTACATGTGGACCTTTATATGCAAGAGTAGAGGAGCTTGTTGTATAAAAGGGCCTAGCCCGTGTATAGGTAACCATGCCTTCATGCTCATGAGAATAATCTTTTATTTTATTTTGTGAATTGTGTATCTATTATGCGTGAGAGTAGATCTTAAGCCATCTAACCTCACATCCTTTCATTGGAATCTCTGATCATTTATTTACATCAATATGATAAAATATTTATACAATAATACCATTATCTTTTCATATTGATGGATATAAGATATTTAATTTTAACTTTTTTATTTTAATATTATGAAAATTAGAAAATCATAACTAATACATTCTCTAACCCTTCTTTTCATTTTTGAATATTTAAAAATACAAACATATTTACTAAACTTGTAGTTGAAACATTTTATGAATGTTCAATTGCTTGTTCTTAGCTCCATCTTTTAGTAGGTTAGTGCTATCCTTATAAAAGGGAGGATAATCTTATTTTTGTTATTAATATAGATTTTGTCTTTATTAATTGTAAGTATGAGTTGGATTTGTATGTTAATGGCAGGCACAATTACGCCACAAATCTCTGGATAATATGAAAGATTATAATTGTGGCATGGAGTGACAAAGGAAACCTAGGATTACAAGAATGGATATGTTTGCTATACTTAGTATAGATTTGAATGTCAAACCATTTTATAGATTTGAATGGCAGACCATTTGTCACCTAAATCTGATGTAGTTGTGTCGTACTGATAATTGGAATGGGTCGGAAAGGTAAAAGCCTTCACTAATTGCTAAAACCTATGGATTGGTGGTTTAAATGTTTCTGAGTGTCAGGATTCCTTTCATTCTCCAATTCATTGATGCGTTCAAGTTTTACGTAATCCTCTAGACTGGGAGAATTATATTCTTTGTTACTTTTTTTGTACAATAATTCCAACTAACAGAAAATATTTGCAATCTTTCCAATGTCAGCAAATTTTACTCAGGCTTTGTTGCTATGCTAGCGAGAATTAACTTCTTATGTGGTTGTGTGGAGATCTTCGCAACTCAAATGGTAGAATTTGAGATATTGATTAAATTAAAAAAAAAATTATAGGTTTGTGTGGTTCTTTGTCATTTTGCTTCTTCCAACGCTCTTGGGTGAGTTTTCTGTCCGTTGTTCTGCAAATTTTACAAGATTTCAGTATGGCCAGGGATAGAACGGCTGCCGGAGCCAAACCCGGGATTCTTCCTGAGCCTGAAAACCAGGAAGAAGAAGAGAAAGATAAAGAAGAGGAGGAAGAGGAAGTGAAAGAGAAAGATAAAGGGGAGGAGAAAGGGAAAAACATTCAGGTGGAAGAGGAAGGAGTAGAGGAGCTGGAAGAGGAGAAGAAGGAGGAGGTTGAGGTGATGACGATGATGATGGATGATGAAATGATGGAGGAGGAAGAGGAAGAAGATGCTACAAGCACAAGTTCTGTAAACCAAAACCAGAAAAGCGAGGAACAGATTAAGGATAATGTAAATGAATTTAGAGATCAGCTGGATGAACTGGGGCTAAGAATCGTGCACATCAGAGGAGATGGCAACTGCTTGTTCAGAGCTTTGTCAGATCAGCTGTGTGGTGACCAAGAATCATATGCAGAGTGTCGTGAGAGAGTGGTGGAATACTTGGTTGAACATCCAGAAGAGTTTGCAGGTTTCTTCACTGAAGGAGACGCTGGGAGTTTTGAAGAATATTGTACAAAAATGTCTCAAGATGCAGCATGGGGTGGTAACTTGGAGCTTCAGGCAGCTTCAAAGGTCTTCTGCTTTAATATTCGTGTCTACTGGTTTGATCAAGGACGATTATTAGTTTCTGACATAAACAATTTTAATGATGGAGATGCTGTCTTCTTGTCATATCACAATGGCACCCACTACAATAGCCTGCACACCAAAGATTATGATTCTTCCAAAGATGAAGAGAGAACGGCTTACAAAAGAAAAGGAAAAATGAAGGATTCAGAGGAGCAAGATGATGATTGTACAGGGGATAGTGGAATTAGATCTGTGCTGCAACTGATGGATGGTGATACAACTGATACAACTGTTACAAGAACTAACTTCAACAATGGCTGCAGCCGAGAATGATGAAGGGGTGGTCGATAGCCCACCCAATATGATCAATGATCCCCAAAGAAGTTCAAGAAAGAGAAAAATATACCCAGATGGACAGAAAGACTAGAAGGGTGATGAGGATAAGGGCAAGCCTATTAACGTTGGGAACAATAGGGACAGCAGCAAAGAGGGCCCAGAATAACAATGCTGGAAACCTTCTAACAAATCAACTGGATTCAGAGCACCCATAGAAGATTTGCTGGAAGCTCTTCTTGGTATATAATGGAAGGCAAGACTGATACTATATTTAATTTTGAGCAACTTAATGGTGTATGATACGGTATATTCAAAATTGCTGATGGAGCTCACCTTTCTTGCATTTAAAACAATTCTTGAATATGTTTTCGTTTAAACCTTGAGAATTTGTCAAGATATTCAAATCCCTGTCTGCTCTATATTTAGCAATAAAGGAGTTTCCAATTTGATTTATTCCATTAGATGGAAGATTGAAACATTAAAAGTTGTCTGATGCAGTAGCAATCCGATTGACCAGAGATATTGGTTTTATCTTGAGAATTTCTCCAAGATATTTAACTCCCTGCCGGTTCTATCCAGCAAGAAAAGAGATTTTTCTTTCATTCTTTGAACACATATTTGTTATCCATTCTGATTTAACCAAAGTAGTTTTGGTGCAGTAGCAATCTGATTGACAAGAGATATACTGCAATTTCTCTAAATGTATCCTTCTTGGCTTTGTTTCTTTTGAAGATTCATCTTGATATTTTCTTGATAACTTGCTGATTTAATAAAAAAATTAACTGCCAATGTAGGAAATGATGCTTATATGCAAATGGGTATAGATGAATCTTTTGTGGTCGCTCCTTTTTAATATTATGAGATGTTATTTAACCATCAGAGTTTTTTTCCCTTTCTGAGTGGCTACATGATTTACCTTCATTTAATTTTCATGTTTTGAATTTATCATTAATACAAAATCAATTGATATACATGGCTCTCTTTTCTATTTCTTCACCTTCAAATGATATACATGGCATAAAAAGAATTTACATTAGTTGTTACTGTCATGGCTATCTTTTAAATATGAAAACGTATGAATTGAATAACCTGAAGGAATCTCGTTATAGAGGTTTTTGAATTTTCTTTTCAAAGATGCATAAAACTTTTGGAAATGTTTATTTTTAACGATTAAGTTGAGCGTTTTATTGGGCAATCACCCATTAAATCTTTTAATACAAAGCTATAAATTGTTAAAAAATATTATTTAAATATTAATATTAATTTTGTGTATAATTACTGTGATATCTTACACTTTCAATATATCAAAGATAATACATTGATATGCAAGTGATTCCTTATCTAACTCACTTGACCCTTTATCAATAAAATAAAAATATAATTAATCTAAGTTACATTTTGCACCTTCCATCACTCAAGAACAAATAAACATACAAAAAGGGAAATTCCTGCACAAGGCTGTAATATCTATCTCCGATCATTATTATTTAAAAAAATAAAAATTCATTCAACCTAAACACCATCTTAATCAACTTAGCATCTTCTTTTCAAATTAGAAGTGCTAGTTTCATAACCTTATCAAACCATAGTAATGGAAACAACTCTATGTAACAACTCGCATTCTTTCCCTAAATAAAGCAATCTCTCTATATAATGACAATTTCCTAAACCCAAACCTATTCCTTGAGGGTCATTTGAAAGGCTTTGCCTACATATCTCTCTTTTGGAAATCGGAGGCTCTATAGTTTGCATGTCAAAAAATAGAAATAATTCATTCAAACAATTGGGATGAGATTTATGAGATCTCTTTTAAAACACAATCATTAATTGAGCTTAAGCTTCGAAATTCAATCCATATAATGTTAAGCATATCCCAGATAGATGTTAGTACACTGTCAACAAGAAGTAGGAACATAAAACCACATAGACATCTAGCTCATGCATGCATCACATGTACACATATGGATAAACTCAAGCATATACATAGTGTGACTAGCTCATATACACATCACATGTGTACACATAATGGCTAATTGACAAAAAATGGATGTAACCTTATTGTAGGAATCTTCTCATTTACTTGATTCACTAAAACCTAAGCACTTAATTGAGTTAGAAAGATGAATGTTGGTGTGTCCCATACTACACCATAGGTCCTATTTTTTTCCCTAGTTCACTATTAGTTGTGATGATGAACAAGCATCAATACTATTTGTCATCATCAACAAGGGAATAAGTGCAATAACACACAACATATGAGGCCATTAATAAGATTTATATAGCTTGCTAAGCCTTTTGAGTCAATGGCTCCTAACATCTATAACCTCCATGCTACTAGAGGAAACTGGTTCAACATGACATGGGATAGCTCCTGGCATCTATCACCTACATGATAATGGTGAAAACCAAGAAATCCCTATTGTATCATGGGTAGCTTGTGGCGTCCTTCACCTACATGTTACTGGTGAAAGATGACTAAGTCCTAATATATGATGGTTAGCTCTTGGCATCCATCACTTGCATGCTACTAGTGACAACTAGCTAAATTGTATATGTATTAGACTCAGTTTGACATGTGGGATCATCTTATAGCCAAGTAAATATTTAATCAATATCTTAAGAATTCTCAAACCTTAGATTGCTTGATCTAGTTACATACCACATAGAGTGATCCATTAATTTATGTACACATGCTCCTATAGGTTTTGGAGGTTCAATTATCAACACATAAATAACACATTGAACTCACATGCGTTGGATTTTATTCAATCAAATATAAATAAACAAATACATACTCATAAAGTAAGAAATATCAAGACCATTTTCTCCATTAATTTTCTCATAATTGCAAAAGAAATGTAACTCGAGAAAGGAAGGAAAAGCTCTATAATGGTCAAAATGCTATTATGAATATCAAAGGTCTTTATGGATATAACTAAGAAGACTCTTGTGGTTTTAAATCATGCCTCCATAGATCATCAACTATTTTGAACCCAACATGTTTTTATACATTTGCATCAAAGATAGACCATGATGACCATGCCTCTAAAATTCAATCCAAGATTAGAGTAGATTTTGTAAATCCAAACAAAAGAAACCTCATAGTAGATAATTTTGATGATGATGTATTTCCTTTCATTGGATTAGAACTATATACTAGTGACATATATATATTGGAAAGGTAAGTTCAGAATTGACTAATATAAATTTTAGCCTCAAGTTGAAGCATACTAAAGAGGGAGCATTGATCAATTTTAGGAACAACCCCAAAATATAGATCTATTCCTTAAAAACCTCCCCTATAGACTTGGGTCACAAGGGTATCCTTTTCCCAAGGATAGTATAAATACCTACTTTGAAATAGGATTGAAGTCATATGTGGTTCCACTCACACCTTAATCTCTCAAGGGGCTTACACTATATTTCATAAACCCAAAGCAAAATATCTCAACCATAATCTTCAAAGCTAAAGTTAGAGATTCAATTTTCTCTACTACCATTCTAAGAATATCTATCTATTTAAATAAAAGTTACACAATACCAAATAGCATGAGATACTAAGTCCACCTCTATTGCATACATCTCAATTCTTGCAGACTCAAAGCTACTATATTATCAATTCAATAATGTCAAAATAATAGATATCATCATATGTACTAAAAATGTTACTCACTATTCAATAAATTAGTAAAAAAAAACTAAAGAAAATCCAACAAAGGATGCTAAGATCTCAAACTAGACCTTGCCACCATTATTATTCATAACTCAACATAAAAATTCAAAAAATTATAGGGTCATCTCATTAACGCAAAGGCTGGGTTTATTACTTATCAACCATAAATTATCTTTGTTTGGATAGCCATATTATGACATTACGATATAACTCATAATACTTATGAAATTGAAGTAATCATTGGTTCAAATCTTCACATAAACCCATTATGATAAATAGAGAGTCAAATTAGAACTTTACAATCCCCATTTGGATGTCCCACAAGATATGAAATGTCACATTAGTTAAAGCTAACATATATGATAATTATATTATCATCCTATGCTAATAAGCCACATGGTTGTGTATGTATGTATATATGTATATATACATATACATACATACATGCATACATACATACATATATGTACATACACGTATTTATATATATATATATGTACATACATATGTATATATGTACATATACATATACATACACACACACACATATATATATGTTGGTTAACATATTTTTTTCTATCTAATTGAATGTTCTAACTCTATAATTCCCCTCTTCAAGCAAAAGATGTATCAATAGTTGGACAAGTTATCTTTTTCTCCACATAACTTTCCTCTGAATTTTAGAGGTACAACTCCCTCCTACATGATAAAATTTAAATGTTGTAGGGTATGCTTTTAACTAGAAAGTAGGAAAGGTAAGCTCAACATAAAACTAATTTTAAAATAAAGATGAGGTAACAACTCATAAGTAGTTACTTTTTAGACAATTTTTAAGTACACATCTTTAATTAATAGAGATTTATTCTAAAATAGTTATTAGCACACAAACTAAATTACTAACCGGGAAGCTTCTAGGGAAATTCTGACACCCAAATCTCCCTGTAATTCCCATACTACCAACATATAAAATGCATCATTCACCCATCTAAAATGCCTATAGCTATTTTCCAACTAGAGTTGGTAATAATACTCGTACATTAGAGTATTTTCATTAAAATCCCCTTCAATTTACAATCTTGGCCAAGCTCTCATGCTTGTAATGACCTAGAATAAATACGAGGACATATAGAAAAGTTTATTGATTCTAAATTGTGTTATTTGCTTGTGGATATGGTCACTAATAATGTCAAACCAATCAATAAATTGTTGCTCGTGAAAAATAATTATGATGAAAAGTACATCCAAAATTCAAAATTATGAGTATCTTCATTGCCAATTAATATTTGCAACAACATTGTGATGTCACCTATTTCATTTGCAAATTGTGACTTGTTCAAATTCTTGGGTAATTAAAATTTCCCCTTCTTTAGAATTGCCAACCATTGTTTCACTATCATGTTTTAATAGTGGTTTTTCTTTGCTGTGAAATATTGATACAAAACAAAGAAATTCATATCTACATATTCATTTCTATGAGGCAATTTTAACAAAGAAAGAAATGTACCCATATCAAGTATTGCAATGACTATATTATCCTCTGTCTTCACCTCCCTTGTTTAGGGTTCATAGTGATTGATGCATTCTAACACCAAATCTAGGCATTGAACCATGATAAGAAAATTGGTAGCCTACAACAATCTACTTTCTATTAACCTCTAACTAATAGGGGGTCTATTTTCCCCATTCATCTTTTCCCAAAAATATTTCAAGTTGAGATGCTTTAGCTTGGTGTCTCCAATTTTGGGTAGTGAGCTCTCCAAACTAGAAAGGTGCTCATATCCAAGATATTTATACTTCATCTTTTCCAAAATAATATCATAAGATACCTTAACTAATTTTCTTGACAAATAGATGACTATATCCAAAGGAATTTTAATTTTGAGCAAAGAATTGTGTATTTCACAATTATTCATGAAAATTCCCTTTCTTGACATGAACTCTTCTTTAAAAAAAGGCTAATGGAGGAATTATGTAGCTTTAATTATGGTCAAGGAAGATTTTGTACCACAAATCCCAAAGCACATAGATTGAAACAACAAATTGCAAGTAGATTTGAGAAGAACTAGAGATTGTGCACCCATCATAAAAAGTTAGATCTAACATGCAGAGGAGGACATAGACGCCTAAGGGCATATGGGTCCCTAATAGGGGATCCTAAAATTAATTGTATAGTCCTTTGATGCTAGATCTAGCTTTCTGTTTTTTGGTTGAAGATTTATCGGAATGTCGTTAGGTAACTCTATAGTTGGGTTTTTGTGGCTTAACAACTTTTAGGGCTTTAAATGCAATAATTGACAATTTTCCTTCAATTATTCTTCAATCCTCTTCAAACTTATAACCTGCATATTCAAAGAGATAAAATGTTGGTCCATTTAGGGGCTTTCCTCAATCAAACCTTGTATAAGTGTTTCCAATTCCACAATGGAAATTCCAATAATAGAAATGATAATTGAAAGGAAGGAATGATGAAATCACAAAGTGCTACAACTCACCACCCTCCAATGGTTTTGTTGAAGGATTGAAGTCATGAACATCACCTCAAGGATTTGGATCTTGCTTGCTTGAATGCTTTGGAGATATACAACAAGGTTTAGCCTTCACAAAACATGAACACGCATAAAATTTGACATGATCTTGGATCTTGAATTTCTGCAATAATGCTCTGAAATGTTGCTCTTGACTTGCTCTTGATCATATTTTTTCTAATATTTTTCTTGTTAATTCTTGTTAGATTTGAAATGATACAATGACTAGGCAGTTATATGCAATTGTTCTAATTTCCTACAAAAATAGATCCCAAAATTTGACACTTGAAATTTGAATGTTAAAATACCGCCAACAACATATTGAAAATTGGTACCTGACAAGATAGGGGGACCCATACGCCCATGGGTATATGGTTCTCGACCCTATCTTCCATGAATTTCACTATCAAGATCAAAACATTAATTGTTTGCATTTATTCAATGCTTGCAATCCTTCAAAAAATGGTAAAAATAGGATTTGGAATGCATAATTTAGGAAATTAGGGACTTAATTAGGCTCAATAAATAAAGGGGGAAAAACATAATGTGAATTGGTTAAGGATGACAATTTTTGACACTACACATATACATATATACACACACATACGCATACACACACATACACATACACATACACATAAGCACACACACACACTCTTTAGAAAGACAAGTTATTTTTTTCTCCACATAACTTTCCTCCAAATTTTAGAGGTACAACTCTGTCCTACATGATAAAATTTAAATTTAGTAGGGTATGCTTTTAACCAAAAGGTAGGAAAGGTAAACTCAAGACAAAACTAATTTTAAAAGAAAGAAGAGGTAACAAGTTCTCACAGGTAGTTACTTTTTAGACAATTTTAAGTACATGTCTTTAATTAATATAGATATTCATTCTAAAATGGTTATTTGCACACAAACTAAATTACTAATTGGGCAGATTCTAGGGAAATTAAGACACCTAAATCTCCTTGTAATTTCCATACTACCAACATACAAAATGCATCATTCACCTGCCTAAAATTCCTATAGCTATTTTCCAGTTGGATTTGGTTTAATTATACTCATAGATTGGAGTATCTTCATTAAAATCTCCTTTAGTTTGCAATCTCGACCAAGCAATCATGATTGTAATGGCCTATAATAAATATGAGGACATATAAAAATGTTTGACTTTGAATTGTGTTATTTTCTTGTGGATATAGCCACTTATAATGCTAGACCAAATAATAACTGTTGCTTGTGGAAAATAATTATGATGAAAAAGTACATCCAAACTTCAAAATTATGAGCATATTCATTGCCAATTAATCTTTGTAACAACACTATGATGTCACCTATTTCATTTGCAAAATGTGACCTTCAAATTATTGGGAAAAATTAAAAGTTAACCTTCTTCAAAATTTCCAAACATTGTTATCATGTTTTAATAGTGGTTTTTCTTTGTTGTGAAATGTTGATACGAAACAAAGATGTTCATATCTACATACATTTTTATGAGTCAATTTTAGCAAAGAATGAAACGTATCCATATAATGTTTTGTAATGACTCTATTATCCTCTGTCTTCACCTCCATTATCTAGGGGTCATAGTGATTGATGCATTCTAATACCAAATCTAGGCATTGAACCATGACAAGTGTAGTGTAGGAAAATGTATCCTTCTAAATTTTCACACTTGTTTGGGCCCTTGTGAACTAAATGGACTTAATTGTGCCTTGTTTAGGGTGTTGTAAAGTTTTTTCTTACACTTTCACACTAATCTAGGGTTTTATTAATTAATTAGACTCTTCATGCTTTATTTGGACTTATTTTACATCCACAAGCCTTAATTAATGCATATTTCTAAGGATAATCCCAAAATTTACCAATATCCAATCATGATTCATGTTTTTTTGGATTGTATGGCCCGGATTTGGTGATCTAGGACTCATACACCACCTTGGGCATTTGGGTGCTATGCCCTTAATATTATTGTACATCAGGTTATGAATAGTCGGCTTGTGGCTATCTTAACTCTCTATTAAGTCATATTATAATTAGTATATTGTTATTTAGTTGTTTAGGTCGGACTAAGTCTTATATAGGTGTGTCTAAGTCAGCCTAGGTGATATCCTTGGCATAAATAGGTATATATAGGAGGTTGTGAGTCTTATTTCATCATCAAGTGTGAAGTGTGTTCTCATTAGAGATATTTGGAGGTTTTCCCCCTCAAAGTGGCTTGTTATTCTTAGTTATTATCAAGTATTTGCAGCATATTTCATATCATATTCTCCTATTGTGCAAGTTATTTCTTAACAAGTGGTATCAAAGCATGATCTTGGCACCATAGAGGCAAGGTCTTTCTCATTTTTAAGGCGACTTTGGGAAGAGCATATCTTTCATATTTTGGCAATTTTTTTCTGATTTTTAAAGGGTTTTTGAAGAACATATTGAAGAAGCTACAGTCCGTATTTCAAAAGAATTGGAGCAGAATTAAGCGAATTATCGCAGAATTAGGGTTTCTACACTATTTTTTTGGAATCTACATATCTCGCACATCTTGTTGAATTGGAGTCTGATTTTTATTGGGTTTTTGAAGACATAATAAAGGAGATTACAGTAAAAATTTGAGAGAATTTAAGTTTCATTTGTGTGATTTATTTCAACATTAGTGTTTTCCATCATGTCGGGGCCTTCAACAAGGGGTAAAAAGAATGTCACTCCGGGGAAGACTCCTGATAAGGATGGTGAAACAATCGAGGATATTACTTATAATGAGGAAATAAATAAGGTCAAGGAATAAATTTCCTCAATTAAGATGGATATGTGTGACCTAAGAGGAGATATGTCATACATACAAAACATGTTAAGCACCTACAGGGCTGAATCAAGAAAGGAGTTCTCGAGCGGCCAAGGTGAAAATTCTAGGTCAGCTACTACTGACACAAGCTTTAGTACTCCTATGGGATCTAGGAATTTATTTCCAAAGGTGGATATGCGCAAGTTCGATGGTAAGGATCCTCTAACATGGATAAACCAAATGGAGAATTTTTTTGAAGTACACCAAATCCCAAATGGACAAAAGGTCACGATGGCTTCCTTATATCTAGAACCAGATCAATTCATTTGGTATCGTTGGCTTTGCACTTATCAAAGTAAAAAGGGGCTCACCGTCTCATGGTCAATTTTTACAAAGGAACTCCAAGCACAATATAGCAATAGCGTCACAGACAACTTCTTCAGCTAGCTAGCTAAACTTCAACAAATAGGATCAGTTAAGGATTATATTCAGCAATTCCAAAATCTATCCTTAAGGGTGGATACAATTACGGCGGAAAACTTGAATGACTTATTCTTGGGTGGTCTCAAGGATCACATTCAACATGAGGTACGCATGTTTAGCCCTAGTTCCATAAATGATTATTTTATCTTAGCACGCTTGGTAGAGAGAGAAGTATTTGATTCCTAAGAAGCAAGGGGCTAATGTGACAAGAGAGAAAGGATATTCAACACAACCTACTAGGTTGACTCCACAACAAATTGAGGAGAAAAGAGAAAAAGGCTTGTGTTTCAATTGTGATAGAAAATACAGTCGAGGACATAAATGTAGTGAAAAGAAATTGTTTTATATTGAAGGTCCCAATGAGGAAGAAGAGGAGGAACCCATACTAGAAGATGAAAGGGAGTCAAATGAGGAATCACATGATTCTCAACCAATCATTTCTTTCCATGCACTCTTAGGTTTCAGTGCTCCACAAACTCTCAAGGTGGTGGGGTTCCTAAAGAAGTAGAAGGTAACAGTGTTGATCGACTCAGGTAGTACTCATAATTTCATCAACAAAAAGTTAGCTACTCGTCTAAATTGTTTCATATATCCAGCTCCAGAGTTTCAAGTTTTGATTGCAGATGGTGGTACAGTTAGTTGTTCAGGGAAGTGTCATAGCATTAAATTATCCATGGGAGATTATCAACTTGATACCCCAATGTATGCGATATCCATGGGTGCAGCAAATATTGTTTTGGGAGTACAATGGCTTACTACATTAGGAACAATTGAGATGAACTTCCAAGAACTATTCATGAGATTTCAATCAGAAGGAAGGCTAGTAGAGCTAAGGGGTTGAAGGAAAAATCTCCACAAATGGTAAGCTCTCATCAAATGCAAAAGTTGCTTAAGAAAGGAGTGGATGGATTTGTGGCCCAACTATGTTCATTAGAAGTCTCTCAATCTAATACTCCTACTCATCCAGATTTGCAAGCTATAATTGATCGTCACTCAGTTGTTCTTGGAGATATGCCTAAAGGACTTCCTCCTAAGAGGGATCATGATCATGCCATACAGTTAGTCCCAAGGAGCCAACCACCGAACATCAGGCCTTACAAGGTATCCACACATACAAAAGAGTGAGATAGAAAAGATTGTTGAAGAGATGCTAGAGGCAGGAATCATCAGGCATAGCCAAAGTGCTTACTCCTCGCCTGTGGTGATGGTACGTAAGAAGGATGATACTTGGTGCATGTGTCCAAATTATAGAGTGCTCAACATGTACACCATTAAAGATAAGTTTCCAATTCCAGTCATTGATGATTTGCTAGATGAATTAAATGGAGCTATGTTTTTTACCAAGTTAGATCTTAGATCTAGTTATCACCAAATTCGGATTAAGGAGGAAGATATTTGTAAGACAGCATTTCGGACTCATGAGGGTCATTATGAATTTTTGGTGATGCCATTTGGTCTTACCAATGCACCATCTACATTCCAAAGTTTGATGAATTCCATTTTTAAGAAGTTCTTGAGAAAGTTTGTGTTAGTATTCTTTGATGATATATTAATTTATAGCAAGACTTGGGAAGAACATTTGCAACATGTGGACCAAGCATTACAAATACTTGAAGATCATAAACTCTATGCTAAGCCATCCAAGTGTGCTTTTGGTCTTATAGAGGTGGAGTATTTGGGACACATAGTTTCACATGAAGGAGTAAAGGTGGACCCTAACAAAATTAAGGCTATCATGGAATGGCCTATTCCAAAAACCATTAAGAAACTGAGAGGATTCTTGGGATTGACAGGGTACTATAGAAGATTTGTGAAGAATTATGGTAATATAGTAGCACCTCTCACCACTCTATTGAAGAAGGATTCCTTTCATTGGAATGAGTCTGCCAATACAACATTTGAGAGATTGAAGGAGGCTATGTGTACAACTCCAGTACTTGCCACTCCTGACTTCACCAAGGAATTCATTGTGGAATGTGATGCTTCTAGAAATGGGATAGGAGCAATGCTCATGCAAGAAGGTCGACCAATTGCTTTTGAGAGTCGTCAATTAAAAGGTAAGAATCTACTAAAACCTATTTATGAGAAGGAAATGCTAGCAATACTCCATGCAGTGAAACAATGGTGGCCTTATCTATTGGGTAGACATTTCAAGGTTAAGACAGATCATGATAGCCTAAAATATTTTTTGGAACAACGACTATCTTCTGAAGAGCAACAAAAATGGGTCACTAAGATGTTAGGATATGACTTTGAGATTGTATATAAGAAAGGGAAAGAAAATATTGTCGCAGATGCACTGTCAAGGAAGGATGAGAAAGATGAAGCCTTATTGTGTGCCCTTTCAATATTACAAGCTAATTGGGTGGAGGAAGCTAAAGCAAAGTGGAAAAATGATGTTGTGACAAGCTAATCTCATCGAGCAATTAAAAAGTGATCCTAGTAGTTCAGATAAGTTTTGTTGGAAGGGAGATACTCTTTGGTATAAAGAGCTGCTGTATCTCTGCAAGAATTCCAACCTTAAAATCAAGATTCTCACATAGTTGCATGAGTCTCCAGTGGGTGGTCATTCAGGATTTTTGAAGACATATCATCGAGTCAAGCAAGATTTCTTTTGGGAAGGGCTAAAGGGTGATGTTCAAAAATTTGTGGTTGAATGTTTGGTGTGTCAAAGGCATAAAGGGGAGACAATTAAGACACCAGGTCTCTTGCAACCCTTATCTATTCCTAGCTAGTGTTGGGAAGAGATATCCATGGACTTCATCACAGGGCTTCCCAAATCTAAAGGTCATAATGTCATCATGGTGGTAGTTGATCGCTCACTAAATATGCACATTTCATTGCATTAGCACATCCTTTACGCAAGTGTATTGGCTAAAGCTTTTGGAGAATATCCAAAAGCTACACGGTACACCTAAAGTTATTGTTAGTGATCGTGATCCTATCTTCACTAGTCACTTTTGGAAAGATTTATTCTCATGTTTGGGTACTCAATTGGCTCTTAGCTCTTCATACCACCCTCAATCAAATGGGCAAACAGAGGTTGTTAATAATTGTTTGGAAGGATATCTATGTTGTTTCACTTCATAGAAACAGTCTCAGTGGGTAGATTGGCTACCACTTGTGGAATGGTGGTATAACACTTCTTTTCATAGCTCATCAAAAATGTCTCCATTTTTGGCACTTTATGTATATCATCCTCCTTCCATCACATCATCAATTAAGGTGTCCCCAAGAGTTCAAGCAGTAGAAGACCACTTGCTTCATCAACAACAAGTACTTTTAGGACTCAAGGAGAATTTATCCATGGCACAAAATTGAATGAAACAACAGGCAGACCAACATCGTAGTGAAAGAAGTTTTGAAGTTGGGGATTGGGTCTTCTTGCGATTGCAGCCTTATAAGAAAATCTCACTAAAGCAGCAAAGAAAGAATAATAAGTTGTCTCCAAAGTATTATGGTCCATACCAAATCATGCAAAAGATCGGTAGTGTTGCCTACAAGCTTGAGTTGCCACCAACAACAAAGATACATCCAGTTTTTCATGTTTCCTGTTTGAAGAAGGTAATTGGGCATAATATTCCCACTCAAACAACACTTCCCAAGCTGGATGAAGAAGGGAGAATCATTTGAACCAGAGTGCATTCGTCAAACACGCACAAAGAAGCTGAGGAATAGAACTATCACCGAGTATCTCATCCAATGGAAGAAGTTACCAGTTGAAGATGCCACATGGGAAGATGAGGAGTTCATTCAAAGTTTCCAAACTTGATTAGCATTGAGGACAATGCTTCTTTGAAGAAGGGGGCATGCTACCTTAATATTATTGTACATCGGGTTATGAATAGTCAGCTTGTGGCTATCTTAACTCTCTATTAAGTCATATTATCATTAGTATATTGTTATTTAGTTGTTTAGGTCAGCCTAAGTCTTACATAGGTGTGTCTAAGTCGGCCTAGGTGATATCCTTGGCATAAATAGGTATATATAGGAGGTTGTGAGTCTTATTTCATCATCAAGTGTGAAGTGTGTTCTCATTAGAGATATTTGGAGGTTTTCCCCCTCGAAGTGGCTTGTTATTCTTAGTTATTATCAAGTATTTGTAGCATATTTCATATCATATTCTCCTATTGTGCAAGTTATTTCTTAACATTGGGTCCCACCTAGGTTTTGGGACCCCAATCTAAAATTCACATTAATCTAAGCATTTCTTGAAAAATGTGACCCAAGCTTAGCCTAATGGAACTCATACGCCACAATTGCCATATGAGTCCGACTTAGCTTATACCTAAATTAAATTCAAATTATTGGTGGGATTTTATTCTCCTAGATCTGATGTTGACTTGTAATGTTGTAATTTTGAGAAATTTGGCATAAACAAGTATATATACAAGGTTATTTCACTCATTTTCACCTAATTATACTTTCATGAGAGCATTCCTAATAGAAAATTGAAGTTCACAAGAGCATACAAGTATTTAAAAGAGTATTCAATGGCATTCAAGAGTTTATTATCAAGTGTTTTAGAGCATCATTCATGTATCAAGCACCATGTGAAAGTCATCATGCATCATGTTTTTTTTTTAGCTAACATTTGTGATGTAGGATTTTATGATCTTCAAGCAAGCATTCAAATCAAGATCCATATCATTCAAGAAAGATTCAATATCTACATCCATTGTTTCCATTACATACAAGGTTGAAGCCTTAAATTGTTTCTAGGGTTTGGTGAGTTGCAACATATCATTTTGTTCATTCATCATTCCTCCTTTCTATTTCATTTCATTTCAAGGTTTGATTACCAAAACAAGGTTTGACCAAGGAAAACCCCTATCCACTAACAAAACAACATTTTTCCCTCTCTTTAATGTGTGATTTCCAAATCTAGGTTGAAGATACATTGGAGAGCAAGATTGGAAAGAAGTTGTCAAGTTTTCAAAGTTGTCAAAGTTGTCACCTTGTTTAGAAGATCATTAAAAGGAACCTATAGAGAGAAATTTAACATTTCAAATATGAAAATTAGATTGAGGAAGAAGAGCATAGATTGAAGAGAAGATTCAAACTTTGAACTTTTGAAAAAGCTAAGTAGGATTGATATGCCACTTCTAGTGTATGAGTCCCAGTATAATGATTTTTCCATATTTTAGGAGTTCTAGACTTGTCACTACTAGAATTATGTTCCTTCCTAGAAACCCTAGTCTAAGACTAAATCACCTAGCCTGACGTATGAGTCCCATTGTGCATTAAATTCAACATTTTGAGCATTTTGACCTTGTTCCAAGCTTTTACAAATTTTTGGGTGCACCTCTCTCATTTCTTAGTTTATTGTTCTGATTTGCATTTGTTTCTAGGTTGTTCGTTTGAGTTTTACATGGCATCAGGTGTAAGGAAAGCAGGGGTGCTGAAACACTTTCCTAACGTCAGATCCATAGGGAAGAATATAATGCAGGGCTTTTAATTTTCAAATTACCAACCAATTAAGACACACACAGAGATTAACAGAAATAGAATAAAAACACACAGACAAATTGAACACTAGATTTACGTGGGAAAACCCTATTGGGAAAAAACCCACAGCACCAAGCTGAATCTTTTTGTATTACAGTAACAAAAGTTACATACAATCAGAAAGACAACTTTCTGGTGTTAGTCACAATAGCTTCACTGTTCAATCTCTTTCACAGGAAATGCTCTCAACAACTCGAAAGAATCATATCAGAATTCTTATCAAATTTTGATTTTTATCCTCTTGTTGATCCTTATCTTCCAATGCCCCATTGAAGAAAGTTTCCATGCCTTTTTAGATTTTTCCTTGCATGCAGTTTTTCTCCAGCGCTGTAACTGATGAAAAAAACCATCATCTGTTTGAAATCCGCTTGCTCTGATTGGTCCAGCGGGATGCCACATAGGATGGTCAATTTGGTCAAGGGTGTTCAACTTTGTTGGCATATCAGTGAGACACTAACAGTGTCTCCCCGATGCCACAAAGTAATCACTTTGATATCGGCTTAAGTCTCCAACAGTCGGCAAGACAACATAACGAGTGTCACATGTCATATTGAAACCATCAATTTCAATTTTGTTCCTATCGGCAAGAGTTTCCCTTATAAGCGAGACTCATATCGAATGCCCACAAGTCATATCAAACTCAAAGAAACCATCGGCAAGACTTCCATATATCGCCAAGACCTTATGTCAAAATCTTCAAGTCATGTCGTCGTGTGTTTTCCATTCAGCAAGACATACCAATCTTCGCCAACACCTCTCACTGAGTCTTTATGTTACATCGATGAGCATTTGTTGTCGGCAAGACCTTTCAACTTCGTTGTGACCTATCATCAAGTTCCATCATGTCTCACCGAGTCGGCGAGACTGCTCTTCATCATTGGGACCTTTCATCGGGCATCACCAAGTCTTACCGAGTCGGCAAGACTTATGCCCTTCACCAAGACGTTTCTCCGAGTGACCAAAGCTATCCCAAATACTGTCAGTGTGACACTTCGTTCTCGCCAAGACTTTCCACCGACCACTTCGTGTTACATCGAAGTCATACTATTATCGGCAAGACTCATGTCTTTCACTGTGACCTTTCCCTGAGAGCCCCATGTCTTACCGAAGACACCATGTGAATACTCTTGTCAGTGTGACTTATCCAAGTCGCCAAGACTTCTCAACGAAGTCTTTTGTCATTGTGAATACACCAAGAGAAACTCTCATCGGTGAGACTTAATTTCTTCGATGAGACCTCTCCCCGATGAACCTTGTCTTAGCTCGACGTCGGCGAGACTTACACCATTCACTGGGACTTCTCCCCGACAACTGTGAGTTAGCCCGATAAGATCAAATTGTCGCCCAAAGATCTTCATTCGCCAAAAGGTCACACCGAACCCAAAAAGTCACAACAATAGACATTTTCGGCAAGACATCTACTCTGTCTTGGCGACATGAACTTATCAAGCAGATTTACAACAGTTAGTCGGCCAGACATGAATAATGTCATAGCAAATTTTCCCTTCAGGAGTTCCATGTTAGTAAGGATTGAGGCACATATTCTAAAAAGCTCCCACTTGACAAAGATCTTACTAACACCTCCAGAGCATAATAAAACTACTGAAATTCATGGGCCAAGAGGCCCATCGAACTGGCACACCACCTAAAATTTTCTATGCTCATAGGCTTCATCAATGCATCTACAACATTCTCCAAAGTATCCACTTTCTCCAAAGAGACCTTCCCATCCTCCACCATATCTCGTACAAAGTGATACTGTACATCTATATGTTTCATCCTGGCATGGAAAGTAGGATTCTTTGCCAAACATATAGCACTCTAACTGACACAATAAATAGTAATTCTTCCTGCATCAAAACTAATGTTAGAACACAAACGTTTTAACCAGATTGCTTCTTTATAGGAATGTGTTGCTGCCATGTATTATGCCTTTGTTGTGGAAAAAGCGACTACAGCTTGCCGCTTGCTCATCCAACTCACTGCACCACCATTCATCGTGAAAATATATCCACTAGTGAATCTTCTACTGTCAATGTCCCCTGCCCAATCAGAGTCCACATAACTATGAATACTGAGAGTCCTCTGTGATTCAACCAAGTTTTCATGGTAACACAAAGCATAGTTTGAAGTGCCCTTCAGATACCTAAACACTCTTTTCACAGCATCCCAATGTGTCCTTCCAAGATTAGCCATAAACCTGCTAAGAACTCCCACTGCTTGGGCAATGTCTAGCCTTGTACAGACCATTGCATACATGAGACTACCAACTGTACTTGCATAAGGCACACTAGTCATGTCCTCCATCTCAAAAGAATATTTTGGACAATCCTCAAGAGATAGCTTCGTTCCTTGCATAACTGGAACAACTAGTTGTTTGTAATCAATCATACAAAATCTCTCCAGAATATTCTTGACATACTTACTCTGACTGAGCCAAAGCTTTCTATTCTTTCTATCCCTGGTTATTTCCATTCCCAGAATATACCCTGCTGCACCAAGATCTTTCATTTTGAACTTTGCAAACAACTAAGACTTAATATCATAAATCATTAGTTTACTATTGCCTATGAACAACATATCATCAACATAGAGTGCAATAATAAGGACTTGATCACTTTCAGCTTTGTAATACACATAGTGATCACATTTTGATCTTACAAATCCCAATGACAAAACAAACATGTCAAACTTTTGGTACCACATTCTAGGGGATTGTTTTAAACCATACAGAGATTTCTTTAACTTGAAAACCATTTTTTCTTTACCTTTTTCCACAAAGTGCTCTAGTTGGGACATATGAATTTCTTCTTCAAGATCACCATGAAGAAATGTTGCCTTCACATCCATCTGCTCAATTTCTAAGTCATGCGCTGCTGCAAGTGACAAAAGAAATATAATAGATGTTAGCTTAGCTACAGGAGAAAATATTTCTCCATAATCAATTCCCTCTACCTGGGAATAACCTTTCACAACCAACCTTGCTTTATATTTTTCCACATTATCGTCTAGACCTATTTTCTTTTTAAACACCCATTTACAACCCACAACTTTTCTGCCTTTAGGAAATGGCACCAAACTCCAGGTATCATTCTTATCTAATGATGCCATTTCTTCATTCATGGCTTCCAACCAAGAGTTTGCATTAGACATTTTAAATGCCTCTTTCACAGTCCTAGGTTCATCAGTGCTTGAAATTAAAGCATAGGCACAAGTAGACTCAATTAAAGAAAACCCATACCTATCAAGTTGCTTTCTTTCACGAGTTGACGTCCTCATAGGTTGAGGCTAAGGTGGTTCTTCATCTTCATCAGAACTTTCAGAACTACTTGAGCTCTCCTCAGTATCAGGTACATTTTGATTTTTCAATTCCTCTTTATCTGGTGTTGGAGGAATTGTTGCTACATCCTTTTCATTTTCTGATTTCTTCTCTGACTGCAAATCCAATCTTGAAGGCTTCAGCTCACGAAAGATAACACTTCTGTTGTACAAAACCTTCTCAGTCTCAAGGTTCCAAAGCTTGTATCCTTTTATGCCAGCACTATAGCCAATAAAAATACACTTTACAGCTTTTTTTTCTAGCTTAGATCTTTTTTCAAATGGAACATATGCATATGCCTCACAACCAAAGACACGAATATGTCTCAGAGAGGGCTTCTTTCCAGACCATGCTTCCAAGGGTGTCTTCTCAACAAGAGCGATTTACCAAGTAACATGATGTAGAGAATGGTTCAGCCCAGAACTTCTCCTCCAAGCCAACACTGCTCAGCATACTTTGTGCTCTTTCCATTACTGTCCTGTTAAACCTTTTAGCAACTCCATTTTGCTATGGAGTGTAAGGTGTAGTCTTATGCCTTTTAATCCCATGGTCCTTACAGTACCTTTTGAATTCATCTAAACAAAACTCACCGCCATTGTCAGTCCTTAAACATTTTATTTTCCTACCAGTCTAATTTTCTACAAGGTTTTTAAATTCCTTAAACTGACTGAATACTTCTGATTTACTTTTCAGAAAATATGCATATGCTCTTCTTGAATAATCATCAATAAATGACACATAGTATCTTGATTTAGACAAAGAAGAAAGATTCACTGGACCAAACACATCAAAATGAATATAATCAAGCAAACCAGAAGATTTGTGAGGACTGGAATAAAATGAAACACGGTGTTGCTTTCCATATATGCAATGTTCACAAAAATTGAGCTCAAGGTTACAATCTTCAATCCCTTCTACCAGGCTTTTATTTTTCAAGGTTTTAAAACCTTTCTCACCAATGTGGCCTAGCCTATGATGCCAAAGCATAGTCTTCTCTGCTGGAAGTTTAACCTCTATTGAATTTACTCCATCAGGAAAATTTTCCTTCTTTTCTTCATGAGTAGCCTTAAGTGACTTTTCAGAGACACTGTTGCATTGGACAGCCAGTGCATCCAGCTTGTATAGAGTACCAATCTGAGCACCCTTAGCCAACACCATAGAGCCTCTAGTCAACTTGCAGCCATTTCTAGAGAACGTGACATGCACTCCAATATCATTCAGCTGACTTATAGAAAGTAAATTATGAGCCAGACCTAGTATGTGCATTACATCGTTGATTCCCTTCACTCTTCCATCAGGGAATTGAATTATGACTCTTCCACAGCCAACAATTTCCAAAGATGAATCACTTGCTAGGTACACCTTTCCGCCATTGTATTCTTCATACTTCATGAACCAATCTCTGTGAGATATCATGTGGAAAGATGCTCCAGAATCAATCAGCTAGACATTAGATGCCTGTGTAGCCAAAGTTGCAATGAAGGCATCTGCATCACTCTGAGAAGAATCATTTCCAGAAGAGTTCTTCTTCTTCTTTTTCTCCTCCTTGCAATCCTTTCGGACATGACCAGGTTGCCCACAATTCCAACATTTCAGTTTGGACTTCTTGCCAGGAAACTTTGATCTCCCTTCTAATTTTGATCTAGATTTCTTGTCCTTCTTCTTTCCTTTCTCCTTTAATATACCTCTGACAGCTAGAGCCTCCTTTGCCATCTCAGAAGATTTTCTTCTCATTTCTTCTAATAACAGAGAAGCAAAAACATCTTGCATCTTGAATGAGGATGTTGTACTCCCAATAGCCATCACCAAATGATCCCACAAATCAGGCAAAGAACATAACAGTAGCATGCAGCGATCTTCTTCTTCTATCTTCACACCAATAGATGCTAATTGAGCAATCAGCATGTTGAAAGCATTCAAGTGATCAACAACATCAACTCCATCCTATATCTTCAAGTTGTATAGCTTCTTCCTCAAGAACAACTTGTTCACCAAGGACTTTCCTTGATAAATAACACCTAGTCTTGTCCACAAAGAGGTTACAGTCTTTTCTTCATGCACGTTCAAAAGAACATAGTCAACTAAACAGAGCCTTATTAGCCCTTTTGATTTTCTATCTGTCAAGTCCCAATCTTCTTGCTTCATGGCCCGAGGTTTTGTTCTAGACACAACATTCCAAAGATCTCGGTCCACTAACAGATCTTCCATCTTGAGTTTCCACAACTTGAAGTTGCTACCATTGAATTTCTCTATCTCCATCTTTCTAGATGTGCTTGCCATCTTAATTTGTAATTAAATTATCAAACCTCTACTAGACTCCCATTGAAAAAGAATTGACACAAAAAACCCAACCCACTCACAAGGATAACACAATTGGCCAGGCTCTGATACCACTTGTAAGGAAAGCAGAGGTGCGGAAACACTTTCCTAACGTCAAATCCACAGGGAAGAATGCAATGCAGGGCTTTTAATTTTCAAATTACCAACCAATTAAGACACACACAAAGATTAACAGAAATAAAATAAAAACACACAGACAAATTGAACACCATATTTACGTGGGAAAACCCTATTGGGAAAAAACCCACCACACTAAGCTGAATCTTTTTGTATTACAGTAACGAAAATTAAATACAATCAGAAGGCAACTTTCTGGTGTTAGTCATAGTAGCTTCACTGTTCAATCTCTTTCACAGGAAATGCTCTCAACAACTCAAAAGAATCATATTAGAATTCTTATCAAATTCTAATTTTTATCCTCTTGTTGATCCTTATCCGCCAATGCCCCATTGAAGACAGTTTCCATGCCTTTTCAAATTTTTCCTTGCATGCACTTTTTCTCCAGCACTGCAACTGATGCAAAAAACAAACTGTCATTCGTTTGAAATCCGCTTGCTCTGATTGGTCCAGCGGGATGCCACATAGGATGGTCAATCTAGTCAAGGGCGTTCAACTTTGTTAGCATATTGGTGAGACACTAACAGTGTCTCCCCGATGCCACAAAGTAATCACTTCGATATCGGCTTAAGTCTCCAACAGTCGGCAAGAAAACATAATGAGTGTCACATGTCATACCGAAACCATCAATGTCCATTTCGTTCCTATCGGTAAGAGTTTCCCTTATCGACAAGACTCATATCGAATGCACACAAGTCATATCAAACTCAGAGAAACCATCGGCAAGACTTCCATATATCACCAAGACCTTATGTCAAAATCTTCAAGTCATGCCATCGTGTGTTTTCCATTCAGCAAGACATACCGATCTTCACCAACACCTCTCACCAAGTCTTTATGTTACATCGATGAGCATTTTTTGTCAACAAGACCTTTCAACTTCGCTGGGACCTTTCATCGAGTTCCATCATGTCTCACTGAGTCGGCGAGATTGCTCTTCATTGTTGGGACCTTTCATCGGGCATCACCAAGTCTTACCGAGTTGGCAAGACTTATGCCCTTCGCCAAGACATTTCTCCAAGCACCCAAAGCTATCCGAAAGACTTTCGGCGTGACACTTCGTTCTCGCCAAGACTTTCCACTGACCACTTTGTGTTACATCGAAGTCATACTATTATCAGCAAGACTCATGTCTTTCGCCGTGACCTTTCTCCGAGAGCCCCATGTCTTACCGAAGACACCATGTGAATACTCCTATAGGTGTGACTTATCCAAGTCACCAAGACTTCTTAGCGAAGTCTTTTGTCACCGCAAATACACCAAGAGAAACTCCCATCGGCGAGACTTACTTTCTTCGATGAGACCTATACCCGATGAACCTTGTCTTAGCTCGACGTCGGCGAGACTTACACCATTCGCTGGGACTTCTCCCCGACACCCATGAGTTAGCCCGATAAGATCAAACTGTCGCCCAAAGATCTCCATTCGCCAAAAGGTCATGCCAAACCCAAAAAGTCACAGCGATAGACATTTTCAGCAAGACATCTACTATGTCTTGGTGACATAAACTTATCAAGCTGATTTACAATAGTTAGTCGGCCAGACATGAACAATGTCACAGCAAATTTTCCCTTCAAGAGTTCCATGTCAGTAAGGATTGAGGCACATATTCCAACATCAAGTTTTGTCATTAGATCTTGCATGTTACTAGTCTTTCCAATCCCTAGCTTGGTAGTGAACCATTTTTAGTTTTTGATCATACCCTAGGACAACCTTTAGCATATCTCTTTCCCTCATTCTATCATTGGATTTAGATCTCTAGGTTTTCCTTGAGTGAAACTAGGTGAAATAGGTCCCTAATAGTTTTATCTCCCAAAAGATAGAGCCCCCTATTTACCTTGATTTCATTTTCGTGAACCTACATTTTAGAACACCTTATTTCTGATTTGGAGTACATCATAGTCCTAGATCTAGCTTGCATTAACTTTGCATTAGGTGTTGCATTAGTTAATTTGCATCTAGGGTTTTGAAATCTTGCATTAGTGAAAGTACATATATGTTTCTTTTTTGCATCTTTTATCATTGAATTTCATCTAAAAATTATAATTGCACTTAGCATATAGAAATCATACAAACTAGAAAACATAACATTCAATCAATTTTTAAAAAAATTATGCAAAAACCCTAATTTGTGACTCATACACTCCTCTAGGTGAATTAGTCCTAGTACAGGTTATTTTTCCTAATTTCTAGGTATTTTGTGTTGACTGTTATTTAGTATTTGAATCCCTAAAAAACCCTAATTGGTACTCATACACCCCTCTAGGTGATTTAGTCCCATTTCATATTTTAAACTACATTTTCTAACATTAAATTCTTTGTTTCTGTAGACATCGAAAATATACAGATTGATATCACACTCTGATCTACTAACATTGTTTCTTCCTAAATCATCCCTCAGTCTAACTGTTTAATCAAATTCCCTTATCTGATTAAATTCATCAATATTGTCTCTTAATTAAATAAATTATTTTGTCTAATTAAGTCACTTTCCCTTGTTAATTAAATCAATTCATCTGATCTAATTATCCCTATTTAATTAAATAATCAATTTATTTGATTAAATCTCTAAAGTCTATCTGTTAAATTAAATAAATTAAAACCTTATTTGATTTAATCTAACACCATCCCTTTTAATTAAATAAATCAAAATCTTTATTTAATTAGCCTCTTATCATATTACTCTCTTTTTTATTTAAATTAATCCAAAAATCTAAATCAAATTGTCAAATAGCTAAATATCCCTTAAATTAATCAAATCCTGATTAATTTAATCCTAATCACTCAAATCCTCTAGATTTTGCAACTTGCACAATTAAATCATTTATTTGATTTAATAATTCCCTATTTTCATTCAAAAAAGGCATCTAAGTGGGAATATTCCTCAAATTTGAAATCTCCCCCCAAAAGGACTTGTCCATCCAACAAAGCATTTAAAGCTCTTACATTGTCTCTTACATGTCTCCCACTTGGCATTTAACTCATTTTTCATCCCCCCTAAACATGTCATCTCATCAAATTCAAATTTCAAACTTGCACATGGATCAAAACTTGCTCAACCTTCATCCTCTCACATGTTGACAAGTGGCATCATATCATTGGTTGAATCTTTGTCCCACATTAATCAAATTTGGACATCTCTTCAACTTATCAATCTATAAATAAAGAGCTTATATCCTTATTTCATCATCCACATCTCAAGCAAAGTTACCATGCTAAAATACTTAGCAATTCTCATCCATCATTTGAGTTCTTAGTTAGGTTTTCTTGCAGATTTTGGCTTGGAGCATTCATCAATCTTCATCAAAGTGGATCACAATCTTCATCAAATCATCAAAGCTAGCATTGGAGTTGGGAAAGGGCCAATTTTCACATCAAATTGGCACCAACTCCCTCAAGAGATCAAGAATTTACATTGCTTTCATAGGATTTAATCTCTTTTGTTGATTTCTCATTGTATTGCTTTCATTTTCCTATTTAGAGCATTGATAAATGGATTTCTTGAGGAATCATGTTTCTAACTTGCATTTCAATCTTCTAATGTTTTTGTTTGTTGTGTTTTACAGGTATTAGGGTCATGGTTCACAGTTTCTATATTTTTGTTTGCTGCTATTAGGCATCTGTTTCAGTTTACAAAAAAATTGTTTCATTCATTTCATTGCATCTAGCTTAATTTCATTTGAGAATAGCATTTACCTTGTGCTCATTGCATCTTTCATTTCCTTGATTGTCCCTTGCATGAGCTTTACAACTTGGTTTCCTATTGCTAATACTATAGTGAGATGAAATTCAATACTCATGTCATCCCACAATAGCATAATTGTCATGGATCTTGGGTTATCTAGCTCTTTCACTACTAGTTTTGACACTAGTCCACTAGGTATGGACCATACCCTTAACAACTGTTTGCCTTCAAGTACTGTGATAAGGGTTGAGACAATGGTTGCTAGTATTCCACAAGAAAACATAATCCAAATCCATGAAGACCTATCCAACCTACAAAATCAAATAAGTACCAAAAACATTTCAACCACTACTATCCCTACCATAGAAAGCATACATAGCAAGATTGAAAGCGAACACAACATTGACCTTGTGTGTAACATAGTTTAGATCTTTGGAATACATCTTACCTCAACCACTAGTTGTTTTTTTACCTTCGAACAATGTCCCAAACCAAGGAGGAATTCACATTCCTCCTCACACAACAATTGCCTCTATTCCTACCTATACCAACCCTCATGTTACCACAACAATGCAACCTACTATTAATATCATTCCTTCCTTGGGTATTTATGCTAGCATTCCTAGTACCTTTTTGGCATTAAATGTCATTTCTCCTACCACTTTACCTCCCATGAGCATTTTGTTCACTGCTCCCTTGAACACATATACACCTCCACCACATTCACCTCCATCTCAAAATACAACCAATGACACCATCATAAATCAAATTTTTCAAATTGTTTCATCTCTTCAAAAGAAAGTTTCCACCATAAACCAAAATCAAAATGGCCAACCTATATACTATGTCAAAAGCAATCCCTTATCCTTGGAGATATTGAGAACACCAATACCACAAGGTCTAGAGATTCCTTGATTTGAGAAATACGAGGGGAAAGAAGATCTTTCTAACCATGTTTCCACCTACACCGCCTTATGTAGTGATTTTTTCCTTGAAGATAAGCTCTTGGCTAATATTTTCCCTAGATCCTTGGAAGATACCGCCTTAGAATGGTTTTCCTTGTTACCAAATAACTCAATTCATTCATTCAATGAACTTGTTGAGGCCTTTATAAACCATTTCCAAGTACATATGACTCCTAAAGTAACCTTAGCCAATTTGATGAGATGTAAGAAAAAAGATGATGAAAAATTTATTGACTTCATTTCACACTACCAATCACTTTATTCCCAAATTGACGTAAAGATTATCAATCCTCATCTTCAACAAATGTTCATTGATAATTTTCAAAATAAGATACAAGATAAGCTTACCATGATGAAGTTTCCTTGCTTCATACACTTGTGCACTGCGCTTCGTGATTATCAAAACTTGATTAGTGGTCATGATACAAAATCCACATCTAACCGACCTAAAAAGTCTGAATCCACAAACCAAAAAAAAATATCAACCTTTTAAGAAGTGGAATAAAGGATTCCTTCAACTTAATCCCTCTCAATAAAAAACACAAAATGTAGATACCCAAGTGGTTGTTATAAGGAAGATAACTCCTTACTCATTTGGGTATCCTGCTAGATGTTAATGTTATGGCAGCTTCGGGTTCATCCTTCCAGCCATGAATAAAGACATAAATTAATATAGCCTATCGGCTATTTATTTATATGTGATATTTAATGTGAAGGGGTGCTTCACTTGGCAACAATGTAATTTCTAAAAGGGCCAACCTTCCTTGTAATTCGCATATTTTAATTGTAATTATATTTCTCTATTTTGTCCGACCTTGTACATGAAGAGGTGCAACCTCTCTCTCATTGGGTATTTATACAAGGTCATTTCCATCCTTTCTATCATGAAGCAAGTTCGTTTCTCTCCTTCATTCAAGTGCGAATTTTCTCCAAGAGCAGATTGCGAATTTCTCTAAGTGCAGATTTAGGTTTCAAGGAAGGGTAGATTATTATCTGTTTTGCATCTAAAGTTGGTGCTGAATATTGGCCTTGTGATTGGCCTCATTGTAAAGTGAATTGTTGCCATTATTTATATAGAGAAGATAGATCTTTGTTGCTGGGTTTTTCTCCCTCAAGTGGAGGGTTTTCCTAGGGTATTTGTTGTGTTATTGTGTCTGATTTGAATTTAATTTATGTGCATTAATCTAATCATTAAAACTTAACATGGTTTTAGAGCAGGTTTGAGAAGATCGTGATCAGATTTACAGCAATACTCTTTTCTCTGTCTTAATTCTTTGTCTATCTCTACATCAATCAAGATGGTGATCGAATTGAAGATCGAGGATAGACTCGAGGGAGCTTCCAACTTTACATCATGGAGGTTTAGAATCATGCTCACATTGGAGGAGAATGATTTGGCAGAGTTTGTGGAGACCAAATTTCCTGAACCTAAAGAGGAAGAAGAGAAGTTGCAATGGAGGAAGAAAGACATCAAGGCGAAGAAGTTGTTGGTTGATTCCGTCAAAGACCATATTTTTCCGATTGTCTCCAAGTTGAAGACAACAAGGGATATGTTCAAAAATTTGGAGGAAATGTATGAAATCAACAACACCAGTCGGGCACTTTCCTTGAAGCAACAACTTCATCATGTTAAGATGGTAGAAGGAGAATTTGTCATCACCTACTTCATGAAAATTTCTGAATTGAGAGATCAACTCTCTACCATTGGTCATATTGTTGATGACAAGGATTTGACCATGCTAGCTCTTAATGGTCTTCCTTCATCTTGGGAGTCTTACATTCAAGGAATCAGTGCGAGATCAAAACTTCCCAAGTTTGATTGATTGAGGGCAAACTATATTCAAGAGGAGTCGAGGTTGGCTGCGAGAGGTATTGGTTGAAACTCTACAAATGAAGATATTCATGTTCTTTCTGCTCAATCATTGGAGAAGAAAGGAAAAGGAGGAAAGAAAAGATTCTTCAAGAGGAATAGAGATAAAGGGTCGGATGGTGCTCCCGCATTCAAGAAGAAGTGGGACCTCTCCCAAGTCCAATGCTTTCGTTGTGACAAGTTTGGTCACTATGCAAAGGATTGTCCAACTAGGCCTAATCAGCATGCTTCATTTGTGGATATGAATAAGTTCTCTCCTCAGAAGGATTATAGGGAATTTCTATTCTAAGTCATGGGCCTGTGTTCAAGTCGTGAAGGTTGTGTGTTGATCTGTGCTCAAGAGCAGCGTATCTTGCATCCATCATAATATTTAGAGAGATAAGTATTCTTTGTTTGTTAAGTTATATCTTTTATTTGGATCTTGTAATTAGTAAAGAGAGATAGTGGTTTCTCTTGAATTATGTTTACTAGCGTAAGATCCTTTGAAGACTTCATTTATTGCTAGTCTTTTCATGTTAGTTGTGAAGATTTCTGAGTGTGACTCTGAAATAAAAAGAGAATTGAAAGTTTGATGGTGATTGGTCACATCGATATCATTCTCTAATGCATGATCTGTGATAGAGCCTTGAACTCTTGGAGAGAGTTGGTTCTACATGCTATCCGCATAATCCATTCAAGAAATTTGTAGTTGTGCAGATTGTTTTTTTTGTTGTGCTGAGTTTGGCACTCTCGAGAGGAGTAAAAGATGGAAGAAAGAGTTATATCAAAATTATATAAAGATAAGTTTCTTTAGCCCTTCATTCTGATCTTTTGATATATTTCTCTTTAGGCTGATTTATTTATTCATGTTTTAATATTATTCATAAATTCTTATGTGTTCATGCTATAACCTGAGATAGTAAACCTTGTATGATTCTAGTCTTGATATTTCTTTGGATAGTTGTAAACTATTAGTAATCTCTCTCTAAAAATGCTTTGTGAACAGTTAGAAGCAGGAAGGTGATGAGAGATTGCTTAGCGATGAAAAGCTTGAGGCATCTTATGAGGAAGTCATGACAACCAAAGAAATGATCAAGCGTGAAGTCACAACTTGCAGCCATGGAACTAAGCTGGTGGTTAGAGGGAGTTCACTTCCAGAAGTCTTCTTTGCAATCTCTGAAGCAGGGATCAAGAGGGAGTTTTGTAACTCACTGAGAAGAAGTGAAGATTACTGTATTGCAAGGCTAGGTGCTAAATCCTTAGAGGATCCCTTCAGCTGCTGAGATCAGAATTGCTCAAAGACTGTCATTCTGGATTTGATATTGGTAGCTCCGCAAACCTATTCAGAATAGAGTGATCTGCTATGAGGTCGAGGAGGTCTACCTTGAACTCTCTACAGTACCAGAGGTGTGCACTGGAAAACATTTATCTAAGGCAAGCATTGCAGGCAATCTTGGACGATGAGGTCAGTGAGCACTTAAAGATTCAGAGGAGTCTCTGAACCTAAAGAAGATGGTTGTGTTGTCATCGGAAGAACCTCGGATGTTGTTTCAATTGAGTTGCGATGACTTCTGGTGTAGCAGGAAGTAGTCTTCAATGGCTGAGTAGCAGGGGTGAGTTTGTGCAGCTTGTGTGGCAGCTCGAGAAGCAGTGTGGCTTCATAAGCTCCTTGCAGGATTGTCTGGACAATCAATGGAGCCTACTATCATTTATTATGATAATCAGTATCAGTGATCCTTGATAATGAGTTCTTCTTTGAGATAAGTTCGAGGTGAAATCCCTTGTTAATGCATTTTCCTCTTAGACGGAGGAATTTGAGGTGCAAGCCCTTGTTAATGCATTTTCCTCGAGGCGGAGGAATTTGAGGTGAAAGCCCTTGTTTCCACCCTCGAGCTGAGTCATGGTGGATGTCATGTGTGTGACTCCATGAAAATATGTTGTACTTGTGTTTCACCCTTTAAGAGAGTCATGGTGAAAGTCACGTTGAGGTGACAACATCATACAAGTGATGAACACTTGTACTTACCATAGTATGGTTGTAGCCATTATGGTTGATATCGTGTTGAGGCGATATCTAATGTCACGTTGAGGTGACATCCAAAGTGATGAACACTTGTACTTACCATAGTATGGTTGTAGCCATTATGGTTGATATCGTGTTGAGGTGATATCTAATATCACGTTGAGGTGATATTCTTCTTTTCACATTCGGTTGTAGCCAATGTGGTAGACATCGCGTTGAGGTGATATGTCTTGTGTAGTTGGAAGTTCTCTCCCTAGCTAAGAGGGAGTGTTAATGTTATGGTAGCGGGTTCATCCTTCAGCCACGAATGAAGACATAAATTAATATAGCCTATCGGCTATTTATTTATATGTGATATTTAATGTGAAGGGGTGCTTCACTTGGCAACAATGTAATTTCTAAAAGGGCCGACCTTCCTTGTAATTCGCATATTTTAATTGTAATTATATTTCTCTATTTTGGCCGACCTTGTACATGAAGAGGTGTGACCTCTCTCTCATTGGGTATTTATACAAGGTCATTTCCATCCTTTCTATCATGAAGCAAGTTTGTTTCTCTCCTTCATTCAAGTGCGAATTTTCTCCAAGAGAAGATTGCGAATTTCTCTAAGTGCAGATTTAGGTTTCAAGGAAGGGTAGATTATTATCTGTTTTGCATCTAAAGTTGGTGCTGAATATTGGCCTTGTGATTAGCCTCATTATAAAGTGAATTGTTTCCATTATTTATATAGAGAAGATAGATCTTGGTTGCTGGGTTTTTCTCCCTCAAGTGGAGGGTTTTCCTAGGGTATTTGCTATGTTATTGTGTCTGATTTGAATTTAATTTATGTGCATTAATCTGATCATTAAAACTTAACAAGACAATTCACTCCCTTACTCGATACCCTTCATAACACAATGTCACAACTTTTAGAATATAAAATGATCACTTTAACTCTTGTTACAACTTCCAATCCTAATAAGCCTTTACCAAAAATATGGACACGATTTGGAACATTATAACCGTCTTAAACATCTTGTGCAAGACCTCATTGATTCTGGTTGACTTTCAATTAGAGGTGTTAATGATCAAGGAAATAAGTTTGTTTCCCATCCTAACCAAAACCTACAAACCTTTACCAGCCCTATGTTGAATCATAACATTTCATTTTTCAAAGCTAGTGAAACTAAGAAGAATGAGGTAATGAATGTAGATATTGATAAACAAGATTTTATGGATACTATTGAACCAAATCCTATCGATGGTTTGGTTGCATTGGTCAAAACTCAACATCGTAAGGACCGAACAAAAAATCCTCGACATTGCTTTCGCATCTAAAGATATAATTAGTAATGCACCTAATGGTCCTCTTTACATAGCCAAACGAATCAATGACAATCCCACTAATGGGATATTAATTGATCTCATCTATGGAGAGAATGTAATCACTAAGGAGTTATTACTTGTGCATGAACTCTATCAAGAAATATAAGATAAACTAAAAGCATGGATAAAGACACATAATGGTTTCACTTACCCTATGATGGGATTGATCACCCTTCCTTTACAAACATGACCAAAAAAATTAGATGTCTCATTCTCCATCATCTTGACGTCAAACTAATTTTGTGTGAAGCTTGGTTACCCATGGCTACACTCCATGTAAGTTGTCTCATAGGTCGTACATAAATGCTTAAAGTTTCCCTTTGACAATGAAATCTTTACAGTACACCATAGTGGCTTTAATCCTTTGTCTTCCCATGGGAACTTTTCAATAGATTTATTTTGGCCCGAGCCTATGGAACCTATTAAACTCTATGAGGACTTCTTTTTTAAATCCTATCAAAAGTTTAAGGCAAAGAGTATAGAAAAATTATCCCTTACAAATATGCCTCAACCTATGATTGATACTACCATCATTGATGAAACCATGATTGAACCTAAATACATTCCAAATGACCAAGACCAACCTAAGATAGATCCTTTGCCTATTTCCAATAAAATACCATGAGATAACAAAAACAATCCCGTCGCACCACCTAAAATAAAACAAGTTTACAAAGCTAAAGAGAAAGTGGTTGAACAACCTCCTATGGTTCCTTTTGTTCCTCCTCTTAGGGAAGAAAATAAACCTATGGTTGATAGACACACTCCTACACAAACACAACTAGAAAACAGAACCATAAGAAATCGAAATGCTAGAGAGCATAGGCGTAGACGTCATGCTCTTGCTTGGAAGTTAAACAAAGAAAACATCAAAGAAAATCAAAATCAAAAATGGACTGAAGCATTACACAATGACTCTCCCTCCTTACAGCAACAACAAGATCCTATCCCGCATCATGAGATAAATCCTTCTTTAGACATTATCATTTGACCTCCCGTTGTGATTAATTTGGATGACAATGATGAGGTTGCTAAAATAGATGAAGTGCATAATGAATTGAACACATTATTTTCCTCTTCTATCAGCTTAAATGATAATTCTCCTAAGAAGAGTGTTGAACTTGGTAATGAACCTAGTTTGGCACTTGTTATTGTCCCTTTGGCTAGTTGTTTTCCTTCTATATATGATGAAAAAAATTGGGATGCAAATGACCTGCTAATAGGTTGACTCACATGTACCTTACTAGTCCTTTGCATTATTTTTCTTTCATTTTTTTTGTGATTGCATGGGCATAATGTGATCCCTCGCGTCATTTTGTTTGATGTCTCTCTCTTTGTGATATTCCTCTATTTGTATCTACATTCCTCTCTATGTCGTAAATATTTTACCTTTTTCGTTTGTCTTGTTTTTTCCTTTTTGGGATGACATAAGGCGTTGAGACATCTATGTCTCTTCCATGTTGACCCAAAATATTTTCCTTTATCTTTTCAATTTGTCTTATTTTTTTCCTTTTGGGGATGACACAAGGCATCAAGACATTCACATCTCTTCCATGTTGACCTAAAGGGTTTTTCTTTTTTTTCACTCTCTTTGTGTCATTCTTCTTGTTCCATGAGTGTTTGGGGAATGATGACAGTTCTGAGCTCCTTATAAAAAACATTGTAGCAAGAACATACTGACCCCAAATCCATATATCCCTCATGTGTTTTGAGTTTCATTTTGGGGGCAACCCCTCCCTCCTCATGATGTAGCTTTATTTGGAAACATATGACTTGGCATAGGGCTTCCCAAATAAGCTCTCATGTCCTTTTTATTGTTAGCATTGATCATTTGCTACTTTAAAGTAATTTCTCACAACATGGTGTTTAGCAATTTCTTTAAAGTGGGGAATACATTGGCATTATTATTTGTGTAGTCTTCTTACTTCATGTGTTGCATCTTTCACTTTGTGGTGAAATTAGGTGTGATGTACTTCAAGAGCGTGATCTCTCTTAACATATTATATTCCTCTTAGTGGCTTGATGCAACACACTACATCCCCTAAGTTTTAAATCTTCTATTCTTCGATTGGTAATCTCTTGGATACACTAGGCACAATGTTCCCTAAGTTAAGACCTTACATGAACTAAGAAAAATTATTTGAACATTCCTTACACTATTTTGCATTTACAATTTTGGTTATATGGCCACCTTACATAACACACTTTGCTTGTTTGTGGAACCATCTTGTTTTTTCATGGGTACTAAGCATACGAAGCTTTTCTTGCCTCATGAAGCTCAAATTTCATCCCTGTGTGGCACCTTATCAAATTTATCATGAGGTGTAGCTTTGGTATGGTTACCGTATGGGAGTTGAACTTAGGTGTGACTTTCCCATAACCACTTTTTTGTTTGTGTGAGAACATACTGACTGTGTGTGTATGTGTCTCGTTGGGGGCTCACCTAGTGGACGAACTGAGGTTCCACTAGCCCTTGTGAGCATGTGTTTAGTTTGCATAGTGGACATCATTTTCCACTTGTAAATGTTTCTTATACAAGCAACTTAGATCTAATCCACAGCGTACAGGACAAACAATCGAAGCTTGATCTACCCCTTTTGTTTTTTATTTTTCTTTTTCTTTTTTTTTCTTTCTCTAATTCCTTGGTAGTGTATGCTTGTGCCTTGTTGATTCATTCATTACTTTCATGTGTTCCATTTGTGCCTATGTTGGTTTTCCATAGATCTTGATCTTAGGGGCTTGTGCAACCCTCTTGATCATTGTCATCTTATCTTACTATCACTAGTACATTATAACCCCTCTTGATTTGAGTTTCATCCACTTTAGTGCGAGTTTAAAGAAAGTTCCTCCTCTCACTAAAGTGGGAGCTAAATGTAGTGTAGGAAAATATACCCCTCTATATTTTCACACTTGTTTGGCCCCTTTTGAACTAAATGGACTTAATTGTGCCTTTTTTAGGGTGTTGTAAAGTGTTTTCTTACACTTTCACACTAATCTGCGGTTTTATTAATTAATTAGGCTTCTTCATGCTTTATTTGGCCTTATTTTGCATATGCAAGCCTTAATTAATGCATCTTTCTGACGATAATCCTAAAATTTACCAATATCTAATCATAATTCATGTGTTTTTGGATCTTATGGCCCAAATTTAGTGACCTAGGACTCATACGCCACCTTGGGTGTATGGATCCCACCTAGGTTTTGGGGGCCCGATCTAAAATTCACATTAATCTAAGAATTCCTTGAAAATGTGTCCCAAGCTTGGCCTAATGGGACCCATATTCCATAACTGGCATATGAGTCCCACTTAACTTAGACCTAAATTAAATTTAAATTCTTGGCAAGATTTTATTCTCCTAGATTTGATGGCAGCTTGTAGTGTTGTAATTTTGAGAAATTTGGCATAAAAAAGTATAAACACAAGGTTATTTCACTCATTTTCACCTAAGACTTTCATGTGAGCATTCCTAATAGAAAATTGTAGTTCACAAGAGCATTCAAGAGTTTATTATCAAGTGTTTTATAACATCATTCAAATATCAAGCACCATGTCAAAGTCATCATGCATCATGTTTATTTTTGAGGTAATATTTGTGATGTAGGGTTTTATGGTTCAAGAAAGAATTCAAATAAAGATCCATATCATTCAAGAAAGATTCAAGATCTACATCCATTGTTTCAATTACATACAATATTGTAGCCTTTTTTCCCTATGGTTTGGTGAGTTGTGACATATCATTTTTTTCATTCATCATTCATCCTTTCTATTTCATTTCATTTCAAGGTTTGATTACAAAAACGGGGTTTGACCAAGGAAAACCCCTATCCACTGACAAAATAACATGTTTCCCTCTCTATAGTGTGTTATTTGAAGATCTAGGTTGAAGATACATTGGAGAGCAAGATTGGAAAGAATTTAAGTTTACAAAGTTGTCAAAGTTGTCACCTTGTTTAAAAGATCACTAAAAGACACCTACAGAGCAGAATTTAGCATTTCAGATCTGGAAATCAGATTGAGAAGGAAGAGAAATATTGAAGAGCAGATTTAGACTTTGACCTTTCAAAAAAGCTAAATAGGACTGGTACGCCACTTCTAGCGTATGAGTCCTAGTACAGTGATTTTTCTAGATTTCAAGAGTTCCAGACTTGTCACTTGCATAATTATGTTCTTTCCTAGAAACCCTAGTCTAGGACTAAATTTCCCAGCCTGGTGTATGATTCCTAGTGTGCATTAAATTAAACATTTCATACCTTGTTTGAGATTTTACAGATTTCCAGGTGCACCTCTCTGATTTCTCAGTTTACTGTTTTGATTTGTATTCATTTCTAGGTTGTTCATTTTTGTTTTACATAGCATTAGGTTTTTTCATTAGATCTTGCATGTTACTAGTCTTTCCAAGCCCTAGCTTAGTGGTGAACCCCTTTAAGTTTTTTGTCATACCCAGCTAGGACAACCTTTAGTAGATCGCTTTCCCTCATTCCATCATTGGATTGAGATATCTACAGTTTCCTTAAGTGAAACTAGGTGAAATAGGTCCCTAATGGTTTTATCTCCCAAAATATAGAGCCCCCTATTTCCCTTGTTTTCAACAAGAAAATTGGTAGTCTACAAAAATTCACTTTCCATTAACCTTTGACTAACAGGGGGTATGTTTTCCCCATTCATCCTTTCCCAAAAATCTTTCAAGTCAACATGCCCTAGCTTGGTATCTCCAATTTTGGGTAGTGAGCTCTTCATACTAGAAAGGTACTCATATCCAAGATATTTATACTTCATCTTCTCCGAAATAATATTATAAAATACCTTAACTAATTTTCTCAATAAATAGATGACTATATCCAGAGTATTTTAAATTTTGAGCAAATAATTGTGTATTTCACAATTATTCATAAAAATTCCCTTTCTTGATGTGAATTCTTCTTTAAATAGAATACTATGGAGGAATTATGTAGCTTTAACTTTGGTCAAGGAATATTTTGTACTACAAAGTCTGAAATTTTGTTCAAATTGTTCCTCGATCACACTTGCATTTATACTCTTTGATCTCACATTCTCCTTGAAATTCTCTATGAAATAAACCTCAACTAGGGAAAGAATCATACTTTATAAGCGGATAATAAATATTTTCTCTTTTCAAATCTATATTAATTGTGTCTTAAATGTTATAATTTTCTAGCTTTCATTTCCTCCAAACAGTACACGTTTCCTCAAATTTTGTTTACTTGAAACTTTATTTAAGTTTTTCAGAACTTGAGAAACCTTCGACATAGTTTTTAAAACAACTTATTTCTCTGAAAACATATTGGATATCTTGATTGCTTTGAAATATTATTATTCCACCCACAAAGTACTTTTAAAACTATAGTGCATAAAAAAGTGTCCCTTTTTCACACTTAATTTGGTTTAAATGAGCCTAATTATGCCTTGATTTAGTGTTGTAATGTGTTTTAGACATTCAAATTAAGTTTAGGATCCTTTTTAAACTAAATGGACTTAATGGTTCCTTATTTAGGGTGTTGTAAAGTGTATCTTTACACTTTCACACTAATATAGGGATTTATTAATTAATTGACCTTAATTGGCCCCTTTAATTCAAATCCAAGCCTAATTAATTGTAGATTCTGAGGAGTAAAGCCTAAAATTCATAAATGATATTACACAACACTTAATTTTACAACGTGTGTGTCCTAGGTTAGTGACCTAGGACCCATTTTCCACCTAGGGAATGGGTCCTCACTAGGTCCTAGGACATTAATTTTACATAACATTTAACATCCCATGAACTGTTTCCTAGCTAAGTGTGCTAAGACCCATTTGCCACATGGTGATTGGGTCATCAATTGGACCTAGGACCCCCTTGGGATATTTTTTTAGTGGTATTTTAATGATTTCAAATCCTAGATCTAATGTTAGCTTTTGTTATTTGAATTTCGGGAATTTATGTTAAGATAAGTATAAATATAAGGTTATTTCACATAGTTTCATACTAAGACTTTCAAGAAATCCTAGAAATTTTGATTCAAGCATCTTAAGATTTCACAAGAGCATTAATAGAGCATTCAAGAGAATTTATAAGGCATTTAAAGGTAGATTTTTAGAAGAATATTACAACAATCAAGGTTTGTTTCATCATGTCAAAGGCATAGTGCATCATGCATGTTGTTGAGATAATGTGTTGATGTAGCATTGAATATCAATTCAAGCATAGGTGTTGTTTCTAATCAAGTGTTGTGATAAAGATCTACATTCATTTAGGCCACTTCATGTAAGATTGTTGATTTGTACTCCAAGGTTCAATTGAGGTTTGGTGAGTTGTGACATTGCATTTTGTTCGTTCATCATTATTTTATGCATTATTTAATTTCAAGGTTTAATTACCAAAATGGGGTTTGACCAAGGAAAACCCCTATTCCCTAATAAACAATTTTTTCTCCTCTTTGATGTGTGATTGCAGGTTTTAGGTTGAAGATCAATTGGAGAGAAAAAGTTGTCAAAGTTGCAAAGTTGTCAAAGTTGTCACCTTTATTGAAAAATCATGAAAACTAAGATAATTTATTTTTGAGTTTCCGACAGTCTCCGGCTAGGATCTAGGAGTGCAGAAATTTAAGAACAAAACCCAAAAAGAATTTTTCCAAGACCCATTCACCACTGGGCGAATGAGTCCTTAGTGAGGCCTAAAAAAGCACTTTTTGCAAAAGGTACGCATCATTTGACCCCCTTAAAACTTGCCTTTTGATTGTTATATTGGTTAGGTTTGATTTCTGACATTCTTTTGCACATTATAACCCTCATAAGTGAGTGAAACTAGGAAGATATGTTGCATCAATTTGATTAATCCATCTTGGATCACTCACCACATTTTTCTTCATTTCATTTTGGTGAACCCAACCTTTTGAGCATTGTAGGTTTTTGATTTTGGAGTCCTTTTCAACCTAGATTTAGATATTGCATTCATTTGCATTGAATTATAATTTGATTTAGGGTTTTTAGATTGCATTCAAATTTACATCTCATCTAGGGTTTTAGGATTGCATTGTTTGCATTCTTTAAATTTGAAAAACACAAAAAAATAGTCATTTTGCATATCATATACATCACATTAACTTGCATTTAAAAATTGAAACAAAAATTGCATATCAAACTAGGTCTTTTAAGTCATTATTTTGCCACATTTTTCACTTTCATTTCACATTACAATCTACAAAAAATAAAATTGAAACTTTTTGTTACAAACTAAATATGAAAACCACTAAAAAACACCTAAAAATTTGTAAAAATCAATTTCGAAACCCTAATCTAGGACCCATTCGCCATAGGGCGAATGAGTCCTTGATCAGGCAATGATTTGCATTTCTAGAAATTAAAATATTATATTATGTGTTTTTGTTTTCTATTATCAGATCTTTGTTACAATTTGTTGTGTTTTTGTTTCATTAGTTTGATCATATTTAGCCTAATTTGGTACATTTAGGGCATTGTGTGATTTGAAATTTTTATTTACAAGATTTTATTTTTTAGATTTTTGTATAGTGTAATAATCAAATTACCTTGTTTAGAATCTAAAAATTGCATTTACACATTACATTTTAGGTCATTGCATCGCATTTTAAGCCTCTTTCAATTTTGGGTTTGCACACTAAGATTGTGAAACTTGTATGAGCTTTACAACTTGGTGTCCTATTAGCAATACTATTGTGAGATGTAGTTTGAGGCCCATGTCATCCCATGACACACCATTCACCGTGGATAGTGGGTTTTCTAACTCTCTTTATAATAGTATTGATAATCAACCCCCTATGGATCATAACATGCATACCTCATTTCCCATGACTTCCATACCTAAAACCAATGTGCATAATGTTAACAACACCATCCCTACCATGACTAGTTGTACTCAAGTTTTGGGGTATACCCAAAGCCAAGGTGGAGCTTCAATTCCTCATTCTACAATACTCATTTCCATTCCTACATACACTAGTACTCAAGTTACCACAACAATCCATCCTACTAGCAATGTCAACACTTAGGTATTTCTGTTGGGAATCCTTCTAGCTTTGTGCATTCAAATATAATATCTCCTCAACCATATTCCCTCACAAATTTACAATTAACTTTCCCTCCACATACATACACTGCTCCACCTTACTCCCCTCCACCTTACAATAACAATGATGCCATCATTAACACACTTTTGCAAAGCATGGCATCCCTCCAACAACAAGTCGCAACCCTAAATCAAAACAACAATGGTCAATCTTCACAATACATCAAAACCAACCCATTATCCCTGGAGATATTGAGAGAGAAAATGCCACAAGGTATAGAAGTTCCTAATTTGAGAAATATGGTGGGAAAGGATATCATGTTATCCATGTGCCCACTTATACAACCCTATGTAATAACTTTATCTTTGAAGATAAGCTCTTGGCTAAAGTATTCCCTAGGTCATTGAATGATGTTGCTTTAGAGTAGTTTTTCTCCTTGTCGAATAATTCAATTCATTCATTCAATGATCTTATTGATGCCTTTTACAACCACTTCCACATTCACATGGGTCCCAAGATGACCCTAGCTTATTTAATGACATGTAAGAAAAAGGATGATGAGGAAGTGACTAATTTCATAGTGAGATATCAAATGCTTTATTCATAAATAAACATTAAGATTCTAGATTTCGACCTTTAATAAATTTTTATTTCCAATTTACAAACTAAAATCATAAACAAGCTTGAGATTTTGAAATTCCCATCCTTCACACAATTATGTACAACCCTTCATGATTATTGAAATTCAGCTTATGGTCGTGATGTGAAAAATCCACCTAGCCGTCCTAAAAAGTATGAATCTGCAACTCAAAATAGTTACCAACCTTTCAAGAAACAAAATAGGGTATTTTTACAACTTAATTCCCCTCAACCAAATCAACAAGCTTAACCAAGTGGCTACTATAAAGATGAAAAATTCATATGCCTTTGCGGATAGGAATAGAAAATTTACCCCTTTACCTAATATTCTTCACGATGTCATGTTGTAGCTTGTAGAAAAGAATATGATTTCCCTACTTCCTATTAGAGCTCCTGATCCTAATAAGCAATTACTCGCATGCTTTAGACAAAATTCTTATTGCCATTACCACCGACAAAATATACATGATACAAAATATTGTAAGCATCTTAAACATATTGTGCAAGACCTCATTGATTCTAATCATCTTCTAATTGGAGGTGTGAATGATTAGGGTAATAATTTTGTAGATCCTCCTAACCAAAACTTACATTCTTTTACAAATCCCATTTTGAAACATACCATTTCATTTGTCAAAGCTAGTGAAACAAAGAATGATGTGATGAATGTTGAAACGGATGATGAAAACATAAGAGATGAAAATGTAGATGAACCAGCTGAAATAGTGAAATTTATCAAAGCTAAACCTCATAAGGGCTCAACCAAAATTCCTATTGATATTGATTTTCTCACAAAAATACATAAACGTGCACCTGATGGTCCTCTTTACATAGCTGGAAGAATCAATGAAAAGCCTACTAATGGGATATTAATTGATCTCATTTGTGTAGAGAATGTAATTACTGAAGAATTCCTATTTGTGCATGAACTTTATCAAGATACATATGAAAAACTGAAAGCATGGATCAAAACGCATAATGGTTTTTCTTGTCCTGTGATGGGCTCGATAAACCTTCCTCTAAAAATTGGACTGAAAACATTAAGTGTCTCATTCACCATCATCTCGTCATTGGACCAATTTTATGTGAAGTTAGGTTATCCATGGCTTTGCTCCATGAATTCCATCCCATCGATTGTGCATAAATGTTTAAAATTTCCCTTTGGTAATGAAATATTTACTTTGCATCATAGTGGCTTTAATCATGTGTCTTCCAAAGGGAACTTTTCATTGGATTTATTTTCACCCGAGCCTATTGAACCTATTAGACCTCTTGAGGACTACTTTTTCAAAGCATATCAAAAGTTTAAGGAAAAGTGCATAGCAGAATTATCCCTTAAAAACATGCCTCAAACTGTGATTGAGCCACCTATCCTTGATGAAACAATGATTGACAAAAAATCCCTTCCAAATATCTAGGAACAACCTATGACAAATCCTCCTATTATTTCATAAAAGAGATCGCAAGACATCCAAAGCAACCCCGTTGTGCCTCCTAAATTCAAACAAGTTTACAAAGCTAAAGAGAAAGTGGTTGAACCTCCTATGGTTCCTTCCTTTCCTCCCCTAAAAGAAGAGAAGAAACTTATGATTGAAAAAATCACTCCTACATAAACACAAATTGACAATAGATTGAAACAAAATTGAAATGCTAGAGAGCCTAGGTGTAGAAATCATGCTATTGTTGGTATGTTAAAAACTAAAGAAGAAAAGAACAACATAGAAAATCAAAATCCGAACTTACCTGAAGTGATGATTTT